>CM017568.1:50134288-50794288 GCA_007844125.1 Sinonovacula constricta | reverse complement strand
TATACTGACACCGACGAGTCAGGCGTAATGCTGTCCTCGTAGTCCCGAGCGCAGGTAGGGAAGCCACTACTACCAACTTTGGTTTGACCCGGTCGGGATTTGAGCCCGCGACATCCCGATCCGCTTGCAATATTGTTTATTTGGTTCACACAGTTTAGCCTCGTAAATAATATAATAATAACGTCTCAAAGCGGTGACCTCAATGTATTTTCATTATTCACCGAAAAAATAAATAATCCACTTCTTATATAAAAAACAAAAACAAATTCATGTTCGCATTTTTTACCATTTTGTCATGACATGAAAAAGTTAATTTTAAGTACACTGAAAATCTACTGTGTACCTTGATTGGGATGCAAGGTGACAGACTCTTGTAACACCTCGGCTAATGCCGTCTGCACCGAGGATTGCCGATAAAGCCTACTAGTATGTTCTGGCCAACAAGGCCCCCCACCTCGGCCCTTGGTAAATGCGGGCCTGAATGTGATATCAGTGTAACTGTTTGAAGAACTAAATGATAGAATCCTTTCTGTATGTTTTTAAGGTTCTGGAGCAGTAACTAACTTCGGTAAACATCGGCACTCGGTATGATCCGGTTTTGTTTGAATAGCATTCGTCGTCAAGTTTCGTATTTGCTATTTTTAACAATTTTTCCACTTTGTGATAGGGATTTTCCATGACGTCATTGGGTTACCCATTTCTCCAAAATGGCGAAAGCGGGAGCTCAACAGCGTGATCGTCGAGGGCGATATTGTAAAAATAGTGGTTTACCGACAAGTCATATAAAGTTGATGTGGTTCATAACTATTGTGTTGGTTCCCTGTGTCTAGGTGAAAAAAAACACTGTTTCATCTTGTGCTTGCGATTTAAATTTGCCTTCGCATGTTAACCGCGTGAGTTGGCGACATGGTTTGATGTTCGCTCACCTTCGTCTGATATTTTCTCGGGATGGACAGGACGGACTTTTAAATGTGTTCAGGGGTCAAAACTGTGAGGGACAACCAAGTGTCACTAATACCAAAAGATTGCTTGACTTAGTTATTCCTAAACTGTCGGATTTTTTACGAAAAACGTGTAAAGTTGCTAATTTCAAATATTTCCCTCAAGCCAGCCAAAATCAGTAAAGAGAAGGTTTTTATGTGATAATGCAGAGTTTTACATACATATTTCCATCTCCAATACCAACTGTAGATGATTTTTGTATAAAGGAGTATAATCTGTAAATGACCATTTTGACGTTATTTTTAGCTATAATTTCTCTTGCAGTTTTATTATAGTAACCTTTACAAATTCTTATAAATTCTATTAGGAACGGTAAAATGCATTTAAAATCTCATATTATGGGCAGTTCATATTGCAGAAAAAATTTAAAACTAGTTGTATGCGTCTAACTAGCTTCAAACTTGAGATATATGCTTTTATAGATAGAGTTAATTTTTCAACACACCCAAAAAACTCGGATTTTTGCTTGGGGGTACATGTATGCAAAGCTCTGTATTTTTTAAAAGTATTTGTCCAAAGTGTAATCTTATTATTCTGATTTATCATGACATAATTGTGTAACAGAAAAATTGATTAAAATTTGAATATAGAGCAGTAGAATTTGAAAAAGTAGTACTTTTTCATTTTTTGTCCCAGCACAATTTACGGTGTTTTTGAAAATCAAGGGTCACTTTATAAAAATGCATATAACTTGAGTTACAAACGGTAAACTTCCTAAAAAATTCACCATACGATGTGTTTTATAGTATAGATCCAAAAAACAGTATCATAATAAGGATTGTGGAAGGTCACCATTACAGTTCCAGAACCTTAATTATGCACTAGTCAAATTCTTTTTTATAAATTCGTTTTTTTATTCTTGTTCTGGGTGTTACCAGAAAAAAAGGCTCACAACACTGAGACGACAATTACCCCTTAGAGAACGCAACATTTGCTACGTTTGGAATAATGGTTAAATGGCTAAAGGACCGACTTGAGAGCTGAGACATGGTGTGCGAATTCTTTTTTGTGTGTATGACATAATCATCCGGACAAAATCCGTTCTGGCCATTTTAGCACAAGTGGACAGACTCCCCATCCCCTAGTTAACTTTCCAAGGCGAACAGAATCCCCGCCGTGTATTTTCCAAGACGAACAGAATACACCGTACCCCCACCCACCAACCCCGCCCCGTGATGTTAAGGTTTCTGTCAAAGTTGGACTTGCATACAAATGCATAACATGTTTCGATTTAAGAAATAACTGTAAGCAAAAATAATATGTTGTTTAAAAAACTATTTTTTTTGCGGGGGAGGGGGCGGTCATCTTCATCATTTATTGTCATACGATTACGACGACGACGACGACGACAACAACAATAACAACAAAAGCAGCAGCAACAAGAACAAGAACAACAATAACAATCATCATCATTATCAACAATTACATCTATGTATTCTGACACAATTGTCTGCTGCTCTTTATTGTCAGACAATTACAATTTTTATAACGATCATCGTCATTCTGCCCCGATAACCCTTAAATAAAGCCCTTCCTGCTTACCGGTTATCCAGTCAAACTGATTACCAGGTTACTAATTTTGTAACCGCTGCCGCCCCTATCTATATTCTCATAAAACTGTGATTGCGCCCGTAATAAGAGTTTATAAATGAACAAAGTAGACCTTTTAGTATTTGCATACAATATAACAATAAATGAAACATGCTATTATAAATACGTGCACTAAGTACACAATCATATGCTTTAACATTTCTCAAGCGTTAAGAAATTGGTTAAAATAACATATACAAGTTCCTAAACGGTAATATAACAGACAGTCGACAGCAGGTAGCATGTAATACAAGACAGACAATATCCAGACAGTCGACAGAAGGTAGCATGTAATACAAGATAGACAATATTCGGACAGTCGACAGCAGGTAGCATGTAATACAAGATAGACAATATTCGGACAGTCGACAGCAGGTAGCATGTAATACAAGACAGACAATATTCGAACAGTCGACAGCAGGTAGCATGTAATACACGACAGACCATATCCGGACAGTCGACAGCAGGTAGCATGTAATACAAGACAGACAATATCCGGACAGTCGACAGCAGGTAGCATGTAATACAAGACAGACAATATCCAGACAGTCGACAGCATGTAGCATGTAATACAAGACAGACAATATCCAGACAGTCGACAGCAGGTAGCATGTAATACAAGACAAACCATATCCGGACAGTCGACAGCAGGTAGCATGTAATACAAGACAGACCATATCCGGACAGTCGACAGCAGGTAGCATGTAATACAAGACAGACAATATCCGGACAGTCGACAGCAGGTAGCATGTAATACAAGACAGACAATATCCGGACAGTCGACAGCAGGTAGCATGTAATACAAGACAGACAATATCCAGACAGTCGACAGCAGGTAGCATGTAATACAAGACAGACAATATCCAGACAGTCGACAGCAGGTAGCATGTAATACAAGATAGACAATATTCGGACAGTCGACAGCAGGTAGCATGTAATACAAGACAGACAATATCCGGACAGTCGACAGCAGGTAGCATGTAATACAAGACAGACAATATCCAGACAGTCGACAGCAGGTAGCATGTAATACAAGACAGACAATATCCAGACAGTCGACAGCAGGTAGCATGTAATACAAGATAGACAATATTCGGACAGTCGACAGCAGGTAGCATGTAATACAAGACAGACAATATCCGGACAGTCGACAGCAGGTTGCATGTAATACAAGACAGACAATATCCGGACAGTCGACAACAGGTAGCATGTCATACAAGACAGACAATATCCGGAAGAAAAAACATACGATGCAATGTGACCATAAGAGCAATGTGGACTTCCCAGGTTGCTTTGGTTGAAGGCATGAAGACACGACATTAAACAATATTTATTTAAAAAATTGAACTCAAATAAATATTCCTAAAAACGAACAATACAATAGAGTTCTTTGGAGATTGGACCAAACGCATGAGGTTTTGTCTGATATTTCACTATTCCGAGCACATTCATGCGCAAACATTTTAAGAGACTGCAAGGATATGGTCCAACTATGATTTTTGATCCAGCGAATGACATTAATGATATAAACAACAGGTTTCTTTGAATTCATTACGTGATCATCTTTGGGATCGCAGGTAATACAACTTTAAATACATTTTTTTCCTGCTTAAGTTTCAATATTGTAGGCCAAAATATTGTTTCAATCATTTTAAAGTTACACATCGACCGACCGTCTGACCGTGCAACTGTTTGAGATAAAAGTCGGCAGGGTGTTTCCAGTTGTTCCTTTACAGTTGTAAATCGGTCCGAATATATAATCACATCATCTCCCCAAAACTATTTATAAAAGAAAAAAAGATAACACGAAAATATTTAACATAGAAGAACAGAAAAAACACCTGCCTTCGCAACAGCGTATTCCAAACAACTGTTAACATATAGGTGGCACAGTCACTGCCGATTCAAAATGAAGCACTGTTACTGAGTCCTTATGAGAAATAGTAATCATTTCCTGCTACTGCTACAGAGGCTGCTAATGTATATTGTATTAATCACTTGTTGAACAACTGCCAGCTGGTGTAGTGTGTTTCAGTATAACGCACGTGTACCACTTAATGACAAACATTGGTGCAGAAAATAACTAATAACTAATACATTAGTCATTTGCGCAAACAATGACTGACTGATAGTGTGTATCATATCAAATATCATAACATATATCATTTCATATAACACTTCCTTATTTATTTGATCTAACGCAAGACCTTTCATTATTTCGAAAGATTGAAATCATTTTTTTAATATTCTGACTATTTCTTATTTTGTATTTACATCAGCTACATATGATAATCAACATTTACCCAGCATTGAACATATTGTTCGGATTTTTTTTTTGTGTGGTCTCCTGAAATTTCTTATCGTTTCAGATTGTGTCCACAGGCGTGTTGCGGTCTCGCGACATTGCTTATCATTTTATACTGTCCACAGGCGTTTTGTGGTACCCCGACATTGGTTATTATTTTAAACTGTCCACTGGCGTGTTGTGGTACCCCGACATTGGTTATCATTTTAAACTGTCCACTGGCGTGTTGTGGTACCCCGACATTGGTTATTATTTTAAACTGTCCACTGGCGTGTTGTGGTACCCCGACATTGGTTATTATTTTAAACTGTCCACTGGCGTGTTGTGGTACCCCGACATTGATTATCATTTTATACTGTCCACTGGCGTGTTGTGGTACCCCGACATTGGTCATCATTTTAAACTGTCCACAGGCGTGTTGTGGTACCACGACATTGGTTATCATTTTAAACTGTCCACAGGCGTGTTGTGGTATCCCAATATTGGTTATCATTTTAAACTGTCCACAGGCGTGTTGTGGTACCGCGACATTGGTTATCATTTTAAACTGTCCACTGGCGTGTTGTTGCACCCCGACATTGGTTATCAGTTTAAACTGTCCACAGGCGTGTTGTGGTACCCCGACATTGGTTATCATTTTAAACTGACCACAGGCGTGTTGTGGTACCCCGACATTGGTTATCATTTTAAACTGTCCACTGGCGTGTTGTGGTACACCGACATTGGTTATCATTTTAAACTGTCCACTGGCGTGTTGTGGTACCCAGACATTGGTTATCATTTTAAACTGTCCACAGGCGTGTGTGGTACCCCGACATTGGTTATCATTATAAACTGTCCACTGGCGTGTTGTGGTACCCCGACACTGGTTATCATTTTAAACTGTCCACAGGCATGTTTTGGTACCCCGACATTGGTTATCATTTTAAACTGTCCACTGGCGTGTTGCGGTACCTCGACATTGGTTATCATTTTATACTGTCCACTGGCGTGTTGTGGTACCCCGACATTGGTTATCATTTTAAACTGTCCACTGGCGTGCTGTGGTACCTCGACATTGGTTATCATTTTAAACTGTCCACAGGCGTGTTGTGGTACCCCGACATTGGTTATCATTTTAAACTGTCCACAGGCTTGTTGTGGTACACCGACATTGGTTATCTTTCAGATTTTGTCCACAATTGTGTTGGGGTCTCCCCTCATTTCTTATGGTTTCATATATTGAGCGTAGACAGCTGTGTTATTTGGTGAGAATAAAAATGAATAAGAATAGTGATGCCGTACATTTATATGTATAATTTCGTGGAAGAGTATTTGTGATATTGATGCTATCATAGTCTTGGCGGTAAAATGATTTCACTCATTATGTAGTACAAGATAGAAACTGTATTGGGTCTGTAACAGATTTCAAGAAGTAGCCATAAATCAAATGTTATGAAAACAAGATTTCAAATTAATATTGTCATGAACCCTGGCTTGCAAATGACCATTGTTATATCTTTCTATTCTAGTTTACTGGGCCTACTGAACGGAAGCATGATACGTCAACATCTAATAATGACGTCATAATTTAACGAAACAGCCGACAGTAACCACCATTAAAATCTCAGCACCATTTTTTCAGTTAACCTTTCGATTCATATAGGCCAACCTAGGAACGGTTCATGTAAATAACGTTTCCAAGCAGTTATGTAACTTCAGGTTTACACAATACATTATATATACGCTAATTTACCGTGAAGCTATGCCGACTGGTGATAATGATTCGAAGCCCAAATAACGGCAAATGGACCTGAAGATCCCAAGAGCCGTTATTGTGCCAGAGGGTCCATTATCCGTGCTCGGCCAGGTTCCGGCGTATATTATTGTACTTCAATAATGTAATCCTACGTCTTCACAACTGGCGGACGCCATACTAGGTCTCGTTAGTAAGCACATTAGTAAGTCTCCATTTACTTCCCTAAAGGACTGGATATCGTGTCAATAAAATAAACTCTGTTGAAAAACACGCATCCATGATAACAACAACAACAAAGAAATTCAACACACATATTGTTTAATCGATGGCAGAAATACTTGCAACGAACATAATAATTGAAAACTCGATATTTTGAGGATATCAGCGATCATTGCGATAAAAAAATAGATAGAACAAGAAAAGAAGTATATTTCGACAGCAACTCCTGTTAACAATAATGGAAGTCAATGTATTTGAATTGAAATTGAAGTCCTTGATATTCCCTCGCCCAGATGTAATCGAACATCTATTCTGTTGGACTTTAAAACCAGTTCTTCCAGTCCCCTTATCTGACCTGGAAATAAAAATAAGGAGAAAGGTTCAACAGTTACGTGTAGAGTTTGTAGAATTTATTATTCTGGCAACTTTCATAGAGTGAATTCAATGACAGAATAATTCATGTGAAAGACGCATTTTCGAATAACCGTTTGTTTATTTGAATAGCACAACGTTCAACTTTTTTTTTGACCGAAAAAGTATATATTTTAACAATAAATACATATTCCCAAAAGGAAACCTTTGCAACTGCTGATAAGTTATATACTTTGTCAATATAAGAAAGCAGATGTAGAACGGGTCATTTCGATTCATAATTATAAAATGGTAAGCATCCTCGGAAAACACGAACCTTTCCGGAAAAACTCGTATCCGATCTTGAAGGCAGACTTTGTGATGTCCTTGCTTCTGAGGTTGTGTTCTCTCATCTTATCAAACAGACGTGCATCCTGAACAGCTTTAACCAAGTCTTCACTAGCATCTATGTTCACGAACTTAGCTAGTTTGGTTATCTCATCAAGACCATTCTAAAATTAAATTTATGATTAAAACTGAACTGTTCTGATCATTACAAGCAATGAACACTGTGGTAAAACGATCTTTCTGACTCAAGATAATTGAGACGATTTATCATAATCAATATAATCAATGAGTGTTTTAAGTGTTACCCAGTGTTTATATTTCCAGATCTTACTGTATTATAAAACCAAATATCATTACATTATTATATCATCTGTTGACAATTGTTGTGTCTGTCCTGTGTTGCATGTCTGTCACGTGTTGATGTCTGTAGTGTCCACTGTGTGATAGCTGTCTAGTGAGAGAACAGGTTCTACAACTAATCTATTTTTAACATGTAAGTGACCTCTTACCCTCTATACTTACTATATAAGGGACTGATTAGGGGCAGGGTAGTTCTCTCTCCTACGCTAACCAGCAAACCAGTTATTTGGTTACTTGATTATTATACTTAAATAATTAGGGGTGGGAACTCCATTGAAGCCTGGTGAGTTTAACTTTATGTTACTATTATTTTTATTTGTGTAAAGGTATTTTGTTTATTATTTGATATATCTATTTGAAATTGTCTTGTGAGTGATTGTTGTATGTATTACTGGAATGGATGAATTGAGTCTTGAAATTCGATAGTAGTGAAGTCACTTTTGGCTAAGAAATTATTTTCATGTTAATTCCAGGCTTTATTTCATATCATGAAATAAAATTGAATCTGCAATCCGGAGTTTGGCTGTCTATATAGAGTTCGCATTTAGAGCCCCGGTTACAGTGGCGATCCGGCAGGACTTTTCATAAAGCTGGGCGTGGCAATTCTTAGGAATCCTTAATGGAGCCCACCTAGAGGAGGCAGCATTTCAACTTACGTGACAGTCCAGTTAATTTATGCAAGAGGCCTGCACAAGAGAGTCAGCAGAATACGCTACTCAAAATAGCAACGTCAGTTGTGGCCTCTTAACGTAACGTTATTTTCGCGTTCAACTCAAGTGGAAACCTTCGTGTGTACACACTCGCGATATCTACATAACTGCGTATGTGTTAAATTTTGTGCGCGCATCAACTCCCAGAATGGAATTCTACACAAAAACTCAGATTTCATCGGAGCTGTGACTTTTTCGTTGTGAGATAGTGATTTGTATTTGTTTCAATACTGGTTGAACATTATTTTTGTTATTTAGATTATTGCCGGTCAGTTTTCCATTATTTTTTTGCACTTTTGGTTAATGAGACTACTTTTTAGTTGTTTTCGACACTTTTCGATACTTACCTAACCGGAAGTTGATAAAACTTTCATTTAAGATATTAAATTTTTATCCAAATTTCTTGTTTAAAAGTCAGAAACTGACCAGCAGTAATAAAATTTGAGCATATTTTGAGTTTCTGTCATATTTTGCTTGTAATCCTTGATTGAAACTGTTGTTGTAACATTTTAGGCTTATTCTCTCAAGATTGTTTTCGGTAGCATTATTTTTGCAATCACCAAGGTTTTATTGTTTGATTATTGAGGTAAGAATACGTACGGATGAATTTTAGAGATATAGGGGAACAAATATAGGTTCTTTATCGTATCTTCTTTCTTCCCTTCTACTCTTGTATACTAACAATCTTTTTCAATTTGTGTATGAATGTGTTTTGTATATTAGCCATACCATTGTTATTTGTTTATTTATTTCATCATACATAGAAGATATGTGCATTGTGTGTAGTTCTTTATACATATATAGATAGAAGGTTTAACTGTCATAGTTCTTAGTTGTAGAGTTGTAGTCGTGTAGAGAGCCAAAGAAAATGGCGTCCCCAATGCCATTATCCCCCAAAGGAAGGGGCAAATTTATGCATAATATTATTTCCAGTCCATCAGACGAACGCTTTCCTGCTCAGTACAGTATTACTCCTGCTTTACCGAAACTACCACTGTTTTCAGGAGAAGAACCATTAAAGAAGAATTGTTGTTCATATCTTGAATGGAAGTATGAAGTTTCTTGTTTGAAGAATGATTCAGAAATAACGGATAACATTTTATTACAGGCAGTCAGGAGGTCGGTGTGTGGACCTGCGAAAACAACTATTTTATCTTTAGGTCCTGTGGTTTCAGCAGATGTAATTTTAGACAAATTAGAAGCAACCTTCGGCGATGTCTCGACTAAAGGTATGGTTATGCAAGAGTTCTTTAATGCAGTTCAGCGGCCCGATGAATCTGTTGCCACCTTTGCTTGTCGCTTGGAGAACATTTTACAAATAGCTATTGAAAACAAACATTTATCCTTAGAGGCTAAAGATGACATGTTAAGACACAAATTTTGGTCTGCATTATCAAATGAAAAACTGAAAATGCAAACGAGGCATAAATATGACTCTATCTCTGATTTCAATATCTTGTTAAGAGAAATAAGAGCTGTTGAGAGAGAGATGAATCTTGGTAACAGTAACACAGCAAAGAATGCAAATATTGCTTCTTTGGAGTCAGAATTTGAGCACAAACTGGCATCATTTGAACATTCTTTTATGTCAGAGTTGAAAAATGTTGAAGCAAGGTTAGAGAAAAAGTATGATTCACAGTTTGGAGAAATTTTACAGAGATTAGATGGGTTGAAGATGGCAAGTACTACCACTAACCTACCAACAAGGGGCATAAACCGAGGTTCAGATAAATGGAACAGAGGCAGAGGACGAGGTAGCCAGTGGAGCAATAGAGGTAACTTGCATGGTAGCAATTTCAGTTCTCAATCAAAAGAGTAACCACCTCCGTTGCTGGCCAAACAGAAGTTGGTAAGGCTAGTAATGAAGGCCAGACAGAAAGCATAAGGTCTCGTTTAGTTGGAGAGTCAAATGAATCAGAGGTTCAAATCAATGGTATTGAATTTAAGGCACTGTTAGACACAGGAGCCATGGTATCAGTTATATGTGAGTCAGCACTGGATTCAATTTCTCCAAAGCCAGAGGTTTTGTCCATTGAGAATTTAGGTGTGTCTGTTTCAACAGCAGATGGTAGTCACATAGAGTATAGTGGATATATTGAGTGCTCTTTGCAAGTTCATTTCAGTCACCAAACGTTTGATGTTCTTTTACTGGTTATTCCAGATAACGCCTTCACAAGTCATTGTCCTATTATACTAGGAACAAACATAATTCGTGTTTTTAGAGATAGTCATGCTTTCTCGTCATACAGTCATGTCCCTGAACAGTGGCAGTGTGCTATTGATAGTACAAAATGTGTCTCATACAAAACCAAGTTGTGTGGTAAAAGAAGTTACAAGTTAGGGCCGTATGAGAGTAAGACATTGAATTGCATTGCCAGAAATATAGATAGCAAGGTATCTCAAGTGGTTACAGAAAACTCAGACTTCAGTGATCAGAGGATTCTTGGTGTCCTAGGGTTGTCAAGGTGAAAAAGTCTGGTTCAGTAAAAAAGGTCTCAGTGCAAGTATGCAACCTGACAGCTCAGATGGTAGAAATTTCTCCAAAAGCTTCTATTTGTCAACTCACTGAAGTTGAAGTGGTTGGAAATTTGGTCACGGATGATAGAAAGTCAGAGTATTCACATTCCTGTGACATGGGTGTCAAAATAAATGTTGACAATTTATCTCCAAATCAGTTGCATATTGTTCATCAACTCTTAGGTAGGTGGAAAAATGTGTTTTCATCTGGACCCACAGATATAGGTCAAACTGATGTGTTGAAACATAAGATTGTGTTAGAAGATACTAAACCATTTAAACAGCCTTACAGAAAAATTCCTCCAGCAATGTATGAGGAGGTGCGTCAACATATTAAAGTTATGTTACAGGCAGGGGTTATTAGACCATCAGAGAGTCCATACTCTAGTAATGTTGTGTTGGTCAAAAAAAGGACGGAAGTCTCAGATTTTGTATTGACTGGAGAATTCTTAATTCAAAAACCAGGAAGGATGCATACATGTTGCCACGTTTTGACGATATAGTAGATACTCTAGTAGGTTCTACTATGTATTCTAAACTTGACTTGAGATCAGGATATTGGAATGTTGAGATGGATGAGGACAGTAAACAGTATACTGCTTTTTCAGTTGGGAAATTAGGATTTTATGAATGGAATAGAATGGGTTCTGGACTGTCAAATGCAGGTGCTACTTTTCAGAGGCTTATAGAACGTACAATGGGAGATATGCACCTAAGGGATTGTTTGGTGTTTTTTGGATGATATCCTTATTTTCTCAAAAGATTTTGATCAGCATATTTCCAGACTTGACTCCTGTCTTTCAAAACTGGCAGAACATGGTTTAAAGCTTAGACCAGACAAGTGTGAGTTGTTCATGTCTTCGGTTAAGTATCTGGGTCATGTCATATCTGGTGAAGGTATCCATACAGATCCTGATAAGGTTTCAGCAGTGAAAAATTGGCCAGTACCCAGAAATGTTAAGGAAGTACGTCAGTTTTTAGGCTTCACAGGTTATTACAGACGTTTCATTCCAAATTACTCCAAAATTGTAGAGCCATTGAACAGATTATTGGTTGGTCATTGTCTAAATGGGACAAAATCAAAGAAACGCAAAAAGGCAAGTCCAGTGTCATGGCAATGGGGTCCTGATCAACATGTTGCATTTGAAACAATCAAGGGCATGGTTACTTCTAGCCCAGTTCTCGGTTTTGCAGATTTTTCTCAACCCTTCATTTTACATACAGACAGTTCTGGTTCTGCCTTGGGAGCAGTACTCTACCAAAAACAAGATGGTAAAGAGCGTGTAATCGGATATGCTAGTCGTGGGTTAAAGTCGAATGAAAAAAGGTATCCAGCACATAAGCTCGAGTTTTTAGCTTTAAAGTGGGCGGTGACAGAAAAATGTAGTGATTATCTCTGGGGCAATACATTCGAAGTAGTCACAGATAATAATCCGCTGACTTATGTGTTGACGACAGCCAAGTTGGATGCAACAAGTCAAAGATGGGTCGCAGCGCTAGCCAATTTCAATTTCTCCATCCAATATAGGCCAGGAAGGTTAAATGCTGATGCTGATGGGTTGTCACGCATTCCCGATTCTTTGATATACTCGGAAGCTGTTCAAGCTATTTGTAATGCTGTTATTGCAGATGTCCCTCAGTCTACATGTGTGTTGACTGGAGTTACCCCTCCTTCGGCCGGGGAGGAAGACGTCCAGTTTGACAGTTTCAATAAGATAGATTGGAAGGTAGAGCAAGCTTTAGACACAGATTTGTTTCGTGTTTGCCAGTTGGTTCAAAGCGGTTCTCGCCCAAGGGAAAGGAATTTAAGACTTGAGTCACCATTGGTCCAGCGTTACATTAGGGAATGGAAGTTGAAAATGGTGTTTTATTTAGGATGTCTACTCAAGATGGTCAAAGTATCAAACAGTTGGTACTACCAGAATCCTATCAAAGTATTGCATTGAAAGGTGTACATGATGATGTAGGTCACCCTGGTAAAGAAAAAACATTATGGTTGGCGAGACAACGGTTTTATTGGCCAGGTTTGGAGAAAACTGTCAATTCCAAAGTAGAGACATGTAGGCGCTGTATCAGGAGAAAGTCTCCAATCGAGACAGCTGAAATGGTAAACATAAAAACTAATAGGCCCATGGAGTTAGTGTGTACTGATTTCTTGTCTTTGGAAACTTCAAAGGGAGGTTACGAGCATATTTTGGTCATCACAGATCATTTTACTAGGTATGCACAGGCTGTGCCGTGTCGCAACCAATCAGCTCAAACCACAGCAAAGGCTCTTTATGAGAATTTCTTTCGGTTCTATTCATTTCCGGAGAAGTTGCACAGTGACCAGGGTAGAAACTTCGAAGGTAAGGTCATTAGGGAGTTATGTAAATTTACAGGAACTGCTAAAACCCGCACTACTCCATATCATGCTCAGTCAAATCCATCTGAAAGGTTCAATCAAACCCTATTAAAAATGCTAGGTACTTTAGAATCCAATCATAAATCTGACTGGAAAGCATATATTGGTCCATTGGTGCAAGCATATAATGCAACAAAAAGCGATGCTACAGGATTTTCCCCTCACTATGTTATGTTCGGATGGCATCCTAGACTCGCTGTTGATGCATATCTTGGAACAGGTTGTAAGGAAAGTCACAAAGATTGTCATTCTTATGTTTCAAAGTTGAGGAACAGGTTACAGTATGCCTACAAAGCTGCAGCTGAGGAATCATGCAGGCAGGGTGCAACAAGTAAACACTACTATGACAGAAAAGCTAGGGCTACAAAGTTTGAAGTTGGTGATAGAGTACTAGTGTTGTCTGTGGGTCACAAAGGTAAACATTAGTTGGCTGATAGGTGGGAGGAACATCCATATGTTGTTCTGTCGATCCCAAATCCTGAACTTCCTGTGTATGAGGTAAGGAGAGAAGATGGTCTTGGTAGAGTTCGCACTTTACACCGCAATATGCTCTTACAGTTTAGTGTGTTGCCTGAAGATAACTCGTCTGTTCCAATTACTACTCTGTGTAAGGGAAAAGGGTCAACTGTCAAAGTAACTGATATGGTCAACAATGTCCCATCCAAATCAAATAGTGAAGTCAGTTCAGAATCCAGTTCAGATTCCAGTCCAGAATCTCCCTCAATATATGTCATACCTCAACGCAGAGTTAGATCACGTCGCACTCAGTGTACACCCACACGCAGTATGCAGAGTACTTCAGGACAAGGTAATATGTCATTTGTTAATCAGACACCAACAGTACGAGAGTTACCCCAGCGAGAGTTACTCCAACGGGATATACCTGATATCCCTGTGCTGAGAAAATCATCTAGGGTGAGTAGAGCTCCTGACAGATATGGTCAGTGGGTTTGTCAGATGTCTACTCCATCTGATGTTCAAATGCAAGGCAACCAGTGCATAGAATATTTTGTGTAGAAATTTGTTTTTATTTGACTTTTATTGCAGACGGTCTTTTTTATGAATATTGGTGTATAACTTATATGATGTAATTTGCATGTTGTTGTTTTTTATAGTTTTATATTGTCTTTATTTACAGCTGATGTAAACTCAATGTTATTTTGGATCTGAGGCATATATATTTCTCATATATACCGCTTAGTATTTAACAGATCTGTTTATAAATCTGTGTTTGAGTTAACTGCTGAAAATAGTTTTCAGATTGCTGTTATTGTTAGATTAATAGTCGTGTGTGCAGTTTACTTATACTATTTCTAGCAGTAATGTAGTTGTTATGGATATAGGAAAATGCCAGGAGACATTTTATTCAGTGGGAGGGAATATGTTACCCAGTGTTCATATTTCCAGATCTTACTTTATTATAAAACCAAATATCATTACATTATTAAATCATCTGTTGACAATTGTTGTGTCTGTCCTGTGTTGCATGTCTGTCACGTGTTGATGTTTGTAGTGTCCACTGTGTGATAGCTGTCTAGTGAGAGAACAGGTTCTACAACTAATCTATTTTTAACTTGTAAGTGACCTCTAACCCTCTATACTTACTATATAAGGGACTGATTAGGGGCAGGGTAGGTCTCTCTCCTACGCTAACCAGCAAACCAGTTACTTGGTTACTTGATTATTATACTTAAATAATTAGAGGTGGGAACTCCATTGAAGCCTGGTGAGTTTAACTTTATGTTACTATTATTTTTATTTGTGTAAAGGTATTTTGTTTATTATTTGATATAGCCTATCTATTTGAAATTGTCTTGTGAGTGATGGTTGTATGTATTACTGGAATGGATGAATTGAGTCTTGAAACGCGATAGTAGTGAAGTCACTTTTGGCTAAGAAATTATTTTCATGTTCATTCCAGGCTTTATTTCATATCATGAAATAAAATTGAATCTGCAATCCGGAGTTTGGCAGTTTATATAGAGTCCTGCATTTAGAGCCCCGGTTACAGAAAGAAAAACAAAATTATAAAGAAAATAAAAAAAATAACTAGAGGCGACAGTAGCCTACTGTGGACGATTTGCTTTTTGGTCCGGCGTTTTTTGAGCCGACCCCGACAGCTGGGGTGGAGGTGGCCGTGGGGAGTGTGTAGGGAGTTGCCTGCGAGATTTGCACGTGGTTTGACTGGATCTGGTGCTTGAATACAAATAAAATGGGATGTCATTCACCAAACTTTAGCCGAAGTGTTCTACGCTAGACATTTTGGGCGATAGTAGCGTTGGCCGGAAAATACATTACACAGGTTAGATCGGTTTTCTTTTCATTGAGAAACCCACCAGGAAGTGCGAGGTTAGAGCTCTGTGAAATTGGTTTAAGCACCCCAGTCGGTAAATATTGCCGACTGACTGTTCCAATGCGGTAGCAGTCGGGTTTGCTCTTTTTGTTAAATGGCTCATCACAGACTTGTTCTTACTTTTATATTTGGCTTGCATGTGAATACCTTTGTCCTGTGCCTTTTCAAATTTTGGTATATGTTGCAGTGCTCATAGGACTTTGTCATATTTTCTTGTTATGTTCACAACATTGCATTAAATATTATAGTCGATAATATTTGGACTTGTAAGATGGATTCATGTTCGACATCAAGAAGCTTCCTGGCAGCTATCAATGTTTCTCAATGCTTCAAACCCCAGGTATAAGATAATACTTTGATCCTTAAAACCGGTCGAGTGGGATAAGGCGATTGCCTGGAAACACAAGAGATGTCCGCGCTGGTCCCCACATTTTTATGATATAAAACGTTTGCAGCATTTTGCAATGATTTGAATTATTTATGTAACGCAGACCGGCGCTCTTCAACAGTCACCCATTCATACACCAGCCACAGTAACAGTTGCTTAACCGCGCAACTTTGGATGCCGCTTAAACCGCAGCGCTAAAGCGTTAACATAGCAACGAGGCTAGTATAACGTGCCTATATATCTATCATTGTGACCGTTACATTTATAACGGCATATTTCCAAACATGAAGAGGCATACATGAGATTTGAAGGTACAAATTTCGACTGAAACGACAAAACACATAATATTACATGACAGATAAGTTTCAGTTATTACATGTTTTGTTTGACCATGCCCATTATTTTAGTGAAAAGTTAAGTTAAAACAAAAGAACTCATCATGACTGTGCCATGAAATCGAATTGCATTTTAATTTCCGAACGAAACTTGCGTTAATAAGTTTGCCAAAATATAAGATAAAACTTTTATCGTTAAACCTTCGGCGGTCCCATTTGTCCAGTGGTTTTAGGCGCTGTCCTGTGAACAAACACAACTGTATCTTTCTAAGCTAAGGTTTAAAATTGTAAAACTACTTTCAAGC
This sequence comes from Sinonovacula constricta, assembly GCA_007844125.1. NCBI lineage: Eukaryota > Metazoa > Mollusca > Bivalvia > Cardiida > Solecurtidae > Sinonovacula > Sinonovacula constricta. The sequence continues at coordinate 50,777,363 of CM017568.1, read as the reverse complement.
TAATTCCACATATGCCCTTTAAACATTCCACAAAGCAATGCGCCTCATATTGTATTTCTACGGCAATGACGTCATATTCATAAAATGACGTCAACGGACAACACGGACGTTTATTACTACAACTTCTGTATACGAAGCAATGGACACATTTTGATCAAGATCCAGATTCCTCGGCTACATACTCCAACTTAAAATAGGAGCAAGCCGCCGCACCGAGTAACACGCCATCTTACCTATTTTATCTTAACGTGCAAAATAGCTCCACAGTATTTAAAATAAAATAAAACAAAAGCAAAAATGTGATGTAAAATTGTATAACCGAAGAGTATAAATACATCTGAATAAATAATAACAGTAAAACTTATGTCTTAATATGGCAAAGTCTTTCAACGCTGTGTCATGGCGGTGTACGTCATCATGGCCACTAAACAAGGTTGACCACCCCTACCACTTGACGATGTACGTCACCGCTGTAACATGACAGGGTACACCCGCCGGATGGCGGAACTGTGACGGGCGTAGAACCAGCCTATCTCGCCGATGGTTAACTGTCGGGAGGGTGGGAAAGGCTGATCTGCAGGAGCCCTACTAATGTACGTGGCAGACAATGTCTTCTCAGGGGACGTAACACCAATACCCAGATGTTGCCAGTCCCGGGCCAGATGGGGGCGGTTGTCACGCGTACCATCCGGACCTGGAAGGGAATGTATCATCATCATCATCATCATCATCATCATCATCATCATTATCATCACCGTCATCATCATCATCATCATCATAAGCAACAGCAGCAGCAGCTTCATCAACAACAGCAACATAATATTAATTATAGTAATCATCATCATCAACACCAAACTCATAATCAATATTAGCATTACGACCACCACTACCATCATCGTCATTGTCTTTATCCTAATTTTTAAATCAAAGTTTAAACTTGGTTCCCAAAATAGATCGAAAGTGAGGTTAGGCAGAAAAAACACCCTCTCCGTTTTAACTTGCTTTTGTTTCTATGCGAAGAAAAGGCCATTGTTGAGAAAACCGTATTTTTGGGGGGTTTAACGGCACACCGACACTTTATAGGCGAGAAAACCGTTACTAACGCATTTCGTTTCGGCGAATTTAACTTAGTTATTACATATTTCAGTAAATATTTAATGGACATATTTGTTATCTGTATTGAAGATCGATGTACATACAAACTATCGGTACGAAGCACATGAAGTTGAAATGAATACTAGCCAAACCCGTTCGCTTTAATTTACTATTTATTGATGTACCTGTCCAGATGACGGGCCCAGAATATGGTGTCCATTGGTGGTGGGGAGGGACGGTGCCAGGGTCACGTGATGTCCTTAGATTGGCCAGTCGCAGGCGGCCGTCACGGTCAATACGTAAATGATCCATGTTCCTTGATGAATCGCAAAAGAAAGTGCTGTTGAAATACGTGGCACTATGATTTGACGTAGAAAGTACACAATTAATCAAGAGAAAAATCTAGAAAACAAAAACAACAAAACACAGAGAGAGAGAGAGAGAGAGAGAGAAGAGAAGAGAGAGAGAGAGAGAGAGAGAGGAGAGAGAGAGAGAGAGAGAGAGGAGAGAGAGAGAGAGAGAGAGAGAGAGAGAGAGAGAGAGAGAGAGAGAGAGAGCACAAAAAACAACAACAAAAAAACAACAAACAAACAACAACAACAAACAAAAAACAAAACAACATGAGACGTCGCATCAATTCTTGACGTACTTTACAAAATGACGCCGTTTCTCAACTTAAACAAATATATTTTAGCATTTTGTATAAAACATTTATTAATTCTGGTATCTGTCTTTTCAAAAATAGTTGTATTTTTAAAAAGGGCAATGGGGTTTTATCATTAACTTTGCTCAACTTTATTGAACCGTTTACTTATTGATTGTGCAATATTTTTTCCTTCCGTCTGATGTTCAGAAAGCGGAAAACACAACATGAATAATAAAATACAACAAATTTATTAAACTAGATTGATCAAAATGGAAAATTACTGTGCTAGTTTGAAACGTTCCTAAAACCATTCCTACAATCGTAAGTAAAATCCCTTTAAGATAAGATACAGGTATTTTCTGATTTGATATCGATGTATACAGGAAAGTAATATTTTACCAATAATCCGACTCGGTACGTCCATCTGAAAGAGACCCTATTCTCTGTAATAAGCACATTATACTAAAGTTATGATAGACGCCTATATCTACAGATTGCATAATCAGAAAAAAATCTGTAATACCAGCCATAGTGAAGTGTGGTTATCTTAATGATATGAAAGAATAGAATCAACACAACTGTTAATAATTTTACGAATAATTTGATATAATAATCTTAACATTAACGAAGAATACATTGTATAATTAAATGATAAGTACACTGTTTAAACCTATGTATTTATAGTCGATTGGGAAACAACTTCTTTCAGCTCATATCAATCCCTCTGGACTCGTACTGTGTACCTGGAGCAATGTGCACCAAACATTAACATCTTTCGGGGGTTCGAACACGGGACCCTCCGATCCGGAGACCAACGTCTTGACCACTAGACCTCGGACGCTCACAAACATATGAATATTAATGAAATAATTAATGTAATTAGGACTATACATGATCTGATACAACTTAATGTACTGTTTAACAAGGATTGTTTTAATATAATGTTGCAGTCAAAATACAGGCCTACCTTTTACTGTTATGGACGCAAAATCTATTTCACCTTCATCGTCGCCTCAACCATGTATGGTATCTGGTTATTGTTGTGTAATTATTGTTAGGTCTCTTTCAATCGAAATCGAATATGAAGCCAGTTTCATTGTTATTGTGTGCCGTTCCGTGAGAATGACGCATAAAAGAATAGGTTGTTGATATTTAAACCAAATGCCGAATTAGGTTCCGTTAATTGTCGTATTAAACCGGAAATAATCGGAACAGGTCGGCAGTTTTCGGCAAATGGGACTTCTCGCGAAATTCATGAACCGTCGACTGGCACATATATACACGTGGAAAATAAGAAATTGAGCGGTTTCTTGTTTATGTCGAACAAAACTGTTTATTATTCTAACATATAAATACGATAGGAAACAAATATAAGTTATGGTGAAATGTTACTTTAAACTGATGATAAAGAGTAAACCTTACTCCACCAGTAAATACGGACATGTCTCTCATAAAAACAATTCTAAAATCATCAAGTACCAGATTTGATTGCCTTTTTACTAGTCACTGACGTGGTTACCATTTAGAAGTAACACGCGAGGTTTACTTTTACCTTCTAACAAGTAACTTAGGTGGTTCAATTTTTGCTAGAAACTGGCGCGGTTCCTTTTTACAAATAACTGAAGCGGTTCCTTGGTTTGCTATGAACTGTTGTGGCTTTTACAGTAACTGATGAAGCTTTTTCAGTAACTGATGTAGCTTTTATAGTAACTAATGTGGCTTTTATAGTAACTGATGTAGCTTTTACAGTAACTGATGTAGCTTTTGCAGTAACTGATGTAGCTTTTATAGTAACTGATGTGGCTTTTATAGTAACTGATGTAGCTTTTACAGTAATTGATGTAGCTTTTTCAGTAACTGATGTAGCTTTTATAGTAACTGATGTGGCTTTTATAGTAACTGATGTAGCTTTTATAGTAACAGATGTGGCTTGTGTAGTAACTGATGTGGCTTTTCTAGTAACGGATGTGGCTTTTACAATAACTGATGTGGCTTTATATAAACTGATGTGGCTTTTATAGTAACTGATGTAGCTTTTATAGTAACGGATGTGGCTTTTATAGTAACTGATGTGGCTTTTATAGTAACTGATGTAGCTTTCATAGTAACAGATGTGGCTTGTGTAGTAACTGATGTGGCTTTTCTAGTAACGGATGTGGCTTTTACAGTAACGGATGTGGCTTTTATAGTAACTGATGTGGCTTTTACAATAACTGATGTGGCTTTATATAAACTGATGTGGCTTTTATAGTAACTGATGTAGCTTTTATAGTAACGGATGTGGCTTGTATAGTAACTGATGTGGTTTGTATAGTAACTGATGTGGCTTGTATAGTAACGGATGTGGCTTGTATAGTAACTGATGTCGCTTTTATAGTAACTGATGTGGCTTTTACAGTAACTGATGTGGCTTGTATAGTAACTGATGGGGCTTGTATAGTAACTGATGTGGCTTGTTTAGTAACTGATGTGGCTTGTATAGTAACTGATGTGGCTTTTATAGTAACTGATGTGGCTTGTTTAGTAACTGATGTGGCTTTTATAGTAACTGATGTCGCTTTTATAGTAACTGATGTGGCTTGTATAGTAACTGATGTGGCTTGTATAGTAACATTTGTGGCTTGTATAGTAACTGATGTGGCTTGTATAGTAACTGATGTAGCTTGTATAGTAACTGATGTGGCTCGTATAGTAACTGATGTGGCTTGTATAGTAACTGATGTGGCTTGTATAGTAACTGATGTGGCTTGTATAGTAACTGATGTGGCTTTATATAAACTGATGTGGCTGTTATAGTAACTGATGTAGCTTGTATAGTAACTGATGTGGCTTTTACAGTAACTGATGTGGCTTGTATAGTAACTGATGTGGCTTGTATAGTAACTGATGTGGCTTGTACAGTAACGGATGTGGCTTTTATAGTAACTGATGTGGCTTGTACAGTAACGGATGTGGCTTGTATAGTAACTGATGTGGCTTTTATAATAACTGATGTGGCTTGTATAGTAACTGATGTGGCTTGTATAGTAACTGATGTGGCTTTTATAGTAACTGATGTGGCTTGTATAGTAACTGATGTGGCTTTTATAGTAACGTTTGTGGCTTGTATAGTAACTGATGTGGCTTGTATAGTAACTGATGTGGCTTGTATAGTAACTGATGTGGCTTTATATAAACTGATGTGGCTGTTATAGTAACTGATGTAGCTTGTATAGTAACTGATGTGGCTTTTACAGTAACTGATGTGGCTTGTATAGTAACTGATGTGGCTTGTATAGTAACTGATGTGGCTTGTACAGTAACGGATGTGGCTTTTATAGTAACTGATGTGGCTTGTACAGTAACGGATGTGGCTTGTATAGTAACTGATGTGGCTTTTATAATAACTGATGTGGCTTGTATAGTAACTGATGTGGCTTGTATAGTAACTGATGTGGCTTTTATAGTAACTGATGTGGCTTGTATAGTAACTGATGTGGCTTTTATAGTAACGTGTGTGGCTTGTATAGTAACTGATGTGGCTTTTACAGTAACTGATGTGGCTTTTATAGTAACGGATGTGGCTTGTATAATAACTGATGTAGCTTTTACAGTAACTGATGTGGCTTTTACAATAACTGAGGTGGCTTTTACTTAATAACTGATGTAGCTTGTATAGTAACTGATGTGGCTTTTCTAGTAACTGATGTGGCTTTTACAATAACTGATGTGGCTTTTATAGTAATTGATGTGGCTTTTACAATAACTGATGTGGCTTTATATAAACTGATGTGGCTGTTATAGCAGCTGATGTAGTTTTTTTCAGTAACTGATGTAGCTTTTTCAGTAACTGATGTAGCTTTTATAGTAACTGATGTGGCTTTTACAGTAACTGATGTGGCTTTTATAATAACTGATGTAGCTTGTATAGTAACTGATGTGGCTTTTATAGTAACTGATATGGCTTTTATAGTAACTGATGTGGCTTTTATAATAACTGATGTAGCTTGTATAGTAACTGATATGGCTTTTCTAGTTACTGATGTGGCTTGTATAGTAACTGATGTCGCTTTTATAGTAACTGATGTGGCTTTTACAGTAACTGATGTGGCTTGTATAGTAACTGTTGTGGCTTTTATAGTAACGGATGTGGCTTGTATAATGACGAATATCGCTTTTATAGTAACTGATGTGGCTTTTACAGTAACTGATGTGGCTTTTAAAGTAACGGATGTGGGTTGTATACTAACGGATGTGGCTTGTATAGTAACTGATGTGGCTTTTATACTAACTGATGCGGCTTGTGTAGTAACGGATTTGGCTTTTATAGTAACTGATGTGGCTTTTATAGTAACTGATGTGGCTTTTATAGTAACGGATGTGGCTTTTATAGTAACTGGTGTGGCTTTTACAGTATCTGATGTGGCTTTTACAGTAACTGATGTGGCTTTTACAGTATCTGATGTGGCTTTTACAGTAACTGATGTGGCTTTTATAGTATCTGATGTGGCTTTATATAAACTGATGTGGCTTTTACAGTATCTGATGTGGCTTTTACATCTGATGTGGCTTTTACAGTATCTGATGTGGCTTTTATATAAACTGATGTGGCTTTTATATAAACTGATTAGGCTGTTATAGCAACAGAAGTAGTTTTTTTCAGTTAACTGATGTAGCTTTTTCAGTAACTGATGTAGCTTTTATAGTAACTGATGTGGCTTTTACAGTAACGGATGTGGCTTTTATAGTAACTGATGTGGCTTGTATAGTAACTGATGTGGCTTTTATAGTAACGGAAGTGGCTTTTATAGTAACGGATGTGGTCTTTATAGTAACGGATGTGGCTTGTAGAGTAACTGATGTGGCTTGTATAGTAACGGATGTGACTTTTATAGTAACTGATGTGGCTTGTGTAGTAACGGATGTGGCTTTTATATTAACTGATGTGGCTTTTATAGTAACTTATGTGGCTTTTATAGTAACGGATGTGACTTTTATAGTAACTGATGTGGCTTGTGTAGTAACGGATGTTGCTTTTATAGTAACGGATGTGACTTTTATAGTAACGGATGTGGCTTGTGTAGTAACGGATGTGGCTTTTATATTAACTGATGTGGCTTTTATAGTAACGGATGTGGCTTTTATAGTAACTTATCTGGCTTTTATATAAACTGATGTGGCTGTTATAGCAACTGATATAGTTTTTTTCAGTAACTGATGTAGCTTTTATAGTAACTGATGTGGCTTTTACAGTAACTGATGTGGCTTGTATAGTAACGGATGTGGCTTGTATAGTAACTGATGTGGCTTGTATAGTAACGGGTGTGGCTTTTATAGTAACGGATGTGGCTTTTATAGTAACTGATGTGGCTTTTATAGTAACTGATGTGGCTTTTATATAAACTGATGTGGCTGTTATAGCAACTGATGTAGTTTTTTAGTAACTGATGTAGCTTTTATAGTAACTGATGTGGCTTTTATAGTAACGGATGTGACTTTTATATAAACTGATGTGGCTGTTATAGTAAATGATGTGGCTTTTATATAGAACTGATGTGGCTTTTATATAGAACTAATGTGGCTTTTATATAGAACTGATGTGGCTTTTATAGTAATTGATGTGGCTTTTATATAGAACTGATATGGCTTTTATAGTATGATGTAATTTACACCGAACTGATGTGGATTTACAACTAAAGTGGTTCCCTGTTTACAAGAAACTTAAGTGGTTCCACTTTTGAAAAGAAACTGATATGCTTTTTACTAGTAACTGGTTGTGTTTCCTTTTTACGAGTAACTGACAGAATTCCCTTTTTACCAGTAACTTATGTCTTTCCTTTTGATGTAATTAATATGATTCTGTTTTGACAAGTAACTGATACAGTTTCCTTTTAAACTGAATACTGGTGTGGTGTTTTTCATTTTTAAAGAAAGACAAACAATGGGGAGGGCATATTTTTTATTGATTTAATGATATAAAACTGAAATTTAAGTTTTGTTTTGTCCTCATTATCATTGTTATTGCTCATGTAGTTTTATAGAAATGTACACAGCGTAAAACATAACATTTATTTTGCAGCAATTTTTTAGAAATAGGTATTTGACGATCCATAAAATATAGTAAGAAGCATTCGCTCTCTCTTCAAAATGTTATTCTCATAATAAAAAACCCCCTATTTATTTAAGATTTTACCAATGTGTTTATATTATCCTATAATATATAATATATGATCATAATTCAACTACTTTGGACATGACGTATCAACATTGTCAGCACATTATGTTAAATTTGTTTAAAGTTTAATACATGCCCAGGTACTTCCAAGAGGAGACAATTTTATGTTAGAATTTAGCAGCATTTCATTTGGCAAAAAGAACACTTCATAATTAAAAAAATAACAAAAAAATAAATAAAATACAATTGATCAGTAAGTCAAAACAATATAAATGCATCTATCAATGGACATTTGTATACACTTAAGCTCTCATTTTGATTGCAGTCCCCATTAGAAATGAAAGTAATGTATGAATTATTGCCCTTGTTGGTAGGTTTTTCATGAACTTTTAACTAGATATATTCTTAATTTTGTGTTTTCATTGGTTTATTTTGATAACAATTCATGAGCATTTTTACTTATTTTAGCTCATTTGAAAGGATATAAATTTATGTGCATGTGGCAGTGTGAAGCTTTCTCAATAGTGAAAAAAGTAGGAAAAGCAGTATTTCAAAACTATAATTATATAGTACATACTATATCTACGAATTGTCTCATATCACCAGACCTAGTAGGCAACTGGTAGAGTGTCAGCTCCAGGTTCAGGTGGCCCTGGGTTCAAACACAGGCCGCGACATACCAAACTCATAAAAAATGGTATAGTGGTATTTGTTCCTTGTTTACACTCAAGCAAATATAAGAGTCCTTCCGCAGCTGGTTGGCCCAGTGTCAGGATACTGTGACCGAGTCTGGTATCATGCCACGATGGGATAGGATTGGCCGGCATTTTTGCCTATACTGTGCAGCGACATTTCTATCATTATAGCACAGGGGCACTTATGAGGTGCCCAGGGACTGAACGGGGCTGGTCCATTATACTGACACCCACGAGTCAGGCGTAATGCTGACCCTTAGCCCCGAGCGTTAGGAGGGAAGCCACTACAACCAACTTTAAAGTCTTTGGTTTGACCTCCCGATACGCAAGCTGATGCTCTACCACCTGAGATCATGCCAGGTGTTCACAGTTACACACATTACTATATCTGCTTTAAGTTCACCCTCAATCAAACCCCTGGTTCCACTCTACAGCATTGTTGCAAACCACAACACAAACAGGCAGTTGCAGATAATAATGGCACCAAATGTAACAGCAGTGGAAAAAATGTGTTTCCACTGGGATCCTGACTACAGACCTTAGAGACCACCCTTATACTAGAAGGTCAGTCTTACCAACAGAGTAACAGAGGCTCTGTGAATGAACATGCACTGAAAATGCAACCTTAAACAAAATGTAAAGATCACACAACACAATTTTGTCTATTCCTATTAGGAATGGGATGGGATGGGATTAGCTGGCATTTTTGCAGATACTGTGCAGCGACATTTCAATCATTATAGCACAGGGGCACTTATGAGGTGCCCAGGGACTAAACCCGGTCAGTCCATTATACTGACACTGACGAGTCAGGTGTAATGCTGTCCCCTTAGCCCCGAGCGTTAAGAGGGAAGCCACTACTACCAACTTAAAAGTCTTTGGTTTGACCCGGCCGGGGTTTGAACCCACGACCTCCAGATAGTATTAGGATTCTAAATTGATGCAAACATATCTAGTTTCAATTACAGATGGTGATGTTTGCAAAAAACAATACAATTTCTCATTTATAACCAGTATTCATTTTTTCACTGGTTCTTTTTTAATATTATAACACACAGGAGTTAAAAACAGCATCATTTCAAAATAGTTCTTCACTTGTTTTGATTTTGACAGAGAAAAGCATGCCAACTCATGGATATAAAACCTAGCACAGCTAATAACTAATCACACATATTAGGGTAAACTACCCATACAGGTTTAACGAGCACCTTTCAGCACCATAAATATTTTTATCACATAACCTGCCACGCGAGCGCGAGGTAACACTCATGCATTATTTTTGGTAACTCACTAGTTAGTTATTATAGTGTGTCGTCATTGTCGTAGTGTGACATCATTAAGTATGTGTGGTGTATATGCCATTTCCCGATCACTTTGCCGTCGCCGTTTAATGCATTTTGTTGGACAATTTCATTTTAATAAATAAATAGATAACATTTTAGTCATGTTATAAACAAATCTGTTCCCTTTGTGTGGAAAATGGTCGAGTAAAGACTGGAACTATCTTTTGTGCGGATTCTTCCAAACCAAATTACACATGTCAAGGCTGACTGTTCATACTATAAAAAGATTATGCATTGTAAACAAAACAGCTGGTGTTTTGGTTATGTGATAAATAGAATCTAATATTTGTGGTCATTAGGTACTAAATATATTAAACGCTTTGAATGAAACGATATAAAACGAGGCTCTGCCGAGTTTCGTATTGTTTCAGATCCTCTATGTCACATCATATTAAAGCACAACAATGGGGTAAATTGGTGACATGGAAATTGTCTCCCTTTATATTAAATATCTGAGGTTTTCCAAATGGTAGGAAGGTCCTTTCAGTTGGAATTCTTGGACTTTATCGCCTGTTCTTTTATAGATCTTTCAATTTCAAACTGTAAAATTTCTTACTTTTGCATAAACATAAGCTTCAAATTTCATTTAAATACTTATAGATCTATGTTATTTAAAAAGAAAATAGAAGTGTTTGTTGATGATGGGTAACCTGGGTATCACAAGAAAGGCAGGAACATTAACATACACTCCCTACAGCGCAAGCATAAAAATTGAGCAAAACAAATTTAAGGACCTTCTTGCATTTGGCATCATTAAGGGGAGACTATTTATTAATGTCTCTCATTGTTTGTGCATTTTTATCTACAGTTTAATGTCAATGAATAACTGTAAAAGCAGAAAAATAAATAAATAGCAAAAGTTCTGGCGAGGTTTGAACCAGTGACCCTTATTACCTTGGCAGTTCTGAGTTTAACAAACATTTCTTGTAAACAGAGCAAAAAAAAAAATAAAATAAAATAAAAAAAGATAAACCTGGTTGTTCACAACTAAAAGTTAACAATAGCTGGACTTCACATCATCAAAAATAATGTAATGTAGACTTATTATTCAAAATACTTTCACTTAATTTATCAGAAACAATGTATAAGCAGACTTTCACACATCCTGTTGGAAAATATTGACTACAGTTTAAAGTAAATGCAATTAATTACAACCATTTCATGAACATAAGCTAAACATCCAAAATACTTCCATTTAATTTCATTAGAATCAATGTATAATGCTCTTTCGACTCACAAATTCCATTAAAAATATTGAATACAATTTTAAGCGAACATAAAAAGTAGCATAAACAATTCATGAATGTAAAATACAAAAAGCTTTCTTTTCTTATCTGGCTAGTACCAGATGTTAGGATCTCCAGAAATATGGGTTCTGTTGTAATCGCCTCTCAAAATTCTGATACCATGTCTGCAATGTACTAAGGCGCACAAATGTCTCTGTAGGGTTAGGCGTCATCTGCGACTGGGTTTGAGCAAATGAGGACACATAATTGAACAGGTTCTCACACATTTTTTTGGAGAATTCCACAAACGGTTCCATAGTGGATATTGCTGCCTGCGCCGCAGGCGTCTGTTGTTCCAGTTCTGAAAGAGGCAGTGCCGAGATCCCTATCTGAGCAAGGTGCGATTGGGGAGCCATGTCACCGAATGGGTTAGCTGAGTTGGCTGCATCTGGAAATGAATACAAGAAGTGTGCCTCTAACAATGTTTAAAAACATCACAATTCTGATGCTGTGCCACGCGAAGCAATTAAGAGTTGCCCATCGATAATGCTCAATCCTTTCATGGGCTTGGCTTTATTCCCTGTCATAGCAAACAAACCTTGTGATTTTCTTCTTTTTTTCCCTGCTAGACTGTGGAGTGTCAGTGTTTCTTCCATAGATCTGTGATTTTTACACAGCCAATAATGGATCTTCAGTATTGTTTTTATGAAACTCTTCCCCCAATTTTGACATTTCCCATTCATGAACATCGACGGCAACCACAGTATTTTCTTCCGTTACACTCCATACATACCGTGGGAAATTTGACTAGCAAAATCTCGTTTTCATGAATATGCATGAGGCAGGGGAGACCAATCTTCTTCCAATAAAATCGCATGTTACAATAAAATACTCTTCAATCTCAATGACGTCATACTGGGATTTTCTTACTAAAAATAGAAACCAACGCACATGTTTACTCATGGAGGTCGCCATTTTGAACGGTAAACCGAACCTTAGTCATAAAACGTAATTTCATTGGCTAGTTGTCCGTGGTGGTTTCCTCATGGCACCAATGAAACTGCCTCATTAATTATTCATGACTACGAGATTCTCTTAGCCAATTGTCCCACGGGTACATAACGCAGCATTGCGGAGTAATGTAACGGGGGATAACCGACGATGATTCATGAATACCTCAAGTACTCACAAACAGTACAACAAACAAACACCAGTACAACAAACAAACACATTTTTTGTATAAAGCAGGTTAACCATCCACCACATTCTTTACAATTACACAGATTGGATATATGTACAAGTTGATGTAAAAATATTTGACAGACTGTTTACATATATGTGAACTTTCACTGCGGCCAAAGTGGAAGATTTTCACATGCAAAGTGGGAGAATTGTCATTTTAATATGAACAAAGAAGAAAGTAATCTGTTTCCAAGTAGGGAGATTGCTGAAAATCAGTTAAACACCTCTTTTTTTTTAATAATTATGAACCTTAAAAGTGAAAGGGTACCTCCAAAATTGGGAGAGTTCACATGTTTGTGCTTAAGAAAATTGCTCTGTGTTGACTGCGGCCATGTTTTAAGCACTTTATGTAATATGTATTGTTGCAAGGATCAGACAACCTTCTGGCCAATATATGAATAAAACTTGAACTAACAACTTTTAACAACATGTAATATTGGGCAAAACTTAAAGCCAGTACTAACTTGTGGCAAAGACACATTGATTATTGTCTCTATAACAGTCAATGGTTTGAAAACAAATTTAAAAGCTATTATCATCAAAGCAAGTGAAAAAGGAGGGAAAAGACGAAAATGTTATAGAATGGAAAAGAAAAAATCCAGCCTTTTTTGTGAGATGCAAACCCAGAACCTCTTGTATAAGTTTTGTTTTTGCAATACATTGCAGTGAACATTCATGATCATCATGGCAACTTGAGCATTTTTGGTGGAGGAAGACCCCACATATCTGCAGAATCACTGGCGCATAGCAGGTCAGCTGGGGGACCTTTCCACATTAAATCCTTCATCCAGAACAGGATTTAGAGTCCACTCATTGGAAGACTCAGTGGTCAAAGAATGTCTGTGACTCGACCACGCCCCAAACCTCTTGTATTGCAGTCCATCTCTCTACAGATTGCTTCACATAATCTGTGAGCTGTATGTACTTTTGTAATACATCACAAATGGCACAATGTTTATGTCTAGCTTTCAACATAACCTATGGTATAACATATTTTTATGGATTTTAACCTGCACATGTCAGTTTATTTCAGTTAAAAATGGGTCCAGAAGGGGTTAATCGCTGTTTTTTGGCCAAAATATCAAAGTACTGACCTGTCTTTAAGGTTGATATTTTGAAGATGGCACTTGGTTTCATGTTGGATATATGTCCCAGCAGATGCCAAGACTGCCCTGCAGAACTGGGCCAGGAGAAATACACTGTAACAAACAACAGTTTCTTGACTTCTCTACAGTTAGAAGATACAAAGTTCATATCAATTTAATAAAAAAATTTTTTACACTAGTGAAGACCTATTGGCAGCTGTCTGCTCATCATTTGCATTTTTTTTTGCTGCAGAAGTTTTAGAATACAAAGACTAATAAGAAGCAAGGTTCAAACGGAATACATCTTGCCAATTCTTTTTTCACACCCTAGATAATGTGTAGGCATATGGTACCAGATAACAGATTTTATTCTTTCCAGAATACCTCTCCAAACACTTATTTTTAATTTAGAAATTCTATTGTCTGCAAGGATGACAGTATTCTGCAAGCATATTTTTAATCCCAAATGGTTAGACTAAGAAATCAACAGCTTATTGCTGCCCTATGACAAAACTCATGGTTTTCAAATTAGCAAGAGTTCAGCTTTTTATCAACTGCTACTTGAAAATCATAAAAATAATAACTAATTGATGCTGTATATTGAATTTATTAGGAGATAGTAATTGCTTAATATTGAAATATTTAGCTAAAATGCACATGCCTACAAGAATGTATTCCTAACAACATTAATTGCTGATTCTTAAATGGGATGTTTACAACTAATTTTAGCAAAAAAACACATCATGCCTTAGATTTGGAAAGACTGAACAACTAGTGTGATTTTTCATGATTTGCACTGTTTAGCAAGTGAGGTATTGTAAAAGAGTCATGTTTACTTAAAAAAAAGTATGAGTTTACTCAAAAATAAATGTTAATTGCTCTTTAAACTGGGCAAGGTATTGCCACATGTATTTGATGTTTGTAAATTGCAGATACCATTCATAAAATTATGTGTTTGTAACTGAAAACGAAATGCTTAGATGCGAAATATTTAAACTTTAACTTGTTGGAAACATTATTCACCCCATAAACATAAAACATATCTCAATCTAAAGGTGTTTCCAGCATGTCCAGGGTTTAAGGCATTGAAAATTGGAATAAGGCCTTTTCTGGCTTCACACTGTGATCACAGAGGCAGGTTAACGTAATGAGTGATGGTAGTCGGGGTGGAGTGGATCTAGCTGGCTGGACACAGACTCAGGCTGGTATCAGAAAAGGGGTGGGGATTACAGTGTTACTGACCAATGACAGTGCAGTAAGTCCATGTGCATTAAAGGCATCTCGAAAGGAATGTGGTATCCCACTGAGCCAGGCCCCCACATGCTATGACCAGACCTGCTAATTGCTGGTCATCACTGCAGGGTGTCTTTAGCCAACATAGTACTAAACTGTCACAGTAATACCTCTGATGGGTTAATGCAAAACTAAATTACCTTCTAGTATGGACGTGAGACAGTAGGCTAGTTTTACACAAAGCCACAAACATTATTGTTAGTGATAATGTGGGTTGTTTACTATATGATCCCTTACAAATTCTTTATTGCATTAATTACTAGGTGTCAATTTTGTAACTGCAAGATTATGTATTTATTTCAAAGCTAAATATTTAATTTTGAAAATACATGAGAGATACAAGTTTTAGTATTCAAAATGACTCTGAAGGACATTATTCTGACAATGAATGACTTTTTAAATTGCTTTTGTTAGAAACGTTTCGTTACATTTTACAAATCAAAATAAAATATAACTTTAAATATGAGAACTAAAAGAATGAAAGAAATAACAAAATGTATACGAAATAACAAAATCAACCAACAAAGTAAGAAAGAAAACAAATAAAAATTTATATATATATATATATATATTGGATTGCGTAATTGGTATATTCACAACTGTTTTCTTTACAAACTGTGAATGACTATGTTCAACCCCCAGATATAGCATACATACACTTGGATCTTGAACAATACCTGTGTGGCAGACACATCGTTACAGACTGTGGCAGCCTGGCTTATCAGAAAACAGATGCCCTCACATGCTGGGTGGGGCAATAAATGGGGGGGGGGGGTCACTTATATAAGGCTTTTGAGATGCCTTTAAGAGTGACTAACTGTTTTATGACCTCTTTCCCTATGATGTCTCTGTATATCAAAAACTAATCAAGTGTCAAGTGGGGTGGTGGGGCAGGTGGGAGGTTGGGGGGGGGGGGGGGGGGGGGGGGTACTCTAAAGAAGGCCATTTTCAATGCCTTTAAGAAGCTTAAGAAGCTAAACACCAACTGATATATCCATTATACAATACCTGCTCCTCCTAGACCATCTGGGAATGGTGTTTGTCCAGTCATGAACACAACTACATGGTTGATGTGATCAGCATCAGGTAGGTCAAACAACACCTGTGTCTCACTGATCGGCTTGGCATCAGTCTGTACCTGAGGAATCAGACGTATTAATAAAATTATTTTTTCAAACAAATAAATTTACAAAATGGATGTCACATTGTCATATTGTTGTGTCGTTTAATGTTGTACAATATTAATTTAAAGAAGCTGGTAAATAGTTGATTAAGCAACTGCAGGCCAATCTTGGGGCATTCAGTGGACCAAAACAGGTATAGAGGCTCATATATTCTACTTCTTTTTTGGTATCAAGACCAATAGAAGTCGGTGTTATCCCAGCTAAAAGGTGAAAAATGTTGCATCAATATAAATCCATGTATTATGCATTCAAATTGTCTAAACATAACATGATAATTTAGTTTACCAAGTCACAAAACAGCATGCTATGCATTATAAAAGTGATTCAGATTGGCTTGTTTAAATGTATTTAGAATGGGTTTGTTGCTTTTAACCAGTGATTTGATGAATACACATGCCCAACACATTATAAACAATTGATTATTGAGTTTCGAGAAAACGTAAGAAAAAAAAGGAATTTATAGTAATTTTATTCAACAATACTCAATAGGTCGCAGTTGATCCACATAAAAAATTAAAGCATAAACTCCCACTTATCTAACAAAACTGTATTCTGTAAATGGAGTTACTGTTGAAAATCGTCAAAGCTTAGACTAAAAAATGCTGTTTTTCTACAGAAAGTATGCGCAAATTCCCCAAACAGAGGCTACATATATTAGATATAGGCAACTTAACGGATATCACCTTTAAACAGTAAATCAGTGATTTATTTGCTTATCGATAGTATAAACTTGACGTAAACACGTGTTTTCATTTTTACTAACGATGAAGAAGCAACAAGTATGCATGCTGTCTTTGCGAAATGTTCCAGGCAAAATGAAACTAAACATGTCGCGAAAACTACTTAAAATGATAACACGTACATACCAGTCGTCCTGAAACAATAACCCCGAACATAATAATTGAAATGTTGTTCTCGGGTCAAATTAAGGAGTTCCCGACTTCATTTAATCTTAAAAAGCAGCTATATACTTCTAAAATCAGTATACAAGTTTGGGATCGAGTCAGAAGTCCTAATGGGTTTTCATGGGTATACCGGATTTTATTTCACACCGCACAACGACGAAGTGGATCAAGATTTTGCACTTTTACGACAATGTTTACGACACTAAAATATAACGTTTGATTATAAATTTAAATGTTTTGATGTGTAGCTTTACGACCGTGTGTAATTTTTATCCACAGTGTGTGCGAATAATTTATCCACTAACACTGCAGCGACGCAAGTGGGTCTGGGGATGCAAGTTGTTGCGAATGTTCTATTTCTCAAACACTATACATAGATCACACATTTGACGCGCAGTAGCATAACCCCGCCCACAAATATAGGAAATTAGAATTTAGAAATTTAGAGATTTATAACTTTTTGAATAGTGTGTTCCGAAGAATGTCTATTTGAGTACTTATAGAGCTCAGACACACGTAAATGTTGTTACTCAAAGAATTCAATCATATTTCTTGAACAGCTCATTAATCAGATGCGTTTGCATAGTTAACTATTTCTCCCGCAATGTATGTCGCATAGATCCCAATAATTTGAAGCTTATTTGCGTAACCCCGCATACAAAGACATAAATCTCACAGAGATTTAGAAGGAGAATTACTTTTGGGGTGTTTTCCAAAACAGGCCCAGATCCAGAATATTTCTGCTAAAGTGTTTGGGGAATGCAGTGTATCTGGACAATGAAAAGGTTAACAGTTTTTAATTCTATTTATTTATTTATTAACCGACTCTGAAAGTCTGAAACATGCAAAGACATTAAACCTTTAGTAACTTAACTTTGTGACAACTCCGTGATCATCGGTTGCAAAGGCAATGTTGCGGAAAACAAATTAACAACAACAACAACCACCCAGCAATCTTGCTATCATAGCGCATTTTCCCAGCAAACAACTATTTCACTATCGTTGTATATAATGCTTAATAAATATGCATTAATATTGCCTTAATTTACATTGCTGTCGCGTGTTCGACAGGGATGGATGCAGGGCGGGGATGGGGTGGAGGGGGCGGGTATGGGGTGGAGGGGTCGTGGGGTGCATCTCCCACCAACCAGCTGAAAAATACTAAGCTTTAAAAGTAAATTTTGCCTGTTGACTGCTAGGTCGAAGTTAAGCCCTTACTGTATATATAATCATATATATATATATATATATATATATATATATATATATATATATATATATATATATATATATATATATAGTATTAACTGCGATAAAGTTGAATGGATATTGATTCATACCCAGCACTCCCCACCACCATACAAAAAAAATCCGGATCCGCTTCTAGTGTTCGAGAACGTGTTTTGCATAATTTCGATGTAGAGCATTTATTAAAGTTACAACTAAAACTCATAAAAGAATACCAAAATATCCAGTAGAGCCTTCAATAAATGGTGTGACACGCAAAACAGCACTGATTTGCCGCGAAGGCTTTATTAGATGTTGGATCAGACAAAATACAATTATCAGTAAATATTGTAGAACAAAAAAAAAAAATAGAACTAAGCCTTTAAGATCTTTACTCTAAACTATATATTTGTTTCCGCACATCAAACAAGAAACGTGTTTATTAAAACTTGGACCAAAATATAACCGATTGTGCACACATTTTCAAACTACCGTCGTGTACCAACCAGTACACCGTTCATTTGGATTTTAGAAAAAAAAAAGCTACAATTTCCAAAGTATATTATAGACGTGTTTATATGTTTGAAACAACAACCTTTAGCCAACAAGAACCGCACAAATTGTATGCACTATTGTACACATGGTGCTTCCTACAGCTGTAGATCATTAAATTATAAAATTATCTCAAACTTAACAGTATATCTCGCCCCAACCCCCCCCCCCTCTCTCTCTCTCTCTTGTTTTGTTTGTTTGTTTTTGTTTGTTTTTGTTGTTGTTGTTGCAATTTGATACACAATTCTTTAACCCTGGGTTATTGCTAAAACTGTAGAACGGACAAAATCCTTCGATATAAAAAATCCTTCTGTTTATTTAGCAAAAGAAACAAACACCCTGTCGTAATTTTTCCATAAAGCCTCTCCTTTAAAATTTCCCCTTTTTGAAATTATATTTATTTGGTTTGCACCTTAAATCTCGTAAATACACTGATAATAACATCAGATTAAAAAAAAATAAAATAGCAACTTCAATTTATATTTTACTATAACTTATTAAATGATTAAGTGATTTTGTTTGCTTTTGTTAAATAAGATTTTGTCAACTATGTTCAAATGAACGGAAGGGGTTTATGTATGCGGGTGGTGGGGGGTGGGTGGAGAGATTTGTCAGCCTATGGACATTAAAGGGAGGAATTTTGTCCGACTATGTTGAAATGACCCGAAGGGATTTTGTCCGGAAGGGATTTTGTCCGTCCACCGTCCAAGTCGGTCTTCGCCCCAATCCCCCCCCCCACCCCCCATCCTTTCCCATCACCCCTTTCCCCAGCAAAACATCCTGGATCCGGTAAAAGGTAAATTGTCAATTTAAATATTGTTCTTAGAATAGAAATATTTATACATATATGGTTATATTGTCATTGCCAGTTTGCTGAGTTTCCCTAGTAGAGGTTTGACATAAATTATTGCGGAAGGCCCGATGGCGTGATGACGCATGAATATTTATAACGGGTCTAATATCAACACATAAGGTCTGATAATTCCGATGGCCACACTTCTTTACATCTATTTATCATTCTGTAAGCATGGCGATTTTGCATTAAATTAGCGTTAAAATATTAATTATTATATGTAGCCCAGTACGAAGATTTCATCATCACATCACTATATTATACACTTTATTTTTCTCTCTTAATCTACCCACAGTCAATGTTTAGTTGTCCATACCTGTGTATCTACATAAAAAGTCGTTGATGCGAAGCATCAAAGGCGACGCAAAAAGTGGAAGAGGTAAATAGATTAAAGCAATAAGTGAGCAAGTAACAAAGACATTTGAAAAGTTATGGTTTTTATTTGAAAGTTCTCAGTATACTATAAATCCCGAGAAACAGTATGTATTATACTGTATATTATTATGTTCATGAGCCCATAGAATGGTTTAAAACAAAATAATACGCAAAATCCGACACCATTTAATAGGGTTTCATAAGTAACATATGTAGAAAAAAGTTGCAAATATATTATAATTAACTATAAAACCAAAGTGTACTAGCAGAAACTTCACATTTGCAGCTGCTTCACATAACACAAATTAAGTATTGTTCAGATAGTATTTTTCTCGAACGTAGTATGTTGTTTCTTTCTCAGTATCTTATTGTTTATTTTCAAAGTTACTTTAAAAGTTACAAACACACGAAAATAAATACAACGCCGTTTACCGAATTCGGACCCGTATTTTATCAGGTTTAGAAAGTCCGCAAAACAAACTTTTCTCCATGTGCAAATTTCAGTGAGCATTCCATATATTGGCGTAGCGCTCCAGCGCGTCGCCAATTACAAGCTTGTAAATATGAATATTCATTAGTATATGTGCAAGTTGTTTTGATTGGATGATCAAGTTTCTCTAATTAATATTCATAACTTCACTAATTTTCCCGCTCTTGCACACTTTGCACATACTTTTTCAACACTTTCCATAGCATTCTCTGTCCCAAGTCAGTCAATTCCTTTCCTCCACCCAAGCTGGTCACGACCAAACTATCTAAAATTTGCTCACAATAACATTGAGGAATAGCCTTGTGAGTTTCTTTATATCTTAAATATGTATTCATGTAATAATGCAATATTGTGACATATTCATTTGGCATTTTTGAGATGTTTTCCTATATTGTGAATTGTGTTTCTAAAAACACATTATGAAACCCTGTTTTACGAAATGGAATTACATGTATTGTAATGAACTTCTTTGTGTCTACATCATCATCTTTCGACATCTATATTAAAACAGCTTTACCACACTGGCACATAGATATTAGGATTTGATCAAACGTTTTAGGTGGCAGTGTACTATGCAATTTTGACATGTAACTATGAAGTATGGCATGATAAAAAACCACACATTCAATTTCGTTAAATATTTAGTTTTCATAATTGTTGAACTGAAATTAGTATTGCACTTACTAGCTTGTCATATTTGTTAATTTAGTTATATATAGGTCAAAAGTAGAGCAAATGTATTTCTGCACCTCCAAATAAAGAGTTTCAAAATTAGGGTTACAAATGCTTCAAAACTATGGGCTGAGGGTTTTAATCCTGGTATGGGCACGCAAGGTCAACTTTTTTTCCTTCCTACTTTTTACTTTTGACATTTTTTCTGTACCTCTCTACCAAATGAAGAACAAAATGTGTAGTTTTTAATTTTTATTTTGTAAGTGAATTTTAATTGAATGATTTGTACTAAATTTGATTACAAAAATTATTACCTGATATATTCAAATTCTAAGGAATTTCAAACCAGACACCAGTTTCTGTTTGATATCTGAGACACTTCCAACATCTGTTTGGTTGCTTACGGACGGGAATTGGAAAGCATACCAAACTGACATTTCAAAAGCATTGTTAGGGGATTGAATAAACGAACATTATTATTAATACACAATATATTTTATGATAACAATACTAATGCAGCAATAGTGTATCAAGCCAGGTTAAAAACCGGAGATAAACCTAAAAAAAATTCGGAAAACTTGATACCTTTTTTCACAACAGTGTCAATGATTGGAGAGAACTAAGTCATTAAAACACCAACATATGACAGGATGATATTGCTTAAAACAAATTATTATGAAAACAAATAGCAATAAAGAATAATAATAAATTATACTTTAAATCTAATCTTTAAATGATTATCTCTAAAGGCCGTCGCAAAAATGTCAAAACAAAAATGTGACAACAAACAACATTTTTTAAAGTTGTATTTAACTGAAAAGCTCCAAACCTAAGAGCCCTACTGCTATCTCATGTTAAAATGTCTTTGGTATGTTCCCCATGCTAAATCTTGCACACTTTAAGTGGTGGCCCTGTAGGACTAATGATCATTTATTGCACACAGATATTCCTTTTATCCAAAATATGTTATTTTCCAGTTTGTCTACTAGGCAAAGCTGTTTTTACACACAGAAAAAAAAACAACACAACTGCACTCAGCTTCCTTATCAATTTTACATTTTGTCAAACCTGTCGATGAAAGAAAAGTAAAATTCTTTATTATAACAGCATTAAGAATCAAAGCATGGTTTGAACAATGCATTTCTTTGAAAAAAATAAATAAGTCAATGCTACTTATTTGGAGTTAGATATTAATGTTCTGTTAAGAAAACTCGCATTTATATCTATGAGACGACAATGAACTACTAACATGCTCAAGACAGCAGGCAAAAGCAATAACAACGGGTTTTTGATAACAATGGATGTTTGATAACAATGAATGTTTGATAACAATGGATGTTTGATAACAATGGATGTTTGATAACAAAGAGTTTCTGACAATTGTAAGCAAAATTAAGCCTAGGGTCCTGCTGAACACCTCTCATAATCCGGACTTGGCCGGAAACCTCTCATCTTAGTGTCTCACTGATTGCACACTTTATCCTTCGAATTATTTTTACACGTTAAACCTTTTCTAAATCCTAGTTTAAAAATTATTTATATGTCCTAAATAACGTAAAAATGTAAACTTACTGCACGATAAACTCGGGTATAAGTTCTGCTGTTCTTGTTTTTTAGGTACACAACAAAACCAAACATAAAATGTTATAACATGCTTGTGATGTGTTTTGTCATAAATTTTACTGTAGTTTCAACCGTTTTTAGCTGTCACTTAGCGCAACTTAACTTATAAACACACCAACTAGTTACCAGTTAACGCCTAAAAAGCACAGAAAGGATTGATAAATATCTGCTGTCAGTCTCTCAAAGGTCCAGCCTGATGATCGTCGGCCTCTGGAAG
Organism: Sinonovacula constricta; assembly: GCA_007844125.1. Classification (NCBI taxonomy): domain Eukaryota; kingdom Metazoa; phylum Mollusca; class Bivalvia; order Cardiida; family Solecurtidae; genus Sinonovacula; species Sinonovacula constricta. The sequence goes on along the minus strand of CM017568.1, from coordinate 50,754,486 downwards.
GAAGAACTGATAATAATTTGTATCAGAAAGTGAAGAAACAATGAGTTTATGATATTCTTTTAAACACACTGATAATCTTAAATTATGATCATTCTTGCAATGGTCATATTGGCCACGACTAGCTAACTACTAGTGGAGGAACACCAGACTCATGTCTGGGTAAAGCATCTGGCAAACATCTGCCCCTGCCTTGGGATGGAAGAGCCTGGCGAACATCAACGTCTGGATGGAAGAGCCTGGCAAAATCTGCCTCTAGATGGAAAAGGCTGGCAAATGTCTGCTCCTGGATGGAAGTGTCTGACGAACTCCTGCCTCAGGGTGGAAGAATCTGACGAATATCTGCCTCTTGATGGAAGAGCCTGTTGAACATCTGCCAGTTAATGAATGCATCTGGTTAACATCTGCCTCTAGATGCCTGGCGAATATCTGCCTCTTGATGGAAGAGTCTGGTGAACATCTGCTCCTGGATGATAGCATCTGGTTAACATCTGCCTCTAGATGGAAGAGCCTGGTGAACATCTGCCATGGATTAATGTCGCACATGCTGGATAAACTACTCTGTCACAATGGACAACTCTAGTCGCCCATACTGGGTAGACAACTCTGTCACAATGGGCAACTCTAGTCGTCCATACTGGGTAGACAACTCTGTCACAATGGGCAACTTTAGTTGTCCATACTGGGTAGACAACTCTGTCACAATGGGCAACTCTAGTCGTCCATACTGGGTAGACAACTCTGTCACTATTACCCTACTACCATGTCAATATGCCAATTTACCCTACTGATGACTGCTGTGCGCACAGCCTTTAGTCCTTAAATGTTCGCTAATGGCATGCCGTCGCGTAATCCTGTCAGGCATATTTAACCTTAAATGGCTGCTTGCAGAAACGCTCCTTAAGATAGGAATATCACTGGCAAGATTTAAGAAAGACCCGAGACCTAGTAGATGAAGAATGTTGATGCTCGAGTAAAATGCAAACCCTCAGAAAGCCCACAAAAGACAAGCATCGGTACTCTTAAGGCAAACAAACTTCTCTGGTAACTGTTTACCAAGTGTGAGTAAAACTGACAAATAAACAAGTAGATGAATGAGTCATTGCGCAAGAGAGTGTATGTTGGATCAAAATCCACTGAACAGGCCAGGCCATGAAAACTAGACATTCAAAGAATGAAAAAAGTTGATGCGCCAGAAGAATGAATCAAGTAACAAAGCAAGGAAGCAAGAAAAGGTCAACTATATTGTTGGTTACGACTAAATGAAAGAATTACTAGATAGTATTTTAACGCAGAAAGCTTAATAACTAAACATAATTGAACCTTGGTAGGAAATATGAATGAAGAAACAAAGACTCTGGAAAGCTTGAATGCTTGAGAAACTAGGGACATAGAATGGCTAGAATGGAATGTATTCAGTTGCAATGTTCCCCCCATCAGACATTTCATTTTAACTTTCCTTCATGAGCAACTTGTTTAATACTAACAATGATGGGCATCTTTGCCCCAGTCGTCATCAGTGGGCAACTCTACTCAAGCTGTCTCTGCTGGTCCCCTGGTGGTGGTGGGCAGAGCAACACACTGTTGATTGCCTGGTGGCAGTGCGCAGGCCAACAAACTGCTGGTCCCCTGGTGGTGGTGGGCAGAGCAACACACTGTTGATTGCCTGGTGGCAGTGCGCAGGCCAACAATCTGCTGGTCCCCTGGTGGTGGTGGGCAGAGCAACACACTATTGATTGCCTGGTGGTGGTGGGCAGGGCAACAATCTGCTGGTCCCCTGGTGGTGGTGGGCAGAGCAACACACTGTTGATTGCCTGGTGGTGGTGGGCAGGGCAACATTCACTCTCACTAAAGTCAGATCTTTTAAAATGCAAGATCTAATGACGGCCCGCAAATACCGTTTATAAACAAGAATGGGTTTCCCCGATTACTATTTTTGTATCAGCAATCCAGAGAGCGTAATGCATAACGCTTTCGGTATCAGTCGCAAAATGGCCGCTTTCAAAGTCCAACAATGAAAAGTCTGGCAACACTTGCAAAATATCATTTAGTTTTTCGTCACTCAGGTTAAGTTGCTTCTGCAACTGCTTGTTAGTTAACTTTCGACCTGAAGATGTTAATGATGTTGAAACAAATGGGGTACCGCATACAACGCACCTGTCTTCAGTGACATAAGTCTTGCGCAGAGTGTCCATGTTTACATTTCTTTGTAAATGGGCGCTGTCATTAAAATGATACGTTCGGAAAGCTTTGGATCATCATTTACTTTTGCGATGTTGTAGGCGACAATCTGATTGGTTGGGGAGGTTTAATTGACTCGTCGTCAGATCCTGATAGTAGAGCGGTTTTCAGGATATGATTTCCATCAGATTGGGCAACACTCTGTTGGTCGGCTGGTGGTGGTGGGCAGGGCATCACTGTTGGTCGGCTGGTGGTGGTGGGCAGGGCATCACTGTTGGTTGCCTGGTGGTGGTGAACAGGGCATCACTGTTGGTTGCCTGGTGGTGGTGAACAGGGCATAACTGTTGGTTGCCTGGTGGTGGTGAACAGGGCATCACTGTTGGTTGCCTGAGGGCTGTGGGAAGAGCACATACTGATGGTGGTGGGCTCAATAGTTATCTACTTCTTACACATTTTGGGTTAACATGAGAACAAGATACAATTGTTTTTATTTAATTACCATTACCCATAAATGGAAATAAGGCTGTGGTATTTCGATCAGTCACCGATTATACAATCCAAACAAAATGTGTTTACCGTTGGTATGTGTAATAAAGCCTTTTAGCAAACATATAAACCTGCATAAAATATTTGAATTCATGATATTGATACATCATACCTATGCAAGTTTAAATAACTATTGAGTGTTTGGAGATAATTATGCCAGACGTTTTCAAATTACTTGTCATTTTAAAATTATCTAGCCATTAGCACAGACAATGATAACCAACAGGATGGGACTGGGATTGGACGGCATTTTTGCCGATACTGTGCAGCGATATTTCTATCATTATAGTACAGGGACATTGAGGTGCCAAGGCACTGAACCCGGCCGGTCCATTATACTGACACCGACGAGTCAACACTACAGTTTAATGCTTCGATCGATGATTTGAAAGTCTTTAGGAAGTCATTATTCCCATCTTATGTCATTGTAAATTAATTCTGTAAATTCTTCGAAAACAATTAATTGCCTTAGATAACATGTTTTGAAACAATACGGCCCTGTGAACAGAAAAAGTCCTTCTTTTTTAGATAACGATAAGATGTATGCCGTAATGTGTTATAGGTTAAGTGATTTTCTAATAAATTTTAATTGTCTCATTTCCATTTACAAGCAGTCGTTATATTTTTATTATTTTCAGACAATCTGTTTCTGATATCCCGAATGTAGTGCATGACTACAAAAGTGTGTGTGTTCAAAGTAATGTTGCATTTCCATTCCGAAATTACGTTTACATTTACATTTTGCGCAGATGTATCAAGGGTCAGATATAAGACTGAACATTTGGCGCAGAAGTATCAAGGGTCAGATACAAGACTGAACTTTTATCCTTAGACTTTCGGCGGCCTCGGTAGTTGAAGGGGCTAAGGCGCTGTGCTTTAAAACACAGAGAACTGTCCGCGCAGGTTCGAAACCCGCAGACGGCAAGTTAAAAAAATCAACAGTGCAAAAAAATAGTATTTTTTGCACATTCTTTCAATATTATATAAGCTATTGCAATATATTTTTGAAGATAAAATTCAAGGATTTTTTTAATTTTTTCCAAACTAATTTTTTATATATGTTTTAAATCTGCCTTAATCACTACAGTTTAATGCTTCGATCGATGATTTGAGAGTCTTTAGGAAGTCATTATTCCCATCTTATGTCATTGTAAATTAATTCTGTAAATTCTTCGAAAACAGTTGTCTTAGATAACATGTTTCGAAACAATTCGGTTATGTGAACAGAAAAATTCCTTCTTTTTCAAGATAACGATAATATGTATGCCGTAATGTCTTAAAGGTTTAATAGTTCTCTTATAAATTTTAATTGTCTCATTTCCATTTTCAAGCAGTCGTTATATCGTCATTATTTTCAGGCATTCTACTGTGTTGCTGATATCCTGAATGTACTGCAGACCATCTACTCGTTAAACTAGTTTCAGAGCAATGATATTAATATGGCTGCAGCAATACAGTATCTCTACTGCACGGCGAATATATTACTGAATCATTAGAATATTGCCCAGACACTGTAAAGATTCTGCTCTACAATGGTAAGTGCAGCCACATTAGAACATTTATACATTTGTGGAGGCACGAAGGAGCCAGGAACATGTGCCGAACCTCCAATGCTTGAAGACCTTAAAGACTTCTATCAATTTTACCTGGTTGTATATAGCGGAATTGAAATATTTACTACAATTCCTTCTTCGACAAACACGTCACACGAGGTACAAACCATGCTTTACATTAAAAATATGACTATTTTAAGAGTTTTCTATGATCAAATTTCAAAGAAATTGAATTATGGAAAAAAAATATTTGTCTAAAAAGTAAAACAATAACAACGAATATCATATACGTCGTGAATTGGAAGCGCTTTGTTTGTTTGGTCAAATATTGTTCACGTGTGAGTCTATTGACTCAGCAAGGTTATCACGCGCTTTAAACAAATAAAATAATGTTTTATATAGTTACAAATAAAAATTATGTTGGGATCAAAAATATTGTACGGACCCGATTGCGTCCTCGGTCAATACACGGATCCTTCAAGTATATTAAATCTTAGTTAATTTGTCATTCGGCTATATTACCGTTAATTATAAGTTTACGGAATAGCAGAATTTGAGTGTGAAGATTATATATTGAAAATCCATTCCAGACAAAAACTGCAGTAAAGAAAACATTCTATACCTTTCTACAGATTTCTCTACGACGGGTAAGTGTGTCTATTCATTTTTTTTGTATATGTTGCAATGCTCATAGGACTTTGCCTTATATATTCTTATTCTAACCACAACAATGTAACTTGTGCAGTGTTGCGGTCGTAAAAAGTCTACCCGTGCATGTAATCTGTGTTGTCATTTAATTCATCCTATGGGGGTTGTTACGTGTATTTCCTTTGATGGACATTGTACTTTCGTTCCTCAATTCCATCTCCGCATGAACAGGATGCTACAACCATTTACTCTTCACTGGTCATGTTTTTCTTGATTCAAAGAGTTAATTTCACTTGCTATTAATGTTTTTTGTACGTCCTATAATCGAAATAATACTTATATAAATCTTCTTCTTGACAGCATTTTACAATGACGTCACTACTTTCATAATAATTTTTTGTGTTGCTATTTATATGAACATTATGGTTGTCTCTGACTATGATCTTAATTAGCCGACCCTCTCTGTTGTTCTTAAGCCATTATTAGACCTCAGCATTGTTTTAACAGGTTCCATATAGGTGGAAATGAGTAAAAAAAGACAGGGCGTCACTAACATGGCACTCAGAAATATAATATACATTGGCGCAGACTAGTTTCAGTTTTAAGACGTTTTTGAACATGGCCAATATTTTCAGCGGGACCAAATAATTACAAAAGTTTGTGTGCTCAAAGCAAAGTAGCATTTTCATTCCGAAATTTCGTAAGCTATTGCAATATATTTTGGAAGATAAAATTCAAGGATTTGCATTGTTTTGGATTTTTTTCCAAACTAATTTATCTTCCAAATTTAATATACGCGGACATGGCCATTTCGGTTTCATCATTTCCCTGCTAAACAATTTTGTGTTGCAAGATGTTGCCAGATGTTAAGTTGAAAATTAAGTTACAATATTATGATTGTCTTTAAATATGATCTTAATGAGCCGTTTTCTTGTTCGTAGGCAATTACACGTATCAAGGGTCAGATATAAGACTCAACTTACATCCTTGGACCTTCAGGGGCCTCGGTGGTCGAGGGGGGCTAAGGCGCCGTGCTTTTAAAACACATAGAACTGTCAGCGTAGTTTCGAAACCCGCAGACGGCAAGTGAAAAAAATCGAGAGTGCAGAAAAATAGAACATTTCTTTTTTGCACATTATTTCAAGATTATGAAGGCTATTGCAATATATTTTGCAAGATAAAATTCAGGGATTTGCATTATTTGGATTTTTTCCAAACTGATTTATTTTTCCAATTTAATTTACCTCTTGGCGACATGATCATTTCGGTTTCATCATTTTCCTGCTAAACAATTTTGTGTTGCAAGATGTTGCCAGATGTTAATTAGAAAATTAGGTTAAAACATTATGATTGTCTTTAAATATGATCTTAATAAGCAGACCCGCTGTCTTGTTCGTAGGCCAATATAGGACTTGAGCATTGTTTTAACAGGACGTGAGCTTTGTTTCAACAGGTTCCATATAGGTGAAAAATGACTAAAAAGGACAGGGCGTCACTAACATGGCACTCAGAAATATAATATACATTGTCGCAGACTAGCTTCAGTTTTAGGACGTTTTTGACCATGGCTAATATTTCCAGATGGACCAAATAATTACCAAATTGTTTGTGGTCAAAGCAAAGTAGCATGTTCATTCCGAAATTACGTTTGCATTTCCATTTTGCTCAGAAGTATCAAAGTTTAGATATAAGACTGAACTTATATCCTTAGACCTTCGGGCCCTAGGTGGTCGAGGGACTAAGAAGCTGTGCTGTGAAAACACAGAGAACTATCCGCGCAGGTTCGAAACCCGCAGAAGGCAATTGAAAAAAATCGACAGTGCAGAAAAATGGTAAATTATCCATTTGCACATTATTTCAATATTATGTATTCTATTGCAATTTATCCCACCATTACTGTAAATATCGATTGATATAACCCGGGTGATAAAGATGAGCTTTATCAACCGATATTTGCGCACCTGCTCTAAGCCGGACTACTTTTTTGACGAAACGATCAGGAATGTTTACGAGAACGAAACACATTTATCGCGTAGTTATGCTTCTAATCACCCCAGAAATGTCCATTATATAAAGATTGGTTAAATAAAGCAAACGAGACCATATAAATGCATGAGTGCTGTTTCGATCTCCGTCCTGCATGATTGACAATTTAAGTAGCAGCTTTAACCGACGGAGCTAACCGGACAGTTTATGGCGGCCTTCCGAAGTTCTTTTTAACGATGATATAGAAAATTTGTAAACAAAAAATATATATAAAAGCTTAATTAATCAAAATGTACACATTTTCAATTCAATAACTTGCAAAAAGCAGAAACATGTAATATAGGTACATGATCAAAACTGTTTAGGAATAGTAATAAAATCAATAAAAGTACAATTTTGTAGTCAGCAAAAATTAAACAACTGTCAAAATGACAGATTATGTGAGTCCCTGTTGTTTTGATGTTAGTTGGTGTGAATTGAAAGAATGTGATGAAGAATCGTGTGAAAACCTAAGCAGTGTTGTAGAGATGAGCTACGAGGATTTCAAGGCAAACTTTGGCTTAAATCCCAACAGTTTTGAGAAGGAAAATTATTTTGAATCTGTGACTGTCTCAGGAAGCAGCAATCAGCTGCCTAATCAGAGGACAGACCCTGATGATCAAATGTCGTTACATGATGAACATTGAAATGATTAAGATAAAGCTCAATCTTTAGTTGAACCAAATACAGCTGACTGCACAGATCTGGACAAATGTGGTAATAAATCATAGATTCTAGACTTAAATACGAACACCAGCACACCACCTCCAATCCCAACATTTCTCCTTATTTCGAAAGTCACCCTGTCAAAAACACAACTATCTTCGCAATTTTCAATGATATATTCAATGTTAAGAATTTTAGTGTCATCAACAATTAATATCCACGAGCAAACTGTTTGTATCAACCACAAAAACACACAAACCTCGAATGCAATTCGCGTTTCTTAATGCCATGTGCGTAGCAACTTTTATGTTACACGGCCTTGACATTACACACTACATGCATAGCTTTATACGAGGTGTGATATTTGTTGTTGTTACTTTCTAACTATTATTTTTATTTATCATACTTAATAAAATTACAACCTTATGTATAGTGCAAATAAAATAAAAGAAATAGCACGTTTATGGTCTTAATTTTTAATTGTAATATAAAACTATTTCTTACAGCCGAATTACTCTATGCACGCGCATGAATTTCGTGTATTGCATTGGAATGTCAGATCATGTAGAGGAGGAGCAGTAGCGGTACATTTAAATGTTTCCGTTTTTAGCCCATTTGAAGAAAACTGCTGATAATGGGATAAAAAAGAATACCAGGTTAGTATTGATATAGATAAATGTTATCTGATTCTGATTTTCTTAGCCTCGCATGATAACATTTATCTATATTAACACTAACCTGGTATTCTCTATATGTTATGGAAGATAAAATTCAAGGATTTGCATTGTTTGGATTTTTTTTTCAAAGTAATTTATTTTTACAATTAAATTTACGTCATAACTGACATGGTCATTGCGGTTTCAGCATTTCCCTGCTTTAAAATTTTGTGTTGCAAGATAAATTGCCGCATGTTAAGTTGAAAATTAAGTTACAACATTATGATTGTCTCTGAAGATGATCTTAAATAGCCAACCCCTATTCTTGTTTGTAGGCCATTATAGGACCTAAGCATTGTTTTAACAGGATGTGAGCATTGTTTTAACAGGTTCCATATAGGTGAAAAATGAGTAAAACAGACAGGGCGACACTTAAATGACACTCAGAATTATAAAATATATTGGCGCAGACTAGCTTCAGTGTTAGGACGTTTTTGACCATGGCTAATATTTCCAGATGGACCAAATAATTTCAAAATTGTTTGTGTTCGAAGCAAAGTAGCATTTTCATTCCGAAATAACGTTTGCATTTACATTTTGCTCAGTAGTATCAAGGGTCAGATATAAGACTGAACTTACATCCTTGGACCTTCAGCGGCCTCGGTGGTCGAGGGAGTTAAGGCGCTGTTCTGTGAAAAAAATACAGAGAACTGTCCGCTCAGACTTGAAACCCGCTGACGGCAAGTGAAAAAAATCGACAGTGCAGAAAAAAGTAGTTTTTTTTCCACATTACTTAAATAATATGTATGCTATTGCAATATATTTTGGAAGATAAAATTCCAGGATTTGCATTGTTTGGATTTTTTTCCAATTTAATTTACGTCATGGCGGACATGGCCATTTCGGTTTTATCATTTTCCTGCTTAACAATTTTGTGTTGCAAGATGTTGACAGATGTTAAAAAATTAAGTTACAACATTATGCTTGTCTCTGAAGATGATCTTAATTAGCCGACCCGTTTTCTTGTTCGTAGGCCATTAAAGGACCTGAGCATTGTTTTAACAGGACGTGAGCATTCTTTTGACAGTTTCCATATTAGTGAAAAGTGGGTAAAAAAGTCAAGTCATCACTAAAATGACATTCATAAATATCATAATTGGCGCAGGCTAGGTTCAGTTTTAAGACGTTTGTGACCATGGCAAATATTTTCAGCACTCAAAAATACAAATGTATGTATTGCTTTTATTCTCTGGACATACTGTTTTTTTGTACTTGTTCTGATTTTTTAATGAAACAGATTTACTTATGTTTTATTGGTAGATGCTTTAATGTGACAGTAGATTGTTTGTTTCTACTCCTATTGATGAAAAAACTTGTCTATACTCTAGTGGTTGAGAGTACGTTTTATACTCTAATAGCTAAGAACACTTTTCTATACACTAGAAACTTACACTCTGAAAAAAAACTCTGAGACTGGCCTGAAAAAAGAATGTGTTTATGGTCTAAGGTTATAAAATGATTAACATCTCATAGCAGACATGGATTGCTAGACCCAAATATAATAACTCATACTTATCTCACTCATTTTCTTTTAATATTTGTAAATCCTTCTTGTCTAAGAAACTATGCCATAAATATCATTATTCATAGGTAAGTTAATATTAAGAAATGATATGATGTTCCATTGCACACATGCGGAGATTGTTAAAAATTCCCTGATAAAAAACACAACTATTTCAATAAACAAGTCGTTTTATACATGTGTATGTTTGTCTCGTTTTCAAAATTCTGAGTTGTACGTCGCTTTACATGTATACAATTTTGTATGTTACCTACATACACACATAAATTGATTGGAAGTTGCATTAAAAAAGAAGTTCGGGTATGTAAACAGTAAAATCCATTACCATCTAGGGCATGGTTACAGTTAATGGGTTAGTGTGTACATTATTTGAGATATTTGATTAATTAACAATAGAAAAATTGTGCTGAGCCACACTGAATATTGGTTTAAAAAATACAATATATGCAGGTTGGCGTGCTTTCTTTAGATTGTTGACGTGTGTTTAGATTCCTAAGTATCGCGAAGGTTTTCAAATACTTAAGCCGTTTTCAGCAATAACCACGCGTATTTTCAAACAGAAAAAGTATGCCATGGGCATACGTCAGTCAGAAAAAGTGCACTGATTGGCTCGATAGTGACACGGTAGTTTATGTAAACATACTGTGTGGATCGTGCGGTTATATGTGTAATGTGCATATGCTAACCTGTTGCAAAGTCGCTGTAATGTACGAGTCAATATTATAAGGCGACCGGGACACAGTGTGTAATTCAAACATTATGCATAGAGATAAATGATAAGCAATATATACTTATGTGTTTAGCCGATTAAGTAATATTTCGGTAAAGCATGAAAACTATTATAAAACTATTATAAAGCATTTGCCTATAAGACAACAGACTCTCGGGAAATATGCAAAATATCATCAACTATAACGTTGACCAAAAGTGATATCCAAATAAAAATGTCCAATATAATGTAACAAACTTGTTCTTTTCTATGTATATACTTCTGCCCTACGAAATAAAATGCTTTCACAGTATTGAACGTGATAAAACTAGACCGAATATGGCCAGTCCGCTTTAAGGTTAAGGTGTCTTGATTGACAAAGCAGTTCACACTGTAGTGTTGTTCCTCTAAACGATTCCGTCACTTTGAATGATAGGTAAGCCTTCCTCCTGCAAACAAAAATAAAAAGAACATGCAAAGCTTAACAGCATATTCATCTATTGTATTTATACATATATTGTACTATAAATATTAGTAAATTAACATAATGGATAGCCAAGAAAAGACACCGTATGTTCCCGTATGTTCCCGTCTCTTCTAAGTACTCATTGATTTGCTTTGTTGTCAGTAATGAAACTATATCATGTTTTATTTGTATTAATGTTTAAACTAATTGTCCAATAGAAAGAACATAAACTAGGTCGATGCAACCAATTTGTCTTTTGTCGAATGACTGCTCTACCTGATTTGAGTTTTGTTTTATGCAACATCCGGACCAAAACATATGGCAACTTTTTAACTTTGCAGTTTGATTGAAGAAGCTGTTGAAATTTGTATAGGACAGTTATGATTTTATTTATGTAATGACCTGATAGTGAACACAACTGAAAAGAGACAGATGTTGGCACAATGTTTCTCACCGACTCTCTGTCAGCAGTGCTACCACGCCACAAGACAAACGTCTAGGGTTATTAAACTGTTTGAATTCCTACCTGATTAAATAACTCACCCAAAGTTTTTCTCTCATCACATCGAGAAGGGTTTCTTTGCTGTCTGTAAAAAAACAATGTAAGATTGCGTACATTCTATACACAATCGTCATCGGGGGAATATTTGACATAATATTTAATTCTCTATTTTAAATACTAAGCAATATTGATGCGAATCATTGAGTTATATCTTGACATGTGTTTACCTGAAATGTTTAATTATTATAATGATTCTGCGGGAATTTGTATCTGAAACACATTCATAGTACTGCTGATAGCCACTTCAAGGCTCGGTACAATATGCCATTAAAGCAAACCAGCTATCAAAACTCATTTTTAAGTTTAAATGGTCAATCAACAAACATTCCTTTATCTTAAGATTTGTTCTCTTAAAGCACACAAAATGCTGCCCTAGCATGCCCAGAGCCTGTAACATCTCATTAGTATTTTTTTCTCAGGCATTTTTCAAATACCCATCTGACTGGTCAATACTTCTTTCAAAAGTTAATCATAAGCAATGGAGAAATATCAATACTTATTGTTATGACTTCTGGTTAAAGTGCTCTTATAATGAATTCAATGCTTTTTAATACCGATACCCATCATATTAGCACAAAAGAACTGGGTGTAGTCTCACTATGTGGTATCTGGATAGCTTTAAATGATACCTGTTCTGATTTAATTTACTTGTCCAGTACACATGTGTCTTTTTATTTTTGTTTGCAGGAGGAAGGCTTACCTATCATTCAAAGTGTATATTGTTTGTATATTGATACACATAGAGTTTGTATGGCCTGCTCATGGCAGCACCAACGTCTGTCTGATATTCCTCGAGGAACCCCATCGATTTAATGGATCCTTTTATACTAAGCAAACACAGAAAAATTTAGTGTTACTTTAATAAATGGATAGGTAACTTGCAGAACTGAATGTCTCGAGAAGAAATACAGTGTAATCTGTATACAGGGTTAGGTAGATTTCAGAAATTAACCTTTATACAGGGTTAGGTAGATTTCATAAATTAACCTTTATACAGGGTTAGGTAGATTTCAGAACAGAATGTTTCGAGAAAAAAGACAGTGTAACATGTATACAGGGTTAGGTAGATTTCAGAACAGAATGTCTCGAGAAAAAAGACAGTGTAACATGTATACAGGGTTAGGAAGATTTCAGAACAGAATGTCTTGAGAGAAAAAAGACAGTGTAACATGTATATAGGGTTAGGTAGATTTCAGAACTTAACCTTTATACAGGGTTAGGTAGATTTCAGAACTGAATGTCTCGAGAGAAAAAAGACAGTGTAACATTATACAGGGTTAGGTAGATTTCAGAACTGAATGTCTCGAGAGAAAAAAGAAAGTGTAACCTGTATACAGGGTTAGGTAGATTTCATAAGTTAACCTGTATACAGGGTTAGGTAGATTTCAGAACAGAATGTTTCGAGAAAAAAGAAAGTGTAACCTGTATACAGGGTTAGGAAGATTTCAGAACTTAACCTTTATACAGGGTTAGGTAGATTTCAGAACTGAATGTCTCGAGAGAAAAAAGACAGTGTAACATGTATACAGGGTTAGGTAGATTTCAGAACAGAATGTCTCGAGAAAAAATACAGTGTAACCTGTATACAGGGTTAGGTAGATTTCAGAACTTAGGGTTACGTAGATTTCAGAAGTGAATGTCTCGAGAAAAAAGAAAGTGTTACCTGTATACTTATAAATATAAAGTTCGAATTCACAAATTATTTGTTATAAACTGCTAGCTGTAGAATTAAGATTAAAAAGATAATAATATTATAATGATAGCTTCACACATCACTCATCTTTAAATAAATACGAAGTTTCAGTTATTCATCTGGGGCTTTACTTGTTTGTTTCACATCAATCGATTTTACACTAGATTCGTCAGTAACACCGACATAAATAAAGACCTACTCTTCCTGCCCGATGCTTCCTGTTGTTGTGCATGAAAATGGGCACACTGAGTAAAACTTGTTGATGCATCCCTCTCCTATGTCTGGTTTCTTTTCCACAAAGTTTTTAACTCGGTTTGTGAACTCTGAAATATAATTACATTTGTATTTTTCACAGACAAATATACATCCATGATTGCAAATGAACATTGAGAATTGACGGTACTCTAATATAACTTGGAATAAATTTGGAGTTCCACAAGACAACACTTATATATTTTCTTGCAAATAGTGTACTCTAATGCCAATTTATAAATAATTATGTTGTGATCAGAGGAGGTTACGCATGTTTAGTGTAGTGTGCAAATCACGTGACCGGGTATCCCGCCTACTGATGCCATTTATGAATGGGGCCATTAACGGTTTTATCGCTGATTTGATAAGCAAAATGGGACCTCCTACTTTTCGTCACAGGTGAGTAAATATGTAAATGCCCTATCGAAACATGTAAACAACCACCACGTATTGGCATTGAGTCGCTGTTTGGCCAATTTTTCGATAATTTAACACAGAAACGAAATGCTATATTGTTTACATTACAGTTTCACAAAATAACAGAGACACTCTTTATCAAATTGTACATTAGTTACGCAAGACTTTGTCGTAAAAAAATAACAGCAATTTTCAATGTTTTTACTATCAGAAAATCTAAAAAGGCGCCTAAAGTCGCCTCAATACTTTGTGTTATGTGCTAATTAACTTGGTCGAAATTAGCTATAAGTTCCTTTATTGAAAGGCAATGCACTTAATTTTAAATGTAATGTGCATCGTTTTGATTGTTTGATTCTGTCATCATTTTTGTAGTTTTTAATGATACAATAATTTTTTCAATAAAAAAGGTTAAAACGTTCTATATTACTTATATTTAACTGCTTAAAGGCATCTCAAAACCCTTATATAAGTGACCCCCCCCCCCATTTATTGCCCCACCCAGCATGTGAGGGCATCTGTTTTCTGATAAGCCAGGCTGCCACAGTCTGTAATGATGTGTCTGTCACACAGGTATTGTTCAAGATCCAAGTGTATGTATGCTATATCTTGATTTTGTTCTTTCATTCTTTTAGTTCTCATATCTATTTTAAGTTTTATTTTATTTTGATTTGTAAAATGTAACGAAACGTTTCTAACAAAAGCAATTTAAAAAGTCATTCATTGTCAGAATAATGTCCTTCAGACTCATTTCAAAGTCATTTTGAATACTAAAACTTGTATCTCTCACTTATTTTCAAAATCGAATATTTAGCTATGAAATAAATACATAATCATGCAGTTACAAAATTGACACCTAGTAATTAATGCAATAAAGAATATGTAAGGGATCATACAGTAAACAACCCACATTATCACTAACATTAATGTTTATGGCTTTGTGTAAAACTAGCCCACAGTCTCACCTCCATACTAGCAGGTAATTTAATTTTGCATTAACCCATCAGAGGCTTTACTGTGACAGATTAGAACTATGTTGGCTAAAGACTCCATGCAGTGATGACCACCAATTAGCAGGTCTGGTCACAGCAGGTCGAGGCCTGGCTCAGTGGGATACCACATTCCTTTCGAGATGCCTTTAACTACACAATGTCAGACAGCATATGCATTTTTGTTATCATGATTACATGTTTTATGTTGTTGTTGTAGGTTAATGTGATCTGAGAAAAAATGGACACCTTTATTTTGAATGTGTCTACTAGAGACTCGAGAAAGTGTCTTTTCAAGTGGACAGAACAACATGATGAAGAAAACAATACAGGCGACTGCTTGGGAAGTCTGGAATCAAGCTGATCGTCAGCAATCAGAATACGGTGTCGTACCATTGGTTTGTTCAATGGACTTATGTGTGCAATCCGTGCAAAAGACGCTGATACTTGGACAGTCTCTCATTGGAATACAACACACGTCCTGTTTAACACAAAAAACCCACAATTCGTCGCAATCTAACCATTTACTCGTCGATGTTAACACTCTGACCGCCATTTTAAAAATGACCGCTCTAACGTCCAGCGATCGATAATATAGTCCGAGATTGCGTGCCGTGTGCAAAACGCGCAGCCTCCTCTGTGAAAGTTATGCTCTAAGCATAGTAAATCAGCAAAGAGATGTTTTTCAAATAATGTAGGAACATAAGTTTTGTTTCTTGCACTGTGCACCTATTCTAACTCACATGCTATCTATGTTTTAAGTTTGAAGCGAACAATTTATTACAAATACAATATTTATTAATCAAAAGGTTGACCTGGCGCCCGTCCCCTGCCAGCGATTGTCTGCCTATCCACCTTGTCACTAGTTGTCAATTATGCTTCATTTAAAACACGTTCCAACCAACTTCTTTTCTGGACCTTACTTTTTGCTAACAAACAATGGTGTTTATACCTGACAGACTAAGTCAGACTCTCAGCAGGTGCTCCAAGTGAGGCAAATGTTTGCCACATATAATGGTTTTTGCTTTAACTAACTTATCAGCTCATCTTAATATGTTGTTTTTAATTAATTATACCGTTTCTTCACAGTTAAATTATTTAATTCTTTCTGCAATATTGGGATATTGAAAGCACACCAACACATTTCGGCCATAATGATTCAATCCAGCAACAACTAATGACAAATATTACGCATATAGCTCAAGCAACAAATGCACAACGTATCAGCTGGAAGATTTTTTCACATCTTAGCATTAAACACAAGTCAAACACGAGCACAATTGTTTAACACTTTAACGGTCATTAGGTCATAACGGCAAGTTATGTTTGAGTATGTACTATTTGCTTAGTGAACAGGTGTTTAAATTATTCCTACAGCATACTAAAATTGTGCTAATAGTTTTTCCTAAATGTCGAAAGCGACAAAGTACTTGCCTTGTGGTGACTTGGGGTGTCCGCCAAGAGTAAGGTTAAGATAGTTCACAGCATACCCCCAAGCCAGTCCTGTGGCAACGTCACCTGTTGGTAGGCTGTGTTAAAGCCTCACAGGCTCACCTGAAATAACACAGTAATTTACATATACAAAAACGTCAGCATACAAGAATATATAAGAAAAAGTCCTATGAACATTGTAACATATACAAAAATTGAAAAGACACAGGACCAGGACCAAGGTATCCACATGCACACCAAATGTAAAAGTTAGAACAAATCTGTGATGAGTCATTTAACAATAAGAGCAAACCCGACAGTTCCCGCCTTGGAACGGTCAGTCGGCAATATGGACCGACTGGGGTGCTTAAACCGGTTAAACAGAGCTCTAACCTCGCACTTCCTGATGGATTTCTCGAATGCAAGCAATGATAAGAAAACTGATCTATTAGAATAAGTCCAAGCGCTGACGTTTTGTTTGACAAGTTATGACGAAAGCAGTGACGTCATTGAAAAAATGTCCACATAGTTTTTAAAAGAGAGATAGGTATTATTTCGATTACAAAACCTACAGAAAACGTTAATAGTAAATGAAATTCTCTTTTCGAATCAAGAAAAAAAAATGACCAGAGAAGGGAAGATGGTTGTATCATCCTGTTCATGCGGAGATGGTATTGAGGAACCAAAGTCCAATGTCCATCAAAGGAAATACACGTAACAATCCTTATAGGATGAATTAAATGACAGACTATCGTCCTTACAAGAAGCAAGACTGTGTAAATATACTAACAAACAAAACACTTTAGAAACGCTCATTTTGTAAATATGCGCTATGTACATGTATAACAAAAATATCATTTAAAGACAATGTCAAATATATTTATACTTTAGTTTTACAAAAAATGTGAAACATCTCAATCATGGGTAGTGTTTTAATGTAGACACTGTAAAAACCTTGACATCTACCTGACAGCCAGTCAAGCAGTCCCGGAGCAGAAGTAAAAAAGCTGTGAGTTAGAATTTGACTAAAAAATCTTGTATGGCATTTGGACGGGTTTTGAGTTTTATTTAAAATCTGGTCAATCAATTGCTTCATTATGACATTGGCTTCATAAACGACTAAAGACTTTTATTCCAAGATCAGAAAGCAAGCTAAACCAGAACAATTGATAGGATAGGATACACATGCTCTCTGAAAAATACATCATGTTTATTATATAGGAATGTTAGTTTTCTGATCTAGCGGTTTGTAGGTCTTTAGACTTAAGTACTTTAGCAATGAAACATTGCAATATATTCGGTTTTAGATAGACCAACTCTCGAAACAGACCACAAAACAAACGCATCTTGCACTTCGAAGTAAACAAAACAAAAATAGATAAATATCAATAGAAAAAACTGTGATAAAAAGGCGTTTTAATTGTGGTGCTACTGCAACTTACCGTTCATGGCCTGCACAAGCTTTTGCATAAACTCAGGTTCATTCATGCTGAAAACAAATGCAAACTTAAAATTAGGAGGCAGGTCCATGGGATTGATATCACGCAGAAGGATTATAGTTCGAACTTCGTTCCCGGACAATGACATGCAACAGAATGGGTAAAGATTTTCAATGGCCTCCTTGGAAATCACAAATATGTGCCACTTCGACGTGTCCAGTCCATTAAGCTTAGATCCAATGTACCAAACTTTCATTTTCATCTCATCCAAGAAAAAAGTTTCCAGTTTGATGGACTCTACCTCATCCTGTTGAACTCTGTCATCACGCATCACTATGGCATCAAAATCATAATGTTGCATAGAGGTGCTTCTAGACAGTCGATCGAGGGGTTGAATGTTCTGGAAAGATTTATATAACTTAGCCAGTAGTAAATAACATTGACATTGACAATAACACAAATAAAATCAATGTTTATACGTTAACAAAAGAACTTAGATAACACATATTATGTACTCATTTTTTTCACCAACTCAAACAGATATAGGTTACAGATAATTACATGTTAGTAAAGTGCGTCGAAACACATTCTAGTGTATCTATAGAGACTGGAATAATAGAATTGTCACCCCATCGTTCCTTAAGAACCATATTTTTTCTAAAAAGGACACTGATAATGCCACGATCCAGACAGAACAGTTAATTGGGGCATTAGTGACAGCAAGAATATCTGATATAGAATCTACAATATGCCCAGTTAAAACGATAAGAGAATGTGCAAACAGCGATCATAAAAAATCAGAAGGAACGAGTAAAACTGGAGAGAGGTGAAAATGTAATTACAAAGGATACATCCATCGTACGTTTCTGTAGCACCATGGACCGAGATATTGTATTGTCCACGGCAATACAAAGCCTCAGCCCAGGATCGGACTATATATGTGTAACCGCAAGAAAGAAAAATAATATTTTACTGTTTTAAAGAAAAGGCCATTATAAAAACATTATCACTTTATATTCTGCAAAATCCACATGCTGAAGTAATAAGTTATGTGCAGAATGAGATCAAAAGTTGTAAAATAAACCGGACATTAATAAAGAAAGCTTTCATTTGATAAAATAGAAATAGCGGCTCATTATTAATTAAACACCTAAAACATACTGTTAGCACTTTATAACAATTATATAGATATGAAGAATATCCACAAGAAAAATACGTTACCCTACCTTTAAAAGTTAAGAAAGGCTAAAAATAGTTTTACTTCATTCTATACTGATTTTATCGCAGACGAATTGTCAAAGATTTCAACCCATGGGAAAAAGTGATAAACATAATTATTTCTAACAGTCATTTGAAATAAAATATTTTTATTTACAATGACAGTACTTTTTATAATTTACTATGTAACTATAATTCTTTTTAATGTTTTCATAATTTGTTTTATTTTATAGCTTCAAAGTATAATAGCAGTATAAATACTTGCATTTTATGGAATAATTATATAAGATGAAGAAAATTTACGTTTTCAAAAACTATTCTGACCTCTTTACAAAATTTACCAAGAAATCTATGTGCTGATGGTTATGACCCGGGAATTCTTTGCTGTACTGCAATGCTTGCAATTGATCCTTTTAAAGTTAAGACCGTGCACTGCTTTTAATTACCCGATGACCATAGAGGTCGTTTAGACTATATGAATGCGTTGACTTAAGATATTATTAGAACATTCACTGCTGGAATTTTGTCTTTTCATCCCTCCGTAGCGCTCTTTATAGGTGAGACATTTGAGCAGTACGCATACGCTTTACGTGAGATTGCACAATAAGTATAACTACAGGACTTTGCCTTCATTATATAAGATGACATTTGTGGATAAATCGTTGGCTTAATATTACATAACATTTGGATTCCATTATTTATAATTGTTTTACAATATTACATTTTAATTTGTTGGTTTGGACTGTTTTCTAAAATTCGATGCTTTCCTTCGCGTTTCAGTGCATTGTATTTTTATCGAAAGACGTAACGAACGTGTTTTTATTATACGTCATCGCTTGCGCTGTTTTATTTCAAACTATTCTCTCGTATAAGACTGTTAGGTTGGCAATGCTTTTATCTCCTGTACGTTT
This sequence comes from Sinonovacula constricta, assembly GCA_007844125.1. Classification (NCBI taxonomy): domain Eukaryota; kingdom Metazoa; phylum Mollusca; class Bivalvia; order Cardiida; family Solecurtidae; genus Sinonovacula; species Sinonovacula constricta. The sequence continues at coordinate 50,734,548 of CM017568.1, read as the reverse complement.
TGTACATTTGTTGATAGTGCATTGCAATTAAAGTAATTCTGTTGTATATAGTTTTTTATTAGTTTAAACTCAAGATGCAGTTGCTTGCTGTTAATTGTACAACTTTCATTGGATATTTTTATTACACTATTTCTTACAAAAAACATCAGGAAATGTGAGAATGAAGCGCTTCACAAACTTTAGGTTTAAGCACCGCAGTCTTTCCTCTTTACCGACTAACCATCCCAATGCTGTAACTTTGGTGGTGTTATTTGTGTGTTTTGTCTTTATGTTTTGAAACTTTTACATTTACTCTGTATGTCTTCGTCTAGTGGTTAATGTGGTTCAAATTTTAACATCTGGTTATTCCCATTCTTATATTCCTGTCTTCAATTTCCTGTTATAAAATCTGTAAATTGTGTACGTTTAGTTTATCAGAGTTGTTTAACTTTTCTGAAAAGAAAAAAGAAAAAGATAGTGTATCCATGCTGTATTTACAGCTTCTACAGCTTTCCTAAATGCGAAAATACTATATTTAATTTATCCCAATATATCAGATCCATTGAACCAACATAAAATTTTCTGATACAAGGCTATGTCTCTACGTATTTTCTTTTCGAAAGGGCACCGTTTGAACTAACAAATACGGATACTTTTGTGTAATTACCTGTAACTAGTAATTCATTTTCTGAGGCCACCTATCTTCACTGGAAAAAAAAACTTGATAATTTCGTCTTGTTTGTTAGGAAACATATTTATGTATCTTTATGATATCATTATACTTACATTTAAATGCTAGTGAGTACTTAATCAATGCAAACACCCTTACTACCAAGTCCCTAGCAGCATGTCAAGTAGTCTATAGTCCATGTGAATTAATTATCAAAAAGAATATCTTTAAATATCATTTGCAAAGCTTTAATTAACACAAATTAATAACAATTCTTAAGAAAATAAGTTTTTCAGAAATGAAACACTAAGTGTTATATGTTTTCTTATACTAATTATATTCTTACCATGATCAAATACCATAACCTTACTCTGGCCAAGACACAAATTTAGATCGACTTTTCATCATAAAACGCATGATGTATACACAAAAATGGAAAAAAACCAAACTCGTTCAGCTTATTGTTTCCATATAATATTAAAACGAAGTTAAATGGCGTCATTTCATTATAGCGACGTTCAATTCACTAGTAGAAACTGTAACTGAAAACCTTTCTTTTTTTTATTTTTTTTTGCAAAATAAATATAAGAAATCGCAAATAAATTTGCATTTTTAATCAGATTTAACTGCTATACATTCTTAACATGTGAATGGCGTGTATAATATTTTGTATCCCTTTTTTACTGGTCACTGTGACCATACCTTCATAATTGAAGCATATATTTGTGTAATTTGATTATCGATTTGTACTTAAAGTGAAAAGTTAATTGTACTCATTTGTTTACTTTTAAAATATCCATTCGGTACCTCAATTCCTGCAAGTTGCACTATTCAACTATTCATTTTAAAAATGGGTTCTAATTAACCAGTTTATATATTCATTTTTGTTCCAAATAAGTAATACAAAAGCAGTTTGTCCATGTGAAATTATTGAAATTACAGAAATTATTGATAATTTGGATTTTTATTATGTACCTAAGGATCAAATAATTCTCTGTGCGTAGTAATTCAAGGTCAAGAAATTGTTTTTAAGTAAATTGGCCAGCATTTCTTTCCTCGATTAAAAAAAACAGGGATTCTAAGTTATCTAATTCCTATGCAGAGTTACTATGCTGATACAAACATTGGTCAATGTGTGATCTTGTAAAAATGTTAAATGTATTCACTGACATGGCTGACTGGATGGACTTAAGGCTTTCGAAGTGTGGAGGTATTCTATGAGTAGTTCCGAAAAGTTCTATCTTCACAGGGAATATATTTTATCTTTGTCTCACTGATAAATACTGATACTTCACTGCTTAGCAAAAAATAAATGTTGTGATCTGGAATTTCTACAAATGGACGTCAGGCTTGACTTGCGGCAGGGCAACATTTGTAATCGCGCCAATAGAGAGGATTAACAGCTACGTTGAAAATAGGAATTGGTTACGTGTTATTAAAATCGAGCAGGATAAAGGTTTAATAATAACTAGAAAACACTTACTGGTGGCTTGGAAGAAGTACTCGGTAAAAGGTCATTGCAAACTGCATCGAAAAGAATGTCTTCTTTACTGTTGTGCATGTCTGGAATAGATGTTAACAACATCAAAAACACATGCAGAATACGGCAAAATTATGTTAGGATATCAATTTGTAAACCAAAGGGTTGTTCAGTTGGACACATACATTACATGTTATGTTTTAATTTGTTGATTTTTCGCATGAACGATTTTGTGTTCAATGAGCTTAATATATAGGATTGTTAATTAGTTCGGATTTGTGTATCTCACTCTGTATTTCAGACATTTTCAAGCAATCACTGGGTGGTGCAGATAATGTGTGGATGTAAAAGACTTTTCACTTGTTAAGAATATGAACCCAGTCCATGATATGGTTTAAATTAATAAATAGTTTAAATGGCTGATGATATAAAAACAAAAACGAAGTATATATTTCAATATATTTTCAATAAACTACAACACTTTTGATTAACCCTATTGGGGATTGGGGGTTATTTTTTAATAGTAGAACCGCTATACGCATCATGGGTTCAATCGCAGCAAGTATTGCAGAGCCGCTATACGCATCGTGAGTTCAATCGCAGCAAGTATTGCAGAGCCGCTATACGCATCGTGGGTTCAATCGCAGCAAGTATTGCAGAACCGCTATACGCATCATGGGTTCAATCGCAGCAAGTATTGCAGAGCCGCTATACGCATCGTGGGTTCAATCGCAGCAAGTATTGCAGAACCGCTATACGCATCATGGGTTCAATCGCAGCAAGTATTGCAGAGCCGCTATACGCATCGTGGGTTCATTCGCAGCAAGTATTGCAGAACCTCTATATGTATAATTGGTTCGAGTTAATATATGCAAGTTTATTCAACATCCAAGAAGGTCATTGACCCATGTGGAACATATTTACAATATATGTAAATTATACATAAATATACATAGTATAAACATTTTACAATACATATATATGTAGATAATGAAATAGTTACACTGTTACAGTTATGAATGATAAATTATAAGTAGAGTACAACATTGTATATAAACAATGTATATAAAAACACAAATTATGCATCATAATCTTGCCTTTAATTGTATTAACTTGTTTGTCTACTCGTTTGTACTATTTACAATATAATATTTATTAAACATTTCCATTACACGCTACCCTTGCTCGAAACGAAAATACAAGGGCAACAAATGGAAATTATATAGCACATTTGTGTAGGTATCTACAAACTGTTGCCTGAAAATTAATGTATGGAAAAAAAATCAATAAAATACATGTACACAATCTCATAACTAAATGACTGCAATACACAATAAACATCATATTATATATACGAATATATCTTGATCAATTATTATACATAATCTGAGATCGTATCTCAAAAGCTTTTTGCACATAACAACCTATCTTAATTATCATATGTTTACTGTCGGATTTAATCAATTCAATACATTTAAACATATTTGGTCTTTTCTAATAATACTTAGGTAACAAAGACTTTCTTATAACATCGTACATTTTACATTCACATACAAAATGAAATTCATCTTCAACAGTATGACATATAATGCATTTACGTTCATCTAAAGGAGTACAAATAGGCTTCTTCCACCGCCCTATCTCTATACACAATCTATGTGATAACAATCGAAGTTGTGTCAGGCTATATCTACGTTTAGTTATAATCAAACTATCTAAATAGGGTTGGAATTTAAAATCAGCGACATGTTTATAAAATAAGGCTCGACTCGAACAGTCCACACGCGTATGCCATTGCTGTAAGAATATATCGTTTATTTGCGTTTTAACTATCTTAAGAAAAAGCTTATCATCACCAACATCTTGAAAGAACCATGCTCCAGGTAGTCCGATAAGAAACAATAAGTCTCGTAAAAGAGAGCACCAATTAACAATATTAGGTTTAGTCGTCATATCGTTATACATAGTATTATATATAATTCTAATATATTTTGCTTCTTCACAATGCAATATTTTAATCCAAAATTTAACAATGCGGTAATATCTATATAACTGCAATTGCATTCGTCCAAGTTCTCCATAAACAAAGTCATTTTGAGTACATTTTTTACACCTAACAATCGTTTGCAAAATTGTAAATGTACACGTTCTATTGAGTTTGCAGTATGGAAACCCCAAACTTCACAGCCGTAACTGAGAATTGGCAAAACTAATTTATCAAATAGTTCTAATTTATGTCTAACAGATATACTTGTAAATCTATGTACATATTTATTTAATACAAAAATGGCCTTCATAGACTGGCCTGCTAATGTACTCTGGGTATCAGAAAAGGATCAACCCGTAGTAAATACCAAGCCTAAATATACAAACTTGCTTACAATTTCCAACTTTTGTTCGCCAAACTGAAATTCAACATTTGCATGTAATCTTCCAGCTTTTCTAAATATCATAACTTTAGTTTTTGACGTGTTAACAAAAAGTTTCCATTTATTACAATAACATAACAATAAATCTAAACTAATTTGCAATTGTTCCTTACTATTTGCAAATATAGCAATATCATCTGCATATAAAATCAAAAACATTTTAAACATATGCAATTCAATACCATCTACACCATTTTGAACAAATACATCTTCAATATCATTAAGAAACATAGCGAATAAAAACGGCGATACGCACTCGCCTTGTCTTACTCCTAGGTTACAGTGAAAGCTATCACTCAATTCATTCATAAATTTGACTCTTGATTTAACATTATTATACATAGATTTTACAATATTCAATATACTTCCTCTAATGCCAAGTTTTATTAACTTGAACCATAAGTTATCACGATTAACATAATCAAAGGCCTTACTAAAGTCTATAAAGGCACAATATAATTGTTTGCAATTATTAATCATATGATTTATAAGACCATGTAACACAAACAAGTTATCAGTGGTACCCATATTGGCTCTAAAGCCAGCCTGACCTTCAATATAAACACGATACGATTCGGCCCAATTACACAAACGATTATTTAATATACGTGTAAACAATTTCCCTAATGTGCTAAGTAAAGTAACACCACGATAGTTATTCACACCATTAATAGTACCCTTTTGTGTAATGGGATAATAAAACCATCAGACCAAGACTCCGGGAAGTACCCTTTGTCGAATATTTTGTTAAATGGTAACAACAAGTGTGGCATTAAAACATTCTTGCCATGTATAAACAGTTCATTTATATACATATCAGGGCCACCTGACTTATTGGCTTTTAGCTGCTTAATTGCTTGTAATAATTCATTTTGAGAAATACAAACATTTAATTCATCGAACATAATATTTAGTTCATTTTGTTCATATCGTTCATTAAAAAACAAAACATCTTCATCTGCAGTGAAAAAGTGGCTATCTGGAGAGTTAATTGCTTTAAAGTACAATTCAAAATTAGACATGGTTATATTAGGTTCTTTTATGCCACAAGAGCCTTTAAGCATTCTCCAATACAACTTGGCATTATTTGAACGGGCTAACAACAATTTATCAGTTTCAGTTTTGTCGTAATCACATTTTGCTCTACGTATACAATTTTTGTAATCTGAACGTGTTTTAATCATCCTTAATCTGCTTTCGTCAGTTTTCTCATTTCTATATACATTTAGGGCAGCATAAAAACATCTACGATAGTCTTCACATTCTGTGGTATGCCATGGGTTGGAACTATTTCTATTTGTTAAACTATTATCATCATTAACAACAGGTTTCTTTAAACATCTTCTAAAAAGAGGGGATACAACTCCGTCTATAACACGAGATAATTCACTAATACAGGCGTCGATATCAACATTACAGTTAGCTGAATTAACATTTTGTGAAAGATTATTTAATTTGACTAAGGTTTCTTCAGATGACAATCTTGCATGGTACTGATCAACCTTTTCGCTATTCCATACATATTTATATTCAACATTTTGATACACACAACCTTCATCAATAGATGTACAGTTATTATTTTCTAAAATATCAAAGCTTAATGTAAAATCGACAACACAATGATCTGACAAAATATTCGGTTCATGAGCATTAAAAGATGTCACATTCCTAAACAAATTCTGGGTTGCGATAGCATAATCCACGACACTAGATCCCCCTCGATCCAACAAAAGTATAGCGACCAATATCTCGGTCATTACAAACACGACCGTTCATAATACGTAAGCCGGTTTGCTTGCACAATTCCAATAATCTATTACCGTTATCATTTGTACAGCGGTCCTGTGATTGTCTATTGGTATTTACATCCATGCAATACTCAGATGGTAAAACATCCGTATCTAATAGGTTATCATCTAATACAAAATCGGGGTTATCTGCTGTGCGTGAATTAAGATCTCCACACAAAACAAAATTAAAATCGTGTTCATTTTTAGAGCTTAATTCGCCGATATACTCAATCAGTCTGTCATATGTGTGAACTTCTAAAACAGATTGTCTAGTACTGTTTTCCGGAATGACATAACACAGGCAAACAAACAAATCATTATTTAGCCCTAATTTCTGACCATTAATCTTGATACATATAATATCATCATTGCTACAAAACAATAGTGTATCATTTGAAACAAAGTCATTTCGTACATAAATAATAATACCACCAGACGCACGTTTACTGTTTTTTAAGTTTTCTGTGCGGTTTAAAACAAAACATTCAAAGTGTTCAACATATAACTCAGAATATTCACATGTCCATGTTTCTGTGAGTAAAACAATATCATGCGTATCAAATATTTGCTTAAATTCGGGTGACAATAATTTATTAGTCCGTTTAGTACAGAGTCCCTGAACGTTAAGTAGCGCGCAGCGAAGTGAGACCTTCTCGGCGTTGTCCTAATGTCCGACATCTGGGTCGACCTGGGAATTCCCCTGCTGTGACGCTTGTAGTCTGGAACCAGACTATGACGCTTGCTCTTCTGGCTGGTTTCCCACACCCGGCTGTCTATTTACTCGAGCCCTCGAGGAATCCGGAGTGTCATTTTTAGTAACGACACGTTGTTTACTCTGGGAAAAGCTAGCGTTCCTCTTATACGGCCTGGCTGATTCTGACCGCTTTTCGGACCTCGATGTAGCCCGTGCAATGCGTGGTCTCCCCCCTCACAGGCGACTTGGACGACCGTTCAGACACAGCGTTTATTTCTTGCTGGGTGTTTTGTGGTGCTTGGTGTTGGATATGTGTGGGAAGTGAATGGTTTGTGTTGGAATCAGTGTTTGATATTGTTTGGCTGTTAATGTTTGCAGCTGAGCTTACCACGGCGACAGACTGAGTTTTGGTGACATGCGTTAAATGAGGGAAGTGCTTGAGACGTAGATCATTATGTTTAAATGTCTGCGTGTGTGTTTGTGTATTTGCGTTGTGCGATGATAAATCGACAGGTGCGACTACATTTCCTGGTGGAGGTGGCATGGACGCGGCATCCGACGTCTGTGGCTGCGTCCATGTTGTTGCGCCGTCTGTACACCTGCTTGACGCAGGTGTCATGGTGACCGTACGCGTCGTCATCATCGTGGGTGCAGCGGCGGCCATCAGAGTCTGGATCGGCGTTTCGTGTGGCACGCTAGCCAGGGGTTGCACGTGTGGCACAGTGTGGACCGCTCCTGTCAGCTGTTGTTGTTGTGTATATGTGGAGTTCATGGGCTGCATCTGTACTGTCGGACACGACTGAGGTGCCCTAGTGACGTCAGCATCTGGAGTTGTGACGGTCTGTGGGTGTATCTGTGAGCAAGACACGTTACCGACATGCATGTCAACAGGTATTGGATTTCTGGGTAAGTACCCATTATTTCGACCAGTTCGTACATGTTTTTGCAGGCTTTCTTGCTCGCGCCCTACTTTCTCAACATGTTCAAGTCTGTTGGCGCCCGTATACTTTAACCACTCTTGTAACTCATCTTGTATCAGTTGCCCATTTTTCACTAGTTTTGCGGGATATGCAATGTGCACTCTTGCGCCCGGACACTCGCGCTTCATTTGCTTAAACGCAGACCAGAGTCGTGAGCGCGCATCCTGAATTTCCTTGGGGTAGTCAAAATCTAGCGAAAATCCTGACCCCTTTAGCATCGTGACTTTGCTCATAATGTCCTCTATATCACAGAAGTCACGAAAATGAACTATGATTGGGCGGCGCTGTGTGTTTTTCCTGCTGTCAATCTTACCGAGTCTGTGGGCTCGATCTATGTACATCAGATTTGGGTCAACATCAAGGTGATTAGCGAGAAAGTCTCTAACGAGTTGAAAACAATTTTCACCTCTGTTTTCTGATATTCCTCGGAATATCAAATTGTTTCTGCGTGATCTGGCTTCAATGTCTATTGATCTATATGCCAGCGTCTTCATGAATTCCGATTGCGAATTTGTCACGTTAGCCACCTGTACTAGCTTTTCACTCATACCTGTAAGAGATTGCTCGAAACTAGCTAATCTATGTCCGCAGTTCACCTGCTCCATTCGGATTCCTCTTAATTCCTCAAACATGTAGTTAAGTTTATGTTCAAAAGATGCATTTACAAAATCGTCCATCGTAATGTTCATAGAACAAGGCACTTGGTTTTTATCACAATCCATCTCATCGCTATCTTGAAGTATCCGAAATCTATTCTGGGTCTGTATTCCGAAATTCATTGTTCACGAAAAACACATAAAACACGTCAAAAATTCACAAAAATTCACAAAGAACGTTTAGCCCATTTTAGAGAAACTATTTAGTTCACATGAAAACACTTTGAATCCAGAAAAAAACTTATTTTATTGCAGATATTATTTTTTTCAGAACATATTCAAAATTTTGTGCGCGCCTTCTGCCATTTTTAATCCGAAAAACAATATTGTGGGAGGAGTTCCAGCTGATATATGGTTCACTGGTAATTCAGCCTTTATATGTGCCTGGGGCTTTCTTCCTGTCACCATAAATGTGTAAATGTGTTATATGTTTCCAAAAGGTATGCACTTACCATTGTAAAACTGGATGTTGACAGTATCAGGAAAGGATTGTAAATGATTCAGCAGCATGTTTGTTGTGTAGAAGAATTGAAATATCTCCGAAGCCACATTAACACCATTGACTTGTTTTTCCCCCAACATGTAGATTGTTTTCAGTACATTGGGGATATCAACAACACAGTAGAATTTCTGAAACACGATAACAAGTTATTGACGATCTCTTGCTAACAATCGAAAAGGGATAAAGAACTTGCATGGTTTGTTAGGGTACTCTGCAATATAGAATGTTAGGCAATGTTGTGTACGTGTGCATTCTGACTACCTTATGTAAGAGTTGTTTGTTTTTTGCTGAAATAAAAAGACAACAAAATGAGGATTACAGACCTGGTTATTCCTAGTCACCTCATAAAAAGTGAGGCGGTTTAGACGGACCTTTCCAGCATGATTTGTTTCCCAAGTCAAATTCTCCTCAGTTTGCTTGATCGTGACACCTGTAGCTGACGTACTCGCACCCTTAAGACATGGCATCATGAAATCCCGTGGAATTGGCAACAGGATATATAACTTGGTTGATGTAATCTTAGGATTTGTGCCATAAATTGGGGACTGTCTGATTTTCTCTTGAAGCTCTGTAAATTAAAAAGAACCATAAATATTAGGGACAAAGTGTGTAATAGTGTTATTTCAGACAAAATGCTGTTTAACGTATGTTTCATTAATATTATCAGATACAGTGGTATTTAAAGTTAACATCAAATGCAAGGTACCTGGTAGGATATGGCGCCAGAAACCGTTGAAATGCGAGAAAACCTGGCCATGTGCTAGGCACCCAGGAATTTCTGAAACATGTATAACAACTCATGAGCCACGATGTTATCAAAGAATTCAGAGTATATTGTAAACTTTTAACTGTCTATTTGTATTTATTTACACAAGTCACTTACCTGGATTGTTACCCGTTCTGCTTAAGAAGTATTTAGAACATAGTCTTCATTTTATGAGCCAATTTTGGTATTGTGGCATTCTGTCTCAGTTATTTAAATTGTATGTTTGTGCATAATTTTTTTTATAGAATTGATCTTTTTATACAGTGATTAAACAGTAAAAATTGAGTGATGTTGTGTCTTGCCTAATATACTGTCATATAATTTTAAAGTATGCATACCCACGTCAAGCATTTTGTTACACAAGTTCAGGATCCCATCCAGGTAGTTGACATCGTTAAAATCAATGATAATTCTTGGTATATGTGGAATCAGTTTAAGTTCGGTCCATTCGGTGTTTCTCAGTTTTTCTTCAAAATCTTTGGTTACAACCAGGAGTACATGTGGACACGTCTGACATCGAACTGATTCCATCAAACCAGCATTCAGCGTGTGGACAAATTCAGTGAAGTCCATGTCTTTACCGTCTAAACAGAGCAACGTCCATCTCGCAGTTTTAACAGCCTACACAAACACAATGAGGGTAAACTATAAATGAACTGGTCGCATTACACTGACATATTAAGAATAGAGAAAATAGAATACTTCCAGATCATAAATTTTAATTAAGCAGCAAATACTTTTGTCTTGCCTGCAGTTTACCGTTAGTTTGAACTAGACATTTACAATTAGTAATCTTTCACAAGGGACTGTTGGAAGTACCATTATTGACCAGTATAATATAAACATGCCTTATAAATGGATTTAAGATTGTAAAGATTGTATGAAGTTAAGTTTAACAGCCTTTCTCCAGCTAGGTTTGTGGTAGGTTTGTGGTAGGTTTGTGGTAGGTTTGTGGTAGGTTTGTGTAGGTTTGTGATAGGTTTGTGGTAGGTTTGTGGTAGGTTTGTGGAAGGTTGTAGTTGGTTTGTCGTTGGTTTGGGGTAGGTGTGGGTAGGTTTGGGGTGTGGTTGGTTGTGGTTGGGTTGTGGTGGGTTGTGGGGTGTGGTTGGTTTGTGGTGGTTGGTTTGTGTGGTATGGGGGGTTTGTTGTGTGGTGGTTTTGGGGTGGGTGGGTGGTTGTGGGGGTTTGGGTGGGGTTTGTGGTAGGTTTGTGTGGTTTGTGGTGGTGGGGGTTGGTTTGTGGTTGGTTTGTGGTTGGTTTGTGGTTTGTGGTTGTTGGTTTGTGGTTGTTGTTGGTTGTGGTTGGTTTGTGGTAGGTTTGTGGTGGTTTGTGTTGGTTGTGTGGGGTTGTGGTGGTTTGTGGTTGGTTTGTGGTAGTTTGTGTTGGTTGTGGTAGGTTTGTGGTAGGTTTGTGGTAGGTTTGTGGTAGGTTTGTGGTTGGTTTGTGGTAGGTTTGTGGTAGGTTTGTGGTTGGTTTGTGGTAGGTTTGTGGTAGGTTTGTGGTAGAGCTTAAAGGAATCCAGCTCAATACGACCACTCGATGCAGGTCAGAAGCTCCTGAATTGTTCAAGAAAACGTCATTACTTTTCTTGAAAATTTAAAATATAGAATGAGTATTGGGGTCAATTATTTAACACTAATAGGACTTCAAGCTCCACAGAATCATTTCTCAGTTGAGATGTTGCTCAAGCTCAAACTTTTCCTCCAAGAAAACTTACTGACACATGCTGTTGCAACCGGACCTGGTAGCGCAATCGGTAGAGCGTCGGCTCTAGGTACGGGAGGCCCTGAGTTCGATCCCGGGCCGCGACATACCAAAGTCGTTAAAAATGGTAGTGGTATAGCTCTCTTGCTAACGCTCAGCAAATATAAGGATAGTTCCACGACCGGTTGGTCCGGTGTCAGGATAATGTGACTGGGTGTGGTATCATGCCAGTTGTTCACGGCAAGCTATACACAGTGAAGGCAGCACTATATCTGCTTCAAGTGGGCAATGTCTCCAGATAACTGAAATACTGTTGGTGGGACGATAAACCCAATAAACAAACAAACAAACAAACATGCTGTTGCAATTCCAGTATGTTATACTCCATTAATCTGGCAAGGTTAAGGAATTGCTATATAACATTGAGGTGTTAAGAGATATTGCAGGAGTAAACAATAAACAGTCAAAATTTGAGCTGAAAAATGATTCTGGGGATGAGTGGGGCCTGGAGACTGAGACATGGGCAGATAACTCTTCTCCTATGATAGTTTATACCCCCGTCAAGTATAGAAATTATTATAAAAACCATGAAAAAAGGCTATTGATTGTTTGTCATAAATTCATTTTAAGGTGGCAAACAACAATGGAAATAGGACGTGGCTGACCTCGTGTAGTTCAGGCAGCCATGGCCGACCGACCAAGTAAGTCTGATCCCAGAAGTTGTTGCATCTGTAGGCAAGACTTTTTAAGTCATTTGCTATCCGTGTGGCAGTAGGTCTGTTGTCACCAGACAGGAAAAAATCAAACTCCTTATCTTGAACACCCTGATCCATTGCTAAAACAGAAACACGACTGGCGTAACCAACATGTTATATATAAGTTACTTGCACACATACGTGTACACTACTAACATACACATAACATACATGAGGTATTTGCACACACACACACACACACACACACACACACACACACACACACACACACACACCACACCACACACACACACACACACACACACACACACACACTAACCTCTACAGATCATGCATGAGGTCTGAGCACATGCACACACTCGCACACTCACAGATACACACAACAATCATGAGGTATATGCACACGTGCTCACTCTAACATACACATAATATGAAGTAGGTACACTCACACTCTAGCTTACACATTACATTAAGTGTGTGAACACATACATTCACAAAAAACATACATATAACATCAAGCAGGTGCACACATACTTACATTAACATACAGATAACATGAAGCAGATGCACACATACTTACACTAACAAACGCATAACATTAGAGGTGTGTACACATACTGACACTTACATACACATAGCATGAAACATGTGTGTACTCTCTCTCTCTCTCTCTCTCTCTCTCTCTCTCTCTCTCTCTCTCTCTCTCTCTCTCTCTCTCTCTGTCTCTCTCTCTGTCTCTCTCTCTGTCTGTCTGTCTCTCTCTCTCTCTTTCTCTCTCTCTGTCTCTCTCTGTCTCTCTCTCTGTCTCTCTGTCTCTGTCTGTCTCTCTGTCTCTGTCTCTCTCTCTCTCTCTCTCTCTCTCTCTCTCTCTCTCTCTCTCTCTACATACATATGTCATAGAGAAGGTGCATACATATTTACCCTAACATACACATAAAAGGAAATATGTCCACACATACCCTAATATACGCATAACATGAAGTATATGCACACATACTCACACTAACATACACATAATATGAAGTAAGTGCACAAATACACACACACTGACATGCACATAACATGAAGCATGTGCACACATACACTCACACTAACATACCAATAACATGAAGTATGTGTGCAAATACCCACACTAACATACACATAACATGAAGTATATGCACACATACACACACTTACCTGCACAGAACATGCATGAGGTCTGCACACATACACACACTTACCTGCACAGAACATGCATGAGGTCTGGGCACATACACACATACATATAACATACATGAGGTATGTGCACACATACTCACATACATATAACATGCATGAGCTCTGAGCACACATTCTCACATTTTCATAAAGATAATATGCATGAAGTTTGGCCACACATACAAACACTTGCAAACACATCATATGCATGCGAACCGGTCTGAGCACATATACGCACCCTGCAGACTCATTATATACATGAGATATGTGAACACATAGACACGAACAAACTCATCAAATACGAGAAGTCATACGTACTTGCAGACTCTTGGTCTGTCTTTGTATAAGTGTATTTTTTCTGCCCTCTTCCTTACGCTTCCCCTTTCCACGCATCCCCTTTCCACCTTTCACCCCTCGTAAACCAGCCACTTCTCGTTTATAAACGAGTTTCATTTGCATTTAAAATACTTTCGTTTACCTATAGTTTATAATGAACGTAGGCAAACTAGTAGTACGAACTATAGAGCAGGCGGACATGCTAGCTATAAACGGATGTCGAAAGTCATTTCTTAGATCAGGCATTTAAGTAATAATTTGAAATCATGCAATAAAATGCAGCTTACGAAAGTAGGCAATTTCTTACACTGTCGGTTCTGGTGACCGGGTGGGGAAATTACCACCACCACCCCAACCCCACCTCACCTGGACATCTTTTTTCCGAGGATGCGAGAAGGTGCGTATCATTATCTAAGAAATTCATAATATTCCCAGCATAATTAGAAACATTTTTATTTTAATTTAAAAACATTACAAAAAGGCATGTTTCTGTTGTTTCTCGTGGCAACTGTGTCAAGTATAGAATAGATGTTTATGCTGGAATCTTCGTTAATGTTTAACTTGCCAGACTATATCTCAGAGTGTGCGTAATAATAAAGTTGTAGGAAGAACTAACACACAGTTGGCAATTTAAACCTCATATTCATATTATTATAAAACAAATATATAACTGATGAAACTATAACCATATATCCTTACAGTTTGCATTTAGAAAAAGAAGATATACAAAAAAAAATCTTAATTAAGTGCCTGTAATGTCGATAAGTCATCAAACACCATTTTATTATCATAAATCGAGACACAGACTACAGTTTTCACGCGTGTATATACGCCAAATTAATACAATAAACGATAAAAGGTATGCCAGTAAATGTCATGTTAATGCGCTTTCCCGAGCAAATCGATTGCGCAGCGAGCTGGAATGCAGGCATTCTTTAGCTGCAAAACAACCACGTCTTGTTAAAGGTGATATCCGATAGTTTGGCGATATCAAAACACCTTACCATTGCTTTGGGAAATTAAGTCATACATTTGGTATAAACTCTGTCTTTGGTGTACGTAAAGACGTTTTGAACACTGCCTACATTGTTAAACAGTAACAATCGCGATAAGCACACTCTAAAGTTCAATCATTCCAAATCTATAAGTTACCATCATAGTGATCTCTGCTAAAACGACGTCAGATGGATTACCCGGATAACGATATAACCTAATCTCAAAGGGGGTTGTCACGCAGTTTTCTTATTAAAAAATGCTATCTCTGCGGCGTGGCTCAGATAGTAAAAAATACCTGTTTGCAATTAGGAATGGGGATTTATGTCTCACTGTTCACACTGATCTAGGGCATCAATGAGCAGCATTTGGCAAGATCTTTTCGTGTAACAATGACTTATATTGGTTATTTGAGAAAAATTGGCCCAAATTGTCAGATATCCACATTTAAAACTGATAACACATTGTGGCAAGAGCTACAACACAGACACTAAATTCGATTATAGAAACTTTTATATTAAACATACAATGCCTTCCATAAACATGTTTATTGTATATACTCTAAATTTATGTCTAGTATAACTGCTCATTAGTGAAACAAGATGCGACACAATTCAATAGCAGTGAGGTCATACTTTTACTTCTACATTTCGTTTCAATTGTACACCTTTGCTCTGTGCCTTGATAGTTTTTATATTTTTCTATATTTTACTTGCGTAGTTTGGTTTTAACCTGATTATGCTCTATTCACATTTAACTTTGTATTCGTCGCCGTATGACCTGTTAAGTGTCGGTGTATGGCGTACATTTAGGGTCTTTATTGCATGACCCTGTATCATGCTAAAACATTCAGCATCATGCTTAAACTTTAAGCATGATACAGGGTCATGACAATTGTTTTTTTAGACTCATGCTTAAACCATGAGTATTTTCCTGCAACA
The DNA here is from genome assembly GCA_007844125.1 of Sinonovacula constricta. Lineage (NCBI taxonomy): Eukaryota > Metazoa > Mollusca > Bivalvia > Cardiida > Solecurtidae > Sinonovacula > Sinonovacula constricta. Next base: position 50,718,712 of record CM017568.1, on the reverse strand, counting down.
GGCTTAAAGATACTTTCGACCTTTTGGTGCGGAGTTGCACGACCCTGCATCAGACAAATGCAATTTAAGTATCAGTCTAAATCTTTTAGCATGTGTCTGGAAATAAAATGCATGATACAGGGTCACGCAAATTCCGATTGGTCGTTTCAGCATATTGGTGGACTATATTGCATGACCCAGGGTCGTGTAAAATACGATTGGTTCGTTTAAGCATGAGGCTAAATAAGAGTTGCGCTACCCAGGGTCTTGCAAATTCCGATTGGTCGGTTTTAGCATGATGCTAAAAGATTAATGCACTACCCAGGGTCATGCAAATTCCGATTGGTCGGTTCTAGCATGATGCTAAAAGATTAATGCACTACCCAGGGTCATGCAAATTCCGATTGGTCGGTTTTAGCATGATGCTTAAAGATTAATGCACTAACCAGGGTCATGCAAATTCCGATTGGTCGGTTTTAGCATGAGGCTAAATAAGAGTTGCACTACCCAGGGTCATGCAAATTCCGATTGGTCGGTTTTAGCATGATGCTAAATAATAATTGCATCACCCTGGGTCCTGCAAATTCTGATTGGTCCGTTTTAGCATGATGCCAAATAATAATTGCATCACCCTGGGTCCTGCAAGTTCTGATTGGTCCATTTTAGCATGATGCTAAATAATAATTGAATCACCCTGGGTCATGCAAATTCTGATTGGTTCCTTTTAGCATGAGGCTAAGATATCATTACCACAATGCACCTCTGCGTATTTAACCAATAGAATGAAGCGGACAAACATACATGTGTTGGAAGCCATATTGTTCGTTTTCGTTTGTTTATTACAAAAGAAAATTATGAATTTAGAAGTGTTTCTACAAGGTGCAAGGAATATATTGGGTTTTGTAACAAGGACACTGAGAACTAACGATTCGGACGAAGTTCTTCGGCAATCCCAGGCACTCATGACAAAAACATTAATTGAAAGAAAATTAAAATGTAAAAACAAAACGCGTCTGTACTTAGCGAACGATATGTAGCAACTGACACCCTGTCGGAAATTTTTGTCTATTTCATTAAAAATCTACAGGGTAAAGGTCAATACAAAATATCATGTGCCCAACCCAGGAAATGACACTTCACTAATTAGCTATTTATAAAGGGATTAAGTCGCAGGAAGCACTTAACTGTCAATCATTCATAAAATTTCGATGTCTCGCCCATCTAAAAAACTGCAGACGAATTAAATTTGGAGAAACTAATGCAGAGGCACTGTACAATAAAATTTATTTAACCCATGGCTAATCATTTACCCACATACTTAAACTCATTTTAGCCTCACGCTAAAACCGACCAATGGGAATTAGCAAGACCCTGGGTAGTCCAATATTTTTAGTACCATGCTAAAACTATATTTGTTAGATGCAGGGTCGTACCCTTACGCACCAAAAGGTAAAAAAAAAAATTAAGCATGGTACAGCATGTACCTGAAAAATCAATTATCACGACCCTGTATCATGCTAAAAGTTTAAGCATGATGCTGAATGTTTTAGCATGATACAGGGTCATGCAATAAAGACCCTAAAGGTACGCCATAGTCGGTGTGCCGTAAAACCAAAATAAATAAATAAATAAATACATAAATACATAAATAAATAAATAAATAAGTATACGTTGCAATGCTTATGGGACTTTGTCATATTTCCTTATTATTGAGCAAACTGTTATAATTCCAATGTATTGGTTGATAAACACGTAACACATTATTAATGTTTACGGTGATCTGATATGGAAAGAGTTGCCTAAAAAGTATATGTATTGACACTATAAATAGCTCAGAGGTGGAATTCCCCGCCTCTTTCCAACATGAAACTATAAGTGGCATGTATCTCTCTAAAAATAGAAATAGTACTTTCGTTTCAATAGTTAACCGTTTTTAATGGAAAACGCTTTCTAGTTATATATCATGTCACCAAATATGTACTTTTGTTTCAGACAGTCCCTTATTATAATTTTTTGTACTTTCGATTTCCTATCCTTTATAATGGACAAGTGTTCCAACTAATTTTGTAACGTACAAAAGAACAGTAAAACTAATAACAATGTATGAATATTGAAAGTCGTGCTTTTAAAATGTGTATATTAACGAAGAAAAACAACATTTTTACTAGTCTGCCCCTTCCAACGCACACAGGCCTCCTTAATCGATACACCATGTACAATATATGGGAGCAGTATATGAAGATTAATTCGTTCAATCTGTGGGTTCTGCAACAGACTTATTCTGTTACTAAATCATCTTACTTGTCTTTCTTCATCCTCAGCCGTCTTCTTCAACGTTTAGTAGAGTCATTAATATTTTCTAACTATCATTAAGAATTAAATTGTTAATCTCATCTTCGTATTCTTTATTACTAAATTTTACTTACGCCAATCTAAAAAATATGTAGGTCAAACATCATTATATCACAGTACAATAATTTATACGTATATCTCATCATATTGCATAACCCCTTATACTTTTAGTGTAGGTATACTGGACCCTTTTTTTGTCCTTTCACCTTTGCAGTATTGCGCCTGCGCACTATATTTAAACATTCCTGGCGAGAGCCTCGTGTTTGCTGCATTGTCATGACTAAAACCTGTTTGTGCCTTCTGCACGTAACTGATGGCAATATGAATTGTTAAAACATATTCTTATTCATAACTCTATGTATCTAATTCCATGTTTATTCTCCTATCCTCATATTTTGTCATTTATTCTTATGACAGGCATTGCATTAGTACATTCCTGGCGAAAACCTCATGTTTTTTTTTTTTTGTTTTGTTTTTTTGCCTTGACTGAGACCATCTGCAGGCCCCCAAAAGACTAGCTAAGAGTAGGGTCACAGTTAATAAAAGTCTCGTTTAATCTAATTTCGTCACATGTCTGGTCACATTGGAATAACAGTAGTCTTAAAAGTAATGAGACCAAGTTAATAACAATCAATGTTCAATTACCAAACGTGTCTCAAGTGACATGAATTATTGACGAAACGTTAGGTATAATTTAAAATCACTTTTAGAATTATATCATAAACGTTGTTAAAAATTGAATACACATGCCGACCCCTATAGTACATGAATAGCATGAACTCACTCACCTTCGCTTTTTGTGGTTTCTAAGTCTGATCAATTATAAATCACTTTTTGAAGTCACTACTTGCAAAAGCACAATGTAATGTGTCCATGTTTATGTTTTGTAAAACACATTTTGCACGTATACCTTTTTTAGGTTTGTGAAAACAGGAAACTAAACTATTCTGGACTGGGTTAAGGAGGAAATTACAATATAAGTTATATTTACATGATTTTTAAAACTATAAATAGCCCAGAAGTCCCAGCATAAACCGGACATTTAAAGCGGCACGGTTTAATTAGATTTTTAATCTTTTGTGCAATAAAACATAATGGATACTTTATAAAAATATAACCGATCCATACTTATATGAGAACATGGTTTTCTTCATTGCCTATATGTTCAGAAAGTCTAAATCATTGTAACGGCTTTTCTACTTTATTTTAGCTATTTGAAGTGTCACCAATCTTTGCACATGCGCAATTAAACTAATAATAGCATTTTACGAGTAAAAAAATTTTAGATATTAATATCACTGTTTCTTAAAAGTTATACCTTTAACTTTATTTACATAATAAATAATTATTCAAATGCAAAGAAGTCACTACCTTCAAAAATAACAGTAATACCATACACAATGCAGCAACAGACGAAGACAGTCGACGTAAAGGAGGTTTTCTGAGTTGACCTACTTTCGGTATAACATTGTCTATGGCGGAAGCTGTAGGTCGAAAGAAATATTTGCAAAGAATGCTGACCGCCCGGCCAATTTTTTATCTGCACAGAACGACACGGAACAAAATATGATGAACCAGAGTCAGACGATCGGTACGCGCATGCGTAGTGTTATTTTAATTTTAAAGTACATCGCAACGACAGTTGTGGTCCTGACACCGACGTCCATATCTGGGTTGAACCACCTGCGCACCGCAGATCAGGTATAAGATTTGCGTTATTGTGGCTTTAATAGATGTACCACAAGTATAAATAGAATATGGATGGAATTTCCCCTTACTTTTTAGCTCACCTGAGCACAGCGTGCTCAAGGGGAGCTTTTGTGATACCGCTTCGTCCGTCGTCCGGCGTCCGTCGTTCGTCGTTCGTCGTTCGTCGTCAGCATTTACATTGTGAACACACTAGAGGCCACAATTTTTATCCAATCTTCATGAAACTTGGTCAGAATGTTTGTCTGCATGAAATCTTGGATGAGTTCATTATTGGGTCACCTGGGGTCAAAAAGTAGGTCACGAGGTCAAATTTTAGGAAAAACTTGTGAACACACTAGAGACCACATTTATTGCCCAATCTTCACCAAACTTGGTCAGGATGTTTGTCTGCATGAAATCTTGGATGAGTTCGTAACTGGGTCACGTGGGGTCAAAAAGTAGGTCACTAGGTCAAATCTTAGAAAAAGCTTGTGAACACACTAGAGGCCACATTTATAGCCCAATCTTCACCAAACTTGGTCAGAATGTTTGTCTGCATGAAATCTTGGATGAGTTCGTAACTGGGTCACGTGGGGTCAAAAAGTAGGTCACTAGGTCAAATCTTAGAAAAAGCTTGTGAACACACTAGGGGCCACATTTATAGCCCAATCTTCACCAAACTTGGTCAGAATGTTTGTCTGCATGAAATCTTGGATGAGTTCGTAACTGGGTCACGTGGGGTCAAAAAGTAGGTCACTAGGTCAAATATTAGAAAAAAGCTTGTGAACACACTAGAGGCCACATTTATAGCCCAATCTTCACCAAACTTGGTCAGAAGGTTTGTCTGCATGAAATCTTGGATGAGTTCGTAACTGGGTCACGTGGGGTTAAAAAGTAGGTCACTAGGTCAAATCTTAGAAAAAGATTGTGAACACACTAGAGGCCACATTTATAGCCCAATCTTCACCAAACTTGGTCAGAAGGTTTGTCTGCATGAAATCTTGGATGAGTTCGTAACTGGGTCACGTGGGGTTAAAAAGTAGGTCACTAGGTCAAATCTTAGAAAAAGCTTGTGAACACACTTAAGAGGCTACATTGATGGCCCAGTCTTCACCAAACTTGACCATCATGTTTGCCAGTATGAAATCTTACATATGTTTTGAAGTGAGTCATGTGGATTCAGTAGGTTACTTGGTAAAATTCTAGAAAATGTTATCAACCCAGTGGCCACACTAATGGTCCAATCTTCACCAAAGATTTCTTAAGTAAATTACTCTTGATTACTTAATGCCAGATTTGAGCCTACGTAAAGCCTGTGTCATTAGGTGAGCGATTAAGGGCCATCACGGCCCTCTTGTTTAGCACTTAAAATAACTTAACCTACAAGAATATGTCTATAAATAGTTTTGATACGGTATTTCCCTCCACTATCCACAATCTAAAATTAACTATTAAATGTGTAAAGGTGTATACAGTCTGGCATTTATGTAAACCCATAAATCGGAACTGTTCCTTGCTGTCCTCTATCCTCCTACGCAGAGTTACCGATCGTTACTCTCACCTTGACCAACATTTAGTTGAGTGGTTATCGGAGCGTTGTTCATGTTAAAAATGCAGAAAAACACATTTTTCTTTAAAATGTTGTACAGTTTTCAAACTACCTTTAAACTACATTATTATAATATTATAATAATATGAAATATTTAACTCGCATATAAATAGTTTCCATGTGATATGCACTGATAAGACAATTTAAGGCAGCTATCTTTGAAGGCAGAAGCTAATGCAGGCCGAAATTTGTGCTGTTTTAAACACACCACTGTGTTTTTATTTTTCAGTCTTTTTTTACTGAATTTATATCAAACTTAACAGCTTTTATGAAGTATTTTAAATATCCAAACTATATATGACTGTTTAAAAGGTAAAAGAAATACAAAAAAAAAGAAAAGATACACTGCTAATTTTGTTTAAGGGTGAGCCAATAATTTTATTTATTTATGTGTATTTATTCTTTGTGCATTTATCAATTTAAGATATATTGTTTTTCTAAAAATATGAATTTTAAGAGCATTCCCATGGTGAATAGCTTTTAATTTTTGGACCAAAAATGAAGAAATTACAAGAAAATAAAATTTACGCTTTAAATACAAGTTATCTGAAAATCCATTAAAGTTGCCATCAAAGATGGCTGCCACGATAAGGGAATTCTCCACTGATGTGGGAACTATCTATTGCACGGCCATTTCGTGAATCATGTTTTGTTTACTCAAGCTAAGAACATATTGATCAGTCTTAGGCAAATATTAATGCTGATCCCGGTAAGTCTGACCCCACCGGGAGATCACTGCCCAAGACCTACACCGTTTGCTGTGATCACTCTTAGGCAAATATTAATGCTGATCCCGGTAAGTCTGACCCCGCCAGGAGATCAGTGACCAAGACCTACACTGTTTGCTGTGATCCATCTTAGACAAATATTAATGCCGATCCCGGTAAGTCTGACCCCGCCGGGAGATCTCTGACCAAGACCTACACTGTTTGCTGTGATCAGTCTTAGGCAAATATTAATGCTGATCCCGGTAAGTCTGACCCCACCGGGAGATCACTGACCAAGACCTTCACTGTTTGCTGTGATCAGTCTTAGGCAAATATTAATGCTGATCCCGGTAAGTCTGACCCCGCCGGGAGATCACTGAACAAGACGTACATTGTTTGCTGTGATCAGTCTTAGGTAAATATTAAAGCTGATCCTGGTAAGTCTGACCCCGACGGGACATCACTGAACAAGACGTACACTGTTTGCTGTGATCAGTCTTAGGTAAATATTTAAGCTGATCCCGTTAAGTCTGACCCCGCCGGGAGATCACTGAACAAGACCTACACTGTTTGCTGTAATCAGTCTTAGGTAAATATTAATGCCGATCCCGGTAAGTCTGACCCCGACGTGAGATCACTGACCAATACCTACACTATTTGCTGTAATCAGTCTTAGGTAAATATTAAAGCTGATCCTGGTAAGTCTGACCCCGACGGGACATCACTGAACAAGACGTACACTATTTGCTGTAATCAGTCTTAGGTAAATATTAAAGCTGATCCTGGTAAGTCTGACCCCGCCGGGAGATCACTGAACAAGACGTACACTGTTTGCTGTGATCAGTCTTAGGTAAATATGAAAGCTGATCCCGGTAAGTCTGCCCCCGTCTGGAGATCACTGAACAAGACGTACACTGTTTGCTGTGATCAGTCTTAGGTAAATATTAATGCTGATCCCGGTAAGTCTGACCCCGACGTGAGATCACTGACCAATACCTACACTGTTTGCTGTGATCCATCTTAGACAAATATTAATGCCGATCCCGGTAAGTCTGACCCCGCCGGGAGATCTCTGACCAAGACCTACACTGTTTGCTGTGATCAGTCTTAGGCAAATATTAATGCTGATCCCGGTAAGTCTGACCCCACCGGGAGATCACTGACCAAGACCTTCACTGTTTGCTGTGATCAGTCTTAGGCAAATATTAATGCTGATCCCGGTAAGTCTGACCCCGCCGGGAGATCACTGAACAAGACGTACACTGTTTGCTGTGATCAGTCTTAGGTAAATATTAAAGCTGATCCCGTTAAGTCTGACCCCGCCGGGAGATCACTGAACAAGACGTACACTGTTTGCTGTGATAAGTCTTAGGTAAATATTAAAGCTGATCCCGTTAAGTCTGACCCCGCCGGGAGATCACTGAACAAGACCTACACTGTTTGCTGTGATCAGTCTTAGGTAAATATTAATGCCGATCCCGGTAAGTCTGACCCCGACGTGAGATCACTGACCAATACCTACACTATTTGCTGTAATCAGTCTTAGGTAAATATTAATGCTGATCCCGTTAAGTCTGACCCCGCCGGGAGATCACTGACCAATACCTACACTATTTGCTGTAATCAGTCTTAGGTAAATATTAAAGCTGATCCTGGTAAGTCTGACCCCGCCGGGAGATCACTGAACAAGACGTACACTGTTTGCTGTGATCAGTCTTAGGTAAATATGAAAGCTGATCCCGGTAAGTCTGACCCCGTCTGGAGATCACTGAACAAGACGTACACTGTTTGCTGTGATCAGTCTTAGGTAAATATTAATGCTGATCCCGGTAAGTCAGACCCCGACGTGAGATCACTGACCAATACCTACATTGTTTGCTGTGATCAGTCTTAGGTAAATATTAAAGCTGATCCTGGTAAGTCTGACCCCGACGGGACATCACTGAACAAGACGTACACTGTTTGCTGTGATCAGTCTTAGGTAAATATTAAAGCTGATCCCGTTAAGTCTGACCCCGCCGGGAGATCACTGAACAAGACCTACACTGTTTGCTGTAATCAGTCTTAGGTAAATATTAATGCCGATCCCGGTAAGTCTGACCCCGACGTGAGATCACTGACCAATACCTACACTATTTGCTGTAATCAGTCTTAGGTAAATATTAAAGCTGATCCTGGTAAGTCTGACCCCGCCGGGAGATCACTGACCAATACCTACACTATTTGATGTAATCAGTCTTAGGTAAATATTAAAGCTGATCCCGGTAAGTCTGACTCCGCCGGGAGATCACTGAACAAGACGTACACTGTTTGCTGTGATCAGTTTAAGGCAAATATTAATGTTGATCCCGGTAAGTCTGACCCCGACGGGAGATCACTGACCAAGACCAACACTGTTTGCTGTGATCAGTTTAAAGCAAATATTAATGTTGATCCCGGTAAGTCTGGCCCCGCCGGAGATCACTGACCAAGACCAACACTGTTTGCTGTGATCAGTTTAAGGTAAATATTACTGCTGATCCCGGTAAGTCTGACTCCGCCGGGAGATCACTGAACAAGACCTACACTGTTTGCTGTGATCAGTTTAAGGCAAATATTAATGTTGATCCCGGTATGTCTGACCCCGCCGGGAGATCTCTGACCAAGACCAACACTGTTTGCTGTGATCAGTCTTAGGTAAATATTAATGTTGATCCCGGTAAGTCTGACCCCGCCGGGAGATCTCTGACCAAGACCTACACTGTTTGCTGTGATCAGTCTTAGGTAAATATTAATGCTGATCCCGGTAAGTCTGACCCCGCCGGGAGATCTCTGACCAAGACCTACACTGTTTGCTGTGATCAGTCTTAGGTAAATATTAATGCTGATCCCGGTAAATATGACCCCGCCGGGAGATTACTGAACAAGACATACACTGTTTGCTGTGATCAGTCTTTGGCAAATATTAATCCTGATCCCGGTAAGTCTGACCCCGACGGGAGATCACTGACCCAGACGAACACTGTTTGCTGTGATCAGTCTTAGGCAAATATAAATGCTGATCCCTGTAAGTATGACCCCGCCGGGAGATCACTGACCAAGACCTACACTGTTTGCTGTGATCAGTCTTAGGCAAATATTAATGCTGATACCGGTAAGTCTGACCCCGCCGGGAGATCACTAAACAAGACCTACACTGTTTGATGTGATTAGTCTTAGGTAAATATTAATACTGATCCCGGTAAGTCTGACCCCGCCGGGAGTTCAGTGACTTATCTGAGGTATACCAAACAGTAGGTAGGCCCTTTTTGGGGGGGGGACACCGAAGAATGCCATTTTAAATGTTTTTAATGCACGTCTCCATGTGTACTATGGAAAGAGCGTGGAGATTGTCTTTGCTACATCGTGCATTTAGTAGGCATTTGGCATACTAATAAAATGTCTTTTAGCAGATAATAGTTTTATTCATATTTATATTGTATATTTTGAATGTTTCTACGGATTGCCCCCCTGTAGTTAATACCTGGTTAATGGCTCTAACCGGGACGTGGACAGTCGAAAGGGATAAATATAAAAGGGACTTTCCAAATTGGCAAGAAACAAATGGATTGAATACTTTCTAATGTCTACAATATCGCGTTGTCAGTGTGCATTTTCAACAATGTATATGTGATTTATCTGCCATTTATCATTGTCGCCAAACAGTCTGTATATTACGGCTACAACACAGGGATGGATTCCGGGATTATATTTAGAAAGGGTAGATGACAATACATCACCGGGCATCGAAATAGATAATTCTCAACAAACATAGTTTTATGTTTGCACAAACCAGTATGCCAATAACGTAAATATCTTGTAAAAATGTATCTATTCGTGAGAGCCTTATCGCAAATTTTAGTGTAACGCCATACTCAGACAACGCTTCAGCGCAACAACATGGAAGTGTGTTAGTCAAATTTAGAGTATCGGCATATAAAATTGACATACAATCTGGAAGGGGGGAACAGCCATAAGCAAAGAAGTAAAACAATAATTATAGTAAACTGTTTCTATGATTCGCGATAAGTTTCTCTTTTTGCTTAAGTACCTTTAATGATGATGATATTGATGGAAATGATAATAATGATGATGATGATGATGCTGATGATGATGATGATGATGATGATGATGATGATGATGATGATGACGACGACGACGACGACGACGACGACGACGATGATGATAATGATGATGATGATGATGATGAAAATGATGTTGATGATGATGTTGATGATGATGAAAATGATGATGGTGACAACGACGACGATGATAATGATGATGAGGACAATGTAATCATACTACCTCTCTCATTTATTTAATCGTCAGATATCGACTAACACATCTACACAAGTTACATGTATATAGGGGTGGTTACAGTAAATGCCGACCGGAAGTAGAACCTGTCACATAGACTTTTTCTCTTGAATAACAGTATGTTGCTATGTTTGGCATCATATTTCCTATGTTGAAGATGATCTTACTATTTTTGGTGTCAGAGGAAGATGAAACCATGTATAATTAAAAAAAGAAGCAAAAATTGTGAGTACTTATGCACAATTATGGACTGATCCTCTTTCAAGTAGTATTTTTACCTATATATGGTTATGGGGCTCTATCATTACTGGGTCATGGTGCAATTTGTTTCCAACTGTTACTAAAGAATGTAGAAAAAAACTTATTTATTGGCGTATAGTCCATAGATATGTCAAGGCAGGTAACACAGGCAGCGATTCTACCATACGGTTTTAGTGTTATTGAACTTGCATATGAAGTATTTAGCGTATTATAGCGGGATTATGAGAACATACAGCCACGGTGAATTTACATTGTGTGGTTGGTAAGCGTTTATCTGCACCGAAAGTAGAAAGTTCTCTTTTTTATATTTTAACGCAACGCTTTGTTAGTGTATATTGAAGTTAAAACCAACCGAGTGCTAAACAAAGCTGAAAATAAAATTTTAAAAATGAAAAATAACCCCTTCGCTCAATAGTGATCTGATTCATATAGATCGGAACTAGTCATTTAATTGATAAAAATGTGCGGGTGCACTATGCAAAAATTACGGTGTATGTTTTCCAGGGATGATGAACTTATTTTACACATTTTGTCCTTCTTACAGGCCCTGGTAATTCGAAAAGACATTGGTCTTTCTTCTCATGTATAATTTTGGGGTACCTAAGGAAACAACTCGTATTTAAATTGCTTCCAAAGGTGAGACGAGTAAAGTACAAATGCATTTAGTGTTGTGTATCCTTTGAATAAAGGTAATATGTTTGTCAGACAACCGGAAATAGCTTTTTTTTTAAAGCCAGCCATGGTACTTCTATTGTCCCACTCCGATTATCTTTCTCTGTGTGGACATATTTTGCGCTCAAAAACTACTGATGAATGTTGTGAATGTGTAAATAAAACTTTAAAGCCAGAAATCAAATAGGAAAAAGAGCGATCGGGTCCATAAAAACCGTTCTCCACCTAAGGTTCTGGAACTGTAACTAACTTCGGTAAACATCGGCACTCGGTATGATCCGGTTTTATTTGAATAGCATTCGTCGTAAAGTTTCGTATTTGCTTTCTTTAGTAATTTTTCACCACGTGATATGGCTTTTCCATGACGTCATTGGGTTACCCATTTCTCAAAAATGAGGGAACCGGGAGCTCGACAGCGTGATCGCTGAGGGCGATATTGTAAAAATAGTGTTTTACCGAAAAAAAAAAAAGTCATGTAAAGTTGAAGTGGATCATAACTAGTGTGTTGGTTTCCTGTGTACAGATAAAAAAATGCACTGTTTCATCTTGTGTTTGCGATTTAAATTTGCCTTCGCATGCTAACCGCGAGAGTTAGCGACATGGTTTGACGCTCGCTCACCTTCGTCTGATATTTTCTCGGGATGGCCAGGATGGACTTTTAAATGTGTTCAGGCCCTGAACTTCAGGGGTCGAAATTGTGAGGGACAACCAAGTGTCACTAATACCAAAAGAGTGCTTGACTCAGTTATTCCTAAACTGTCGATTTTTTTTTTACGAAAAACGTGTAAAGTGGTTAATTTCAAATATTTCCCTCAGGCCAGCCAAAATCAGTAAAGAGAAGGTTTTCATGTAATAATGCAAAGTTTTACATACATATTTCAATCTCCAATACCAACTGTAGGTGATTTTTTTGTATAAAGAAGTATAATCTGTAATTGACCAATTTGACGTTATTTTTCGCTATAAATTCTCTTGCAGTTTCATTATAGTAACCTTAACAAATTCTTATAAATTTTATTAGGAACGGTAAAATGCCTTTAAAATCTCATATTATGGGCAGTTTATATTGCAGAAAATTTTAAAACTAGTTGTATATGTCTAACTAGCTTCAAACTTGAGATAGATCTATTTGCTTTTATAGATAGATTTAATTTTTAAACACACCCAAAAAGCTCGGATTTTTGCTCGGGGGTACATGTATGCAAAGTTCTGTATTTTTATAAGTATTTGTCTAAAGTGTGATCTTATTGTTCTGATTTATCATGACATGATTGTGTAACGGGACAATTGGTTAAAATTTGAATATAGAACAGTACAATTTGAAAAAATGGTACTTTTTTTATTTTTTGTTCCAGCACAATTAACGGTGTTTTTGAAAATCAAGGGTCACTTTATAAAAATGCTCATAACTTGAGTTACAAACGGTAAACTTCCTTAAAAATTCACCGTACGATGTGTTTTATAGTACATATTCAAGAAACAGTACCATTTTAAGGATTGTGGAAAGTCACCATTACAGTTCCAGAATCGTAAATGCATAAAACAATATCTCTTACCAATGCTTTGAGAAATTTGGACATCATTTCTGCATAAACTCATATTGGAGTGTAAGTAAAGCCGGTTTTGAACATTACCTATATTGTTGGACTGTTCTAATTCTGTATTCTGTATAATCGTGAAAAGAAAACACTCCAAATAGTCATTCTTTCTAGATCTATATCATAGCACATTAGTGATTTCTGCTAAAATAGACAGCGACGTCAAAGCGGTATAGCCGGATGACGATTAAAGGTGATCTCAAAAGCATGTGGTCAAGTGGTTGTCTTGTTTTAGAAATAGCTAACTCTGCAGCGTAGATCAGATAGGAAAATAGACAGGGGGGCGGGGCAAGAAAGAAGGCTGTCCAGAAGAATAACAGCTGTTTATTGAGCAGCTGCCATTTCTACCACAAACGGTTTGGTCACACTGAATGACCGTAACAAGGCTGAAAAGCACGAAATAAACTTAACAAAGTTTTGGATGTGAAGAAGTTGGTATAATTTTTAAAAAATCATATGAACCACAGACAGGTCGCTCTTTTATGCAGTATGTCTACCATCTTGGATGAAATATATAAAGTTCCATGGATTTTTTATGGAAATGTAAGGATTTTCTTACCGAATGAGGATATCCGTTATAAACTCCAGCAGGATCCAATAACCCTTCCCAATGGTAAATAACATATTTTTTTCTAAACATATATAATTATATGTATTTATTTCCATATGAAAAATAGACTAGACGTTAATGTACGTAGCACAGCCATTTTCGGCATAAACTAATTGGATTTTTACACATTTGATCTAAACTGTGTACCAAAGTCACAAGTGGCCAAGACAATATATGTTAATATATACATTAATCTTATTGTTTTGATATTATTTTTAAAATTATTTGGACATCTCCTGCATTAAATAGCAAAAATATACACTTCAAATTAAAAAAGGATCGCAATATAAATAATAATAAACTTGCACCTCAAATAACGACTCAAGATGGAAACTAAGTTGGATGTACCGCAAACGGCGCAGATCGGTAGCAGTATCAGGTATGTCGGTTAGTCTAAGCTTCTTCGATTTGCAACAGTCACTTAATTTTAGGACAGTAAAACTCATAAATCAACACTTAAATCATTCTTTTCAATCTATAAATAAGAACGATTGGGATTCCTGCTAAAAAAAGACATCGACGCAACAACGAATTACGTGGATGAGCTAAAACATAAGTGTCCACATGGTTTTCTTAGGTTAAAAATCAGTTAGGACCTACATGTTTGAAATGACGATTGTGACGTTATGGTTCACTTTTAAGACAGGTGTTGGGCTTCAATAAACACCATTTTGCCAGATCTGTTCAGACTACAATGGTTTATTATGATCTTTAATGAAAATATGTTTGGTCCAAACTGTAGGATACCACCTTAAAACTTGCTATCGAAATACCGTAGTCAAGGCGTCTCTCGGGTTTACTGTTATATATTTAGTATTTAAGAAAGGCAACTCTTACAATCTTTATCAATCAAATATTTGAGAGAGTTGTCTTGCTCATATAGAAAGATAGTTTATTCAAACAATCCAGAAGGTCGTAGACCCATAAGGACAATAGATACATAGCAGAACAGTTACAACACAAACGTGAAACGATATAATACACAGTACATAATGTTAACAGTAAAGTGCTAAGATGAGTAAACAGTAATAATAAGTATGCTATATTTAGAATTATCCATGAGTCAGAATTGGTATAATTTGTTGTAATTCATAATCAAGCTTATCATCGCATTTAAAACTCTATTCCATATGTGGTTATGACTCTTGGCAAAATGGTAAGCCAACGAAGAAAAGAATGAATATAACTAATGTATTATACAACTTGAGCATCCTTTTGATATTTGTTGACAAATAATAAAAACACTATAAAAACTGCTTATTCAAAGGAACTCCGCAACACCAATACAAACTAAATTATTTGCAATATTATGCTTATATAAAAGTTAGAAAGAATTCCACGCTGGACAACCTTTTTTCACATATATAAAATTGTGCATATATAGTCTAGTATTGTATATTTATAAATATATCGTTGTATATAATTATTGACTCATGAATAATTATAAGGGCATATGTTTTCCATCTAAGTTTGCCTTGTTCGAAACGAAAGTACAAGACAATCATATGGAAAACAAATGCCACGTTTCGTGCAGATAAACGAAGCACTTAACTTATACATCATGAACATAATATAATATGGTAATTAAAATACTTAGTTCATTGCAAACCGTGTTGTTGTACATATTATTTCACATGTGTAAGTGTACAATATCATTTTAAAGCGATACAGTACGATTTAAGACTGCTACATTATCTAATATACATAATATTATTCCTTATTTCAAAAGCTTCTTTAACATAGATAGACAGGTTTTTCAGGATTATTATCGATTCTGTATTTATTAATTCAGTTAACTTAAACTGGTAGGTCTTTTCCAAAAGTATGCAGGTAAACGTTCTTTTCGTACATTTGCATATAACTGACATTCCATGACAAAATGATACTCATCTTCTAAAATATTACACGTTGTACATAAACGCTCATTGATAGGAATACTTACAGGTCTGTGCCATCTACCAACTTCAATACATAATCTATGTGATACAAGTCTAAGTCTAGAATTATGTTTATCTAACATATCCTGATATAGCATATTATATACAATTTATACATATTTTTATTATCAGACTGTAATATTTTCAGCCAGAATTTTACAAGTGCATTATATCGAGTATTTTGAAGAGGCATCCTACCAAGCTCAACATATACAAAATAATTCTGGGTGTTCTTCTTAACACCTAAGAGTTGTTTACAAAATTGTACATGTAATCGTTCAACAGCTTTACAAGGATGAAATCCCCACACTTCACAACCATAATTTAAAATAGGCAAAACTAGTTTATCAAATAATTCAAGTTTGTATCTTATATTTATGCATGTAAATTTATGTAAGTATTTATTCATTTTAAATAATGTTTTAAGTGATTGTCCTGCAAGTGTACATTTGGCTTCAGAAAAAGAACCGCCCGTTGATAAAACTAATCCTAAATATACAAATTTGCTAACTATTTCTAAATCGTGTACACCATAGTGAAAAGACATCTTTTCGCGCAGTCTACCACCCTTTCTAAATATAAGTATTTTAATATTTTTGACATTGACAGTTCATTTCCAACGTTGACAATAGTCATGCAACAGATTCAAACTAGTCTGCAATTCATCACTAGTGTTGGCAAAAATGACAATGTCATCGGCGTAGAGTATAAGGAACATTTTAAACATGTTAACATCTATTCCTTCTACACCATTTACAACAAATATATTTTCAATATCATTTACAAACATAGCAAAAAGAAAAGGCGATAAACATTCGCCTTGTCTAACTCCTAAACAACATTCAAAACTATCACTTAATTGGTTAAAATATTTGACTCTTGATTTAACATTAGTATACATAGATTGTATAATATTTAACATATTACCTCTGATACCAATATGTACTAATTTCATCCACAAATTTTCACGAACTACATAATCAAATGCTTTGCTAAAATCAATTTTAGCACAATACAACTTTTTATTACTATTAATCATGTGACTAACTAAACCATGTAACAAAAAGATTATCAGTAGTGCCCATATTTGATCTAAAACCTGCCTGGGCTTCTATATAAATACCATATTTTTCAGCCCAGTCAGTTAATCTACTGTTTAACAATCGTGTAAATAATTTACCTAACGTACTAAGTAGCGTTAGGCCTCTATAATTGTCTACATCATGTATATTTAATTTCTTATGTAAAGGTACCACAAAACCTTCGGACCATGCTTCGGGAAAGTATCCAATATTAAATATTTTATTAAACAAACATAGTAAATAAGGCATCATAATATCTATACCGTGTACAAAAAGTTCATTAATATACAAGTCATGTCCACCTGACTTGTTAGACTTAAGTTTTTTAACAGATTTCATTAACTCATCGTGTGTAAAAGGTATAATAAGTTCGTCAAACATAATAGAGAACTCGTTATTTTCATAACGATTCATAAAATATAAAACATCATCATCAGGCGTAAAAAATCTATCTTCAGGGTTGTTAACAGCTTTAAAATAACGTTCTTCAAGTGAATCAAGAGAAATATTAGCATCTTTAATACCTGCTGAAGATTTAAGCATTCTCCAATATAATTTTGCGTTTTTTGTTCTAGCAGCCATTAGTTTATTTGTCTCACATTTATCATAGTTAAGCTTTGCCTTACGCACACATGCTTTATAATCAGAACGTTTTTGCACCATATTAATTCTATTAACATCAGATGAGTCATGTCTATACACATTTAATGCTGAGTAAAATATCCTACGTTTATCATCACACTCAATAGTAAACCAACTACATGTATCATCACTTACAGCACTGTTACATTTGCTAATATTGCGTTTGAAAAAAGGGGATGCCACTCCGTCGATAACATCAGACAATTCAGTGATACAATTTTCAATGTCAAATTCATGCATACACGAATCAACATGGTTCTTAAAAGTATTCAATATAGATATAGTTTCGTCAGCTAATAAACGTTCTTTGTATACACTTATTTTGTCTTTATCCCATACATACTTCATGACTACATCATTATAAGATTTATCATCACCTGTATTTATATAACTCGGACGTGTAAGGGCAAAAGAAAATTCATCTAAACAATGATCAGATAATATGTTCGGATCATGTTCATAAAAGGACTCAATACATGGAAACAAGTTTTGACTGGTAATGACATAATTTACTACAATCGCCCCTCGACTACCAACATACGTATATCGACCAATGCCTTGGCCCGTGCTGACTCGACCATTTTAAATACGCAGACCAGTCTGTTTACATAAGTCCGATAAGAGAACACCTTATTATTTAAACGACTACAATCTTGTGAATATCTGTTCAAATTAACATCAATAGAATAATCATCAGGCAAAATATCATGTATCAATATATCATTAGGCACAAAGTCGGGTAAATTTGATGTATGCGAGTTAAGATCGCCACATAGAATAAAATTAAAGCCATCTTCATATTTAGAGTCAATACTGAAAATAAATTCCAGTAATCTATCAAAAGTATACGTATCAATCAACGCCTGTCTACAACTATTCTCAGGCGCAACATAACACAAACAAACAAATAAATCTTTTAGTAATCCTAAACATTCGCCATTAAATTTTATGCATATAATATCGTCTTCGCTTTTAAAAACGAATGTGTCATTTGAGACATAACTATTTCTCAAATAAATCACAATACCACCCGATGCACGCTTACTTTGCGAAGAATTTTCAGCTCTGTGCAAAACATAGCATTCAAAATTGTCAACAGATAAATCACTATATTCGTTAGTCCAGGTTTCGGTCAAAAGAACTATATCGTGTTCATCAAAAATTTTCTTTAATTCGGGAGATACAAGTTTGTTAGTTCGTTTTGTACATAAGCCCTATATATTCAACAGTGCAAAACGCAGCGAGACTTCTTCTCTTTTCTAGTGTCCCAGCTTTTGACAAGATGTCTGTTCCACGTCGCTCTGCGGGGGCGGCGGCTCACACTGGTTTACCCGTGTCGCCTGGGATGAGTTGCTATTTTTAGAACCAGGGAAAACCTGATTCTCACCTGTTAGAAAATAATTTGTAACATTGTCATCGCTGGTATTTTGCCTACTCTTGGAAACACGTGTTTTTGCAAACATATGGTCGAGCAGAGTTTGAACGTTTCTCGGACCTGGCAGTCGCACGAGCGACAAAGGGGATTCCACGGTTTTCGGTGCAGTATTTTCAGATGGAGCACATGTAGTTTGTGAATCAGTGTTAATTGCTTTGGCATGAGTGATATTGTCTGAGGACTGTGTGTTTGAAATCAGTGGTGTAGTGCTTGGTGTTGTGCATTGTACTGGATTTATAATTTGTGGTGCACTATTAACTTGGGCTGCTGTACAAGATTCCGGACAACTTGTGAGAGACTGTGTGTTCATTGGTACGTATGTGGGATTTGTGCAATATACCATTTGGACAGGCTGCATCGGACTTGGAAAAAATGCTGGCGTTTGTGGTAAAGTGCCTACTTGTTGTTGGAATGGGTGTAAGCTGGGTTGAGGACTTCCGTTGAACACCGGAGGACACTGCTGCGATGACGTCATCAAGATGGGCAAACTGGCCACCGCCTGAGATGGAGGTAGGTTCCGCTGTACTGGTGTTAGCGTTGCATTGCTCACCCTTTGTGCACTGTTTATAGGCATTTACACGTCCATAGCTTCGCCTTCATGGGGTAGTGGTTGGACAAAAAGTCACGAATAAGCTGAAAGCAGTTTTCGCCCCTATTCTCTGAGAATCCTCTGAAAATGTCCACATTTGTTTTCCTCGGTCTCTGCTTCACATGTATTCACAAGCTGCATTTCGTACGTCGGTATACTCGGTTTCTTTTGTTAAACAAAACTTCTCCAAACGGCTAAGTGTTTATGCTTTTTTATCATTGCAAGCTACACTTTATTGTTGCAAGCTACCCTGTTTAGAAACGGAACACTTGGTTCTTTTCTCTGAAAAGTGTCTCGCGGAACGCCTCCGACATCGTGTTATTGACAGCTACACTATCGTCCCCGTAAAAATGGATTCCACAAGAGGCACCGCTCTCAAGAGCGGCGCCTATAAACACACTGTAGACTTTAGATAAGAATATAAGAAAAAATATGTTTCTGAAATAGTTATCCTTATAACCCGTTTAGAATACATTTGTGGATAGTAGGCTATAAAGAAACCTGGAAATTATTATGGTCCACTAAGGTACCAAAGTTGTAGGCTGAATACGCCGGCATATAGGAAGCAAAGATACATTGCAGTGAAGAGGTTTTAATGTTGGCATATGTACTACTACACTATCAGTATCAAATGCACGCATATGTCGCGAGTAACTTAAAGAACTACTAGTAGTGTTTTTTTTTTATTTCAATTGAATTCCATATGTGAATTATACAATATGTGAATCTTATTACTTGTTTATAAGAGTTTGTTGAAGACATATATAAATATTGTTTGTAATTGACAAAGATAGTTGACAAACATCCTAATACACAATCAGTAGACAGGTGACGTCCTGGGGTGCTATTTTACTTTCTTTAAGATGAAAATAACATAAAGGAAGTAGGAATGGATCCAGGGCGCGGGGACGGGCGATGCATTCCTACCACCAACCCGCTAAAAGAGTAGAGTTGTGAAAAAAGTTCAAAAAACATACATGTAGGCTTAGAAAATACTAATCTTTTAAAGTAAATTTTGTCTGTTGACTGCTTAGGTCAAAGTTAAGGACCCCTTACTGTGTATATAATTCTAGTATTTATTGCGGTTACAGTTGAATGGATCTTGATTCAGACCACCGCATCAAAATTTTCTGGATACGCCCCTGAAAGTAGGACGACGTTTATGGACACTACATATACATGTATGTCGTTTGATGACGCTGTAAACAAAGAGTCATACCCTAACGAATAAACAATAATAATTCGTTTGTTGAAAATCCATAAGTACCGATTATTGTCTACTATCAGCAAACAAATTATATCCTAATGTTACAGATCAATTCATCATTAACTCCTTTCCAACCATCTGACGTCTGAATAGTGTGTTACGACCGCTGAGGTGTTAATATAAGCGCTTTAAACCAACCTCGCTGCTGGCTTAAGGTTCTGGACCTGTAATGGTGACCTTCCACAATCCTTATTATTATACTGTTTCTGGAATCTGTACTATAAAACACATCTTACGGTGAATTTTTAAGGAAGTTTACCGTTTGTAACTCAAGTTATGTACATTTTTATAAAGTGACCCTTGATTTTCAAAAACACCGTAAATTGTGCTGGAGCAAAAATGAAAAAGTACCATTTTTTCAAATTCTACTGTTCTATATTCAAATTTTAACCAATTTTCCTGTTACACAATCATGTCATGTTAAATCAGAACAATAAGATCACACTTTGGACAAATACTTTTAAAAATACAGAACTTTGCATACATGTACCCCCGAGCAAAAATCCGAGTTTTTTGGGCGTGTTTAAAAATTTACTCTATCTATAAAAGCAAATATCTCAAGTTTGAAGCTAGTTAGACAAATACAACTAGTTTTAAATTTTTTTTTCAATATGAACTGCCCATAATATGGGATTTTAAAGGCATTTTACCGTTCCTAATAAAATGTACAGAACTTTGCATACATGTACCCCCGAGCAAGAATCCGAATTTTTTGGGTGTGTTTAAAAATTTACTCTATCTATAAAAGCAAATATCTCAAGTTCGAAGCTAGTTAGACACATACAACTAGTTTTAAAATTTTCTTCAATATGAACTGCCCATAATATGAGATTTTAAAGGCATTTTACCATTCCTCATAAAATTTATAAGAATTTGTAAAGGTTACTTTAATGAAACTGCAATAGAATTTATAGCGAAAAATAACGTCAAAATGGTCAATTACAGATTATACTCCTTTATACAAAAAATCACCTACAGTTGGTATAAGAGATGGAAATATGTATGTAAAACTCTGCATTATTACATGAAAACCTTCTCTTTACTGATTTTGGCTGGCTTGAGGGAAATATTTGAAATTAACCACTTTACACGGTTTTCGTAAAAAAATCCGACAGTTTAGGAATAACTGAGTCAAGCACTCTTTTAGTATAAGTGACACTTGGTTGTCCCTCACAAGTTTGACCCCTGAACACATTTAAAAGTCCATCCTGGCCATCCGGAGAAAATATCAGACGAAGGTGAGCGAGCGTCAAACCATGTCGCTAACTCTCGCAGTTAGCATGCGAAGGAAAATTTAAATCGCAAACAAAAGATGAAACAGTGCATTTTTCACCTGTACACAGGAAACCAACACAATAGTTATGATCCACTTCAACTTTACATGCCTTTGTTGTTGGTAAACCACTATTTTTACAATATCGCCCTCGACGATCACGCTGTCGAACTCCCGGTTCCCTCATTTTTGAGAAATGGGTAACCCAATGACGTCATGGAAAATCCATATCACGTGGTGAAAAACTACTAAAAATAACAAATACGAAACTTTACGACGAATGCTATTCAAATAAAACCGGATCATACCGAGTGCCGATGTTTACCGAAGTTAGTTACAGGTCCAGAACCTTAACTCTTTAGCGATGCGGTTTAAGCGGTTTCCAAAGTTGCGCGGTTAAGCAACGGTTACCGTGGCTGGTGTAGGTCTGGGTGACCCTTGGAGACCGGCATGGATTTCATTTGTGGCAGTTGTGGGATAAAGTCAACTGCTTTACTGGAGTTGCTTGCCCACGGAACTTCCCAGGCCAAGTGTCGGGACGAGACTTCTCGGATGGGGAAGTAATGTAACGACCCCAGAGGTAGAAATATATGTGCTTCAAACCAGGCTCGCTGCTGTGTTAAGTCTGGCTACACGGCTAAAGCGGCTTCCAAATTTGCGCGGCTAAGCAACGATTACTGTGGCTGGTGTAGGGCTGGGTGATCCTTAAAAATAGCACCGTCCTAACAGTTGTTTAAACCTTCGACAAAAGTTCTGATTAATTTGTTTGACAAATGCCATTTTATAAAACAACGACTTTAATGTAGAATGTCCGTAACATTTTATGCATTTTCCAAGTGCATCTTGTTACACATTTTGTCGATATACCGTGCAGTGAACTTCTCAGTTATGTTCTGTATACATCTGGCATATTATTGTCCTTGTAGGAGAAAATTCGTTTTAACCGCATTACATCCATATGCTTCTAACACATAAGTCTTTCAAACCCACACTAGACAGTATCTTTGTAAACTTAAGTCTGATAAATGCTATACTTTTAACCACTTAGACACTTTTTTAAATTCTAACTGCATTTTTGGTTTGTGGAAGGAAACCTGTTTTCCGCGTGGCATTTGTGTGCTGTCATCTGATTGCTATGTTAACGGCTGTAACAAAGGTGTAACTGTAATGGCAGAGCACAGTTAAAGGTGGTATCCGACAGTCTGCCGACATCTTATATATGTAACAATATCTGTAAATAAGAACGATTGGGATTCCTGCTAAAAATAGACATCGACGTCACATTGGATGACGTGGATGAACTAAAGCATTAGAGGTCACATGGTTTTCTTGGTTTAAATAAAGCCAACTGTGCAGCGTGGCTTAGATAGGAAATACATATTTGCAATGACGATTGTGGCGTTATGGGTCATTTTTCAGATAGGTGTAGGACATCAATGAACACCATTTTGTGAGATTTGTTCAGATAAATATGATTTACTTGCATATGTAAAGGATGGTTCAAACTGTCGGATCCAACCTTTAAACGGTGATTCTTACTAAAGATTCTTAATCGAGTAGACACGAAATTCAGTTTTATGACCAAGTTTTGGAGAGATGAATATGATGATGATAACATGTATCTTATGTTAGTCATTTTTCTTAATCACTGCTGCAAATACATTTTGACCGGCCGCAATAGCTCAGATGGTAGAGCGTCGGCTTGCGGATCGGGAGGTCGTGGGTTCGAACCCCGGCCGGGTCATACCAAAGACTTTAACGTTGGTAGTAGTGGCTTCCCTCCTAACGCTCGGGGCTACGGGGACAGCATTACGCCTGACTCGTCGGTGTCAGTATAATGAACCGGCCGGGTTCAGTCCCTGGGCACCTCATAAGTGCCCTTGTGCTATAATGATAGAAATGTCGCTGCGCAGTATCGGCAAAAATGCCGGCTAATCCCAATCCCAATCCCAATCCCAAATACATTTTCTGTCGAGGAGAACTCCCCAACTGTATGAAATCTAACAACTCATTATTTTACAATGTATTTGGGATTGGGATTGAGATTTGCCGGCACTTTTGCTCATACTGTGTAGCGACCGTTCTATCAATATAGCTCAGGGGCACTTATGGGCTGCCCAGGGACTGAACCCGGCCGGTCCATTATACTGACACCGACTAGTCAGGCGTAATGCTGTCCCACTAGCCCCGAGCGTTAGGAGGGAAGTCACTACTACCAACTTTAGAGTCTTTGGTTTTACCCGGCCGGGGTTTGCACTCGCCACCTCCCGATCCGCAAGCCGACGCTCTACCACTTGGGCTATATCTACCGGTCTACAATGTCTTTGACTGGATTGTAGAAGATGGTAGAATATTGTCGAAATATTTGCGAAAAATAGAAGGACTGTATGTTTGTGGACACAAAGACGCATTCACAGAGGTCCATGTTCATGCAAACAGAATCTCCGATGTGTCTATTTTAACACCGGGTGCCCGTAGATTTCTTACAGATGAAGAATAATCATTCGTCTGACCTACGGTGCGTCGATAACAGAAACGGGAAAGACATGTTAATTAGATTTAAAAGATATTACAACTTTACAATAGCTTGACATCGTGAAAACGGCCATAGTTTTCCCAAAATGATATACTACTTAAAGGTGGCTTTCGACAGTTTGGACCAAAAATATTTTCAATATTAATCTTAATAAACTATTGTTATCTGAACATATCTCGCAAAATGCTGTTTATTGATGTCCTACACCTGTCTGAAAAGTGAACCGTAACGCCACAATCGTCATTACAAACATGTACTTCCTGTCTGAGCCACGCTGCACAGTTAGCTATATTAAACTAAGAAAACCACGTTACCACTAATGTTTTAGTTAATCCACTCCATCCACTGTAACGTCGATGTCTATTTTCAGCAGGTATTCCAATCGTTCTTATTTATTGATTTGAAAAGAATAAACATTTATGGGTTGTGTAACTAGTTTTCCTGTCCTAAAATTTAGATACTGTTGAAAATCGTCAAAGCTTAGTCAAAAGTATAATTGTTTATCCAGATATTATGCACAAATACAACAGCAGAGGTACGATATTGTTACATATATTTTATATAGTGGCTTGCGGATAGGAGAGTCGTGGGTTCAAACCCCGGCCGGGTCAAACCAAAGATTTTAATGTTGGTAGTAGTGGCTTTTACTGCTGACGCTCGGGGCTAATGGGACAGCATTATGCCTGACTCGTCGGTTTCAGTATAATGGACCGGCCGGGTTCAGACCCTAGACACCTCATAAGTGCCCCTGTGCTATAATGATAGAAATGTCGCTCCACAGTATCGAAAAAATGCCGGCTAATCCTTTAATATAGGCAGACATTCTGATACCACGTTTAAAACAAATACTATAATAACAGTTTATGTTAGGAAATATTGTATTAAACGGTATGTAAAGAACGAGGTTGACGGCCAGTACCAAAGTTTTAATTTACTTATGACATCTATGGTGACATTTTGACTGAAGAGTCGCATACAATGGCTTGATATAATACATTCAAGCAAAAATATAGAATATATTCGAATCAAACTTTAAAGATGTACATATACAGAAGAATATCAACAAAGTTTGAAAATATAGAAATAAATGTGATTTATTTGTATTTAGAGATATACAGTGAACAATCGTTGTCCCTTTAACGTCAAGAATGTAAACCAAATAATAGGGACATTTAATCGAATTCTTTAAACGTTTACGAAGTGGTTTATCACTTTCAAGTTTTCATTTCACAGTAAACACTTAGCTGAACTACCTTTTTTAAAGCGTCCGCCCTTCATTATCGCTTAACTTAACACTCCTTAAAGGCATCTCGAAAGGAATGTGGTATCCCACTGAGCCAGGCCCCCACATGCTATGACCAGACCTGCTAATTGCTGGTCATCACTGCAGGGAGTCTTTAGCCAACATAGTACTAATCTGTCACTGTAATACCTCTGATGGGTTAATGCAAAACTAAATTACCTGCTAGTATGGATGTGAGACAGTAGGCTAGTTTTACACAAAGCCACAAACATTATTGTTAGTGATAATGTGGGTTGTTTACTATATGATCCCTTACAAATTCTTTATTGCATTAATTACTAGGTGTCAATTTTGTAACTGCAAGATTATGTATTTATTTCATAGCTAAATATTTAATTTTGAAAATACATGAGAGATACAAGTTTTAGTATTCAAAATGACTCTGAAGGACATTATTCTGACAATGAATGACTTTTTAAATTGCTTTTGTTAGAAACGTTTCGTTACATTTTACAAATCAAAATAAAATATAACTTTAAATATATATGAGAACTAAAAGAATGAAAGAAATAACAAAATGTATAAGAAATAACAAAATCAACCAACACAGTAAGAAAGAAAACAAATAAAGATTTATATATATATTGGATTGCGTAATTGGTATATTCACAACTGTTTCCTTTACAAACTGTGAATGACTATGTTCAACCCCCATACATACACTTGGATCTTGAACAATACCTGTGTGACAGACACATCGTTACAGACTGTGGCAGCCTGGCTTATCAGAAAACAGATGCCCTCACATGCTGGGTGGGGCAATAAATGGGGGGGGGGGGTCACTTATATAAGGCTTTTGAGATGCCTTTAAGGTAAAGCAAGTGTAATAGAAAATATACAGAAAAAATATACAGAAATTGAAAATTAACACAACGGATGAGTTAAATACTTAAGTGTTTACGTGTATGCCAAATGTAAAGGAAGCTCACCAGCCAGTTTTGAATTTATTTTGTCTTCAAAACTGGTATTAAAGGTGACTCCATTTTAGAAAAAAGAAAGCTCCAAATATTATGTTAGATCCTCTTTAGGAAAAGTGTAATGCATTGAGTATCATTTGGAAACGAGATATAGCATTAGACATACCAAACAAACATTTTACTTGATTGGTTTTTCTCAAACTATCCCAAATATGTAATTAATTGTTTACAAACCCAATACATTTAAGACTGATTTCCCGATTTTGCTGCATATTGTACTTTATTGCAAAATTCACCGAGCTCTTGATCGCCACCTGATTTGTTTCAGAGTTAGCCAAAATGTTCTATAAAGTATTTTGATTGATTCTGCAAGATAAAAAAAATAATTTTACCACATGCTTTTGACTTTTTTTATAGAAATGGAATATATTTGGTAACGAATTTGTAATCAACTGTAACACAAATCATACAATTAAAATTCATTTACAAAAATAAAATTAAAAACTATACATTTGTCCTTCTTAATCTGGTAGAGTGATGCAGAAATAATTGTAAAAATGCAAATGGTAGAAATAAAAAAAATCGTGCCCATAGCGGGATTCGAACCCTCAACACCCAGTTTTGAAGCATTTAATCCTAGTATTGATATTTTTCAATTGTAGGTGCAGCTTTCAATTTGCTCTACCTTAAATGATTTTTCCAGCAGGAAGCGTTCAGTACACTTTGTAACGTTAACGACATTAATTGTATC
The DNA here is from genome assembly GCA_007844125.1 of Sinonovacula constricta. NCBI lineage: Eukaryota > Metazoa > Mollusca > Bivalvia > Cardiida > Solecurtidae > Sinonovacula > Sinonovacula constricta. The sequence goes on along the minus strand of CM017568.1, from coordinate 50,691,168 downwards.
GATAGTACTTGACAAAAATCAGCGGACACAAAATCGTTGGGCAAAGTGTCTTAGGACTAACAACTGAGTTACAAATGAAATAATGGCGCTATCTTGAAGGCTCTTTACCAATTGTGCTGTCAGCAGTTGACAGAACGCCAACCCATGCTGCTATAGGGGTCATGCCTTGGTTATAAGACAAGTGTGTTCCGAATGAGATTATTTCTCCGCTATCTGTATTTTAAGCTGACATGATATTGTCAAACGGGATTTTTTAGTGTTCATTTGGTTGGGCTAGATAATCGTTAAAGGTAAATAAAATGAAAATGTCACTTTTGTTGAAAATCCCATTTTCTTTAATTTAGGTAATAAGAATAACAGTGTACTTACTGTTACTTTTGTAACCAAATGTTTTGCGATGATTTTGAAGGTTACAGCTGAGCGGAAATACAGATCCGCATAAATCCGTACACGCTTAATTCCCTTCATTGACTTAACTGATGACCCTTCGGCAAGGGATGCCGATCAGTCTGTCAGCGCTTTAATGGGTCGCGTATGGATGCGAAATGGTGTGAACGGGTGTAACTCGTTTTGATCCGATTGACAAGTGGAAGCCTTTTGTGCCGATTAAACATAGTATTCTGGTGTTTGCCTCATTTTGAAGAACATTGGTTTGTGTTCAAGCAATCTATTCTGAGTAACAATGGATTTAAACCAAAATAAAAACGAATCTTTACGACGAATGCGATGCCGACACTTTTCAACTTTCCTTGTAATGCAAATCTCAGACATGGTAGTCAATAAACCGAGTGTTCTCCTATATAAGCACCAAGCTTGAGGTATAGTTAATTTATTTTTTAATTTTCCAAAAAAAAAAATGACTTTTTAGTTATACTTTATAATTTTTATGCAAATATAACTGCTTTGTCCCCGTGTGAACAGAATATTAATAAACTCACAGACACCTTGAAACATTGGCCGCTTTGTTTCTTTCCTCTTGTCGTTATAAATCGCCAGTTATTATTTCATCCATCAATAAGGTCATTATTTACTGTATTGACATTCAAACTTGACTAATTATTTAAGACCCGTAATTTTAGTTTGTCTATGTATGTCTTTACACAAAGACTTTCAAACTCAAAATTACATTTGTAACTGGATAATCCAGTGGGGTATGAGTTAATTGCAGAGTCATAAATATGCTAATTAAACCAGATGCCCAAACTCTTTTCCCGCCTCCCATTTCTGTCCCCCCACATTCCCCACTGCCTAGGAATGTTTATTGCCATATATGATGCAATGATGCAATGAAATAGGCATTACGGGTTATAAAAATAATATTCGTAAGTAATTAAAATGTTGACTTGGTATTTCTTCGCATTGTAATGGACAAGTGTAGTCATGAATCTTGACTTTAGAGAGAATGTTTAGACACCAACGTTGGTTTATTTAAGCAATACAGTATCTCTGTTGTCCACACTCTCAGACTAGCAAAGAAAATTAAAATAAAATTTAAGAAAAAAAAAATGGGGTGGGGATTCGATAAAAAGCACTTTTCAACATGTAATAAGGACCGGTTCATAAACAAAGTACCGATTTATTTCCGTACTAGTACCTTCCATGTTCAATGAGAGAGCGCACTTCAGTAGATATTTTGTCCAGGGAAAGTTCGATGCTTCTGCATAACTAAAGTGGAAGAGGGTTACAGTGTCGATTTGAAATGAACAATGAAGTATGGTAAAACACTTTTGTGACATTGTTTTTGGACAAAATAATCTTGGTAAAACTAGCAAATCACCTTGTTTAATTCGTCAGGGGCTAAGGGGACAGCATTACGCCTGACTCGTCGGTGTCAGTATAATGGACCGGCCGGGTTCAGTCCCTGGGCACCTCGTAAGTGCCCGTGTGCTATACAGTATCGGCAATAATTCCGGCTAATCCAATCCAATCCAATCCATACTCTAAACACAAACACTAATCCAGGCTTCTGTACACAGTAAAAAATCAACGGAAATTTATAACTTAGTAAATCAACTGCAGGTGGAGGCCATAAAATAGTACTTCTTTATTTTTTGTTTTTAATAAACTTGAACTAGGATTTATAACCGACGCAAACATGTTTTTCGTCGAGAATTTATCCAGTTCTGGCTAAAATGTTGTTTCCTGCTTGCTAAAATATTATAGAAAATGGAATTATCAAATATAAACGAAATGTTTTACATACAATTCATAATTTGGATAGTTCACTCTAAGAAAGGTGTATTTAAATATTCCTTTCATATACATGTAAATACTGCCGATACAGGCATATACTGTTAGTTTCTCACATTTGTATTAGACATCTACTGTTTTTGAAAAAAATGGCATTAACAATGCTTCGTAAACCGCTTTTGGCAACCCAGTCGGTCCTTTTGCTGACTGAGTTTGAATGCTGAAACTGTTGGGTTTTCCTTTTTTTATATTGTCTCGTCTTGGTGTTTCTAGCTTTTGTCTACATTTATCTTCGATATTTTAACAACGTCTAATGTTGGTTTAATACATGAGAGAAGTCTCATTAAACCTCGTCTTGTTTGCTCGACTGTTTAACAAAACGTAATTAAAAAGAGTAAAGATTAATTGATTATGCGTTTCAGTAGACAATTGCTTTCAAAACATAAATACCAGCTTTTATATAAACCATTGCATCTTGCATCTTGACACACAACCGCTTCCTTATCCTCCATGGCATAACTGGAAATGTATCTCGAAGGAAACCTTTGGAACTGACATAACATAAAACTACTCAATTATAGGTCAATATTGCATAACTTGGTTTCCATTGTGTTTAAGACGCAATCTGAAATCCTTGACAACTTGGCCGGTTTTTTTTTAAAGCATCGATATCCCTAAAGATGTATTGCTAATATGAGCGCTTAAAACATGAAAATGTTAATGGAAGACCGATTTTTTTATTATCCTCGATTTAACATTTGAATGATCTTTTCCTTCAAATGGGGTTGATTTAAACCTTTTAACTGAAAATGTATAGTGCAGGTTTACCAGAGGTGTTAAACTAAGTTGATTGTAGCAATAATTTTCACTGCCAAGATACGGAAGGTCCCGAACTCAATCCCGGGTTTCAACATACGAAGGTCATGAAAATGACCATGGTGTAGCTCAAGAAGATATAAGGATAGTCCCTCGACTGATCGGTTGGTCCTGTGTCTGAATAATATCACGGGGTGTGATTTCTTGCCAAGAAAGAAATAAACAAAACTTTCCAAAATATTCAGTCACATCAATGCCCCTTCAATTTTAATCATTTCTTTAAAATCTGTTAAAAAGTAAAAACGTTAAAGAATTAAAAACTCACATTCTTGCTTAGTATCCTACTGCTTTGAGGAAATATATACATGATAATTGGAACATCTTATAATAAAATTTAAATAACGTTTTATCGGGTCAAATCAGCCAAAGCGATCAATAACTTTTGACCACAACTTTCTTTTTCATAAATGGACTTTACTAATTGTTTTGTTGAGACCATAACATAGATACCTCCGTTCACCTTTCCTTAGCGAATTTTCTAAAATAGTACATTATAAAATTTAGAACAGACGTTACCATTGGAAACGGTAATCTCAATGTCTAGAAATGCTGCATCTTAAGTGTAAAGGTATTTGCTTTATTTAAAAAAGTCTTGGAGGTAAATCCAGGTGGATCATTGGAGCACGAAGAAAGGAAGAGATTGCGTCCACATTGCGTGACGTTAAATTAAATGCGTCTATTATAAGGCTTTAGGTAGAAAGGGATACTGTTAACATGATGTAACGTTCAAAGCAGTGTACAATAATTACACGTTTGTTTGTCAAAAGCAGACACTGTATCACACTGTCTCGCCTCTCTTTGGCAGACTCATGCATTAGGGATAAACAGACCAAACCGTATCAACACACAAAAATAACCACTTTTAACCGATTTGGCTACAGTTGCGTGGGTTCCTGACAGATAGAACCTCATCCTATGTATGTAAATAATTGCGTCTGTCTCTAGCTAATCAGTGTATTGTTTACGACAGACCTTATTCTCATGACGTACATATTACTGCGTGCGCATTTATGCTGGGTTCTTGAGCTAAAATGGATAATGATAGAAAAGCGCCGCTAAGGACACCACAATGATCTAAGTTCTTATTTCATTTACTTAATTTACAAGAAATTTTGTATTGTAATCCCTAATTCAAAGTCGTTCAACACATTCATGCATTTTGAGCAGAAGGTTGGCTGTAGGAAGGTATTTAAATGAGACTTAAATGTGATTTAAATGAATGACCTTTTTAACATATAACTGGTCGACATCGCCTTGATCGACTTTGATAAAGCGGTTTATGAGATTAAGTATGGTATAAGCAAAGGAAGCTGTGGTAGAGCGAACATTTTTCTGTTTCGCTGTTGCCAGTAAACCTGTGACGAATTCTAAAATTTGTATTTTAAAGAAAATTAAGTTGTAATTAATTTGTATTTATTAAAATAACAGAAATAACATAATATTTGTTTACACAGGCTTGATAAATTAGTTTGAATTTTAGCGCATTAGAACTGGCTAAAGATTATCAAAGCACAAAATTTAAGGAATGCAAATAATCGAATTCGAAATAATATATTTAAAAAAAAAGTTGACTTTATTTTGGCAAGGGCTTTTTTATCTGGATGGAAAAGAGATAGAAAATGATAATTCTCTGATGTAGCCAAACCTTTGATTACTGTTATCTAACCTTTAGGGGCTAGTATCCTCCGAGACCATGATGATAATTTAAGCCTGTTAGCAATGACATAGGAAGCTATTTTATAGGATACGTTCAGCAGGGATTTAGGCCGCTATCTTTTAACTGTTTTTTTTGTCTTTATAACCTATTAACGTGGAAAATATTATTCCTTGTTTTAGTGAAACTGAGAATTCACCTTTCTTAAATCAGTAATTAATTGATCTTTCTAGAAAAAAAAACGGATATCTGACCAGAAGAATTTAAATATTCTACTGTAAGCCCTGGACTCTTATTGTTCTTTATTTTCTTCAAAGATTCAGTACATTCTTACAGTGTAAATTTTCCTTCTATTTCCCTCCTGTCATAACTTGATAGTTTTACTAATCATCAACATTATGGTCATTACTATTATTATTGCTAGCTTTTTTTCTATATTATTTAATTAGATTATTTTAGCTTCTTGTTTCTCTGCATTATAGGTTTATAAAATTATTTAACCTCTTAAATAATTTTCACTTTGCTCTTCTATTATTTTACCATTATGTTTTCAACATTGTGAAAGTTTTTGAGACAAAACTTCTATTCTCGAGGATGCAGAAAAATGTACTTATCTTTTCACCACCATATATCTGTTTGGCTCTTAATCTTTAACACCTTCAATGGGCCTATCTCAAATATTATTTAATTAATGTCTCTTTATTTCTAGCAGTGTATAATCTATATGCCATCCTTTTTCTATATTATTTTTTCCTTTCAATATTTTCTCTGTATGTATCTCATTTTTCTTTAGCGTTGAGTTTTAGACTATAGTTTGACCTCTGCTTTCGAAAAGTAATGTTTCAAAAACTAATTGGTCATTGATGTTAAAGGTGATTTCTTTGTTAAATATTTCATAAAATAGTTTTATCTCTTACTTGTTCTGATTAACTCTACTTAAATTTTATATCATATATTTTATCCTTAATTGACTATACATATGAAGTGTCCTTTGATAATGATTATTAAAATTTCAGTATGACTATCCATGTTTTACTTGGTTTATATCCATTTTTAAGTAAATAAGTGAATGACCTGTTCTTTATCCTGGTTGGATTTTTTAATCTTTTATATCTTTTACCAAAAGCTTCGTAATCAGGAGTCTTATTTTTTCAGTTCTTTTTGAACCAGGTTTATTCTTTTTCTTCTTTATTATCCTCCAAACATCAATCTGGTTACATTAAAAGAAAATGTTTGTACAAGCACTTCTTTGGCTTTTGGATAATTGTCATGACGATAGCCCTGGTAATCTATATCAGGATTTTTTACTAAATTGAAGTATATGGGTTGTTTAGTATATTTAGTTTTCTAAGCGATTTATTAAATTCCGGGTTGTCTTGGTCTGGACAATAAATATTTATCAAACTAAACTGTTGACTTATAACAGTAAGTCAAGAATCAAGAAAAAAAGACAGTTATTTAAAAAAAAATTACCATATGTGCTTCTAATGATCACCTGATATGATATTTAAATAAAATGTCTGAGTAATTGAATTATTATTATGATTAAACATTAATAACTGTCAACTAAATTAAGATTTCTGTAGTATTTTAAGGCAAAAAACCTAATCTTTGTAGTATTTGCCAGTATTTGCCAGTATTTGCCACTTTGGGGAGTATTTACCAGGCCGGTAAATACCGGTAAATACCACCGGTAAATACCGGGGGTGGTATTTACCGCCCAACCCTGCAAGAATGAACAGATTTCATTCTTTGTCACAATGTTTTGAGTGCAGTTTGAATTCAATGGTGTGTTTTTTTTTATTAAAAATGTCTGAAGTGCAAGCTTAGAGTTCTTTAAAACTGGTTTAAGTAACCCAGTCGGTTCATATTGCCGACTGACCGTTCCAAAGCGGTAATTGTCTGGGTTGCTCTTTTTGTTAAATGACTCATCACCGATTTGCTCTTGACTTGAATGTGAATATATGTGTCCTTTGCCTTGTTAAGTTTTGGTATATGTTCTAATGCTCAGAGGACTTTGTTATATATTCTTATCTATAGTTTGCAGTAAACATCTTATTGAACCCTTTAAGACATGGCAATCAAATAATATTTTTATCTTGTTATTTTATACAACATTTTACTGAAAATTTATAAAATGTTTATAGTGTTTATTGGGTATATCGTCCTACCAACCATATTTCAGTTATCTGGAGACGGTGTCCACTCGAAGCAGATAAAGTGCTGCTTTCTTTGTGTATAGCATGCCGTGAACATCTGGCATGAAACCACACCCAGTCACATTATCCTGACACCGGGCCAACCAGTCATGGAACTACCCTTATATTTACTTGAGCGTTAGCCATGGAGCTATACCACTACTAAGCAGATATAGTGCTGCCTTCACTGTGTATAGCATACAGCATACAGTGAACACCTGGCATGATACCACGCCTAGTCACATTATCCTGACACCGAGCCAACCAATCATGGAACTACCCTTAAAATTTTCTTGAGCGTTAGCCAGGGAGCTATACCACTACTAAGCAGATATAGTGCTGCCTTCACTGTGTATAGCATACAGTGAACACCTGGCATGATACCACGCCTAGTCACATTATCCTGACACCGAGCCAACCAGTCATGGAACTACCCTTAAAATTTACTTGAGCGTTAGCAAGGGAGCTATACCACTACTACTTTTAACGACTTTTGTATGTCGAGGCCCGGGATCGAATCCTGGGTTTCCCCTACCTGAAGCCGACGCTCCAACGATCGCGCTTTCAGGTCCGGTGTTAAATGTTTATTAAATGTCGTTTAAAATTGCAAATTGGTTTCATTATGACAAATGTACAGGCATTCTTGCTCAACTTGTTTATACAAGTTCTTTAAATGCATAGCAAACATACTTCTTAACATATGTTTTCGTAAGTGATCTGTACAACATGAAAAAATGTCACCAAGCATCGTCTGCGGTTACATGTATCACCTGCTTCGTTTCAATCATCTTCCTAAAGACAGATATCTTAGAACGATATTACCTAATTGACAGAAAGTTGAAATAACAATGAGCTTAGCATTTGAATGACAGTTGACAAAAAAGCGTACATCGTTTGATCAAATGGAAGAGCCACATGTTGGCATTTTGCAAATACGCCAAACATTCTGTGATTCGTAAAATTTTACATAACCAAATACTACTGTTTAATGGCTAATTGCTGTAAGGTTAACACTATAAATAAGGTTTTACGAGGACACACACAGACACACACTCACAGAAAGTCAGATTGAAATGTCAACTGCTTTTATTTTTTGCCTTATTGATTGTTTGTGGATGTTACCTATAAACCTATGGAAAGACAATGTGCCAACTAAATTTGACCTTACCGTATTTGTTCGATATTTTAAATAGTGTGGGAAATAGTAGTTGATACCTTATAACCAGACAGAGTAAGCGTTATTTAAACAATGTAAATTATTATGTGTTTAATTTATATGTATTTATGTGTTTAAAATGTTTAATCTGCTGTTGTCTAGATTCATGCATTGTTATTTTCCTAAGAAATCCGATCAACTAATTTGTTTTATTAACAAATGTGGAAATATAGGTCTCATGACAAGCAAGCCTTTACAAGTCTCGCCAGAGCTTTATATGTTTTAATCTTAATACATTTCTTGTTACTTTTCATGTACATTCGTATGCAGCTAAAAATAACAAAATGCCAGCATAAAACATCCCATGTCCAGTACTTTCTGACAATGATAATGATGTTAGAAATGAATTACCGAGAAATAATCACTTGACATGAACTTCCTACTGGTTCTTGATTTTTAGAATAATCATACAATAAATTATTATTATTATTATTATTATATACCAAACTTCTTAAGCACTTTTTTCATGTACAATTAACACGTTCAAAAGTACTGTACAGTGTAACCACATAGATAATACAATATTTAAAAACAGATTAAAACATATATATTGCTCAAGTCATAGATAAAAATAAAAAAGATAAATAAAATACAGGTAAGACTTAAGAATTTGTTAGAGAGCGACTCTGGTTCAAAAATAATCAGTCCAGATAAAACCTCTTAAATAAATCTGTCAAAAGAGTATGTAACTGAAGAATTAAATGTATGTATGGACCTGTTGTCGACTAGATAAGGATTAGTTTTATTTCATTAAAAGACCGGATATCAGTAAGCGCCATGACAAATCACGTGCCGAACCTGTCTTTGTCTGTCTGCAGCGCCGTTGTACACTGTGATATATTCACCACAAACACTAAATAATCCCATTCGATGCGCTCCAAAGTTTTCAATATTAAGGTAAATTTTGTACTGTAAGATTCTTTACGCTCAATGGATTTGACGATGCTAGGCATTCGTTTCAGTCGAAGGTAGCAACAATAAAGTCCATTCATCTTCTTAGCATGTCGATATAAGAAATTTTATGGAATGGTTTCAGTAAATATTGCAAAACATATTTAATTAAAGATAATAAATTGGAATAATATGTACTTAAATTGTTTAAATTGTTTTTTGCTTGCGCTTTCTTTCCTTATGAAGCTAATGCAGTCTATTACTCAATATAAGAGACATACATATTTAACTGGTATGTGACCATGTATTTAATAGCAAAACGATTGGAGAAACACATCATTATACATGACGTATTAGAGATTTAATATGTGGAAGAGTTTAGTCGTTTTGATCCTTTCTCATAAATTATTCGTTTTCGTCAATTTCAACCAAATGACTATATCAAATTGAATATAAATCTTAAGAAATAAGTCCTATTTTCATATTACTTATTAATAAGCCTATTTCTAGAGTCTGGATTTCATCTGGTTTGGTAAGCCTCCGAATAAATATAGACAGATTTATTTCTGCAATTTGAACATGAAAAGGTCGAATGAATATTGTAAGATGGTAAAAAAAATAAAACATCAATATATAAATGTAAAAATGACAACACTCTGAGACAAGACATTACAAAAATAGATTAAAATCAACATTTCTAGCATAATAAGAACAGCGAGTAGGCAAAGTAACTGACAGAATTGTTTGCAGAGCTCTAACCTTGAATGTTTTGAGAATTGCTGTCACATCTGTTTGTCTGCAATGACAATGTAACTCCTGCATAGTATGTAACATTATTTAACCGACAATTGTAGAAGTTTATGTCAAGGAATACGTAAGTGTGCCAATAACAGAAACCCTATCACCCTGTGTAACAATTAACCAGACGTACTCATGGAGGAGTCACTTTTCAACCAGCTGTATCCTTAATAAACATTGTTTCACTTTTCAGCAAATGTTTTGTTTATTTATTGTAAATAACGATTCTTTGATCAATAGGATTTTCCGTGGGCGGGGGGGGGGTGTCTAAGGAGTGGGGGACGGGGGCGATTGGAGTGGCGGAGAAGGTGGCTCACGTTTGGCAGTAATTAAACGTTCACGTTCCTTTTACGTTACTTTCAACATGCATTGTTTAAAAGGTTTGAAAAAGGAAAGTTACCATAAGGCATTTTTGCCTATACTCTGCAGCGACATTTCTATGATTATAGCACAAGGACACTTTCATGTATGAGGTGCCCAGGTACATAACCCGGTTGGTCCATTATACTGACACCGACGAGTCAGGCGTAATGCTGTCACCTTAGCCCCGAGTGTTAGGAGGTAAGCCACTACTACCAACTCTTTGGTTTGACCCGACCGTGTTTTGAACACGACAATACCGATCAAAATGAGGAATGAGATGAAGAACAAACGTATGTATATCTCTACATTTTTAAAGTAGTACCGAAACTTATGGCAGCGGTTTACAATGACCATAATTCTGATAAAGGTTCACGGTGAAATTACCGTCTTACCAACAACAACAAAAAACGAATTTATTGCAAGTGAAGAAAAAACTGGATTTATGCCCGATGAAAAAACGTTGCTAATAAGCCAAAGCTGATTGAAGAAATTCGATTTATTAATCACCAGAGTATTTGTGCAATTTCCACCTTGATCGTGCACAGTGTCAATCATGTATAGTGAGTTATTCAAAATTTCATTAACGTGTTCTTTTCTTTTTTCGGAGAGTCAGTTGTTTATTTCACTAAAATATCGCACATTGTACCTATACATGTATCTTACTTTGGTATTAAGTCTTTAGTGAATCAAAGTGATAAATACAACGTCTTAAATAATACATTGTGTTTTCCACAAGTTTTTTCTTTTTCTTCAATTATAATTATTAGGTTAAAAAAAAATCGTAGAAAAAAGAAGTGAACTATATATATAATTCCCATTGACAATCAAATATTTTCATCTGCCAGTTGCAGACACACAATTTACGTGAACAATATTAACATTGTTGCTTATTATAAAAATGTTCCTTATTTTAAGCATAACATATTGCCGGACTAGTGTTTGTCCGTAACAAAAGATTCGGAAAATATAAAACAGAAGTTTTTGACTGCAGTGGTTGTGTGGAGGACAGGAGAGGGACCTTTTGTCCTAGTTATCTGGTAATCGTGGCTTTCGCCAGGCGGAGTAAATAGTCAGGGTTAATGGACATTATGTTCTAAAATATATGTCAATTCCCTTGATCACATGGGGACATTCCTTACAGTACGGCCAAAGTTGTCGGTGTTAACTTATACCCCATGACATTTTCTGAACTAAAGGTAATTCATGTTAAGCACACTGAATTGTAAAACATTTAATACGACGTCTTTTATTCTGTGTTATTGTTGCATTGTCACTGACGTGTAAATAACTCGAAAACATGAACGGATTGTGAGTTTTTAGGTGTGTCTACTATACAAGTAACTATAAAGCCACTACGATCTGTTTGTAAGAAGGAGAGAGAGAGAGACAGAGAGAGAGAGAGACAGGCAGACAGACAGACAGACAGACAGACAGACAGACAGACAGACAGACAGACAGATAGACAGGCAGACAGAGAAAGAGAGAGAGAGAGAATTACAGAGAGAATGACACAGAGAGATAGAGTCACAAATTAGATATATCTACTGTCTGGATGGTTTTTTGTAACACATATGGTTTCAGCAATTGAAATCCCATGATTATAAGCCATTATAGGAGATTCCTTCTCTGCCGTCTGAAGTTAAGTTATGTGTGTAATTAACAAAGAAAAATTATCACTCGAAGACCTTTAAGTAATTAGGACTCTAGGCCTACATTCACGAGCATTTCTAAGTAGTAATATTAAAATGCACTCACTGTGATTTGTAACCAGTCTACGTTTCATTCTTGACGTTAAAGAAATAGTGTGCAATGTATTAAAGACGTAAGCTATTAGGCAAATTGAAATCTTTAGTGTAATATCAAAACTTTCAGTCAGGCTCTAAACTGAAGCTTAATTCCCCAGAAACACTAGAGTACACCTTTTCTTGACTTCTGGCTCGCGAATACACGCCGGATTTCAGTACATTATCTTTTAGGCTAAAATGCATAACCCGGCATTGGGTGGCGAGAATGCAATTTGGCTGCCGTCGCTAGATATTTTCTTCTCATAGAGATGTCGAGTCTGGGTCACGGGAATGTCGTTCCATTTCGCAAAAATATCGTATGTAACTCGTTTAATATCATCGCTTCTCGCCAATTAAATATTTGATCCGATATTTCACAAACTTTATCCGATATGGACGCAAGTTGCAGTCGTATGTATTAGTCATTTTGCAGAGGGAAGGATACATAAAACTTTGAGAGAAATCTGACCACAGCTTTATATTTTCGCATCAAGCTATTCTATTGCCCAAAGTGCTCATGTGTCTGTCGCTTTTTTCCACGGCATGCTTCTTTTGTGAATCGACCCTATATTACTGTAAAACATTTCCTGGAGCAATACATATGGCCTATATATGGAATGCTCACTGAAATTTGCACATAGAGAAAACATTGTTTTGTGGACTTTCTCAACCTGATAAAATACAGATCCGAATTCAGTAAACGGCGTTCTATTTTAGTTATTTATTTTTATATTTATTGTTGTGTGTCTGTAACTTTAAAAGTAACTTTGAAAATAAACAATGAGATACTGAGAAAGAAACAACATACATCGTTTGAGCAAAATACGATCTGAACAATACTTATTTGTGTAATGTTAAGCTGCTGCACATGTGCACTTTCTGCTAGTACACTTTAGTTTTATAGTTAGTTATAATAATTTTGCAACTTTTTTCTACATATGTTGCATATGAAAACCTATTGAATGCTGTCGGATTTTGGCGTTTTGTTTTTGTTTCAAACCATTGTATAGCATCAGGAATATAAGTTATACATACTTCTTCTCGGGATTTAAAGTATACGTTCAAATAAAAACCATAACGTTTCAAATGTCTTTGTTACTTGCTCACTTATTGCTTTAATCTATTTACATCTGCCACTTTTTGCGTCGCCTTTGATGCATCGCATCAACGACTTATGTTCAAATTTTATTTAATACTGACTCAAGGAAGATGAGCGACCATGTAACTTACTGTTTCTAAACGGGTCTATATTTTGGCAGCATAAAAATTTCACAGTCAGATTTAATGAGTTGGATATGAATAGCACAAACAGATTTACTATCTTTTACGGCGACTTTCTGGCTACATCACGGCACGTGAACATTACATTGACCGCAGGAAATTGCGTGGAAGACTTCGGCGTGTTAAAAGTCGCCGAAAGTTGTATAAACTCCCGCTCTAACTTGATGGCTATAAGACAGAAAAAAAATACATATATATTGCCTCATACGGAAGCCCTGGAGGGACATTTATTATTTATTTCTTATATTTTATTATTTATAACTTATAATTTATAACTTATAATTTATAACTTATTACATATTATTTATTTGCATTATTCGAGAGTTTGCGCCTTTATGAACAACACGTATAGTTGTTAATAGTTTATCAAGGGAATGGAATAATGTACTGGTTATAAGGATCTGTTTCACCAAAAGAAAATGACCCAGAGTCATGAAACTTTCTAGAAATGTTGGCCAGTATGTGTAGGTGTGCACCTGGGGTTTCGCGTTTAGTAACGACATAGTCATTGCCCTTGACTTAGTCAAAGTCTCTGTATCAACAGAGGTATTGCCCTTTACTTAGTTAAAATCAGAACTTTTCAACTTGTGTGCATAGCATGGGTAGATAATCACCTAAGGTTTTGTGTTTGAATTCATATAGTACTGACAGGGTGGGGGCATCTGTGTCCCACGAACACATCTGGTTGGCATCCATTGCTTTAAGGTGGGTAAAAGGTCATATGACACTATATATGTAGAGCATTTTCATGTCCACTCGGTAATTCCATTGACGGATTTCAATGACATTTCACAGAGATATTCACCACATTGAGACGAGGAGCAGAGCACATGACTTGTACACCCCCTACTTAAGGTCAAGGTCACATTTAGGAGTCAATAGTCATAAAATATCACTGTATGTTCCATCCCTTGGTGGATTATAATGAAACTTCATACACAGTTTCACCACTTGTAATGCGACGATGTGTACATTTCGTGTTTTGCACCCCTGCGTAAAGGTCAATGTGGCATTTAGTGGCCAAAGGTCATATAACATTGTATGTGTATAGTAATTCGTGTTTGCTCACAGAACTGGATTGTGTTGAACCCTATTTGTCACACATACGAATATATCACACGTGTGCTAAATCCCTACGAATTTGTCACACAAAGGGTTGCGATTTTACCCCTTCGAATTCTTCACTTACATGAGCAACGAATAAGTAACATGTGAGTGACAAATTCACACGTGTAATATATTCGTATCTGTGATAAATCCGACCAATAACTTGAGAACGCATGGGCCCAGGAACTCCAAACTTGGATGGGGATTGCCCATCGCCAGTAAATGGCCCCTATTGATTTTGGGGTCACAAGGTCAAGGTCACAGTGACCTTGAATGTGAAAACCTTGTCCGATCAATAACTTAAGAACGCATGGGCCCAGGAACTCCAAACTTGGTGTGGGATTGCCCATCGCCAGTAGATGACCCCTATTGATTTTGGGGTCACCAGGTCAAAGGTCAAGGTCACTGTGACCTTGAAGGTCAAAACCTTGTCCGATCAATAACTTGTAAATGCATAGACTCAGGAACTCCAAACTTGGTGTGCAGATTGGCCATGGCCAGTAGATGACCCCTATTGATTTTGGGGTCACCAGGTCAAAGATCACAGTTACCTTGAAGGTCAAAACCTTGTTCATACTGTCAAAGCGATCTTGGGGGGGGGGGGGGGGGGGGCATACGTGTTTGACAAACACATCGTGGTTACATAAGTGGGAGGGGGGTGAGAGAGATAGAGAGAGATATAGCAGAGGAGAGAGAGGATATAGAGATAGAAAGAGGATACAGAGAGATATATATATATATCTAGATATATTTATTTATAATATATAAACTAGATATATATATATATATATATATATATATCTATATATATCTATATATATACTATATATATATATATATATATATATATATATATATATCTATCTATTAGCACTGACGATTATACACCGTAGCTTTCTTTTTAACTTTAACGGGTATTATAAAACTTGTGGGGTACACATAATTAAGCCAAAGTATTTTATATACATTTTGGAATTAAAAAGCAACATGCCATTTATACATTTTATTTTGTAACAGAGTAAAAATGAACAATAACATAACAACTCACTAACAACTGTTAACTAGAAAACATAAAGTATACATCCTTAAACATTACAAGAAAATAAACACCATAAGCACCATTAAATATGAAAGTATATTGCTACAAGCAACCGCCAAGGTTTAATTTGTTGACGAATATGGCAATTTTTTTGAATTCCTTGTAAAAAATATTAAGACAAATGTTTTGACAAAGTTTCATAAAGTGCGGGGCTAAAACTACATCCATTAAAAATAAAAAATAAACTATCTTGAGACTAAAATAACACAAAGAATCGAGATTTGTTAATATGTCTTTAACAAATAGTCCTTTTCAATTTTCAAATCATAACTATTTCGAAACTTAGGTCACAAAAGCTTATTAGAATTGTTATACCCCTGTAGTTGTCTGGGTCTTTTATATCCCCTTTGTTGTTATATAATGGAATAATGACACGTTTACTCCACTGATGTGTGTTGGGCCAGATGTAAGCTGACTGCTTTACGATGATACTGTTACTGTCACCTTTTTAGATATAAGAGTGGTGCCACAAAGGGAATCTATTTCTACATGGTATGTTCCAGCTTCATTTGTGCGCAACAAACAATGATTTTGTCCACTATTCACAATGCAATTGTTCTTTAACCATCTATGCACACAGCCCTGGTTGTGATATATGCTACATACACCTAAGAGCAAAAAATCAGGATCATCTTCTTTAAAGCCATGGATTAAGTCTGGACCAAGGACTGTGTCTGTATCTGTTGTGTGTGGAAGAACACATGCAAATGACATTACCCTGAATCCATAATCAAATATATTAAAATCAGACTCCATTTCTGGTAGATTACACATTGAAAAACATGTGTTGTATGAGCTGCATGACAAGGTACTAGTCGAACTTGAGTAGACGGACTGTGTGGTTTTTTCATACTTGATATTTATAGTGCCCACTGGTTCATTATTGACCAAATATTATTTTTGTGGGTGTGACAAAAATGTTTGTCCTTTAGATTCATTTTCATTATCCTGTGGTGTCTCTAACACTTTGGTTCTTAAATAAAGATGACACTCATGACTGTGATGGGTACAGCCCATTAGATGTCAGATACTCAGTGTAGAAACAAGGTTCACCATTTAAATTCGTAAACTGTGAGACCTCTTCACCTCTGGAGGGAGTCAGTGAGTGTAACTGACATGGAGCTTAGTTCATCGGAGTAACTTTTGCCATCCTTAAAAAACATTTTTTCCCTTGTTCAATGATTTGTTTAACAGTTATTTGTTGTTCAGCTTTACAGCTTATCGTTCTATTTCCTCCACCTTTTGCATTTGTTACTACACGGAATGCTTTTCTGTTGTAATGTTGCCATCCGAGGTGAACTTTATATTCGGCTCGTCGACCACGCCCACGGCCACTTGTTACAAGGGGTTCAACACGTCCTTGAAAAAGAAGAAGTGCAACCTTAAAATCTGAACATGATTACATGTAAGCAAAAACAAAACCTATTATGCAAATAAAGATTGTCTGTTGACATGACTTGTGTAAACGAAAGGCATTTATCATCATAGTTATAACTTGATACTTATTTGTTATTACTTATTATTTATAACTTATTAGTTATAACTAAATACTTATTTGTTATTACTTATTACTTAATACTTATTAATTATTACTTATTTGTTATTACTTATTATTTAATACTTATTATTTATTACTTAATACATGCATATTAACTTGAAAAAAAGGTATTCCCCAGACTAGAAATGCGCTATAAAATTAACCAAGGGGAATAATCTAAGAACTGAACAGATGTTCTGCACTCGGTAATGATGTGATAAGCATTCATACACATGTACCAAGTTTCAAGTCAATATGACTTAGAATGACAACATTATGTCACAGACAAGATTTGCACTATAAAATTCAATCAAGGGGAATCATTAAAAAACTAAACAAGCTAGAGTTATGGTTCTTGTGCACTGCACTCCGTAATGATGTGATCAACATGCATACAATGTTTGTAAAGTTGAAATGATTTCATGAAATAATAAGAAAGTAATAGGCATTACATTATAATGCGACAAGAATTGCATTTTTAAAATCAATTAAGGGGAATAAATAAACAAGAGGACTCTGAGGGTCCTCACCTGATCATGAGTATTATTTGGTCAAGGCAAACATTCTGACTAAGTTTCATTAAAATTAGATAGAAACTGAAGATTTGACATGGTGCACTATTTTTTTGACCCAAGGGACCTAGAAAAGAACTAGTCTAGATTTTGTCAAGATTAACATTCTGACCAAGTTTCATTGAAATTGGGTCGCAACTGTGGCCTCTAGTGTGTTCACAAGCCAATTGTTGACAACGGACGACGAGCGACAGAGGAATGACATTGACTGGCCACAATAGCTCACCTTGACTACTTTGTTCTCAGGTGAGCTAAAAAACCAAACAAGCTAGAGTTATGGTTCTTGTGCACTGCACTCCGTAATGATGTGATCAACATGCATACAATGTTTGTAAAGTTGAAATGATTTCATGAAATAATAAGAAAGTAATAGGCATTACATTATAATGCGACACGACGGGACGGGACAGGACAGGATGGGACGCGACGAACGTGAATCCAATATACCCTCTGGATAGTATCTGCAGATATAAAAATATTACCTTTTTAATTCTAGTAGAAGCTCTTTTGGACATGATGCTTCCAACCAACTCCTTGATTTTTTCTTTCTCTCTTCTTTTTCCTGAAAATGCACAAATGTAATCCATTGTTAATAAGTCAGATGTATGTATTGTATTGCACATTTGCATTAAGAAAATCTATTAATAACAACCATTGTCATAGACAATATATCCCCCGCCCAAGGGGGGTTTGCTTGTTAAATTTGTATACAAGACTAGAACTCCACAAGTCGGATGTGTCGCCTGAAAACAATCCTGCCATTCGAAAAACAAAAGGACAATAAATAAATGAATCTGTATATTCATGTGTTGTTTACAGTACTGAAAATTACGAAATTGACAATTTTCCCGTTTCCACTCCGTTTCGTTTCTGTTTCAGTTGGAAGCGTTCGCCGCTCCGTTTCCATTCTGCTTCCGTTGCGTTTCCATTTCGTTTTATTCGCTCCCAGCTCTGCATTTCAAACGCTTCCAGCGTTTCTATCGTTTCTTCTGTTCCTATCGTTTCTTCCGTTTCTATCGTTTCAATCGTTCCATTTCGCTCCGTTGCGATTTTGATTAAAAAAGTTCGTTTAATAAATTTCTTAATGTAAAGTACTTCCGGTGTGTTTGCAAAATGGCGAAAGAAGTAAACATTCTGGAGAGAGGCAAAAGTCTTCCATTACATATAAAGGAATCGGCAATAGATTGTTTGCGACGAGGATATTCAGTGTCAGCCACCGGAGGGAAATTGCAGACACATAACTACCCTCCTGAATCAGCCGAAACAACAGGAAACTGCGCTTTAGTTAATATTAGGCTAATCACGATAAAATGTTTCGCTACTAACCTGCTTTACGCAGAAAAACTCAAATTTCAATAATAAAACACCAGGTAAAGATTCGGAGAGTGCATACATTTCCCATCTAGACTGACCAACAAAAACGTTGAACACGTTTTGTATTGTTGTCATTCATTTTCGCGATATATATCCAAACACTGATGCTAAAAAATGAAAATAGTTCACAAACACAATTGCAGCTCTGTCACAATTTTGTTGTCCAAACACTGAATCACCGAAGATAGTCAAATAAAACACAAAGTAAAATTACAGCTCTCTAAACCGTTTAAGAAGAAATATTACTTTTTGATCCAAACAAGGAACGAAACAAATATTGTGGCAATTTAATAATTTCACACGACTTTTTCGAAGTTTCAATAGTTTAACGAGAAATCTCGCGTTGATTTTTTTTATTGGATATAAGTTAATTTGACGAATTTGTCAATATGACGTTATTTTAACACCTTTACCCAAAGTCCTTACCTGACCTACTTGTCTTCGCCAGATGTCATATCCCGGAATAAACAAACCAGAAATAACTGTCAAATATGGTCCACACACATCCAGCATCCTAAAAAGTAACGTTTCTGTGATGTGTTTATCCGCAAAAAAAAAGCGTAATGGTGATACGATCTTAGAATTTGGACGACGACACACACTATTTTGGCAAATTGTGGCATTTGCCCCTTGGATAATTGCCCCCCGGACGTTTGCCCCCCCGCCCCTGTAAGTGCAGACCGGACGTTTGCCCCCCCCCGCCCCTGTAAGTGCAGACCGGACGTTTGCCCCCCCCCCCCCCGCCCCTGTAAGTGCAGACCGGACGTTTGCCCCTCACCCCCACCCCTGTAAGTGCAGACCGGACGTTTGCCCCCCACCCCCACCCCTGTAAGTGCAGACCGGACGTTTGCCCCCAACCCCCACTGCCAAAATGAAAAGGCGAATGTTTGCCCCCTCCCATATTTGTTATATGGCGGACTTTAGTTTTAACGTTTCGCTGACAGTAACGTGTAATAACTAAGAATTTTAGGAAAGTATTACTCTCTACAGTCGCATTTCATCGTTAACATGATAATCTCATATAAACATGAACAAATGTTGTTTTTTTCCGAAAACAGGCACATAAAAAGTCGCATAAAACAAACAACTTTAAAAGAAAACAAGTGTGTGTTATTTTTGTTTTCGGTTTGCTCATATTAGCACTAATTAACGGCTATTAAATACATTGTTAACGCACTTCAAACATGGAGTCGCTAATTAAATCACTGTGATTTTAATTTCTCCAAGGTTGTTACAAAATAAATGCGGTGTTATTTCTTTTTGGCGCGGCGGGCTCTCTGGCTAACACTGCAACATCAAAGAAAATTCTGGGAAACAATCGCCAGTCACAACCATTTGAAGTCGCCGAAAAGAAAAAAATTCGTTTCAAATTGACCGACCAATTATTTCCCTCAATACTGTTTAACATGATATCGATCGATAATTGTCTTCAAGCTGCCATAATGATAAGTTCTAAAGGAGTGAGGGGGGGGGGGGCTGTACTATGTAGTAATGTTGCAGAACGCGTATCCTTTTACTTATATAAATGTCCTAACAAACTTCTTTTGTCCATCGAATGATCATAAACTTTTTTATAAAGGAACATTTTATATTTAAGGTATGGATTAACTATAAAATAATAGGCGAGCCATTGAAATAATACATTTGGAATAAACACGAGATGAAATTATATATAAGACTGTTCCTTTAAGTGTCTTCTCTTCATAACATTATTTACAAAAATAAACGACAAGTTATGTAGTATTTACTATAAGAAATCCCCATCCTCGTTTCCTCTTCCTCAACGAAAAAAGAGTGGGGTGGGGGAAAGGGTGCATCATTGTGGGTACTGCTAGATATAGCGTTAGGTCCTTTTATGAGCCAAAAAAGATTTTGTAGACTTTAGTGTTTTGTTATTTTTGTTGTCCTTGCGTAAGTCAATGCATATTGCTCTTCAAAAGGTGAAGGTCATAAATCACACGACTGCAATATGGTGACATTTTTAAACACAGCTGCATAGCGGATGCATGTGTTCTTACAAAGGGGAAAAGACGCCAAAACAAGGTCGCACTTCATGTCCACTAGACAAACAAGGTGTCATAAATCTGCCAATTAGCTTTATTAGTTGGGTGTCCGCTCATGTCTTTAAATTGGGGATTTAATTAGAGTAATACTTTATGAAGGTATGAAATGGACCCATGCGCATGGAGAAACATAATATGAATTTACAAAACGATATACTTTAAATTAATACATTTCTATCCTTAAAAGGGTAGCGCATTATGGGAACTATGCATTTAGATATGGGAATTTTGATACCAATGTCCAAATTTACACCATTCTTCATTATAAGATGTATAACAATTAAGATTAGAAGCGTAAGAAACTTTGCTTCACAAAGAGGCAAGATAAAATAAACTACATATCCATACCCCTGTAACTAAAGTAATGATGATGCTGATGACGGTGATGCTGCTACTGCTGCTTCTGTCGATAATGATGACGGTGATACCGATGTTGTTTATGATTATGATAAAAATGGTAATAACGGTTACGGTGATGTTGATGCTCATGACGATTATGATGTAGATCGTGACGGCGGTGATGCTGCTACTGCTGATGATGATTAGTGGCGATTATACAGGTAATATGGGATCATGATGATGATCATGTGAATTTAATGGCGGTAATGATGATTATTTCTTTGATATTTATCATGTAAATGGTCGTGATATAAGTTCGTTTTTACTACGATTGTTTTTCATTTAACTGTCATCGATGATTGTATACGTGCACTATTTGGAAATCTATCGATATTCAGACGTTAAACATTAGATTCATACCAGTCGTTGGCTCTGAATGCCGGAGAGGATGTAATTGGTTCTTGATTGCGTTACACCTTGCAATTATGCATAGCATTGTTTGTTTGTTTTATGTTTAGTTGTTTAATGTTTTTGTGTTATATGAGATATTTACCTTCTTTTGGTTAACGTTTAATTTTATTAAGTAGCTTTAATTCGTATCACGCAATGCATTCTTTGTAAATGACAAATACTTTAAAGGCATCTCGGAAGGAATGTGGTATCCCACTGAGCCAGCCCCCCACATGCTATGACAAGACCTGCTAATTGCTGGTCATCACTGCAGGGAGTCTTTAGCCAACATAGTACTAATCTGTCACAATAAAACCTCTGATGGGTTAATGCAAAACCTGCTAGTATGGATGTGAGACAGTAGGCTAGTTTTTACACAAAGCCACAAACATTATTGTTAGTGATAATGTGGGTTGTTTACTGTATGATCCCTTACATATTCTTTACTGCATTAAATACTAGGTGTCAATTTTGTAACTGCTTGATTATGTATTTATTTCATAGTTAAATATTTGATTTTGAAAATACATGAGAGATACAAGTTTTAGTATTCAAAATGACTTGAAATGAGTCTGAAGGACATTATTCTGACAATGAATGATTTTTAAATTGCTTTTGTTAGAAACGTTTCGTTACATTTTACAAATCAAAATAAAATATAACTTAAAATAGATATGAGAACTAAAGGAATGAAAGAAAACAAAAAAAGATTTATCTTTGATTGTTTTCTTTCATTCTTTTAGTTCTCATATCTATTTTATATGTATATATATATATATATATATATATATATATATATATATATATATATATATATATATATATATATATATATATATATATATATATATATATGTTTGTGTGATTGCGTAATTGGTATATTCACAACTGTTTCCTTTACAAACTGTGAATGACTATGTTCAACCCCCAGATATAGCATACATACACTTGGATCTTGAACAATACCTGTGTGACAGACACATCGTTACAGACTGTGGCAGCCTGGCTTATCAGAAAACAGATGCCCTTACATGCTGGGTGGGGCAATAACTTGGGGGGGGGGGGGCACTTAGATAAGGGTTTTGAGATGCCTTTAAACAGTATTCTCACAAAAAATGATAGGCGTAGTTAATCCGGGAACGGACCCTGTAGCTATCAAGTAATTAGCGAAAATTCAAACTCAGGCTGCGACATTGCGCGCGCATACGTGTAAAGTCAGCTGTGTACACACTTTCTTCATATGCAAAACGATGAAGACTAAGAATGTCGATCCAATGCGGATGTTAAGCTTTTCATTGGAATTAAAATATCAGTTTCGACAGAAAGGCAATTTTATAGTTAAATTGTGTGTTTTATCGTGCGGAGTGATTTTTAGTGCAGTTTCTGTTTTGACGATACACGATGACTTGGACAACTTGTGCGGTTTCGGAACTGTAATGTACGAGTTTGATTAATACGTTTTTTTGATAATAATAAAGATTATTTTGTTATTTCTTTCTGCAGATAACACATAGTAGCGCGTTTATGTTGATAAATTGAAGCCAGTTATTGTGTTCGTTTAAATTTATTTCGTACAAAGAAACGGTTGGAATGTTACTTTAAATAATTGGGTGACTAAGAAACGTTTGAAGCGGTAGTGAAAATAACTCTTCCGTTACTAGCATTCCGATTTTTGCATTTCTACCGTTTCTAGCGTTCCAAACGCTCCGGTTATAGCGTTTATACCGTTTACACCGTTTCAAGCGTTTGTAGCGCTCCGTTGCATTTCCATTTCGATAGCATTCCGTTTCCGTTTCAACAGGAAACGAAAAACGTTTCATTTCCATTTCCACTCCGTTCCGTTTGTCAATTTCATGATTTTCAGTACTGTATATCTCAGGTCTTATTTTACCAAATATGAAATCCGTAAAACGTAACCCAGGATGCCTCTGTAGTACGTACGCGATGCATACATGCATAGTCTTACTACGTTTTGTAAATTAAAGGAAAGAACATTACAAACCTTCTCGTCACTCATCTTCGTTCCGGTTGCCACCATCAAAGACATAGCGGGAAATATCATATATGGAATGTGAAATATAAGTTATAAATAATAAGTAATAAGTTATAAATTATAAATCATAAGTTATAAGTAATAAATAATAAAATATAAGAAATAAATAATAAATGTCCCTCCAGGGCTTCCGTACCAAACACATCAAACATATTGACAGTAAAAGCTAAAATAAAAGTTGTTTTGACCACGAGTAAAATAGTTGTATAATTTATATTATTTTTCAGCGCTGTATAGAAAAAGTAATATAATATTTCCTTTATATAATATTCTTATGTATAACTTTTTACCTAATGCCAATTGAATATACAATATATGTAATAATGTTTTCAACTAAATGCGTTCTCTTTGTTGATAAAAGAATAATAATTTCCAATCAGTTTATTAAAGACCTGATTACGTTTAGGTGCAGCAGCTCATTTAAATTATTTTTGTGTTATACATATGAACTGATATAACATCTAAAGAAATAAATATATCTCTCGAAAATAAAGTTACGTTTTCCATGAAACTTTGTCTGAATCAAAGATTTTGTTAACTGCGAAAAATAATATACAAGCTATTGGTTCTTAGCCTGCATCATGAACGTAGTAAGATGATCGTTTGCTAAGTTACACGTGTCGTTTTGATTTACATCATTCTTTTACAAAAAGGTTACGTCTCAGTTTCTTTCTGAAAATACTCATGATAAAAATAACAAAGAAAGAGCTTAGCATTTTTTATAAAAGCGAAAGGTGATTGAATAGGTTATAAATTGATCATTATTTACAGTAAATAAATGGAAACGGGATAAACCGGAGGAAAAAATGACAAGAGGTTAAGGAGAGCATTGTAGTGATTATAAAATTATCACTAGTGATAATGTGAGTTAGGTATCTGAATGGTTTACTTAGATTACAAGAGGTTGATTTGGGGTGAAAGAAGTATCCACTCTGCTCTAAACCTTAGCCAAAACTATGTCTCAAAGGGTTTTGAGGGGTGCAGAACAAGAATTCGGCATCGTTTTTTGGCTATCTCTTACAATTTTGGAGATCTAGAGGTCACAAAAAGCGCACGTGCATACCTGTTCAGGAAAGTGGCCTGTACGCCGACACGCTAAGAGATAGCCCAAAACTAACACCAGATTCGTAATATAGACTGTACTATAAACTGAAAAACTGAATCGGTGAAATGATTTACATATTTAATACGGATATACACATGCACCTATTCGTTATCACACAGGCTTAACTGGTTGTAATGCATAAATTCAACGATCATTTTCCTGACAGATGACTGCAAATCGTGTGCTATTGACAGACTAAACTTTTGTATGACAGATTTATTTTACTGACTTTTGTATGAGGACCACAGGGAATGGTCGCACTGGTTGCAGAACTGCCATCAAATGAGACACAAGAATAACAGAATGATAGCCGCTATACTATCATCTATCGACCAAAACTATCAATAAACTTATTTGTGCTTGCGGGCAAATGTTAAGGTAGATGGATGGCTGCGCCCGCATGAACAAATGTATTAATATTACCGCATTGTAGCTCAAATAAGTTTAGTAAGTGATGGAATGCTTTTGGTTCGTAGATTGAAAGACGAACCACAAGCTGTCTTTAAAGCCTCCAAATATTAGGGCCTGTAAAGTAAAATAAAGAGGTTTAAAATGAGCACGGTTGCGAGAAGGTCAAGGCACCGCAGAGAGCAATGGAACTAGACAATTTACAGCTGAACATTCGCATTAATATCTGCTACCTTTCCATAATTGCAAGCTACAATTTATTGCTGCAAGCGACACTATGTACACTTAATAGCGGAATAGTTGGTTCTTTTTTACTGAAAAAGATCTTACAGAACAACTGTAACTGCCTGCAACACTAACATCCCAATTAAAATTTATCCCAAAACATGCAGTGCTATTTATATGAACAGATCATTGAATTGCTTATCCAAATATCGATTTTTTTGTGGACGAATTTGATTTGCACAGTCAAAGGAGCTCCGTCTGTGCTTAGATGTTGTAGCGGTAGTTTTCTTGCCTTGTAGAGATATCTTTTGAGGCCATCAAATTTAGACAGGGCAGGGGGTATCTTAATCTTTTTGTCTACGCAGCATCAAAGGTTCTGTCTCAATACAAGATGAAATTGGACATTCTTCTAACAGAAATAGTACTCCTCCCTCTTGTTGATACTATTTGGACATTATTTTTCAATGACCTCACAGTTTTTGTCATAACATACCCAGTTAACGTCAGCGCTTGGACACTTTTTTTCAAATGTATCGTTTTTTTTCATTGCTTGCTTTTGAGAAACCTCTCAAAAAGTGCGAGGTTAGAGCTTTGTTAAACCGGTTTAAACGCCCCAGTCGGTCGCTTTTACCGACTGACCGTTCCAGGGTTTATTGTTTTTGTTAAATTACGCATCCCAGATTTGTGGAACTTCTTACTTTTTTTTTTGATTACATGATGATTCCTTTGTCGTGTGTGTGTTTTTTTTTAAATTTTGGTATATATTGTCATAAAACTTTGTCAATTATTCTTTTATAGATAAATGGGCGTAAAGTTAAAGATTGTATAGGTACATACACTAAGTTCAATAGTTTTTGTTGTTGTTCTGTGCGTGTGTGTAAGAACTAGATTAAACGCATACAGCTCCAACCACATGTATGTTAAAAATTACATTTACATATTTTTCAGAATGACAACGAGCTAGTGATACATTTAACAGGTAGTTCCTTTTGTCTCAGATGTTCTTCTTTTGACAAGACTATAGCTGTATATAGAATAAGAATATGTCTATTCTGCTATATGCAGTCATCATTAGTATTGTTTAATAAATTACCAAACTTACCATTGTAAATTGTTAAGACAAACGCCATCGATGTTATGGTTATAAGCTAGTGATATTCTTATATACATATAGTTTCTTAACATAATACATAACATTTACCAGACCTGGTAGCGCAATCTGTTGAGCGTCGGCTCCAGGTAAAGGGGGCCCGGGGTTCGAATCCCTGCCGCGACATACCAAAGTCGTAAAAATGTAGTGGTATAGCTCCCTTGCTAACGCTTAAGCAAATATAAGGGTAGTCCCACGACTGGTTGGCCCGGTGTCAGGATAATGTGACTGGGTGTGGTATCATGCCAGGTGTTTACGGCATGCTATACACAGTGAAGGCAGCACTATATCTGCTTCAAGTGGATACCGTCTCCCGATAACTTTAATACTGTTAGTGGGACGATAAACCCAACAAAACAAACAACCATAACTTTTATTCCTTTAAAGTCCTTGTATTACTTGGAATATATTTCACTATCAAAACAGTGTTTGTGTCCTCTTAACATTTTGTTCGTCAATACAAGTAAATCATAGAAATTGCCATAATCCTTATGAAAACTATCTCAATTTTTTCCGTACTGGGAGTGATAATATATAAATAAGCCAGTATCCGGAGGAAATTCGTCATAAGATTAAGATTACATACGATGTAACGTTGATATTATTGGGATCTTCTAATTATATTAGCTGGTTATGACGCACATGTTGAAGTTATTATCATACTTGATGTTCCCCCACTCACCTCCATGGGAGGCATATTATCAACACGATGCCCACAGCATGGCATGTGCAAATCAGACCACATGTCATTTACTTAACTTTTATCGCCTGACTGTTCTAAGTCGGTAAACAGTTTTTCCTTATTTGTGAAATGCGTCGTCTCATTGTTTTTGTAACTTTCACATTCACGTGTGTGTGCGCTTTTGTCTTATTAAGTTTGGTAGTTTAGTATTTGTTATAGTTCTTATACGTCCTTTGTATATCTTCTTTAGACAATGTGTATAAATAAATAGTGTTATTTAACACATAGCTTTGTTCAGCATTTAGGACACCATCATATACATGTATATAAGGATTGTCACGTATATTTCTTGGGATGGACATTGGACTTAGGTTCCTCTATTCCATCTTTACATGTAAAGGATGCTACAACCATTTACTCTTTTCTGGTCATTTTTTCTTGATTCAAAAAGTTAATTTCATTTACTATCAACACTTTTGTGTAGTTTTTCTAATCGAAATAATAACTCCCTCTCTCTTCTATACACGATGTGGACATTATTTTTCAATTACGTCACAACTTTCGTTATAACGTATCAAAGAAAATGTCAGCGCTTGGTCATTTTTTAATTAAAATAGATCGGTTGTCCTTTCATTGTTTGCAGTTGTGAAACCCTTCATGAAATGCGAGGTAGGACCTCTGTAATACATGTACCGGTTTTAGCACCCCAGTCGGTCCATATTACCGACTGACCGTTCCAGGGCGGTAACTGTCGGGTTTGCTCTTTTTGTTAAATGACTCATCATAGATTTGTTCATACATTTACATTTGGCTTGATTGTGAATACCTTTGTCTTTTCAAATTTTGGTATATGCTACAATGCTCATAGGACTTTGTCATATATTCTATTGTGTCTGTGTGTTTTATTAAGGAATTGTAAATTACACGACACAATGAAATGAGCGTAATTATATCAGTGTATCTCGCTGAATTACGTGCCGCTAATATAAAAGCATTAACTGTTTATAAAATAAATTCGGTTTGTTTAAATCATTTCATAATTAATACGTTTGTAATGAGAGTGTATCAGATGAAAGTGTAAAATACAGAATTCAATTTATGATCTTTAATATGTATGAGGTTAGAGAAATACATATATTAAAAATATGAATGTTAATAAAGTATAACTATACTTTATCCAAGGAGGCTCACAAGTTTATTTTCACACTTTCACATTTATTTTTTATGCAATTTTGCAACAATTCAAACGCCTTATTAGGAAAGTGTGCATTACATTTCTACTTTCTTAACTTAAAATGTATAGCGTGTTTCCTTCTGCTATAATTATTCTCACGAAAGTTATGTAACTTTGTTATTTTCTTCTTACTCTTCTTTTCACGTTGACAAGTAAGCGCATTATTTGCATCTATACAAGAATATAAATCATAAAAAACAACTTAAATGACCACAATGTCAAGTTGCCAGTTTATTTCTCTCTTTTATCATATCAAGCCGTACTTATATTTGTTATTATTTAATAAAATTCTTCAAAGCCATATAAACCCCATGAAATTATGTAATCGGTACTAACAATTTAAAACAAGAAGTATATTGCAAAGAAAACTGAATAAAACAATATCGGCTGACGCCTCCTTGGGCTCAATTTTAATCTACTTAAATCAAAGTAAACTGATAAATGCCGATATACAAAATAAAAACCATAACCTTTGTGAAAATAAAACTTTTAATAAAAATACTTAAAACATGCAACAAACGTATCACAAATCATTGTCTCATTGGATTGTCAAATACGATGTCCCTGATTAGAATCATGCAAAAATCAGGCATTCCTATGGTATGTGTTCTTGCCTTTGTTTGTTTTAATGCCTAGCATCTTTCCATTTCCTAGGTTTATTAAAGGATCCTAATTTTGTTTTTAAACTAAAGATCATTTAAAACCCGTTGAATTCTCTACAAAAGTTATAATGACGTTAATTGATAAATAAAACATCTTTGAAGATTCCCTTTCTTCTTAGGAAAAGAGTAATTTCTTGTAGTCTGTTTAAAAATATGATTTTGTCATTTTTACCTAATACTAATGTTAAACCATACTTCTAGCCCGTCAAGCATAAGCTTAAAAGTAATATATGAAACACTCACAAGGCAGTTAATTGTTTCAGACGTAATTTTATATTAAATTTATATTATTACTATATTATATAATATAAAATTTACAGTATTGCTTTATCATATAAAGTTTATATCATCGCTATATTATATTATGTAAAATTTATAGTATTGCTATATAATATTATATTATATAAAGTTTATAGCATCGCTATTTTATATTATGTTAAGTTTATAGTATTCCTATATTATATTATATAAAGTTTATACCATCGCTATATTATATTATGTAAAGTTTATAGTATTCCTATATTATAATATATATATATTCTATATTATATCATGGTAAGTTTACAGTTATGAGTTTATAGTATTGCTATATTACATTATAGTAAGTTTATAGTATTGTTTTTTTTTCTAGAAGATCTTTCATATGAATACATATGAATGGCTGTAATTTGGGTATTTTTTATTCATTGAGTTTATTTATGTCATGAGTTAAAAAAAAGAATTTTATGAAAGTAGTGTACAAAACATGACGTATGTTGCTTTGTTTGCTGAGAAAAACTTTCGTAAAAGACACCTGACTTTAACACAATATTAAATGTACCTGTGCATCCTTCATTGCATGTACATTCGTCTGCACTTTATGTATCTTACTCACGTTATGTGCAAGATATACGTACGGTGAAGTTCGTGGTAAACCCAGTCTTATATGGGCAATTACTCCAGTTTAATTGTCTTTACATTCCAATCAATTCTTCTGTTCTTTAGTAACAAGGAAACATTATCATATACTGCTGTCTGAGGCAAGGCATCAATCGGAACACCTCGGATAATTCAAGAATCATCTCTTGGATGTATGGAAGTAGTCGGATCACCTCGGCCATTTCCCTAAACGGGACTTCTTTTGAGGCAGACGTCAAAACAAAGATGGCAGATCGGGTGACAGCTCTCTATAGCTCAATGCCAGTAAAACTTCAATTTATGGCGGCTTCAAATTTAAATCATCCTATTTTAATTTACCCAGCGCAGCAGGCACGCAGCTGTCAAACGAAGGCAGTTTTTATGTTTTGTGCGAACTACATAAGCATATTCTTCTTCCGAATTCCGGCGAACAAAACGATCGTGATTTCAGTAAGTATCATTGCACCACATACATCCAAGGGATAATTGTTCCGAGGACGGAATTACTCGAGGAGTTCCGACTGGCAAGGCATGTGTTAACTGCCATCATTATTGTCCTTAGATTTGTAACTGATACGGACATAACTATTTGCTTCCTACAGACCAAAATGTTTATCTTAAGTTTAAACGTGTGACGGTTCAAAGTGACACCTGACGATGGAATGGCCACTGGAGTATCATGCTGTTTAGCATTCATATTTCATTTCTGAACATTGATAACAGGAAATGGATCAACAGGTTGTGAAATAAAGTCATAGGTTGCGACAGTACTACATGTATGTAAGAATGGCGCTATATGATGTAGGGTGGAAATGTTTCAATTTCCTCTGTACCGATTGGCAAAATATCTGGTGTTCAATGTTTTTGGTTGTTGTTTTGTTATTTTCAGTCTTTTACAGTGAATCCCAGTTTATTACTATGGTGTATTTTTAACCCGTAGTCTTGATGACCTGAGAGTTTGAAGACTATGAAGTTTTAGTTCCTTATCGTCTAAGTTAAGGCTTAAATATAACTAAAATTGTATTTATTTAGATTTGCATTTTTACTTTTGTAAAATTTTAGTTGGATAATTGCAGACGTTTTTCAAAGACAGTAAACAAATAAACATCTTTAACATATATAATGTTGTTGTTGTTTGTTTGTGTGTGGGTTTTTTTTTTCGATTTTTTTTTAAATTAAATAAATTATAGATATGTTAAATCAGGTACAGGCATTTGACATGATAGCAGAATATATTGCATTAAGTGTTTTAGTGGATTTTAGTTAATAATATACTCACTGTGATGTTTAATGCCGTAGATTTACCAGCATGTAAGAAATATAGATTTTTTTAAAGACAAATGCCTTCTTATGAGTGTAATTTATTTGGAACGATATTTTGTAATATACTGCGCAAAGTAAACGTTAAAATAAACTGATATTGAACATCTTCTATGAAATTATTTTGCTCACGCAATATATCTCAATACTTCCAGATAACATTATGTGCCCACTCTTTAAATTTAAACTCCCAAGATTCAATAAGAAGTACATTTCAAATTTAAAACTCTTCATTATAAAACACTAGGGAAAGAGAGTTTCTGCTTGTGTGTTTTATTGTCTGTTGTATCATCGCAACGGCACAAATATGGGCATGATGTAAGGACGACATACAGGTTATTGTATTAGAAAAGACACTCGTTGGTCTAGGTAAAACTATTGGCGAACTGCAGATCATCTAGAAACATTCTTACATGAGAGTTTCGCCTCAACGGGGTTCGAACTCAGGCGGTGGGTGTAGAGGATTTACAAGTGGGAGAGTCTAATTATGCGGCCACAGGCTCCCTCCATATATTTAAAAGCAGAAACTGAGCTGTGAAGATGACAAGAAATCTCTTATGTTTAAAGAAGACAACAAAATCTTTATAGAGTAGTTGTAAATATTCAATAAGACCGGCCGCAATAGCTCAAGTGGTAGAGCGTCGGCTTGCGGATCGGGAGGTCGCGGGTTCAAACACCAGCCGGGTCAAACCAAAGACTTTAAAGTTGATAGTAGTGGCTTCCCTCCTAACGCTTGGGGCTGAGAAGATAGCATTACGCCTGAAAGTATCGGCAAAAATGCCGGCAATTCCATATTCAATAAGAAAGTGTTACGATAAAAACAAAATTACGTAACAAATGTACAAGTTATTTGATTCATTTCCATTTAATAATGTTATTTCGTTTAACAACAAGCTATGTAACAGTCCATGTTTAAAATATCCTCATTTTGATAAACTTAGAATATAAACCAAAGAACTTAATCAGATAAAATCTAATAAAATCTATGTGAAAAGAAACTGGCTTAATATTCAAACGTCAAATAGCATCTAATGGGAGTATTTAGCGTTCAGTGGGGAGTGTTTTTTCAACTATTTAACCACTTTGTAAAATAAGACAGCGAAGGATGTAGACAAAATAGGTTGGTCACGTGATTCGTCATGGCGCTGCATGCTATTAAGCTGTAATCTGAAATGTAAAACTATACTTATAAACAATGGGATTTAATGATACAGTCTCATATTCCCAATGAAAATAAATGCTACCTAAGATCTTCTAGATCGCAAATCAATACAGACACGTACAAATGCATGCACAACATAGCAACCTATGGCACACTTTTTGGCCTATGAAGTTTTGTAATCTATTTGTAACTCATGATATGAACATTGGGTTATTAAGACTTAAAGTTAAATAATCTCCATTTAAACGCCTAATGCAATGTTCAAGTTCAAAAGCGAGAAAAGCGTTTGCAGATTATGTCTAGAAATTGAATGGAAACTAATAAACTTACTTAGGCAATCTTTTGGAAAGATACATAATAATAAATTGCCGTTTACATCATTGGGAATTTGTGACAGCGGCAGTATATAACATGTAGTAAATGTTCATTAAAACGATGTATTTTAAAGAGTTGTTAATATCGTAAGTTATAAATAATAGTTCTTCTGTAGTAAAAGGAATAGTGATGTTCAGAGATTAATTATTTTTAAACTCGATTATTTTCTGGATATAATGAAAACGGCCCGTGTATTTGATACAAGCGGATTATGATGCAATTGTGTGCATGCACCATGGGAAATCCAGACGGACAAAACAGATGAGAAATAATGTAAATATGTATGCGTTTTTTTTAGATATTAAGCTTGTTTTATCTTGTCAGATCTTGTCAAATCTAAACGACGAAAGCTTGACAAGGTTATATGTGGATAACAACGTATGCTTAAAAAGCTTTGTTCATTTAAATGAACGGATTTGCTGTCTCAACAATAATCCGTAAAAATATGTGTTTATATTGCAGAGCATGTATGGATGACAGCAGATAGATTTTGTGAGCTATTGTATTGGATGTTTATCATGGCTTCTGTAAGGTTTAATGATTTATTATGCTTGAAAGACTGTTTAAGCGACATCTATACACTCCTTCACAAAACTGTCTACAGGTTTCAGATGAATTACTTATCAATAGTTGCTATGGGTTTTCATACGAAAACAAGGTTCCATGTGTATTTCAACACATATTAAACTCTGATAGCGCATGCAAAAGTATTCTCATTCCAAACAAATGTAAAAGTTAATAAAATCTTAGACTATACATTACATAAAATTAAGTAAACAAAGCAGTTACTGCCTTGGAGGTTTACTTTCGATGCAGATTATTTTAGTTTCATTTTGGAAAGAACTTTATATTTATTGTCTACAAAAAAGTATTCTTGGGGTGCAAGACTGGGGGGCCTTTAAAACGATTTACAACACTTAAAGACGACTGTCACATTATTCAAGGTCTCAATGTATTTATAGCTTCTTTAAAACCAACTTGTTCATAAACATGTCTACACGGATTATAATGTGTTGTAGGATTTCTAGAAACTCGCAATACTTCCTTATTGTTTGTCTTCGAGCTTCAAATATACTGCTAAAGTAAACATTTGTAAAAAAATGGCTGAAACAATTATCAAACCATTCAATTGTTTTACAGAAAGATCGTTTGCTTTAAATTTTCACAACAATATCTGAAAGGAAACTATGCACATTCTAAAACCATTGTTGTAGAACCACACTACTTTGTCTATTGTTTAGTTTTAAGGAAAAACGCAATTAAGAACATCTGGAATCCCGCGAAAGATATTCTTGTTTACGATGCAAATAACATTTTGGGTTGTTATTATTTTAAATCTCAAAGTAAAATATTTAACAGTAGTTATTAAAAGAACAATGACTTTTAAATTTTAGACAAATAGAACACTGGTATTGGTTGTGGTTCAACAAGTGTTGGCTTTATTAACAAAAATGCTAATATATAATATAATATACAGTATATATATACAGTATAT
Organism: Sinonovacula constricta; assembly: GCA_007844125.1. Classification (NCBI taxonomy): domain Eukaryota; kingdom Metazoa; phylum Mollusca; class Bivalvia; order Cardiida; family Solecurtidae; genus Sinonovacula; species Sinonovacula constricta. Next base: position 50,656,608 of record CM017568.1, on the reverse strand, counting down.
ATATACATACATATATGACGAAATGTTTTGTTAAAAAGTGAAAAAAGTGTATTTGATGTCGATTGTTATAGTTATATATAATCATGTACTTTTCGATAAAGATATGTAACCAAGTACAATATTATAAGACAAACATTTCTTCATCTGAGTGATCCTATAACCAGTACGCTAAGTACGCTGGATGTTTTATTACCCACAATATATACAACGAAGAAACACACAACTTGATCCAATCACCATTGTGTTGTTAAGCAGGATTTAATGCGAACAATAAATAAATTGTATCGTCTCCGCATAGAATAAAGTCACTTTCATTTTATGGGTAATTAGAAAACGTTATTCTATTTCGTTGTCTAAATTAAGGCCCTTGTTAACAGCAATAAAATGTTGTCCTATCAATGTTTTCTACGCTCCTACGTCAATTAATTGGTGGGATATATTTATTGCTGCACATCCTTTATTCGGTTGAATCTGATAATGATGACATCTCTGTTTCTGGAATTTTTAAAGGAAAGAATCATAGAGGAAAGAGCTTTAATATATTAGTAACTTTTTTCTTAATCTCATAATAGCAAATTACACAATGCAGAAATAAACACCATAATCATAATAATGGATATCTATTTACATTCGTTGGAGAATAAGTCTCTACTGAGCCAGTATATTACAACTAGACCGACAATGTTCAATAGTATTCAGAAATCTTTCGCTTTATTATTAGGAGGATAAAATCTGGTGATTGAAAAGCGAGATCAACGAAAACAACCAAGGAAAATATCAATACTAAATAGGGATTAGTTATGATCTGTGGGAAAAATATATCAAAAAATAATAAGCAGCAATATATCAGCTGCGAAAGAGAGAGAGAGAGAGATATATAGAGGGAGAGAGAGAGAGAGAGAGAGAGAGTAAGATGTTTCCAAATTCCATATATATATGTGTGTGTGTGTGTGTGTGTGTGCGTGCGTGCGTGCGTGCGTGCGTGTGTGTGTGTGTGTTCAACAATTGTATGAACATGAAAGTTAAAATATACCGTGACAAAACACGAATTTCACCACGAGACATTACGCTAATAGAGGACATTCAGCAGTTAGCGAATTTGAACGGTCTGTCGGCAAAACAAATTTTTGGGGCCCTTACCACCGCATTTATCTCGACAGACAGTAAAACGAAAGCAGATAAAAAAAAATCTAAGCGATAACGTTTACGTAGACTTTTGTAAATTTGTTTAGAATAAAAAGTAGTAACAACAAAAATCAAGACAATAAAGTTCACTTTATATAGGGGTGATATATGTAGTATTAGTGTTATTATAGAAATTATTTATTTAAACTATAGATGAAACATAAGAAATGACATTGTTCTATGAATCTTGTAGCATATATTAAAATTTGAGAACATATAGGCAAGTCAAATGTGTTAGTTTCATGAAACCGAAAAGAGACTTTACATACAAAAAGAGCAACCCAGCTTTATCATCAGATAAAGGCATGAATTTAAGATATGCATAACCTCCTTTGCTAAAATACAGTCTTGTGTAAATAATAAAACGCTGAATCGTTAATTTATACAGAAAACAAATATTTAAAAAAAAAACATTCTACTATAACAGGGCATTAATTAACTTATTTCGATACGGATATAATTCTTCTTATCACCCATGCCAAATCTTTTATCGGAAGTGTGTAAGTCTTGCGATGACAATAAAACATGACGATGGACTATATACTATTGTCAGATTCCGATAAATATCATATCTTAGTCACTAATTGAACCCGGATTCTTCTTTCTGGATCTATTTAGTATAAGAAAGAACACTATTTTATATATGGCTAGTGTAATATACAGAGGTAAATTAAGAAAAATAACAAAAACCGGTGTGCCGGTTGCCTCGAATGACTGAAACAATTTCACTATCAGGTTCTAGACATATTAATATATTTTCTTAAATTACATTCAGACATTAAAATTTCCCTGTTGCAGAAGTTTAAGAATACTGCAAACATATTGTTTTATTCTCCGTTCGCAATATGCTTTGCTATTGAGTACCATCTTGAAATAAATAAAAACATTTAGAAAATAAACCAAATGTATCAATTGTTTCTTTTACTCTATGTAACCAAAGTAGGTATATAAATTGTTTACATATCCAAACCATTTAAATGATTTATTTTCTCTTTTCACTTCCTTGATTATTTTATAAAAACAGTCTCCTCTGCCTTGGTAGGTATGCATTTTTTCACAGTTAATATGGTATTTTGGCTGATCATGCTTTATATCAACAATTTAACTCATAGTTTGGATACTTTAAATATAACAGGTGCTGATTTTGTTACCAAATGTAGCTCAGCTATGTCAATACAGATGAGAAAAGTAAAAAAGCGGTTGTTCTTCCCAAATCTAGAATGATCGATAAAGAAATAATGGCTAAAGACACGTTTGACCATTTATAAGTCGCATGGGTAATTCGTTGAATTTGATCATTAAGCAACAGAAATTGCATTACCAATCTTATCACAATTTCGGGCATTTTTCGTCTTGCACGATGTGTCCTGTTAATGGGAGCTGTCTGTAGTGGGCTATTTTGTGGACATAATGTAAGCCTGGAAAAGATGAGCAAAACGTTAACAGAATATGTGTAGAAGGTCTTCATAAAATAATGATAGCACTTAATTGAGTTCTTAATTTCGTTTCTACACATTGTAATTTTAATAATAATAATAATAATAATAATAATAATAATAATAATAATAATAATAATAATCATTTATTATTATTATTATTATTATTATTATTATTATTATTATTATTATTATTATTATAATTATTATTATTATTATTCAGTTCCAGTTATAAACAGTATATGTTCATTATAGCAATGGCCATAATCATAATAATAGCCTTTTATATTCATATTTTTCTTCTATTCTCCGAGTGGTTTATGTCTTTATTAGAGTTTCTGGGGGAAGTACATAATTTTCGTGATAACAAAATGCGTGGAGCCGACACTGAAGGGTTCTGGTATGTAATTATATTAGATTGTTATAGCATCTTCTGTCAGGCAGAATAAATTAACATTTTGATGGACTGTGTTATATATAATATCTGTACATTCCCTCTAAGAACACAGAGAGTAAGATTATGTACAATATAGCAAAGTCCTCCAATGCAACTTATATCGCGTGGCAATTACCTGAATTTAATATTGTATTACTTACACCATACACTTGTTGCTAGCCATAAATATACACCTGACCAGTAATTAATGTACTATTAAAATATTGCATGCTCGTAAGAATGAAGAGTTAAAATTTTAAAGTCAAAGTTAATTTGTTTTTGTCAATAAATGTATTTTATTGTGTTTATTTTTTAAAACAGTTTTACAGCAACTTGATAGAATTAATTTGTTAGCTGCGTTCTTATTCTATAAGCATCCCAAAGATCTTTATATAACTTTGAAAAAAAAACACAACAAATAAAAAGATTTTCTATAATACTTCCTTAAGTGGCATAAATAACAAACCGTGGTTTTTCTTTTAGTGTTAAGAAAAAAAATGTTCTTTAGTGGGGCTTACAAGCATGCATATGGACGCCCAGAATTTATAATACGTTCCTCGGGGACGCTAGCATGTTTTGTTTGCCATGTTTGAAACTTTATAAATTCCTGATAATTCTGAAACAGAAATCAAGAAGTACATTTGCCTGAGTATCGTACCTGCACGTTTTACATAAACCATTAAACGCATAAATGTATTAATGAATAGTGAGATTAATAAATTGCATTTTCAAAAATTATAAGACAAGCTCATTGCCGCTCATTGACAGTGATAACATAATAGTTAAGTATTATTGATCCTAGTTTACGATATCGCTTTTTGCCAAATCCTTAAGCTCCTTAATTTTGTTTCCTACAAGAACCGTATGTTCTTATTCAATGAATTATTCACGTAACTTCGTCAAATCGCTGACATTACTGTACTCTATCCAAAAGAAAAGTACATGCAATACCAAGAGGAACATTAATGTTACTTGTTTTGTACTTATATTATTCAGTTGTCACGGTGTCGGTGTGGTGTCTACAGACCATCAGTTAAGACGCAAATGAAATTAGGACTGCTGTTTTGACGGCTCTTTACCAAATGTGTTGTCAACACCTGACAGAACGTTTCGCTAAGAGCCTGTAGGAGGTATACTTTGATAATCAAACAGACATTCTATGGGCGATGCGTCTCCGTGCTTTAGAGTTCCGTGCTTTAGAGTTAAGTCTAACATGTTATTATCAAATAAAGCAAATAATATTGTGTGCCCTTTAATTACCGGATATCTATATTTTACACGAAAGGAGTCATGTTTTAATAAGAGATTTAAGAAAAAATGCTATTAAAATATTTGTTGAAATATATTTTTATATTGCGTAGGTGTCTAACCCACATTTGATCGACTTACCGAACGTCCACCATGACGAACCGACTTTCATTGAGAGAAATTCCCATTCATTTACATACTCATTGTAACAAAACACGCATCACTTAAGCAACGATCTATACGCACAGCGTCTGTCTATCATTGGATAATACATTATAATTTTTGGGCTGAAAACTGAGTTTCGTAAGGACGAAAGATTGAACCTGCATGGACTTGACCTACTCGCAGTCAGTCGCCATGCCTGGGAAGAAGTAGTGGGTATACATAAACAAATATGTATGTCGAAGGAGGCTAGACGCGTCAACTGTGTCAACATTGACTGACTGATAACTGGGTTATTTAAGGGTCAACACATACATTCGTATTTTACCGTGACCCCTTCATGTTGCCCCTGCATGACTTAAAGAGCTGGATCAATGTGCCAAAAAGTGTGCTCCTGTCAGGTATCTAATTTCGGTTACCTACTTGCATAGCTAAAAAGTTAAGATAGATGGATAATTTCGAAATTTTGTCCTAATATAAGGTGAGTATTTAAGTGTGTGAATTTTACCGCCTAAATTTTTCCCTAAGTTCACCCTATAGTTCTTGACATTGGACCCTTTTTTACCCCTAATGTTGGGTGCTTATTTTTTGTCGTTTGGTGTCCATAAGGCTTGGTTTTAGGTTGACATCGTCCAATTTGTTGAAACGAAATTGTTATTGGAAGGACTCCATCTATGCCCATTTCCTTTTTTGGCAGTAGTGGGGTGTGTTTTTAAGTGTGTAGGGGTCCTGTGCCTGTCCTGTGACGACCGAGGCCCGACCGCCCCTAAACCATTCTTCTTATTGTACACTTTTGTGTCTTTGGCTATGGCAGGAAAGAGAGTAAAACGTTCATATATAAGGAAAGGGTTACTTTTTTACAGTATATGAACGTTTTACTCTAAGCTGAAAAGGACGTTACGTGGGTTAGTTCAACATGCTTCAACTGTTAATATGTTATTATATATTATAATCTGTTTAACCTAGAAGTAAAATATTCTGTAATGCAGATATACATCAAATGCAGATTTAAGACTGAACAATGCCGCGCAGGAATATCACTACATAAGTAGAGGAAAGGGTCGAAAGGGGCAGAGAACAGTTATTTGAACGAGTGTTCCACTGACTATGCATTATCTACTAGGCCGAGATATTTGCGATTTCCATCACTGCCTTTTGCGTATCTGTAATGGGGTGTTTATGTTAATGATAATTTACTTGTTCGCACGCGCTTGGAAAAGAATGGCACACTCAGGATATTTAGATCCAGATCACGTGGGTGTAGTGTTGACGCAAAATAAATTACTGGGAGTTCTTTGGAACATAGTATATTTTTGTCCCATCCGGTAGCACTTATGAGCATTTATTTTAGACCCAATATTAGTAAAGATGCAATCATATTGTATGTATCTTTGATGAAATTGTTTCTGTTGCCGGTGTTAGTGACTCAGTTTATAATCTACATTTTTCGAAGAGATGTTTTTTTTTTTTTTTTGGAATTGAAGATATTTTTATGCGGTCTGCATCTGCTTTACCAAGGCATAATATTGACTATTATTTGCAAACCTTTAATCGCGTAAACCACCCAAACAGCTCTTTCCAACGCTTTGATATAACAGCGTAACTTGCAACAATAAAGTATATCTTGCAATTATTAAAGAGTAGTAGGCATTTACATTGATTCGCAGCTGTTTGGCGGAGTTTGTTTAAAGAAGTACAAGTATGCTAGTGATCACAATGCAGCTTATAATTACAACTTTAGCAGACAACAACGATGACGGAAAAGTAGCTGATAGATAAGACGCCACTAAATAAGATTTTTCAATATTCTACAGTCAACAGCGAAAGGTAGGAAATTGCACCATGAACCAGTTATGATTGACCCGAAAAAAACACATATACATGTATAAGTAAAAAGTAATATTTATTGTCAATCAGAAAGACCTAGAAATAAGTCAAATTTTGCATCGCGTAACAATAATGTGCTTCATTCAATGCCAATACCCCCAAATTGCCAGTAGCTAACCCTCTAATTTCAGCGAAATATGAACTTCTGGTAAAATTGGATCAGTCCATTTTTATGCATAAGTGTTGAAGATTTTTGCTCAATTTTAATTCTACAAGGGTTAAGCTTATTTTTAACGCCAAAAGATTAAGACTGCCTTTAAGATTCTGGAACTGTAACTAACTTCGGTAAACATCGGCACTCAGTATGATCCGGTTTTATTTTAATAGCATTCGTCGTCAAGTTTCGTATTTGCTATTTTTAGTAATTTTACACCACATGATAGGGAGTTTTCATGACGTCATTGGGTTACCCAGTTCTCCAAGCATTAAGGTCTTTGTATATTGCTTGTAACTTGTCGTCAGTGGAACTAATTGAACACCTTTTTTGTGCAAAGGCTATATACAATAATCAGCGTTATTTAAAAGCTAAGGCTCAAAATATGCCAACATTACACACTCTGGTGGTAAATGGTGTATTCAAAATGACAACAGCAGGAAACATCGCCGGATCAGGTTTGACGCTCGCTCACCTTCGTCTGATATTTTTTCGGGATGGCAATGATGGACTTTTAAATGTGGCCAGGGGTCAAAACTGTGAGGGACAACTTAGTGTCAATAATACCAAAATAGTGCTTGACTCAGTTATTCCTAAACTGTCAGATTTTTACGAAAAACGTGTAAAGTGGTTAATTTCAAATATTTCCCTCAAGCCAGCCAAAATCAGTAAAGAGAAGGTTTTCATGTGATACTTCAGAGTTTTACATACATATTGCTATCTTCAATACCAACTGTAGGTGATTTTTTGTATAAAGAAGTATTCTCTGTAACCGACCATTTTGACGTTATTTTTCGCTATAAATTCTCTTGCAGATTCATTATAGTAACCTTTACAAATTCTTATAAATTTTATTAGGAACTAATTAGGTAAAATGCCTTTAAAATCTCATATTATGGGCAGTTCATATTGCAGAAAATTTAAAAACTGGTTGTATGTATCTAACTAGCTTTAAACTTGAGATATTTGCTTTTATAGATAGAGTAAATTTTTAAACATACCAAAAAAACTCGGATTTTTTCTTGGGGTACATGTATGCAAAGCTCGGTATTTTTTTGTCCAAAGTTTAATCTTATTGTTCTGATTTATCATGGCATGATTATGTAATAGGAAAATTGGTTAAAATTTGAATATAGAACAGTATAATTTGAACAAAATAGTACTTTTTTATTTTTTGTCCCAGCACAAATTACGGTGTTTTTTTGAAAATCAAGGGTCACTTTATAAAAACTTAAGTTACAAACGGTAATCTTCCTTAAACATTCACCATACGATGTGTTTTATAGCATACTAGTAGATTCAAGAAACAGTAACATTATAAGGATTGTGGAAGGTCACCATTACAGTTCCAGAACCTTAAAATAAGAAATTTGTTATTTAAGAGAAAATGTCCACGTCACAGGTTCTATTTAGTTCTGTTTTCCGGTCGGTTTTAGTGTGAACACCCATTAAAGTCTAATTTTCCCGCCATTTACTGAACGCTAAATAGCATGATATTATGGCGAGCATCTTTTACGTAGCAGCTCAGTGGTCGGACAGTTTGTAGTTTATAAATGGTGTACAGATGGGTGATGGGTGACCGATGGAGAGCGCCGGCCTGAGTTACACAGAGATAAGATCAGAACACCCAAGATAGGAATTTCATACCCAGTGATCCGGTTTATACGTTGTTGTCTGTTCCCGGAAAACACTACAAGCTTGATACTTTGATCCCTGTCAAGAACTGTTAGTAACCTCAATTATGTTTGTGAAGGTCTTGGACAGTTTTGTGTCAAGTAGACAAGTTTTCTTTTCATTAATTGCATTTGAGAAACCTCTCAGTAAATGCGAGAATAGAGCTCTGTAAAACCGATATAAGCACCTCAATCGGTCCGTTTTGCCGATTGAGCGTTCCAAGGTGGCATCGGGCGTATTTTGGGGGTTGCTCTTTTTGTTAATGACTTGTAACAACTTTGTTTCTAACTTTAACATTTGACTTGCGTGTGAATACATTTGTCATGTGCCTTTTCAAATTTTAGTACATATTGCAGTGCTCATGTGGTATTGTATTATTTCTTTACTGCTAAGCGGCAGAAAGAAAAAATGGGTCAAAGATATGATACAAAAGTACATAGAAATAACCAAACTATTGTTAAATCAGTGTCCTTTATCCGACCTGTCTCACTTAAATTGAACCTTGTTAAAACTGAATTAGAGTGCAATAATGTGATGTAAAAGTTGATCCATACTAAATGAGTAACAGCGAAGAGAAATTGGATCATATGAAGCCGCACCAGCAAACTAAGATGGCCGGACGATTATTGGAATTCGACAATTTGTTTCCCGACATTCCCACACGAATTGATAAAATATTGATTATTTGAAAGAAGAAGTTTACTACCTTCTTGAAAGTGGATTGAAACAAGTCAAAGTACATACAGTTTGCATTGTATTCTTGTACCGAAACCAGGTGGTATTTATTGAATGTTTACTCAGCATCTTAAAATCAACGCCATTACCACGACTAATTCATATCGAATAACAAGGATTGAAGAAAGCATGGACAAGGAATGAAATGCCAGACGCGTTACAAATTTTGATTTGTTGAAAGGGTTCTGGCAAGTTCCATTTACAGATCGTGCCCAGGACTGTCCGCGTTTATATCACCAGACGGAATTTACCATTTCATTGTTATGTCATTTGATATGAATAACTCGCCTGCGACTTTTCAACGTCTTATAAATTCTGTCATCTCCGGTCTTGAAGGATAGGGAGCTTACGACGATGACGTCATTGTCTACTCAGACACGTTTAAGGAACATCTAGAGAATATCAGACTATCAGACTTAGTGACACCAAACTGACCATTAACCCGGATAAAAGTGAGTATCGACATGCAACATAGGACACGTAGTGGGACAGTGTAAAATTTAAATGCTGTTTCTGAACTTTCAATACCTGTATGTAAAAAGCAACTGATAATGATGCGATGTCTTGGTATGGCTGGATATTATTGAAAACTTTGACAGGACCTTTCAGACATTGCTGAACCATTGACAAATGTAATCAAGAAAGGAAAATTATTTGTTTGGAATACCAAATGTCAAATTGCATTTGATACGATGAAAGACTTACCTTAAAATACTCTTGGCGCCAGATTTTAATAATAGTTTAAAGTTAGCAGTACGTGCTAATGATGTTGCTGGTGCTGGTGCTTTTCATTTACAAGGAGACCTGGAGAATCGTGTTGATCATCGAATTTCTAAGATAGGTAACAAACATCTGAGTAATTACTCTACTATGCAGAGAGAATGTCTTGTCTTTGTACATGTACTTGCTCTTCAACATTTTAAGAATATGTGACTTCTTGAAAAAAAATCTGTATTGTTGCTGTTTTTAGTGATGACAATCCTTATAGATTCTTGCATAAATAAACACACACATCAGATATTGTTTAGAGCTTAAAGTTGCAAGAATTTTGATCTAGATGTAAGCCATATCCATGAAAGAGACAAAGTAATTCCGGATGCATAATCACGGTTGTTAAATACAAATTTTGTATGAGACATCATGTTCACCAATTTACTAAATTCCTAAGTTTGCATATTCGTTGTTCCATATCAAAAATTTGTTGTATATTATTGTAATATATGTTAAAAAGATTTATTGTTTTAAAGAGGATTTGCTAGTTAAGAGTCTCCCATCGTGTAGCACTTTACCTTGTGACGGTCGCATTTTAGGTCACTTCCAACGTCTGCATATGCCACTAACTGATAGGAAGTTCACAGTCGCTTGATATCGTAAAAGGTCGTACAAGTTCTGGTTTGTGTTAATGGGTGTACTTTTTTAGCTTTTATAAGTGGGGTTGTTTTCTTACTTTACGTAAGACCGAATTCGCGTTTTGACACCTAAAACATCTCATGAGCCCGTCAAGACTTTAAAGACAAGCTGTACATACGTATTGTCGCCGCGCATCTGACGTCTGTATGTAATCTTTCGTGGAAAAGTCCTGTCGATGCGCCATGCTATTCTATAGAAAAGGTAAGGCGCCACTCTTTCATGCATTGAATTTCGGTTATTATTCAATTTTGGTGAATATCAGAGTTAATTATTAGACTTAAAATTTAGCTGAACATGTTGCTACATCTTACCCCTTACATGAAATAGTTATTGTTCCTTATGTGAATGTATGATTTGTTTAATTGCATCTGTTACGTGGATGTAGTTTCTAGAAATAGAATGTTATACTCTGTCCTCTTGTTTGTATTCGGACCTTTTCCCATGTGTCCAAAGACAATTCGTTGCTGCATATATTTTAAGACATACTAATATGACGACATTGTAAATCGTTTAACAACAGCATGGTTTTGCTGTTTCTAGGTCGGTTTGTTGTTATGCAACAGAAATGTTCCATTGACGAACAGGACCCCGAAGACGATCTTTGATGTTTTGCATCAGTGCTTTCTTGTTTTCTAATAACAAGTTTTTAAAATAACAGCATTGTAGGAATATACTGTTTTGATTACAGATAGGGTTTGTTTTGAATTATTGACAATATCGCCACTTTTGGACATTTTTATTTTTGATTTTATCGTCTACACCAATCCCATAAATATAACCTTCATTCTTTCCCTTTGAATTTAGTTTAAGTTTTATTTAAGCAATTTGCTTAGTATTTTTTGCGCTTTGTTTCTCTTTCATTAGTATGAAGTTTGTTGTTTCTTCCTTTAAGTGCCCATTTTCTCAGCCTTCAAATTGTCCACTTGGCCTGGCAACAAACCCACTTATACACTAATGTAACGATTTCATATTTTCTGGGCCATAGCACAGCTGACCGTGGATTTCATGCTGCTTCTTACGGAGAAATAGCACCGTTTTGGCGCTTGCGTGCCAACCATGTTGAAAGATTCAGCATGCTATGTAGAATATCTAGTCGACATCTTCTCTGAATTCTGATTAAAGACGTTAAAATGTTTACTAGGTCGACCCTTACCTCTTCTTCAGCCAAATCTGTTGTACGTTTCTTATGTTTGTATTAATCTGGGTTATTTAAATCTTTAAACTCTACTTCTTAATTTTCGTGATGTTTTTGTAGATCTATATTATCATTGTGAATTATTAATTATACAATCAACATTTTGTACGATGTTTAACATGTTTAGTATACTTAGGCCTAAAAAGTTCTCATACTATTTTAAATAAAGTTTCATTTTAATAATGATCACAACAATGTTACTTGTGCAGTGTGGCGGTCGTAAAAAAATCTCCCCGTGCATGTAATCTATGTTGTCATTTAATTCATCCTATAAGGATTGTTAGGTGTATTTCCTTTGATGGACACTGAACTTTGGTTCTTAAACGCCATCTTCACATGAACAGGATGCTACGTTCATTTATTCGTCTCTGGTCAAGTTTGTTCATGATTCAGAAAGTTAATTTTATTTGTGGTCAACCATTTTTGTGTTATTTTTCAAATCGAAATAATACCATATTCCTTTTCTGAACACTATGTGGACATTATTTTTCGATGACGTCACTACTTTCGTCATAACGTATAGAAAATATCAGCGCATGGACATTTTGTTTTCAAATAGATCGTTTTCCTTTTCGTTACTTGCATTTGAGAAACTCGTCAGGAAGTGCGAGGTTAGAGCTCTGTAAAACCGGTTTAAGCACCCCAGTCGGTCCATATTGCCGACTGACCGTTCCAAGGCGGTAACTGTCGGGTTTACTCTTTTCCTTAAATGACTCATCACAGATTTGTTCTTACTTTTCGCTTGGCTTGCATGTGAAATACCTTTGTTCTGTGCCTTTTCGGAGTTTGGTATATGTTGCAATACTCATAGGACTTTGTCATATATTCTTATTATTGTATATCTTGTAATATATATTTTGTACATCAAATAGTGTTTTGTTTTGTTTTGTTCAAAGATAAATTATCAAAGTAACAAAATAGAAATGCTTCACAATGGTTACGTTCCGCTATGCTACAATCACCTTCACTGACAATAATGGATTGGGCTTGAGACAAATCAAGATTGGCGCCATTACTAAGCAGTTCTTAGCGATTTAAAATGTAAGATCATTAAAACATTTTTTTTTTTCGAATTTTAAACATTTCACATGCTTTTTCGCTAAAATAGATTTATAATGTATAATTATGAACTCTAAAATATAGATATGTGATAAATATACCGAATTCGTTCAAATCGAGTATAACCTGTTCTCGTTTTTATTAAGTGGCGACAGAGTGTTCTGTGTTATTATAGGCTTTGACCTCTGACCTCGGACGTGGAAATTGAAAACGATACTAAGGAGACATTGCTCAGATAGAGAAAACACCAGTTACCAACTTGGCACAACCAGTCGGCATCGGGAATGTCTGTGGTGTCAAACCAATACATGGAGCTCCAAACACTAACTTCCTGCGGATTTTCTTTGAGTAACTAACAATATAATAACAAGAGTGTTTTTACGGAAAATTTATTAATTAAAGAGCAGAGAACGGCGAACATCTATTCGATTTTTTTTATTTGTCGTCTTTCCTTTTGTTTTAGTTTAGTAGATTTATCCTTTTATCAACAGGTAAACATAGTATTTTCTCATATTTCACTGTCGATGCAGGTGTATTAATACTCCGTTTGTCGGCTTATCTTTCTAAGGTGTTAATGGGCGTGTCTCTTAAGTGTCTCCATGTATTTGTCCTTACCTTTAATTTAACTTTTTGAACCTCCGTCTGTAATTAACTTAAAATTTTATAAATGAGGAAAAAAAATCCATTGTGTGCCTTTGTGTACATAGTGATAAAAGAATGAGAATTATTACCTTATGGCTGGTAATAATACTATGGCGTTTGAAAATGTACGGCTCAAACAAGGCTGTTGTTGCTAAACTCTATAGCAATGCTTCGTTTAAGCCTGAGGGATTTTTATAATTAAGATATGACAATAAAACGTTATAGTGAAAACATTTTAGAATATTAACAACACATCTTTCTTGACAAAGTAAATTTCTTCATCGTTAAGAATTATGAACATTTGTAGCATATACATTTAAATATTTTAGACATATCAGATTCTAATATTTAAGTAGTGAGTACATATGGCAAAATCAAGTGAGGTTATTAATTGATAAGACACATGGTACACTAGCAAACAAATGTGTTTTGTGTTTTTAGTAAACTTATAAAAAATATTTAATAAAAGTACAAGTATTTTTGCAAATAGTATCAGAAAAATTTAAGCCATAATAACAACGGAAAACAATGTCAATGGTACAAAGTAATTCAAGGTAAGAAGTATTTTAAGATTGACCAAAACACTAGCGAAGGATCCAGTATATATTCAAATGTAAACATTAAAATATTTATAACATGACATTAAACGCCAATGTACCAAGACTCAGTGCCACAGTCATAAAAGCAGTGAACTGCATTTCAAGAAAACTACATTTTGCTTTTGCTTATATTTTATTTCTATTATATTTGTTTTCGTTTTCTCCCTTCTTTAAATTAACAGCTTCCGAATTATATTAAAGAATTAGACAACGTATCATTTTTGAGCCAAGAGAACATTATATGGTCTGTATAAAGTTAAACAAAATATTTGCCAGAGTAATGATGGCTTAAAAAGTTTTTCAACATTTAAGTATACTTTTAGTTCTTAGTATACGCTTGGGTAATTTCAGATTCCAATTTCTATGCTTTCGCTTCACTGTTTGTCTTTGGGAATGCCAACAGTAAGTGTGAGGTTAGAGCTCTGTCCATTAGTTTAAGTACCACGGTTGGTCCCTTTACTGACTGACCATTCCCACTGGCTCCAACTGTTGGATTTTTTTCATTTTTGTGACATGCTCGTCTCAGTGTTTTATCCCTTTAACATTTACATTGGTATCGCTTTATCTACTATATTTCCTCACTTACTTATATAACAATTCCGTTTAAAAATTGTCGAAAGCTTTGGGACTTGTTATAAATGTGCGACATCCAATGCGCCTTAGGGAGCACTGCACTTACATCAGAGAAATGAATGGTTGGCTTTAACTTTTGAATGCATGTATACTAGCAGGACTATATCGGTTGTACTTCGATGTAAAATATTCTTTTGTTGTTTTATTTTTTTTATAAAATCAATGTGTTATTGCCTCAGAGTGTTTGCCTTGTCGGTGGCTCTAAATTTGTATTGTTTAATTACAAACTCCACTGTTCAACATACAAGTTCCTCTTTAATACCAACAACATTTATTTTTATTGCCTGCTTATTTGTTTTTTAGTAATAATTATTATTATTATTATTTGTCGCAAGCTGATCCTAGCTGAAACTTCGAGTACTGTGCTCTTTATATTGATCTTCTGAAAGTAATTGTAGCTTTTTGTAAGTTAGTTTCGGCATTACTTTGTAACTTTACTGTTGACCTGCTTACACAAGGTCAACAAGAATGAATATCGAAGCGCCTCTTATTTATCAAAATCAGGATTACACCATTTACCGTATTGTGCCTATTGAAAGTGTATGTTTAAAGAAAAAACATCATTCGACATTTCATCATAACTCTTCATAAGAAACAATGTAGAGGATTTCAGGTCCCTCTTTGTTTTTATTATTATTATCGCGTTCTTTCTAATATAAGACTTCATATACTAGCAGAAAAAATGTTCATGGACATACAGGGTTTTTATGAGCTGAACTTTATTTAGAGAAAAAAAACTGTGAAAACTGATTTCTATGATTTCTATCCAAGATGGTGCTGGTGCAATAACCATATCAATTGAGCTGGTGTTAAATGAAGGTCATATAAAACCCCTTTTTTAATTTTTGGCGATTTCTTGTATACCTCCTAAGTTATAGTATTTTATACCCAGGCACAGTTTCTTTTTTCGCTAGAACATTATTTTGTATTCTTGAATAAAGTGCTTAATGAATATGCGTTTTCAAGACAAGATCCCTTTCCCTCTAAGAAGAGTATTCATGGCATTTTAAGTCACATTTTCTAATATGGCAGCGCCCATGAACGTTTGCATATATATAAGGAGAGCAATTGTTTAAATCTTGAAAAAGGCAATTTGCTGTAAATTTGAGCGCGAGCGCTTTAAAGAAAAATATGCTAAACACAAGATTACATTAGTGTTTATTTAACATACATAATGGGTATTATTCAAGACAGTATATAGCTTAACATTTAAAGTCTTTCTGCTTTACATTTAGTTTAATACAAAGAAATAAGAAGAATTATATTTTGCACTTATTAGCTTTATTAAAATTATGCTAGCACCGTTCACGTTCGTTTGAAACTCACAGATAAGGTTAATTCCTTCAGTTGTAGACAAGATTAGGTCATAAGAAACAAAGTCAGGAAAAATTACTACGTTTTAATATATTACATATATTACCATTATTATATTAACTTCGGTTTGGCCCTAATACTTCAAAGTTGGGGTTCATAGAACATTTGATAAATAATCGTTACAAAAAATAATTCTTCATCACCTTTCGCTTTTTCTGTCTTCCTTTCTAAAATTGTAATGCCATTTATTATACTTAGTAATAAAAATGAATATAATCTTGACTAAAACATATTTAAAGAGGCACATTTCCTTGACAATGTTGTTTATTTTTAATGTGGAACATATATTGGTGAACAGTACGTTTAACACAAGATTAACAGGAACTTATTTTACACACAATAGACTCTTTTCAAGACATGATATAACGACATGACAAAACTCACTGTTGTTGTTTATGAAAACTGTGTTAATTAAAAATGAAGGTTTGTCAAAATAATTCAAGCACCACTCACGTTCATTGGAAATGGTTGTGTACATGACTCAGGTCAGGCAAAAATATTAACGCCAAAAACACAAGTCAGATCAGATTACTTATTATTCCATTGTATATTATTATGATAATTATATTTATTATATAGCTAAGAATGTTTATCTTTAAAATTAGTTTTTTTATTTTCTTGTTGAATACATACAGTTGTATTCCAATCTCCGTATTTGATAAAACCCCTTGTATTTTACTTGTTGCTCGTGTAAAGTGAAAGTGCATAATATGACGGAATACTTTTTTTTATAAATAGAACAGATCGATAATTTCCATTTATTTCCAGTTGTTTTCCTGTTAAACACTTGTTGTTACCTTTAAATATGACCAATAATTGATTGTTGTAGGTATTATTCTTCAAACTTACGAAACAAAGTGTATAAATAGATTCAACGCAATATATGCCAGATTTCTGCGAGATGTGTCATGGAAAAAAACTTACCTCGGTAAGGTAATCCGCGGTAAAAAAAGTTCCAACTGAAAAATGTATTTATGGTCGAGAAAAAAGTGTTCAGTGTTTATTAAAGGTATATAATAAAAGGAATACAAAGTCAGCGTGCGATCCGCGTAGTAGTAATACGTAGTATTCCATATATACAACCATTTTGGTTAAAGTGCTGCACGGTTTGTGGTTCCTAAAATATTTTAAAACTTTGCAATAACAATTTTTTATTATCTTTAGCAATTTCAATCAAAACTTAAACACATTTATATTCTTTTTGCACACATCTTTTATTCTATTTTCAAATAAGTTTATGTGACATTACCTAGCCGAGCCATTTCTTATAATATTGAATTATTTCAAATCTTATATAGACAGAGAAAGAATGCAAACAAACATCCACTATATTTTACCTCATAGTATGAAAGGGAAAACTGAACAAAAACCAAATTCGACTTTCTGACGAGGATAAATTATGTTCTTTAGATAAGTTTTTAACATACACAGGGACGACAATAATGTGGATGAGTCATGATATGTTGTTGGGTCATGAGTTTCTTCAGAAATTGTTAACTCTCGTATATCTACGCCTGCCTCATCGATATTTCATGCACTTTTCCAGTCTCCCAGATTCTGAAACAGAAGTCCAAATATTTAGTTTAAATATATATTCTTAGACATTAAAACACAAGTTAAGCAATTGCCTGTATTAACGAAATTTCCCACACGCTTAATTAAAAAAAACTTTCAATTCAAGCTTCCCTCCAAAAAATTTAAACTTTCAAACAAATTTACAACGAACCAATTTGTATATATTCTTGCCCATACCATATCGTACACATATTACGCGACTACAAAATGTAATATAGTAGGTTACAAATAATTATATAAAATACAGTGAAAATTTTATGATCTTTATAATATATTTTATCTTAAATGAAGCACGTCAATTTTGATTAATTGTATGGCATAATTTTCCTTCTAAAAAGTGTAAATGTTTAAAGTGTAGTTTTCTAGGAATGGTAATTACATGTAATAGGAAACATTGACTTAAATATCAAAACAAAGGGCAGAAAAGATTACTGTGTTCTTTGAATTGTGCTTTTTTACTTTTTGGAATAAACTGTTTAATCAGAAATATATCTGTCCATTTAAAAACTTTTTTTTCACATTTTGCTACATTTTATGTTACGTAAACATTACCTTTAAGTGAGAGAAAATACATGAATTCGTCCATCATATTATCGGGCACGTGGTGGGGTACGAAAGGCTGAGGTCCGAACATGTCATAGGGACCGACAGCTCCGGGTACGACATTCGACATGTAGTCATCACGCATCAAGTGGTTAAGAGGCACTTCCGGTTCGTGTTTTGGTTGTTCCAGGTCGTTCACAAGGTCCATAAACGAGGGGTCATTTAAAAGAGTGTCGAAGTCCAAGGTATCAAAGGCGCCTCGCTTTGAGTTTCCTAAAAGTCAAACATATTAGGACCGTTGAGTGTTATATTTTACGTGTATTTAATTAAAAATATGCTAAGAAACGATAGCAAGATTACTCACAGAAACAAAGTCAGTAAATCAATGCAATCTTTATAAATACATTGTAGATTTTCAGAAAGGATGTTTCTTCCAACATATTCGATAACGTTTTTTGTTTTAAACTTATCTACATTGCTAATCGATTAGGATTATTTGCTCATCTTATTCCTGAAGAGGCAATAAAACAAGGTCAACCGTTGCAAATACTTACAGGTAAAAACAGCTAATATAATCAAGACGACTTTATTTATTAGATACATTTCTGTCGGTTTTGCTCTTATTGTTAAATGACTCATCACAGATTTGTTTTCACGTTTACATTTGGCGTGCATGTGGATACCTTGGTCCTGTGTCTTTTCAATTTTTGTATATGTTGCAATGCTCATATGACTTTGTCTTTATATATTCTTATTGTAGTGTAGTTGCATTATAGTCAGCCTCTTTCATATGCAAGAATACTGTTAATCAACCAAAGTATTGCCAAGTTAAACAAATATTGAAAGTATATTGATGTAGATAGGTATACGTATATACCATAAATATATTCAACATTTTGAAAGGCATCAATTTTCATATCTCACATTATATTTAAAGATATATTTATATACTGTATGTTGTATTCAAATACATGCTAAATGACCAGACTGATTCTGTGTATCGACAGAGAAACAAGGAGAGGAAAACATACCAACTAGAGAACTTGAGACAAAATCAAACTGACACGCAACATGAATACATTCACAATTTATGCACTGTATAAAAGTCTTTTTATAGAGACTGGACTTAGATTTTAGAGTGCATTTCTTCTTAACTGTCTAACCTCACTTTTAAACAACGTCGCATTTCTTTGTTAAAATATTTCTTGTTTATTGCATCGCCTTCTGATGTGAGCTAATATAAAAGAATCCTAGATTAAGCATGAACGATCGAAGGCCGATCCTTAATCAGTCATGAAAGGCATCAAAAATCTGTGATGTAGCTGTGAGCATTTTGTCTGCTTTTGTCAGTGACGGACTTTATTGACAGATCACGGAAGTTTTATGAGTTAAAGGCGAGAAAGAAGTAGCGTTGGCTACATTAAGAAGCCAGTCTTAAACCGATCCAGTAAGCCATCGTCGCATTTTACTTAAGGCTTTTCACAAAGTAAAAACCGCGCCTGAAACGTTTCAAACAGGAGAAAGTAGTAAAGCAATGTTAGGCATAGTTCCTTTTTTATTTTAAAACATTAAATAAATGATACCTATAGATAATTGTAAGTATTTTCCTTCGCGTAATGAGATGCACTTTCCAGGTTGGAATCATAACAACAGTAACGATGTCGCTGTATTTTGCTTTTTTATAGCTCAGTGGTTGATACATCTATATATAGCCACTGTCCACTACTTTGAATCAGCCGTTTAATAAAAATGTTCAAGGACAAAAAATAGTTTATGGGCTTTTCAGTTATAAATACAGATAATTATTTAATGAAGAAAAGCTGTTGTCTTTGTAGGTTCTTTATGTTATCTGTAAAATTTAATATTGTGAATGCATTTTTTGCTAAATACGGCTGAAGCGTTGCTTTTATCTATGACATATAAAAAATAGGTACTTACATTTCTTTCTTCGGATTTTTTCAATGTACTATGCAATTAACAGAAGAAAGTCATCTATTGTGGTTATTTTTTATAATTTTATATTTAGTGTACAAGATGACATTGATTAGCTTCTAGCAAAGTCTTGCAAAATAGAACAGAAAAACACTTAAGGGCTTCTGATTTGCTTATAGTAATAATGTTCTAAAGTTCATAGTAATAGGGCAAATGTTTCAAACCTTATGTGATATCTGTTAAATAAATTGCAAAAAAATTGAGGTTTGTCATATATATTCTTATTCATTAATTTTATATATATATATATATATATATATATATATATATATATATATATATATATATATATATATATATATATATATATATATATATATATTATATATATTGGTACTTATATAAATATTTTATTTACGACCACTTGCTAAGAAAATCTGTACAAAACATTTTTGTTCTACCTCTTTTGGAAATAAATGTAAACGGTTTTCGTACTTTAGCAATACACTTTTTGAACCAAGTGCAAAAGCGAATATATCCGTTGAGGCCTGTGTCATTATTAAATAACGTAAAGTGTAGTGTCAGACAACGAGGCTGTAATATAGTTTCAAAATTGAATTACTCGGCTGATTAAAAATTAAATAACGATGATGTTGGTTTAAAACATACCCTCCTGTATTTTTCGTGCGTTCGCTTGTCTGTAATAAATGAGGCCAATGCCGCCAAAGACTCTGCTATTCTTTCATTATTTTGAAATTTTCACACATTAATTCACGCTTGTAGATAGATCACATGAACTCGCACTTTATGTTGTCAGTAACACCAGGTGTCGTTTCACAATTATGACACAACTAAATAAGCTTTACTTTCCTCGGCTAGAACAATCTTACTTTTTCTTACATATAGGGAATAAACGTATCAATGGTAAAAGCGTGGTTTCTGTCTATAATTAATTTAAAGATTTAGTATTTGTATGTGTTAATCGTAGTATGAAACGAAGTTTCCTAATATGTAGTGTGCAGAGAAAACGACATTTAAATGAATACCCTTACGTCTTTTTGTGTGTTTACTTTGTGATTCTAAAAAATATAAATGGAAAATATATACGAAATTTATATTTCCACAAATATGACTTCGCGTACTATAATTATTTTTAGACCTGAAAGCATCTTCTTAAAAATAATCGGAACCGAAATTACAGAAGGCTTTTTGTCTGGTTTGGTTTTACAATGTTTTTTATGGCAGACAAAAATCCCTATCACTTACAAAAATTCAAAAAAATGTCAATGTTCATAAAAATATTCGAGCCAGTTTTTTAAAGAATGCTAGCCTTAAGAGCTTGTCGGTCCACTTTGATTTCAGTTGGTATGGCATTATGCAAATGTTACCGGAATACGTGAGACAAAGTAGAATCGATGAAACCACATTCTTTTTTTTGTTATAACCTCTTTTTTTAAATAACTTCGAAGTAATGGGAGCGTTTTTGACATTATTGTATATTATATGTTATATATATTTTCCTGCACCAGATCGAAGTGAACTGTAAAGTATGAGACAAAGCTGCTTTCCACCTTTCTGGTTATATAATAACTGAACATAGGATGTGAAAAGTTTTGTTTTATAATTGTAAATGAGTTCATATTTTTATTAAATTCATCTTCTAGCACATAAAATAAAATTGCTGATATGTTGCCAAATATAGGAACAGTTGATGGATCCATGAATATTACTATCATCTAAACTTCATCAAAAGAACCAATCAGGTTCGAAGAAAACACACAGGTTGTTATTATAACGCAGGTTGTAATTATAGTCTTAATCAAAAAAGTATACCGCTGATAAGAATATGTAACTTATAACGGAGGTATATAAAGTATCAAACCTGTTTCGATGCGATGTTGTAAGAAAATACTCCTTAACTCAGATTTTTTATATATATAATAACATTGACAACGTTATCGTTTGCCTGATGCTAGAATGACACAAAAATTATCAAAGGTATAATTTATTATACTACAAAAATAATAAATACATAATTGTGCACACAATGACAATGTTTAGTCGTTGACTTACCAGCGTGTAGAAAGCCGGGATTCTAGAAAGAAAGAAAAGCAATATTGTCAGACATTTGTGAAAAATGACTCTTTTTAACATTCCGCAAACCACTATTTGTTTTCACAAAAGGGTTTTATAAGAAAATGTCTACAAAACCTTATAATTTTAACTCACTTTACTAACGCATTTTACTATATAATATATGAGATAAAATGAAATGGTTTGTTGTTCAGAACTGCAGCATTTCTTCTGAAATGAAGGAACAAAATCAGACTTTGAACTTGACTGATGTTTTTTTGCATAGCTTTTTTCAGTCTTAAGATTATGCACTTCCTCCAACAGATTTCATGATTCTTTCATAAAACCACACAATTTTATTACTGTCACATTTATCAAATATAGTTCAAATTGTCGAAGTAAAAACAACATCTTAACTTTATTTGACGATTTTATGCACAATAAGTCACATTTCAACAATCCGTCTATACTGTGTCTATATAGTATGCCTTTAGTTTATACTGACTATATTTTAAAAAGTATGCTTAAAATATTAAAATAAATATGGCGGTTTGTTATGATCTATGTTTGCAGTTTATGACTTAAATACCATGTTTCCATACATACTAGATATTGAGCCTTCGTTCTATGTATAAAAGAAATTACTAAGTTATATAAGTTTTTCTTTTCAATTACCTTTATATTCAATACGTTTGAGAGCATTGAATGAGAGTATTTGGTATTCGGTTGTGAATGGGCATCTATTGATGTCACAGTGTAAAACAGGGCGGCAAGGGAGGCAGACAAAAGCAGTTTGGTCACTTGGGTCTTCATGGCTCTTAATGATATCCGGTCGTTACCTGAAATATAAAATTAACCTCATTAACAGGCAACTGACTGGGAAAAATATAGACACATGATTGTTGGAATGACATAAAACAGGAAAAGAGAAATGTTATTAACAATATTTTGTATGGGCTTGTCCTTATTGTGCCTCAGTAAAACATAATAAATTCCCAATATTTCTTAAATTTAAAACCTTATTTCGCAACTTATTTCGCAACTTTGCATCAAGACTCGTGGACATCAAACCATTTTCTTTGGGAGCGATATTGTCCTTTGTGTTTATAAATCATCAAACAATTAAACACATTTAAGCTTTTACAGCGATAATGTCATTTGTGTGTTGGCAATGTTGTTGTTGTTTTTTATGACAGAAGTAAACGATATCAATGGGACATTGTCTTACTGTAGTTATACCCAATCATCTATTGTTTAAACCAAATAGAAGCATGTGGTGTAGCTATAAACTTATTTCATCACTTCATTGAAGTGTAGACACATAGGACAGTACTTTTACAGATTTCAAGAGACTGGTTGGATACATCTTAACAAGAAACCATTGCGGTCATTCATCATCATTTCATTACACGTGAAGACATTCACCAAGGATTAATTAACAATATTAAGTCTTGCCTAACGATCCAATATCTGAATAAAACCGTGGTTTATGTGTTAGTTTACAGCGAGTTAAGTATACTCACCCATCATTGATTATGGCTCAATTTTTTTTATCTACCTGTGTATCATATATATATATATATTTGATTCTTGTTACATATATTTATTTGTTTACGTCCTAAATAAATATATGTAACAAGAATTGTCTGTCTGCAGTCTTTAAGGCCCTAAATACGTACAATGATTAGTATTGTAATAAAGTGACATAGCTATAACAAAAACAACACGCCACACCGTATGCCTAAATGCTAATTCGAGATAAAACCTTTGTCTACTACAATACAGTAGATTAATAAATTTAACGCCTAAACAAGCTGAAAAAATAATAGTTTGCACTGAAGGAATTGTTATTTAGATTCAAGATAAATGATGATTACGAAAACAAATTTATTACTTCCACTGGTCTCAATTTAACTAGCTGAAAGGGATATATTTATTTTCTGCTGAACAGGCAATACATTTGATTTGGTAGTTTATTTAAGTCATTTGATCAAAATATTGTCATTAGTTATATGAACAATTATAAAATATATTACAGAGCAAGGATCGAGCAAAGACACGTCGTGATAAATATCCGCCCATTGCATTTTCGTCCTTGTTTGCAAATCCCGCAGCCAACAACCGCCAGACTATAAATCATTTAAAATGTCTTCTAACGACTTAATTATACCTCTTTTTATAGGCAGATTATCAGTTACAATACCGCTTGTAATGGGATTGCAGTTATTAGGATTTTTATTATTTACTAGCATAACTTTGCATAACCTCTGTTGGGGTTTGTTATATTTACATTCTTTTAAATATTTCGCGTTTATTAGATATTTTTAAAACTTATCTTATCGCATGGTTTCACCACATGATAGTTTTGCTTAATTTATATTGTCTAATTTATATTGTCTGCACGAGAGACGCATTTGTAGACATATGTTTCTTACATAATTATTTAGCCTATTTATGCATTTAATAAGATTCTAGTATGGGCCGAATAGGAATCCTCATTTTCTATGAATTGTAATGGTGTATGACTATGTCCTTTATATTTTAATCTTTCTCTGATGCTATTTCTGTGTTTCCATTATGCATGTTCTCTTTACCACGCGTATTTATTTATATATTAAACAGCTGTAATTACTGTTTATAGCATAATGCATATTAGTAATATTTTATATTCGAGTACTTATGCGCATGTAATATTTAACATGTCATTTATGCAATTCAATTCTTAGGTCCTTATTTATTTATTTATTGGGTATATCGTCCCACCAACAACTTAGGTCCTTTTATTGTTAGGTAAATTTGATCTTCGTGTTTTAATATTCCTTAGATTTGTTTTCGTACTGTGTCCTGTAGGTGCTTTTTATGTCGTAATACTTAAAAAAGCTTTTGTATATTGTTGTATATACATCTACTTATATATTGTTGTATATACATCTACTTATATATTGTTGTATATACATCTACTTATATATTGTTGTATATACATCTACTTATATATTGTTGTATATACATCTACTTTTATATTGTTGTATATACATCTACTTATATATTGTTGTATATACATCTACTTAAATAGGAAAAGGGTTTGCTATGTGTACACTAACATATTTAGCCTTTTAATCATAATCTATCGTGCGTTAAGAAAAATACAACTTTTACATCTGATCACGTAAACAATTTTAGAGTTATGAAATAATGTCTGTTAACTTAAAATAAAGGTTCACTGATTTATATGAAGTTATATATATAATAAGACTATATTCCATTGTGCAGTAAATATCAGATTTTGTCTTCAATTACAATTGAAATAAAGTCTTTAAACGTGGTGTATGCATGTTGAAATAAAGTGTACATGTAAATGGTTTACGGCTTTGTGGTATAAATATGGTCCTGTGATATAGAAACCAACAATTATGTGAATAAACTGATTATAAGTAGTTGCAAAACACTTTCTTAAAGTTGAGTTAGCAAATAGGTATACAAGCTTATGTTATATGTTAAATAGTAAACACAGTGATTCAATGTTATATCTATATTTATTTCTAGTGTCCAATGATACTCTTATGGTATAAGATATATACATAAAAGCCAACTGATATTACATGGGTAGATCAATGCAGCTTCCCTTATCGTGCCAACAATGTGCTAATCGCGGCGTTTAGTAAAATGGTGACGGAAATAGCGTGAGACAGTTTGATATATAAATAATCGTCGCCATTTTTAGCCAGTTAACAATTTCAATGATATTTCAAAATATATGAACTTCCACAGCATGTTCTGCTATTTTCATGACGATATTTCTTTAACCATAAAACACGGAGATAAATTTTAATCACTCAATCTTAATTAAACAATTTTACAATACAACAGAAGAGTGAAATGCATGCCTTTCTACTAGTCTACAGAAACTTTAAAAATTCGTGTTCAATATACTGATGGAGTTATTCCTTTTAAGAAAGAACACGTTATATTGTCGCCATAACACGATACTCGAAATTTCGAAGTGCTGTAAAAGTCTATCATTCAACAAGATGATTGTTTCCCAAACCACCGCCACTCTCACACACGCGCGCTTATTTTACATAATCTAAAAAGTACTAGTTTATATTTTTAAATATACCGCATGTTTATAAAAAAAACTTGTCTCGCTTAATGGCAGTAATTATTTTCCAATACATTGCATTCAAGCATTTTAATTCAAAATATAAACACGCGAAAAGTTTCAAGTAACAATCGTTATTAAGCTGCCAATATACATTTAAGCAGAATGTAAAATGCGTCATCTTCTTTCAAATATGTAACATCAAATAAAAAATAAATATTTCCATTCTTATTAAAAGTGTGACTTGTGTTGACTGACCATTCCAAGGCGATATCTATTGGGTTTGCTCTTTTTGTTTAATGACTCATCGAAGATTTGTTCTTACTTTTACATTTAGCTTGCACGTGAATACATTTGTCCTGTGCCTCTTCAATTTTTGGTATATGTTGCAATGCTTATAGGACTTTGTCATATTTCCTTATTAATTTGTATTGCACATAATATAATTTTAACTGTTATTTCAGATTGCAATAATACAACTCTACATTATTTAAACATTAAATTCTGTCTTGATTAGTGAACATGTCAGTAGTCGAATATCGCTTATGTCCTTAAAAGAAAAGAAATTCAATTTTGTATATATTACCAAAGAAGCGTTTCTATTCATAAACAATATACAATGTGCTGACTAAATGAAAAAAAAATCGATTTTTACGTCTTTTACAGGCGTGATTTGCCAAATACTTTATATTTGCAATGTTTCTTGGTTTAGAATGATTTCATCAATATAATGCTGAATTTTGGCAGATTTACTCATTTTCCACCCACGTTTTGCAGGAAAAATTTAAATACATTGTCTATCGTCTTGAAACAATCGGCATTAAATAATTTGTAAAACAATCGAAAGTGGAATATTGCACATATCGTAAACTTAACGTCATTTTGTTGATTATGCACCGAAACAAAATCGCTTGACATTGCTTAGCTACGAATAAGTAACTACATTTGCATATTCTTTTTATTAATGTATATAATATGTTCTTCATTTTGCTATTGCATCTAAGTACATCTGAAATTTGGGTTTTACTAGATATCCACTTGAAGCATTAAAGCACAGAGCAAGTGGACATTCCAAATATGTAAATATATCCCAAAAATTGACTTGATAACTGTTTTGCCAACACAAAAATAATTTTCTATATTCATTTCATCCTAAATGCTTTCGACACTAGATGTTTATACTTTTAAGCAATATATACTTAAGAATGCTAAAAGTCTGACATTTAAATGGTTATTTAGGTTATTTTATGTATAGTATGCATGTATTTTTCAGGAATGAACATAAACACAAGTTGTTTGTGTGTGAAATCAATATAAAAAGGTTGTATTATTTATCTTCTTTCAGTACAAGCTTTTAAGATATATCTCATTTTTTACTGTGTTATTCATTTTTATGCGAATAAGACAATACCAAATTTTGTTTTGTAAAATCAGACGTTTAAGTATTTTTATTGTCACCGAGAAATCTTGGCATGTAGTGTGTTTTATGCCCTTTGTTGCCAGTTTTAATGGAAAATACGCACTTACAAATAATGTCTTTATTAGATAAATGTTCCTGGAAAGTTAAATTTATTTTTTCAAATGCCACGATCTCTACATTTAATACTATATTGCAACACTCGCTGACTTTTCTCGAATCAGTTTATGAAAACAATACACTAAACATACCTTTTGTAATGAAAGGATCCACAGTAATTTTAGTTCAATTCAATGTCCCCAGCTCCTAAAAGGGCTTAACGTTTGTAGTATGCACCAGGTAGCTGCGATTCCACGTTTAAGCTCCACAATCCTGGCAGGGGCCGCTATAGTGTCTCCATACAAGCGGCTCGGTTCTGGTGGATCCAATAGTTGACGTGTAGGTATACGGAGGCAAGAAGGCTAACTATCGATGAATGGAAATTGTCGCCACAGATATTAGAAGCAGAAAGATGGGGGTGGGGACGTTGTTAGTGCAGGGGATAGTGGTAAGAGGCAACTGGTGCCCAGTCACATATCGGGGATTATATGTCAACTGTGGTTTGTCCCTCTGGAGGTTAAGAAACGTATATGAAGAAGAAAGATGTTCAGACTCAGCTTTACCGCTTTCATTATCCATTTTATTACTTTAAATGACGAGACAAAACTTCAAAAAAATGAATAGGCAAACCACGAGCATAAAACTGTACATAACTTAGGTTATGTTAGGCCTCGTTCTTGTAAAAAGGTGACATATCTTACATCAATAAGAATACAGTACTGTTATCACAAAATGAACATTATTCAGTGATGTGGTCCTATGAGGTGTGCTATTGTATTTGCTTAATTGTGAGTCAAGTCCATTTTGTAATTGTTTACATTGATTTTTTGTTGTTGAGGCAAATGATATGCAAACAAACATACTACACATTTGTATGCTAATACGAGTATTTGAATAAACATTTATATTATAAGTTTTACAGATCATTTTAAAACATTTATACAGTTAATCACGATTGCAGACGGTTATACCGGGCCAATCAGTCGTTGAACAACACTTATATTTGCGTGAGTGTTAGCAAGGGAGCTTTATCACTACCAGTTTTCAACGACTTTGGTATGTCGCGGCCCGGCAATGAACCCGGGGCCTCCCATTCTTGGCGCAGACGCTCTACCGATTGCGCTACCAGGTCCGGTACACAGTATCGTTTGATTCCCGACACACAACTAGGTTTTGTTAATGGTTAATGACAACAACGTCAATTCCATATTATTTACCGATATCCCAGTATATTTTGATAGAGGGTAAAGGAAATTCAGCACCGCGGCACACAAGGAGCATACCGGATTTCTCGATTTTGTATAATTGGGATGCTACCATTTTGTGCATCCAAGGTCAAAGATGCTCCTATTTATGAAAAGGAATCGATTATAGCTAACAAAAATGTTGTCGAATGCATGTCAGCGGAAATCATTCTGAACAACCAGGGAAATATGGTGTACTCGATTAGCATTTTTTTGCGATATTCCTTACAATTTTTATTGGGTATCGACTTTTAATTTGATAATTTAAATTCTTTATTTAAAAAACGAATTTTGCATAGAAACATTATCTTTATGAACATAAAATTTACTGCCAGTCGCCAATTGTTATGAGATAATTTGTTGCAGAATGCTAAGAGCATAATAATTACCTATTGTTCGTCAATTTAATCAAACACGACCTTTGCAAATTGTAAACAATATGGCTGAGCTGATTGATATTTCGAAATATCGCCTAATTTAATGGCAAAAGCGATGTGTGAACCCCTCCTGGGTAACGGAGGACAGATCTACAAGAGAAATTTCTAAAAAGTTATGTATTTTGTCGACATTTTGATGCGCCAATAAGATACAACGGAGGTACAAACAATCTAAATACACTGCGAATTGCAATCCCTGTAATACAGTGGAAACGTGAGACTACACAGTCATGAATTTTGCAGTTGATTTGTTGTTTGATTGTTTGTGCTTTGCGACCCACTATTCTTATTAGTTCCTTTGTACTGTGTTTACCTCTTATAAATCTTACCCTCTTATAAATCTTATAAAGCTGTCGTATTTTATTAAGGCATTTGTTGTTCATTCTGCTCCTTATATTGAGTGAAATAACTCCTTATTGTAGTTGGATCAAATAAAGCAATATATTGTAGTACATATTGAAATACGCTCTATATTTGTATCGCAACGTATCGTCTTACACTGCAAGCATATCGTTACAGCCCTATTATTTAGTAAGTCACGGTATTCGACAGTTTAAAGAAAAAGAACCCTACACGAATTGGCATGTATTTATAAGAAATACTTTATTTAAAGGTCGATATGCCTGTAACATAAATTTTATAGTGTTATTTAAACACTGTATTTGAGTTATTTAGTCGACAAATCAACACGATAATTGCGGTTAATTATACTAGACACAGCGCAGAAGTTATTATACCTTAACTAAAATTAACGAAAATGTCAATGGCATTTACTGATGCGACGCTGAAAACCGGAAGTGATGGTGTAATAACAAGGACAATTTGTGAAAAACAGCCTTCACTATTCCTGTTTGGGAGTCAGTGCGGATAATCAACGCAAAGCTTGGGAAACAATTGTATGCGTCATGCGCGTGTCAGGAAGAATTTGCCTTTTCTAGTTTCTTTCTAAGAAAGTGCTGCTTATTAGGCTTTTAAGCAATGGCGTTGCATGCATGGTTAGAGCATAGCTTAAAGGAAACTTTTCTTTTTACAAACAAGTTATGCGAAAAGAAAGAATATATGCTAAATATAAACCTATATGGAGTAATACCATTTGCACACCGATCATGATAAAAATATTAGAACAGTTTGATAAGAATATTGATTATAATAGTGAGTGACAAACTGTAAATACACGCTATTAGATTCTTGAAAACAAATTATGAGGTGTCGGAAGTCAAATTAATCAGACACTGTTTGTGGCGACAGCAATCCTATAATGACTTTATTACTGTCTTTTGGTAGACAATGTCGGATCTTTCCGAAAGCATTGATTTTCCCCCAAAGTTGCATTTGGCAAGTGAATTTGTCAAAATTAACACCGTATATCGCTTACAAAGACCGTACATATTTGTTCTGTTATTCTTATTGAACCTTTTAGACTTTGCGGTATAACAGTAATATTCCCATAAAATAGACCTTTAAAGCAAACCTCCAAATCAAAATTATCATTCTTTTTGTTTTTAACCAATTAAGTTCTCTATAATTTTACTCTGTTCATCATGGCGGACTTACAAATGTAAATAAACCCACTCTTGCTATAATTACTTTTGGTTCTCTGTTAGAAATCATCAAATTTTTATCACAATAATATGTAAGGGGCATTTAACTTCTATCTTAAACTCTTAAACTTAAGATTTATTTGCAACTTCATATAAATAAATAAATAAATAAATATATGTATATATGTATATATATATATTTATATATATATATATATATATATATATATATATATATATATATATATATATATATATATATATATATATATATATATATATATATATATTATAATTATTATTATTATTATTATTATTATAATTATTTTTATTATTATTATCTAGTTATAACCACATTTAGCTTTAGAACAAAGGAGTGTCCGCCTATGTTCATATTTGGATTTGTTTTCAGATATGAAAATTATTGTTTTGTTCTTTCTTGTCGTTGTAGTTATGTTGATGCTAGTAGCATTTACGCAGTCAGGATGAGGTAATGGTGCTGTTTTTCTTTGTAAAAAGTTGCATGGTCGGAATATCCATTGCAATATTGTCATACTATGTTACGTTAGATATATTCTATTGCACCACCTTTCATCAGAATATCTGAACTGCAAGAACTTCTCATCTCTTTAAACAAATTATGCATTACCATCAACCCACGATTTGACATTGTTTGAAAAATAAAATAAATAATTGATGGGCAAAAAGTTTAATTATTACCTCTCTTTCTGGTCTACACTGTTCTCGAAATAACTAGCGAAGTACACGTTTAAACATTCAATATTGCATATTGGTACGTTTAAAAATCTACCCAGGTTTCTGGTGCTTTGAAATGCTATCTCAGACATTACTGTGGCTACGGCTACAATAAACTAGTTAGTCAACTTAGAGACAGAGGCCATAGATCTATATTGAAGAGGTGGGTGTGACCTTCAACAAAATAGTTTGAGGAATGGTGTCGTAGATTTGATATATCACTGACACGTTTGTATCCCCTTATGGTACTCCTAATTTCATAAAACTGATCCCAGGGGTACTAAATGAACTTAAGAACAGTCTGATGAAATTAGGTCGTACGTTCTTGTTCCCGTAGTTATCAATGACAAAGTGGGTTCTGAGAAAGAATTCATGACAACGGACTTTGTCTGTGATAGGATTCACAATCATATGGCTTACACTTTGGTCAATAGGTAGTTTTACTCATAACGTCAGAATGTTTTTGAAGTTCACAGCGTAATTTGCCTTGCTTGTCAATTTATTTTGCCTTGGTAGGCCATGTATGTTGTCTTTGTTGTCTTGCTTCACAGTGTATTTTGCCTTGTTATTTTGCCTTGGTTTGTAATGTATTTTGCCTTGGTTCCCAATTTATTTTGCCTTAGTTCACAAAGTTCACAATATAGCTAAACAAAGTTAAACATTACTTTCAAAACATTTGCATATTTCCATGACATACTGCAACAAATAGGTTAATCAATCACCACAGGATATTTTCTTTGATGCCACTTCCTTGTTATGTCACAAGTAAGTTTCAGCTGTCTTCATTTGGGATTCTATCTGGTATGCTCAATTGTCCTGAAATAAATCGATAAAACTTTTCATTAAATCGAAAAACGTGCCATAATTTGGCGTTTGCTAGTATAGACAGATCACAAACACGCCAAAGTACATGGCGGAAAAGAAAACAAAATGTTTCAATACGGAAATGTTAATGTATAAATTAAAAGAAAATTGCCACAACGTGGATGTTTTCAAGTCTTGCATGCATATCTATTTTTACTACTTGGTATGTATTTCACAGCCTATTTAAATAAGAAATGCAATACGTAAGACTATATCATGATAAATATAAGGATAGTTTTACATAACCTTATTGACCAAATGTTGTTTTATGATATTGTAGCAAGGCTAAGTGCATGAAGACAGGAAGCAGATATAAAATCCTAAAAATGCTAAAGTATCAATATACACGATATTAAATTCTCCATTTTAAGTTTAATTTGACCTATCATAAAAAAAAGTTTAAGTTTGTCATGTCATATAGTAATAAATTATACTGTGTGATATTATTCAAATGATAAAGTAAATTATAACAAAAACGATTGTCTGACGCTTGTGTATGGATTCAGTTGCTTAACAAAACGTATTATTTTAAAAAGAAAGAAACACATGAATATTATATATTTGCATCGTCGTACATGAGTACATTTTGTGTATGCGTGTGTTCGGGTGTATGTTTTTGGGTGTATACTAGCACTTTTTCCAGAAAAGAACATCAAATCATGAAGCAGAATAATGAGTTTTAACACCTTATGTTAGGTTAAGAATTTGGAATGTTTCTTTCTTCTTTTTGGCTAAATAAAGTGTTCATTTTGACCTAATTGTCGAAGTAGTAAAATGAACGATTCTGTTTAATATAAGATCGCGAAATACTATTATCATGTTAAATTAATTACTTCCTCTAACTGTCGGTTTCACTCGATTGTGTTTGATCATATGTATATGTTATATAATATACAATCTAACAGGAAGTTAAAAGGTCTGCTTAAATGTTTTATTTTGTAATGAATTGTTTAATGGTTATATAGCTTTGTATTTCGCATATGTGTTTATTGATTTCCATTAATCAATGCAGCAGGCCAGTCTTCTTTAGTCCCATAAAGATTTCTTTTGATCTAAATAATTTCCTGTTTCTCCAATTAATAGATTTCCAGGTGGCAACATTTAAGATGTATTTCCCGGTCAACAATAAAAGCAACATGATTATTTAATCTGTCAATTAATTTCATGAATAAATGATCTGAAGTTGTAGGCGAATAATGTAGTCATATACGGCTTGTGAGATTATAAGGAAATGACATTTTGCAGCAATCCAGTTGTTATGAATATTTCCTTCGTGTCTTTGATGTTGTTGTTGTTGTTTGTAAAGTGCCGCATGATTATTATTACTGCGATAGCGCTACTAAAATAATTGCATTGATAAAACAGAATAATAGGTGTAACAATTCTTCACGACATTTTATAGCTAGTCCACAAATAAAGGCATTCAGAGTTATTAAGCTAATTGGGGTTGAGGTATTGTTCCGGTCTGCCTTAAATGCTCAACCATTGCTTGTTAATATTCCTTTTGTGCAAGAAATATTTACTTGCGTTAATGTTATTATGTTCTATCGCTCGGAGAGAGTAGTTATCAATCTTACTGTTAAGATACAGATCCCTTTCCAATAAAACCTAACGGCGATGTAATACCCTGCAAAGATTATTGCATTAGTTGTGTTTGTTTTTACTTAAAATGAAACACACTATCTTTCTTTTTACTGAACCATGCACGAGAGCTTAGTATGATTGAATTAATTTGTGTGTATTGTTGATGAAACTATGTAAATAGGCTTTCTGATGCATAATGGGGGTATTTCTTTTCCATTCTCATACGTCAACGTTTGTAGGTATGGTACACGTACATTAGCGACTTGATGACTTATTATTTTTTTGACTTGAAGTTCAATCATTAGAAATATTCGTTTTAAAGTATAGATGAAGAAGTAATAAAGATTAATCGTTTCGAAGGTTTTGTACTTATGTCATACATTACTGTTATTAGTAGTAGGAGTAGTTGTAGTAGTAGTAGTATTGTTATTATTATTATTATTGTTGTTGTTGTTGTTGTTGTTGTTGTTGTTGTTGTTGTTGTTGTTGTTGTTTATGGTAGTAGTAGTTGCAGTAGTAGTAGTGGTAGTGGTGGTAGTAGTAGTACAACAACTACTACGAATATAACCAATACTTCCTTGTACACGTATCAATTGTCTTATATAAGATTTTTTATATCACTGACTCCATAAAACGACCTTGCGGAAGTGCAAGGTTGAGGCCCATACAGAAACCTCACGCTATCTTTTTACCGACGACCATTTGAATGTGCGTTATCATAACCGTACTCTGTAATCACTTAGCTTACATCTACATTACAAGCAGCTGTTTTACTGCTGCGCCATATAATGTTCATATAACCATCGTATACGATCGATTCCTGTGTACTGTGTGGAGTCAAAGTCACCAGAAATAAGGCTTCGTTTGAACCATCAACCCTGCATCGGTCATATCATTATTATTTTCTACTGTATGTACATCAAACATTTCCTCTCAATGTTAGAACATATTTACAATGTATTTAATTCTGCTTACAAATGTATTTTGCCTTGGTTCGCAATGTATTTTGCCTTAGTTCGCAATGTATTTTGCCTTAGTTCGCAATGTATTTTGCTTAGTTCGCAATGTATTTTGCCTTAGTTTGCAATGTATTTTGCCTTAGTTCGCAATGTATTTTGCCTTAGTTCACAATGTATTTTGCCTTAGTTTGCAATGTATTTTGCCTTAGCTCGCAATGTATTTTGCCTTAGTTCACAATGTATTTTGCCTTAGTTTGCAATGTATTTTGCCATAGTTCGCAATGTATTTTGCCTTAGTTCACAATGTATTTTGCCTCAGTTCGCAATGTGTTTTGCCTTAGTTCGCAATGTATTTTGCCTTAGTTTGCAATGTATTTTGCCTTAGTTCACAATGTATTTTGCCTTAGTTCGCAATGTATTTTGCCTTAGTTCACAATGTATTTTGCCTTAGTTCGCAATGTATTTTGCCTTAGTTCACAATGTATTTTGCCTTAGTTCGCAATGTATTTTGCCTTAGTTCGCAATGTATTTTGCCTTAGTTTGCAATGTATTTTGCCTTAGTTCGCAATGTATTTTGCCTTAGTTCACAATGTATTTTGCCTTAGTTTGCAATGTATTTTGCCTTAGTTCGCAATGTATTTTGCCTTAGTTCACAATGTATTTTGCCTTAGTTCGCAATGTATTTTGCCTTAGTTTGCAATGTATTTTGCCTTAGTTCGCAATGTATTTTGCGCAATGTATTTTGCCTTAGTTTGCAATGTATTTTGCCTTAGTTCACAATGTATTTTGCCTTAGTTCACAATTAAAAAAAATCAGCATACCACATCGTCGACGCTGTTTTAAATGTTTCGAAATATGGAATTTAATATAATCTTTGTATTTATGTCTTTTTGCTTTATCTTATGCGATAGGGGCACATAAAATTGCATATTTTCGATAATGTACAATTCATTTCAGTCCACCTAAAGTCAAACTAAAGCTTTTTCTATGTGAACAATTGATGTAACATCTAGCCAAGTGTTGTTGATAAGCTGTTGATAACTTAAACACCATGGAGATTTTAGGCTCAATTCCCTGCAAATACGATAGGTAATGTTGCCAGATGTCAAGCAAATTATGAATCGTTCCACATGATGAAAACAAATTAAAATGCATGAACGTTAAAATACTTGAATAAGTTTTCTTAATAACAAATGCAATGTCAAAGCAAGTCTCTCATTGATACGTTTACTGTGGGGATTTATAAATGCAATCGGTGAAAAGTGTATTAAGTTCCTATTAACAAGAATCAACACCATTTCTGCCAAACTGTTACAATAGAATTTGCAATATTATCATCGATACAACTAAAACGTGTATTGCAAAGTTATATCTCATCCACATTATTCGAGAATACCTTAATTCCAAACAAAATACGGTTTGAAGATCAACGGTCCTGCCTCATTACCATACATTCAGAAACGGTATAAAATTTACCTAGTAATTGTGTTACAAGTTGATAGCGTTGTTGGTTATTAACATATACATTCATTGATACGAATATAAGTAATTGCTTAACTGCAAATTTTTGTTAAGGAAACCAATGTTATAACCCATACACAAATAGAAATATAAAACCAGATTATAAATATAAGTATCTTTATTGCATTGTTTCATATTTTTCCAACACGCATGTACAACATGTACACACATTTTTTTCATAAAAAAAGTATTCGCATCATTTTCCTTAACATCATATAGTTCATCGCAGTTGATAAGACGTCCCATTGGCATTTTCTTTGATCTCGGCACCTTGCTGTGTCTCCAATCATTTCCCAGTAACCGTCATTTCAGATTTTATCTCTTCAATTGATTTGCCATAAAATTGAATTGTTATACGTAAATTTGTCATGAAAAGTTTATGCTGTATAGTTACTTTTAAAGGCGAATCTGTCTGACATATTGTTTTATATTTTCCAAGAGAGGATTCGAGTCAACGTGCATAAATGATAAAAAACGTTCAATGATCTTTAAAATTAATATCTAATATAAATTTACTTATAAATGATACATTTTGTTTCATTTACGAATGTCGCAAAACCCACACCCTCACCCTGATACAATGTTTAAAACATTCAATAATCTTAATAATATTGTGTAATGTCTGGTCACACATGTGTTGTACTTTTACAATTGACAGACTTGGAAATAGCTTTGTCAGTACGTTTTCAAATAAATATATGTTGCAATAGCTTGTCATATTTTCTTGAAAGCTCAGTGAATTATGTAAACTGACAAAAATGTAAACCTATCAGGTCATTGTTT
This sequence comes from Sinonovacula constricta, assembly GCA_007844125.1. Classification (NCBI taxonomy): domain Eukaryota; kingdom Metazoa; phylum Mollusca; class Bivalvia; order Cardiida; family Solecurtidae; genus Sinonovacula; species Sinonovacula constricta. Next base: position 50,619,352 of record CM017568.1, on the reverse strand, counting down.
CCAAACATTGGCTTATACGTTTTTAATTAAGCACCCCAGTCGATCCATACTGCCGACTGACCGTTCCAAGGCAGTAACTGTCAGGTTTGCTTTTTTGTAAATGACTCATCACATATTTGTACTTACTTTTACATTTGGCTTGCATGTGAATACATTTGTCCTATACTTTTCCAAGTTTTAGTAAATGTTGCAATGCTCATAGGACTTTGTCATATATTCTTATTGAAAACTGAATATTGCACGCACCTGTATATCATATTCAGGGTATATAAACGCATGGCTGGTGAGTGAGATGTGCATTTGTCGTTCCTCCAAGTCAGTTATGTTCACTTTAACTATTTAAAGAATTTTTACAACAATCAACAATTAAACTAGCAGGAGTTTTTTGTTGGTGTAAAATATGTGTTTTAAGTACAGATTGGTAGAGGCGTTACATAAATTATGTAACGATAAATCCTAAGAGCTCATAAATGACATTGCAAGTGCTTAATGGAACAGTAAATCTCGTCTTTCCTCATCACCGCTTACTCACGGGATATAAGTATGACAGATAGTTGTTCGAAAATAGAATGATAATGGCATCGTGTCTGTAAACTCTCATCTTTAATGTATAAACCTTGATTTTTACATATTGCCTGTTTGAACATAGACATTTATATGTTTATTGTGTCTCTGAAGAGAAACAATAACTTGTATTGCGATATTTGTAAAACATGCAACTGTCGGTATCTATCTTGCACATAAATACAGAATGACTCAAGTTTTCTTCCAGCTCATTGTTTGAGGTGCGTTCTAAATTTGTGAATAATATCTATCAGCCTGCTGCAAATTACGTATTAAATAATATTTAGATTTAGACAAACTCGGTATTTTTATAATGAATTGTATCTAAAGAAGTGTGAAGTTATATGTTTTTATATGAACGTCCATGAATGATGTACTGTTTTTCACTTTTGGAAATGCTAGTGACATCCTAACTTATGAAGAAATCGTAGATATATAAGACATAATATGTGCATCGTAATAAAAAAGTCAGTTCAGTAGTCAACAACTTATTTAATTGTATTGCAATTCATTTTGCCTACTAAGTTATTATTTTGCTATGTCATCTTCCTTTGATTAGATATGTTTATGTACAATATTCGTCTGTGGGAAGAAACGACCTTCGAGATGTGACCCGGTTTAAACATCCAAGAATAAGCATCAATATGACAAAGTCCTATGAGGATTGCAACATATACCAAAATTCGAAAAGGCACAGGACAAATGTATTCACATGCCAGCCAAATGTAAAAGTAAGAACAAATCTGTGATGAGTCATTTAACAAAAAGTGCATACCCGACAGTTACTGCCTTGGAACGGTCAGTCGGCAATATGGACAGACTGGGGTGCTTAAACCGGTATGACAGAGCTCTAACCTCGCACTTCCTGATGGATTGCTCAAATGCAAGCAATGAAAGGAAAACCAATCCAGTTGGAAAAATGTCCAAGCGCTGGCGTTTTGTTATAACGAAAGTAGTGACGTCATTGAAAAATAATGTCCACAAAGTGTTTAGAAGAGAGATAGGTATGATTTCGATTAGAAGAACTACACAAATTGTTGATATGAAATTAACTTTTTAATAAAAAAATGAGCAGAGAAGAGTATATAATTGTGGCATCGTGTTCATGTGAAGATGAAATTGAGGAACCAAAATTCAGTGTCCATCAAAGGAAATATACGTAACAATCCTTATAGGTTGAAACCAATGACAACATATATTACATGCATGGGTAGATTGTCTAGGACCGCCACACTGCACAAGCAACATTGTTGTGATCATGATTAAGAATATGTATAAGTATTTGTTGCAACATATACAAAAAGTTGCTTTCCCAGTATGAAGCAATTGTTAACGTAAACGGTAGAGTTCTAAGACATCACAGGCAGTAGCGCCGTACTTTTGTAATATGAACTTCCTGTTGAAACTTAAGACATGTTTATTTTTTTTTTTTTTTATTTTTTTTTTTAGGGGGGGTTACTTTTGTGGGGTTGTAAGTTTATTGATTAGTCCTAAAGTAAAGAGATCTTCAGTGGTTGTAAGTCTTTTTTAATTGCCAATGATTTCCTTATGCCATCTGCCTTCTGTTATGTCATAATAAACGCAGACAAACCATATATATAGAAGTCATTGTGAAGATAGCGATCTTTGCGCATATGTTGATTTTTGCCCAGCCCTGTTTTTCCAGTAAGTATTTAGAAAATAATTTCTATGATTTATATATCAGATTTGGACATTTTAAGGGTGAAATATATGTGTGCTTTTGACATCCTTCGTAGGTTCTGTCGACAAATAAATGAAAACAATTTGACGGTTTGTCAAAGTTGCCTGTGGATTAATATGATAAATCTGACATTCAATATTTTGACTATGCTAATGCCGCAATTACTGTCAGATGTGCGTTGTATTTTGACGACAAAGCTATATTTTTATAAACACTTACCCGACTTACTAGCTAAAACCAAAAAGACAACATATATACATGGTAAACTGTCTGTCAATAACATATGTTAGAGGCAGTGGTCGTGATCCGGTATTCACGCACATTACAGGCGTAGCGTAGTTTATTGGAAGTCACAGTACCGTCGGTTTTAATAGCTTTTCATAACCATATAAACGCTCGAATAATACATTAACATATCTGTAGAAATGAGACAGAATTCATAGAACAGATAAAAGCAAAAATTACGCAATTGAAAAGGCAATTTACTATACTATCACAATCATGTTGTCATTTTAATGTGTATGATCGATATTTCTATGTTTAACTACATACATCGGTAATTGAATGGTGTTTTGATGTAATTGTATGTAATTTCCTTGTATAAACTATATGCCGAGTAAATAACAGGTATTTACATGTTACTATGCTATCATTTGCCTGCAAAATTTATATGATACGGTTTAAAAAAAACACTTGCAAACTAGAATAATCATCATGTTGTCAGTAGAAATGTTCTTCATGGCACTCAGAACAAATACGCGATCGAATGCCATAATCTTAATCTTACGCAGCTGTGCTCAGGGTATGTGAATGTCTCGTCATAAAGACTAAAAAAAAATACGACACGCCTCACTATTGTTTTTTTATCTTCTGTATAATTTACAAGAATTGTCTTCAATAAGTATTGTTATTTTTGAAACATCAAACATCATGTTGTTGTTTTTTACCACGATGTACTGTTGACAGAAATGAGATAATGTCGTCCTCAACCTCATGTGTTTTAATTCTCATCCTAAATCCAGTAACTTGACTTACGAGTCTTTCTACATACTGGGCACAAAAATAGAACATCAAAAGATAAAACTCAATCTTTCATAAAGGTTCCAGCAGAATAGTTTCATGACACTAAGAAATACTCTTAAAAATGTTTAAACCATATTGATCATTTATTATCCTTTTCTATAATGATTTCAAATGGTTTGTTATTTTAAATTAACATTAAAAACGTAAACAGACGATTGCTGTATGAGCTGTAAGAATTCTAGCTTGATAAAATATGAAAAAGAACAAAATGTTACAGAAGCGAATAATACAACAGATTATTTTGGAATGTCGAACCCGGGACCTCATGCTAGGAAGTCTCTGTGCCAATACTGCGTAGCGTTGTTTGACATTGCGACTGGCAAATGTTTATTTTAAATAAAAAACAGGATATAAGTTAACTAGCGAAAACTTATGTTCACTTTTACATTTGAAACTTCTTCTAAATAAAAAACATGACTTAATTTGAGCTATTTAACTTCAATGATAAATTATAAATCATTAGTTTTCCCATAAGCAAGAATAAAAATATATTTATGAAATTCACAAGCCTTACCCTTTATTCGAATTAAATTGTAAAAAATCATATCCAGACGTGGTTGAGAAAAATATATTAAGGCATCGATATATTTTTACAAAAATAACAAGATCATATGGGTATTATAATATATATTAAAATTAGAAAAAGCATTAGACAAAGGTATTCTCATTTCAGTCAAATGTAAAAGTGACAAAAGACTGAGTCGAGAATTGCATAAAATGGAGAATTCCAACAAAAATGTTCACTGTCTTAGATACATAAATAGTTTCAATAAGGGTATACGTAACAATTTGGAAAGGAATTTTATTTATCAAATTTGAAATATAAATATAAAATATGTCCATAGGCACAACAAAATTTTGTTTGGCTTACATCAAATGGAAACACATTTCATTGAAAATCACACCGTTGGGTCACATATAAGCCCTAACCAGATTGAGTTTTGTCCATATTTGCAACGAGATAGACGGATGAATATAGAGATATATCTTTGTATAGTTTTTTTTAACATGGCTGAAAATTGAATGCAAGAACTACCAGTATTCAATGCTTCTTTTCAATATTTCTGACCAGGAACTTGTTCGAAATTCGCCCATCCTACACCATATGTTGCTAAGTTCCAATTGTCGTTCACCTACTGGTTTCCTGTTATTGCTACTGACACGTCAGTATTTTTCAGTCACAAAATCCTATACATGTCAGAATATTCGTGGGTGTCATAAGTAATAAAACAGAATCCATGGAAATTATTGAAGATGTGACAATATTAGGACACTCGATACGGATAGGCCAAAGGGTGCAGCAAGTGTTGCAACGTCAAACGCAGATATATTTTAGTTAATGGCTTCCGCACTGTATGATTGGTATAATGGTGTAGATATCTCTGTTGAAAAAACAAACAACCCAAATCAAAAGTTTGAACTAAACCCCATTTTACAGACAACAATTTTGTCTGTACATTGTTTTTGGGCGGTGTCGTTTTAATATATAAATAATTGAATTATAATTATTGAGTTATAAAAAACAATAAGAATAAAACTAATATATGTTAAGCATAAATTTAGAGCATAAAACAGATGTATTCAGATGATATTTTAACGGTTGTTTGTTGTTGGATGTTGAATAGCTCATTGTACAATTTTTAAATGCAAATATTTGGCCCGATGTCATGATAATGTGACTGGGTGTGGTATAATGTCAGGTGTTCACGGCATACTATACACAGTGAATGCAGCACTATATCTGCTTCAAGTGGACACCGTCTCCAGATAACTGAAATACTGTTGGTGGGACGATAAACCCAACAAACTCACATACCGTGTTCGAATGTTGTGAATTGGTGCAGTTTGCAATTGAGAATTTCCATGAAAAGAGAGATAGCTTGTAAGCATATAGCAACAATAACAGTAAATAAGGACTTGAAACATTGAATTGAAGCTTTACATGGCGTATTTATCTCTTCACATGTAGCAAAGTATTCTAAAGACAACAAGCATCTGGTTAAATCTATTGAGTCTGATTTCTGCAGTTTGATCTTTACCAAAATATCTCCCCCTAAATCAAGCTATTAGATGATAAAAGAGGATAAATTGTTCCCAGATATGACATGAATGTTGTAATGGTCTTGCTTATCTTATAAAAAAGATAATTTGTATGAAGGAACATATCGGATTAACAAGCGGTTACAGTTTACCAGGATGTGTCGAAAAGACATTTGTTCTTAGTGATACATCGGAGAGACGTTTTGTATCTGAAAAAAATAAAGAAAAACACACATGGTTTTATGTAATGAACTCCTAAGAAAGCTCTGGCATATGCTGAAATCTTGCCTTAAGATGCTCTTTAGATTTCGCTTGCAGGTCCGGTAACAACTGTTATAAACAAAACCATATGCTTACGATCAGAATAAAAAGATTTTCGGGAGAGTATTACCTAATGGTTATACTTATTCAATCAAGGATAAAGGGTCAACTGATATTGCAATCATGTTAGTCGTAGATTCTAATTATTCCGCTTATGTTCAGTTAGACAACTTATACCCTAATAACTCATTTTCAAAACTCCGATCACATTTTTACTTGTATACATTTGACAGATCATAAGAAATTATGAAATTGTAAAGCGTCATTTTTATCCGTTGTTTTACATCACATTGGATGTATGTATGTATTTATGTATGTATGCTGGGAGTTTAAGTAACTGTTTATGAAACCTTTAAAGAATAGAAATACGTTAAGATCCTAAGTTCGGTTGTTCTGTGGTTCAAAACGATGGTTCAACAAAAACCAACATGGTTAAACAAGACGCATTTACTAGTGTGTGTATGATGATATCTCAGTAAGCAATATGTCGCCTATATAAACCTTTATACTCATAATCGAACAAGTGACTTTTTTCATCGACATGGCTGAGCCACTAAATTGTGTTCATAGCCGCCTTGTATGCGTTTGGCAGTTCACTGATTGTCGGAGATGTTAGGCAGAAATAAAGAAGTGTGGATACAAATGTTTGTTTTGTAAAGAAGTAAAATCAATTCAAAACACCGAACATCAAGAACAAAGTCTTTCTGTACAGTACAGTATATGTATGTAATATGTAAAATCAACTCAAAACATTGAACATCAAGAACAAAGTCTTTCTGTACAGTACAGTATATGTTATATTCTTAAATGTCTTTCGGGGCGTGGCTTTATAGATCAGTAATTTTTGGTTTTGTGACCATCTGGCTATCTGTCAAACCAGTGCCACCGTCTCAGACAAAATAAAATAAATAATAATAAATCCATAGCCGTGATACGACCAAGTAAAATTAATATATATAACAAACTACTGAAAATCGAACCTTTTTATAATAGAAACAATACAAAAATAAACTTGTTATTTAACCCATCATAAAAAATAAGAATACGTGATCAGACCTAATTCAAAACATCGAAGTAATTTTGAGTAAAATCAATAAGAAAATTCCACCCTTCATATCACGATGGTAAGATCTAATTGTCAACCGCCATAATTATTGTGTTGTTTTGTGACACTACATAAGCTTGAATGTTATAAACGTCGTCGGGACAAACAACTGTTTGCTGATAATTTAGTTTGATATTTATCATCGTATGAACAACATATTTACGTAATCTGAACACCAGTTGTATAGGTTGGTATAACATAAAAAGACATAATACGGTTGGAAGTGTATTCGAAACGACAAAAGTGTTATGTTTTATCAGAAACTAACGGCTTGGTTATCAGATTTTAATAAAAACTTAAAATGAGGCAGGTTTGTAGCTTTTGGAGTTGACGTCTCTAGGTCATCTCCTAATGTAAACCTCTTGTTTTTGTTTTGTTTTACCTTACGTAATTGAAACAAACGATCTCTGTTAATGCTTCGTAGTAAATTGATCCTGATTTGCGTATATATACAGTCAATCCATATCGCCGACTGACTGTTCCAAGGCGGTAACTTTTTTGGGGGGGGGTAAATGACTCATCACAGATTTAGGCCTTGTATTCACCAACCATTCTTAAATAAGAATTGTTCAAGTCATTGATTTAAATCTACAATATCTTCATTATGTATCTAGCTACATGTCTGTATTTTTGCATGACACGATACCTTAGCTACTTTTAGCTTAAAATCACACTGAAACTTCATAAATAAGCTTATTTTGCTGGTATGAAAATTATGACTTGGTCTTTAGTCATGACTTAGGCTCAAGAACGGTTGGTGAATACGGGCCTTTTTCCAGGTTTTATTTAAGACGCTCGTGGAGTTTTCAATTTGTCATAGTATAGGGTATAATTGTCAGAGATCCCTTTTGAAAATACATGTATGGGGACTCAGACATGTAATTGATTCAATATTTAGGTTCATCAGATGAAAGTTCATTCTTTTGGTTTTGACTATTTATATAAATGACAGTTCATTAAAGAAAAGCATGCATGTTACGTAACAGTGTGTGACTTCGTGATAAAACCGGCTGTAGTAAAGATGTGTGTTGAAAAAAAAATCAAAATTTTCTCTTGTCTATCAACTCAAAACCTCAAATCACGTAATTCAATCACACTTTTTTCCTTTTAACGTTATGTCAAAATAATTATATTGCCTATTTCACACATCTAATGGAGATCAACAATACATCTCTATCTGTGTTATAATGACAATCTTACCACGACTTATGTTATGATTTTTGAAATAATGTTTGTGAACTCAACGATGCTGTAGACAGGTGTCATTTAATTGAGTACGCATAACAACACGGTTAAACAAACTTTTCCTCTTACAATATTGTTTATTCAATCAAGGTTTATAATTGATCAATCTTGTTACAATGTAGGTCAGATAAACCATACACAAACCCCGTGGAGAATTACCTCGTTATATCTAAACCGTTATTTGAATGTCAGCCTTTAAACTTTCAAAAGAGACACACAATTCATAACAACTTCTCTTTCGTTCGTAAGTTTATCATCATGATAAAACTCTTACAACAACCAATCTTGCCTTAGGCAAAAAATAAATAAGAGTGTAATTTCTGAATACAACGCTTTGTTTTCTGAAAAAGTAAAATAAATCCAGCAAGAACAAATGTAGTACATTCTTTCTGTACAGTACAGTTTATGTTATGTTCTTAAAAGTCTCAGAAAATAAGGGAATAGCATGATCTGCTCAATTTGTGTGTTCCGGAAATATCACAGCAACATCATCCAATGTCACTAGTATCTAATGAAAGCTTGACATTTTTGTCAAAATGTCTGCCGATAAATACAAATTGAATGTCATACGAAATTCCGAACAATTGGTTTTCTTTTTTTACAAATGATGTGTCAAATATTCAGCAATATGTAAAAGGTAAAATAACTCATTATGTTAGAAATACAGGGAAATAGTCAAACAGTAGTTTGTAGCAGTGCATGTATACAGGAGCCGGCATTTTATGGAAATCTTGTATTTGAACATAACAAAATCAAAGTTTTGAAAAACTCTTTTGATATCTTTATTTAACTTACCGGAAAAAAATGCGTCAAAATTCGAGAATTATTCGATTTATTTCATCACATGTAAGTGATTTTTTTACAGTAAAGATATTTCTTATAATTAAGATAATGTCTTGACGGGCCGTTGATACTACATAAAAAGGTAAGATTATCTAACAGTTATAGTTGGAAATCTTCACCTCTCCGATCATGTCATATAGGTGAGTCGATTTTAGCCATCATTTGCTGATAATTACTCGGCATATTTTATTATCGTTAATGTGTCGCTTTTTATCGCTTCTCAATGCTATAGTTTTGCATCGTTGGTTAAGGTTGATTTTTATTATCTTTTTTTCTAAAACACTTGAAATAAATCGGCTTTTTTTTAATAACTTGTTTTGTTTTATTTAACACCAAAAATTAAAGAAAACGAGGATGTACTAATATAGTTTTCTATATATAGTTACGGTATTCTGTTTAATAATTTAAATATAATGTTGAAACAATTTAAATGTGAGTTTTTGCCATATGGGTTCTAATTATTTTAATCCAAGTAGATTTTAAAATCTATTATCAAAAGAAGAAAGGAATTTATAATAAGTCAGTAATATTGAATATTTTATTTGTCAAAATAGGCTGTTTTCAGCTAAAATTCCCATCGATGTTTTATATTTGAGTTAAGTTAAGAATAATATTGCCGAAAAACATCGAGTCTAAGATAATATGTCCACAATCTAAACCGTAAATAATTTGTGTGTGTGTATATAAAGTATTGTATTATATAAGCAAGTTTTTTTTCATAACGGAATATAAATATGTGTGTAGAACTTACTGTATGTGTTAGTGTATCTTTTAGTTTTTTAGCATTTTATATGCTGATAATCTGCTCAAGTTAAGTACATTCTGACATTTTAACATAAAGCTACATCTATCATCCCGTAAACTCACGTTTCATAGAGGAAAAGAGACATCATTAAATAAAATGACAAAGACTAGCAAATGATGATGGCGTAAGTAATCACTTTTACCCATGAATGGCGCTCAATCGCACAATAATCATCGTCTGGAACTTCTGCCTTTTAAAGATGGTATCCTATAGTTTGCCTATATCTAATATATGTTACAAAATGTGTCTCTGTTTGGGGTATTTGTGCATAATTTCTGTAGAAAAACAACATACTTTAGTATAAGTTTTGATCATTTTTCAACAGTATCTCAATTTTGGAGCAGTAAAACTCGTTAATCAACACTTTAAATGTTCATTCTTTTCAAATCTATAAATAAGAACGATTGGGATATCTGCTAAAAATAGACGTCGACGTCAGAGTGGATGACGTGGATGTGCTAAAACATAAGTGGTCACGTGGTTGTCTTGGTTTAAAAATAGCTAACTGTGCAGCGTGGCTCAGAAATGAAATACATGTTTGTAATGATGATTGTGTCGTTATGGTACACTTTTCGGACAAGCGTAGGACATCAATAAACAGCATTTTGAAAGAACTTTAACAATAGTTTATTAAAATGTTTAATGAAGAAATATATTTGGTCCAAACTGTCGGACCCCACCTTTAAACACTAAAAACAATGCTAAGTATGAAAAAGTGGTACATGTATAAATATTATAGAAATATAAACATAGAAGAATTGCTTAATCTCTTTTTGTATTATTGTTATAGGACTAAACAATCAATATCGACAGTTCCTACTTGTATGTTTTAACCGATGCAAGTTATTGCATTATTGAATGAATTGTGCGAATATTAAATTGTTTCTCAAAATAACTTTATGCAGTCGTGTGTTTCAATTTAATGAAAATGACGATCTCTACACAATGTTTTGGAAATAATGATTTTTCAAAGGTGTGGGGGGGGGTCCTTATGATTTAACACGTGTATTAATAAATAGATAATTTTTAATTTAAAATGCATGTAGGTTTTTTAATAATGTCAAAAGTTTGCTTCTGTAGTCAATTTAATTATAAAGAAGCATTCCATTACGACCTGTTTTGCACTGAAAGTGGATATTATTTGATATGCTGTCTGTTTTTTGTTTTGCTTTAAAGTGTGCGTGACGTTCTCATTGTGTAAAGTGACATGTCTCCCTCTGATAGGGTTTACAATTTAAATGATTTCCCCTCACAGACGAACCGGTAAACGTTTTCATATTATGTTTAAATTCCCAATATATACAATATATATATATATATATATATATATATATATATATATATATATATATATATATATATATATATATATATATATATATATATATATATATATATATATATATATTCAAACATTCATGTGAAAGGATCTCTTGCAGACATTTTAAGAAAGTATACATCTTCATGCTCAGCAGCAAACACAAACTACACGGTAAATTGGTTTTCACGCAACCAATCTACGTAGATATTTGAATGACTATATTACGAGTATTCGTTGTTTTAACAGTAATTTAACTGTTATATACTTGCAATATGAAATTTAAAAGTATTTACAAAGTCTACAAATCGATATGTGGTTCTCTTAATGAGAGATTTTATTTTTATTGTTAGGAAAAAAAGGCTTACAAGCCAGAGCTTAATAGCTTTATAAATTGTTTTGTCGACAATGTAGCACACTTAGACAAGCAGATTCAAATGCAGCAACTCGATCATAATGCGTATGACCAATCCAATTGGTGCAAATGTCAGTTATAACAAAAGCAGTACTTCACGAATGTCACATTTGGCGAATTTACCGATATAATACAATATATCGTAATGTTTCCCTTTCTGTTTATTACTAAACTAACAATTTGGCCTTAATATGGTTATAATATGGTTATAACATAGCTTATTTCAGAAACACGACAAGGAAATTAAACAAGTATATAATCATTTGTTATAGGAATTAATTAAAAAGATATATCGATTGTAAAGCAGTAAATAAGACTGATCCTTCTTAAATGATAAGCAAGTTACATCTTTTTGAAGACCCGTTCAGCATTCGTTAAAGTCTTGCTATCTTCTAAAACATTTACATATCTGTTTGATGTATGTGTCTAAACAATCTACCGTGCTAGAACGTTATCAATTTGGGTAATAAGCATTATTCAGCCAAGTATTCGAGCTATGTAACCTTTTGGAACCGTTTCTGTAGCACGTCTAGTGAAAAATTCGGTTTAGATAACTTCCTAAATTCAAATTAATGGCTTGCGACCACATTAACGTCAATAAAAATGTCATCTACAAAGTGTGTGTTTAATTTGCCATTTATATTTTGACATCTTATTATTGTTTGTCAAAAGTTCAAATTTGAACGTAAATGACAGAGGATGGACTCGTTATGTTAAACATAAATTGTACATTCAAGAATAAGTAATTATTGTATTTAAAACTGTATGTATCGAAAAAGGAAAACTACTTTGGAAATACACAGCTGTATAACCATTTTAACAAGAGTTTAATTCTTACATTATATCTGTTTACATTTTCATTTCAACTTTAAAAACATTAAGCAGTATATAACCATATTTTGCCAGTTGATATAATGGAACGTATTTAATACACTGAATGACTTTACTTCTTTTGTACATGGATTTACCTTGACACAATTAATTAATACATGTTACAGTCTCTTAACGGCTTAATTTTATATACCGTTCGCTCGAAAACACTGGCTGACATATTGCTTACAACAAAATGCCGTTTAACTTGTGTACAGATATTTTGCAAACTTGATATGTAGGAAAGATATAAAGTGTACGAATTAAACACACTTAAAAACTCTTAAATGAGAAAGAGATTTTAAATTATGTACAATTATCTTCCTCGTAGTTCCTGTTGTGCTCTACAATGTCTGTCATAGGGATAAACTGCCAACGTAGACTATATAAAGATATTTAGAGGAAAATTCCGCGGATTTGTGGAACAGCCCTCGTACATTATCTAATGGACCATCCATCAACAGATGTTTCGCTCCCTTCAACACCTGCTACACCCGTCTGATGACGGATCAAGTAAGGTGATCAGCATTTAACTTATTCTTAGCTCTTTCTGTCCGTAAAAGATGATAAAACCATTTTCGACAGGGTTATTGTTAAGACATGAAATCTCCATGCAATTTCAATTTGAATCGATCTGTGGTCTTTCCTTTTCTCACAACCAGAGACAGTGATGTTGCTGGTTTAAACTGTAACCTTGTTGTACAACATCATACACGTGTTACGCCATTCTTGTTTTGAATAATGTACTTTCTCTCGGAAAGACATGTGTTCACTTCGGAAGATTTTATTGCCATCAATGAAAATAATAGAAATTAGAAAAATGCAAAAAATGCTCATGATTTGAGTGTAATTTCGTGACGACTTCTTTAGACTGCTTATTAATGTGACCTTTACATGATAAAGTAATAATCATCTTCAATATTGATTGCTTGTTAAGTTATCGATGCTTTCATGCACTAGCGGTCTGTATTTTACCTGTAACTGACGGTTTGATACATGTATGCGGTAATGGTGAATAGCAACAATTCTTTTGACCCATGCTGGAATTAAACTAACACTGGGCAATGTACATGAAATAAAATAATATCACGGTTAGGGTAATCATTTAGTACGCACACGCATCATATTACCTCATTGTCTTTCACTATTTTAAAGTTTTATCCTGTTACTTAATCATAAAACAAGGATATAATTATTTACTTCAAAACATCTCATTTACTACAATGCGATTTGTTTCTTACATAAAACACAAACAACAACAACAATACCAACAATAATAATAATAATAAAAATAATAATAATTATAATTATTATAATTAAAATTACAATGTGTAGAAACGAAATTAAGAACTCAATTAAGTGCTATCATTATTTTATGAAGACCTTCTACACATATTCTGACAACGTTTGGCTCATCTTTTCCAGGCTTACATTATGTCCACAAAATAGCCCACTACAGACAGCTCCCATTAACAGGACACATCGTGCAAGACGAAAAATGTCCGAAATTGTGATAGTATTGGTAATGCAATTTCTGTTGCTTAATGATCAAATTCAACGAATTACCCATGCGACTTATAAATGGGCAAACGTGTCTTTAGCCATTATTTCTTTATCAATCATTCTAGATTTGGGAAGAACAACCGCTTTTTTTACTTTTTTCTTTTTTCATATCTTTTGGTATAAGACGACGTTTTAATGACGGAGAAGATAAGGGTAAGCATGAAAGAATAAAGAGATGGAATTAAATTCACAGGCTTGTGCAGTATGACAGTCGTAAAAAATCTCCCCCTGCATGCAATCTATGTTGTCATTTAATTCATCCTATAAGGATTGTTACGTGTATTTTCTTAGATGGACATTGGTCTTTGGCTCCCCAATTCCATCTTCATATGAACAGGATGCTACAACCATTTACTTATCTCTGATCATGTTTTTTTTATTCAAAGTTAAGTTCACTTATGACCAACCATTGTGTGTAGTTTTTATAATCTAATTGATACCACTTTCTTTTCTGACACTATGTGGAATATTATTTTTCAATGACGTCACTACTTTCGTCATAACTTATCAAAGTAAAAACATCAGCGCTCGGATATTTTGTATTCCAATTGATCGGTTTTCTTTTCATTGCATGCAGTTGAGGAACCCAGGAAGTGCGAGGTTAGAGCTTTGTAAAACCGGTTTAAGTTCCCCAGTCGGCCCATATTGCCGACTGTCCGTGACAAGGCGGTAACTGTCGGGTTTGTTCTTTTCGTTAAATGACTTATCACAAATTTGTTCTTGCTTTTCACTTGGCTGGCATGTGAAATACCTTTGTCCTGTGTCTTTTCGGTGTTTGGTATATGTTGCAATGCTCATAGGTCTTTTCATATATTCTTAATAAAAATGCTCCATCATATAGTTTATATTGCTATGTTTATATATCCCTTGATTTGACCGGAGGTATATATTGTTATTTGTAGGTGTAAATAGTATATGTTGCAATGCTCATAGGTCTTTTCATATATTCTTAATAAAAATGCTCCATCATATAGTTTATATTGCTATGTTTATATATCCCTTGATTTGACCGGAGGTATATATTGTTATTTGTAGGTGTAAATAGATAGTCTTAACTTTGTTTCGTTTCGTCGCAATTTATTTGTTCCATTTTACAGGTCAGTATGCATTTTTTTCAGTGAAATAAAGCTAGTTAACAAAATGAAAAAAAAAACCGGCTGTAATGGTATGTGATTAGATGTTTTTTCTCCATAGCCTATGCACCGCAGACATGTCTAGTTTTAACAGTGAATGTTAATGTCTCGCAATTAATATACAATGCCGAAACACGTTAACAATTCCGATACAAGCTATCTTTGTATAATGTACAATTATCTTCTTAAATGTGTTATTAATGAAGCATAGTGCACCATTGATCAAACGCTTGCGGACTTGTCACTCTGGTATCCTGTTTATAGATTGGCGATAATGTCTTCTTCGAACGATTCCCGCGTTTGTGCTTAATTCTCATACAAAATCAGTAACTGCAAGAATCGTGACTAATTAACCGTTCATACTTTGATAATCGACCAAAAATAGACTACTGCAGTAGAATACTTTTGTAAATGATAAAAACAATTTTAAAATGTACCAGTGTTTATGAACTCTGAAAACGTGCCTGTTTTTAAATAGTGAATAAGCGATGATTTTACATTGACGTTGCCAGGATCAATATGTTATAACCATGTTTCGAATCCATGCAACTTACCAACGACTTAAACCGCCAGTTTCATCTAAAATGTTTTGGTGAGCGATGTTTTAGATATCGGTGCAACGCTTATGCTGTAAGAATATTCCGAAATCTTTGAGTTTACGAACAACTTAGCCGCGCAAATCTTGACATCGAATCTTTTTTTTTTTTTTTTTTTGCGTGACGGTGACGGAAAGCTCTATGTTCTGGTTTACGTGCTAGCGAGAGCATACATACTACCATGTGCTATTGTCACCAGTAGATTGGATACTGGATTGATGCCACTGATATAGTCTATAAGGAAAGTAATGCTTCTTTTCGAAGCGCCAACAAATCTATTAGTGAGCACATGACTTTCACACAAAATAAAAAGGAATAAAACCTCCTGTAATTGCAAAAAAATACCTAAGAATCAGCTAAATTATACAAAAGCATTGGTGTTTTTTGTAACGATTCTGGCCGATTTAGTCAGTTTAAACAGAGGACCACTAATAAAGATGTCTGGGCGCTGTTCCTGCATGTATTACTACTACTACTACTACTACTACTACTACTACTATTATTATTTTATTATTATTATTATTATTATTATTATTATTATTATTATTATTTATAAATATTTATTATTATTATTATTATTTATAAATATTTATTATTATTATTATTATTATTATTATTATTATTATTATTATTATTATTATTATTATTATTATTATTATTATTATTATTATTATCATCATCATCATTATTATTATCATGAAAGATTTTAACTCGCATTGAAAATATATATATAGATATAATTAATTTATTATTTATAATGTATATATAACTATAATAGGTAAATAAAACGTCCGTGGATAATGAATAAAAGTCGTATATAGGTTTAAATTAAATGACTGTTTTATTGATTAATCAATGAGTTACTTTTTACCTTTTATTGCAACGTAGTTAATTTAAACTTAAGCCATTTATTTAGTAAACTTGGTCATTAAAGTAATTCAGTGTTGAAAATTGCAACATATTTCCTTGTTTCTGATATAAACTTGATATAGTTTTATATGATCATAAAAGCGACGTTGTAAGGTCGGGATTTTCTAGCAAGGTGATTGAGCTATGAAAACTTAATGCAGAATCGACATTTATTTTCTGCATGTACTTATTTAATTGTTTAATCGGAAGTCGAGATTCCTTAATCGGGACATGGTGTGTATTTTATACCGATATAGTATAACAGACAGACAGACAGACAGAATGGTTTATTAGACATAAACTTACACAGTTTCTAGTCTAACAAAAAGAATAATAATAAAGAAAAAGGTGACATTATAATATGAAAACGCACACGTACCACACACACGCACCCTCTAACGCCTTCACACACGCACACACAACTCACACACACCCGCACACATACACAAACACACACACACACACACACACACACACACACACACACACACACACACACACACACAAAGCAACACATGTATACTGAGGAGGCTGGTTCTCCTAGCATAACATTACAGAAAACGTATAAAAATAACTAAAATATGCCGGTTTAAGTGAAAAAAATCGTACTTAAGAGTTAACAGACAGCAATTGTAAGGATTTCCTAAGTTTAAGAGATTCTTCTATAAATTTTGACATTTTAGTCAAAACATGTTTATTTGTAGACTGCAACAGCTCAGTAAATTTAAAAACACTAGGATTTTTGTAAAAGTATGAGTGAATGTATAGTTTACGAATATCTCTGTAAGCAGAGCATACTAACAAAAAGTGATATTCATCTTCTACATCATGCTTGTTGCAAAGATTGCAAAATAGTGTAGACCTATTTTCTTGCTCATTACTACAAACAAATATATATATATATAACAAATGTCTTATTGTCTAATGGTATGGATAAAACTAATCCCTTTGTTTGCGACATGCAACTAATAGGCGTAACAAACTCCTTAGTTATATGAAATTTTAAACATGTTTTCCGATTTCGAGGTAAAATATAACAGATATTACTGTTACACAATCTGAGACGTTTTATTGTATGAAATAATACTCTAAACCGGGCCTGGTAGCGCAATCGGCAGAGCGTCGGCTCCAGGTGCGGGAGGCCCAGGGTTTGATCCCGGGCCGCGACATACCAAAGTCGTTAAAATGATATTGGTATAGCTCCCTTGCTAACTCTCAAGCAAATATAAGGGTAGTTTCATGACTGGTTGGCCCGGTGTCAGAATATTGTGACTGGGTGTGGTATCATGCAAGGTGTTCACGGCATGCTATGCACATTGAAGGCAGCACTATATCTGCTTCAAATGGACACCGTCTCCAGATAACTGAAATACTGTTGGTGGGACGATAAATCCAATAAACAAACAAACAATACTTTAAATTGAAAGTTTATATTGAAAGACTGTCTGCTTGGATTTTATATATATAAGATGACGTCCAAGATGACTAACACGAAATAATTGTATCTCTATATCCCAACAAGGACATCCAATATGGCCGCAAATAAACCTAGAAGGAAAATAGATAGACATTAATAAAGCATGTATATATAAAGTAAATCTTTGATAAAAAAAAAACCCTATAAGAGACATTATGCGCGAATTTGTGCTAAATATCTCCGATGAAGATTGTGTTATCGTAAATTTAGGCTGTCATATTAACCGTAAAATGATTAACGACTCTTCCTGCCTATCGTTGTTTGTATTGCCAAGACCTCCGTTAATGATGGCTAAATGCAGACATTTTCTTTGACAGACATGACAGTGTCAACGGTTAAGGACACATCAAAATATATTAGCACAGCAAGAGAAAATCACGTCAAAGTAATACAAACACACACATGGCTATAAAGTTATGTATCATATACATGAGAATTCGCTCAAGATATAATTATCGTAGAAAATATTAAATTGACATTTTCCAAATTCATATAGAATGCATTGTTTAAGCTTGTTGTCCAATGATTATATATTAAATATATAACGCGACCAGATTTCAGAGTTTATTCAACCACAAGAAGAAGACGTTACGAATGATTGGTTGTCTCAACTAAAAATTTATCACCACAAAACACATTAATTTATCAATAAAGCTGCTTTGGAAAAATATATCATTTTTTTTTGTATTTCTAACAGAAGTAATACTTTTCTCTCTTTTCTAAATACTATGGGGACATTACTTTTCAATGACGTCACTAATGTCGTCATAACTTATCTAAAGAAAACGTAAGTGGTTGACATTTTTTATTCAAATAGATCAGTTTTCTTTTCATTTCTTTCATTTGAGGAACCTCTCAAGAAGTACGAGGTTTGAGCTCTGTAAAACCGGGTGAAGCTCCCCAGTCGATTCCTTTTGCCGACTGGCCGTTCAAAGGCGGTAACTGTTGTAATTGCTCTTTTTGTTAAATGACTCAAATCACAGATTTGTCTTACTTTTACATTTGGCTTGCATGTACCTTTGTCCTGTGACTTTTCAAATTTTAGTATATGTTGCAATGCACATAGGACTTTGTCATATAGTCTTTACAATTATTGACTTCTGAGGTAATTGAAAATGCAAACGACCATCTAAGATACTCTGTTGTTTTACTTTCTTGGCGGACATTAGGCTAGGCAGTAACTGACCAATGAATCCTTTTCAATGGAAACTAGTTTCGTGTTTTTTACATAAATGTTATTTATAACTTCCGTTCTTTGTTTGCATCAGTGAAGTCCGAAAGAAAACCATGAATATTCTATCGTTTCAGATCGTTGACATATACTAAAAAAGGCACAAAAGAGATATGGCTTTGGTTATCAGACTTGGAGTCCGAAAATATTTATGAAGGTTTTTCTCATTCTCTCACCAGAGGGCGTGCAACACAAGTTTCGCTTACACCTCTGTCAACGCCCAGTGTACAAGATTCTTGTACAAAATATAAATAATTAATAAAATGCTCGTGAGATTATTTTGATCTCTGTATATTTTACTTAAAATAAAAATGGGTATTTTTATTTTTTTAGAACAATGTATAAGATATATTTTAACCCAAATTTTCGGGGAACTATTTTGCGACATGTGACGATAGAGTATCACGTGTATGAGAACTACTTTTCCCGGCGTTGACAGAGATGTAAGCGAAACTTGTGTAGCACGCTCTCTGGTGAGAGAATGGGTTTTTCTGTGTTTTTAAGAACATTACTAAGTAAAGCAACTATTAAAAATGTTGTTTTACTTGATGCTCTATATAATGTCATAACGAGTTGTGATTAGGAACACATCAAGACACACCGGCACTGTTTTATGTCCAAACTCGATTCTCTGAGGTTTCTTTATCCTATAAGGCCTTACTTCTTCTGGCAGAATACAACTTTAAAATGGCAGGACTTGAGTATCTTTCCTCGACCATTTGCTTAAAATCTTGAGTCGACATTGAATATATAATTACTTATATTTGACACTTAAACATAAACATATTCGAGCGGTACCAGCATGCGGCATCATATCATAGAAGCGATTAGTTTCGCACTTAGAACTAGAATATTTGCGACGAGCTGGAGCGCGACGGCTATATATGGAATGCTCTCTGAAATCACTGACATTTGCACATGGGGAAAGCTTGTTTTGCTGACTTTCTTAACCTGGGAAAATACGGGTCCTAATTCGGTAAACGGCGTTCTATATATATTTCAGAATAAATTTGAAAATAAACAATAAGACACTGAGAAATAAAAAAAAAACATACCACGTTCGAGAAAAAAACTATCTGAACAATACTTTATTTGTGTAATGTGAGGCTGCTGCACATGTGCAATTTCTGCTTGTACACTTCAGTTTTATTTTATAATTAAAATAATTTTGCAACTTTTTTTCTACAACCTGTAACGTTTACATATGTATCATTAAAAAAAACATAACTTTTCAAATGCTGCTTTAATCTCTACCTCTTCCACGTTTTGTGTCGCCTTTGATGCTTCGCATCAACGACTTTTCTTGTAGATACAATGTAACGTGCTTTATGCAATCGCGTAACAAGTGTGTGCAAGCTGATATTTTGCTAGAATAATGTTTGAGGCCAAGTGTGAGTAAATTTAATGATATTTGGCTATTCACGTGAAATGTAATCAAATCAATTTTAAAGAGATATCTTCAGACCAGCTTGTACAAGGGTATGCTTATACCATATCAGAAAAACACATTTCTTTATGTAATTGCTATTGGGAATCTAAAATTCAGTTTGTACTTAACGAATTGCTGCCGACTGAATGATTATAGTTTAAACATATAAAATAACACCATATTTCGTAATGGAAAGGCCAGTCGTAGTCACAAGAGAATTGAAATTCTGTCTCAAACAGCAGCTGACGCATTCTTATAACAGAGATATGTATATTACTTAAATTACAAATAGAAATAGAACACTCGTCTAGATTTGTCTGTTCAGCATACGACACTCTTTTATATTTAGGGGATCATGGACTTGTGCAGATTGACACGAATAATAGGCTAATGTTGTGTTAAGTATATGCCTGGTCACAGACTGAGTTCGATAACTATTTATGTAAAGCATAAAATTTACAAATACGCGAAGTGATATATATGTCAATTTATACCATATATATATAACAGGCGATGATGGTTCGATGAATATGTTTGTAATAAGATCAAGAATAATGCATGGAACATTGAGACTAACTTTTATTTGTTACTAAATAATGTTTAAATAATGAATAGACACATGGCGTTATTATTGATGCACATAATATATTATTTTTATTCGTAATTTAAGGCCATTAAATTAAATAATAAGGGTTTATTTTATTTTAGCTTTGTGTTGTTCGTAAACATATTCTTGTTTAGCTGTTTACCCATAATCAGGTGTTTACTCTAGAATAACTCACTTTTAAATATTTTTACTGTTCGTATCTTATTTGTTTTTGTTGTTTGTTTTTATGTTTGTTTTTGTTTTTTTTAAATTCATTGCAACGACCAATTATGATCAGTTTAGCAACGTCCAGCTTTCTGGTGGAGGAAGATCCCAGACAAACGTCTGGATAGAACAACCGGCGCACCGTAAGTCAGCTGGAAGATCCTCCCACATTAAGTCCTTCGCCCCGAACGACGGGACTCGAACCCGTGCGGTGAGTGGCTACACTGTCAGAGAATCACAAATCGGCGACTCTGCCAGTACGTCACTACGCCACGGGCGCCCCCATTCGTATCTGAGAAAACGTTCCTGGTAGTTCGATCTAGAAGCTCTGAAACTCGGTCTAATCACTCCAATTGATCCGCTTGCTAAATGACTGTTCCAAGGCGAAAGCCGTTTTTTCTGTCTCTTCTATATGTCACTTGTAGTCTACCTTCCTTTGTCATTAATGTAAATAAAGTATAAGCATCTTCAAATTATTTTCAATTATTACAGTATGTACAGCGATTTAGGGGTAACTTTCCTTTTGGAAGTTCGAAGTTGGATCTTCGAATATCGGCACGAGGCTCAGTCTGACGTTTTATCGTCTGACCAATCTAGGTGGGGAGGAGAAAAAATGGGGTAACTGTTGTTTTTTCCCTGTTTCTGTAACGCATTGTAGTTTTAGTGTTGTTGTTTTTTGCTGTTTTGTTTTGTTGTTGTTTTTTTCTCTTTTTTGTCTCTTTGCATTTAACTTCTGTATGTGATTTTGTCTAATGTTAGTTCAATTTTAAATGCATGTGCATGTAGGATCTGTTTAATATAATAATTGAGAAACAATATTATTGTTTATGCTCATATAAAGCATAGATGTAAACAGGGAACCCTTCACTTTTTCCACCATGATAACAAAATATAGTTTAGCAAAGAAACGTTCATCTTTTCAAGGACTATGGTCTTGACGTGGTCAATACACGACAAGCTAGAAAATTGGAAATGTCTCTTTGTAATATATTGTCATGAGCAAGGAAAGACTGCACAATTTGTCATACATGTACATGAAATCAGATTGTCCCACAAGCAATCAGTGGATATTGATACATTACAAAATAATAAAAAAAATATCCCATACTCTTTGTAATAAATCGGTATTATATCCATATATCAAACATGAACCGTGGCCATTGGTCAGGAAACCGCACTCTTCGGTATATTAGTTGTACTATTTACTTACGTCAGCCAATATCTCCTCTTCATTAGCTTCTATTTTAGACATAATAGCGATGTGAATGGTGGTTATTCGTGGGTAATTTTATTGATTATATTAGGCACAATCAGCCGGCGTTGCATAACAATATGGATAATAATATAATAGGGACATAAGTGAATTCATTAAGCGATCATGTATTGATAGTCGCTACTATTGTTATATAACAATAATGATATCCTATTTGCGTTGAAGAAAATTAAGAAACTATGATTAATTGTATTTGATTGCTCTTCTGTGGTCCGTGAATAATATATTTGAATTGTATTGCGTATAATATGCAAACTCTGTTTCACTGACAATGTGTTTTATATAGTCCATATTTTTATTCGGACTTATGTGACAAGACAATACGGCGCTTCCATCTGAATTTGACAAATTTTCAAATGATAAACAACACATTTATATTTTGTCACCAAATTTAAATTTTGAAACTAAATTCACATTCTTGCAGTCCTTTACAGTAAATAAGTTTTTAACGCACTATAAATTTTCTAATTATAAGTTTCGTTTATATTAGTGTGCGGGAGTGTTTTAAATGCAAGATCAGTACATAGATCTGTTCATTTAAAGTCAATGTACATGTTCTCTTTTGTTGTCTTGTTTGCGCAATAACATAGTTAAGATGGTCAGATGTGTTCTGCTATCTTCCTTACCCTTTCGTTATTTTTATATTAAATCCAGAACTAAAACTGTAACTGACCGGAAGCTTTTGAAAAACATATTGGATTTTTTGTAATCCAGTACATTATAATAAAGCTGCAACATTTGTAATTTTAGAAAATTAAAAATTTGTTATGGCATCATTCGACGTATATATTGCACTGTTGCAAATGCATGTTAAAATGATTGTTTACCGTTATATCAAAACTAACATCAAATCATTACATGCTTTAAAAAATCCCTACAGTCAAATTGAAGTGACGCCATTTTATCGCACCAAAATATGTGTAAACATGTCCATCGATATATTCAGATCGGCAGTGCGCCTTTGGTTCTATACAGTCACTTACTTGAGTATTTTTCACCCATTATTAACAGGACGTCACCAATACGACTATAATTCCGTTGTTGCAAGGCAATAAAAGGACATTTTTAGGAAAGTAAGGTGTTCTAACTGTTCGCAACACTAAACAAAATAACTACATATCTTTTATGTTAAATTGCATTATTTCGATATTTAATGAATGATTCCAACTCTATAACATTTTTTTCAGAAGTCAATTCCACTTTAATACTGGAAAACTGACTTACAAATACGACAACTGGCATCAGCATTACACGACTAAACTACGAAAAAGACTTATTTCCTAAATTAGTTCTGTTTCAATTGCAGCCACAACACAATACTTAGCATCTTACTTAATGACATAGAATACAATAGAATACAAATAACTTGCATTTGATATAGTTTTTAACTGAATGACTTTCCAAGAATATGTTTTACTGTAGGGAACAATGTTGGATCATTTCGTTGGACTGTGCTTCTGTTGTCAAAGTAACATTTAGATAGTCTATAGATCATGTTCGGGTACATCAACGCCGTATCGGGAAATTATGTCCAGTCTGTCACCACGAAGGCTTGTTGACAAGGCTTTAATGGTTTGTCCGATGGCGCATAATACTTCATTAATAACACTTTTAAGAGATAAGTGGGCTCTTTACGAAGGTAGCTTAAGTAGGAAATGTTGGCGTGTGTCAGTTTATGTCGTCCTTCTGCATGGTTAGAAATTATTAATAAGGCAAGACAAAGCAATATCAGCCTATCTACGACAAACTGTCAATAATAATAGAGTCATGACCGGCTGTATACAAGAAAAGTCGCTGATGCGAAGCAGAAAAGGCGACGCAAAAACTTTAACATGTAAACAGATTAAAGCAATGTGGGGGCAATTAACAAAGACATATTTGGAGAAAAAAGATTATTTGAAGATTTTCAGTTTACTTTAAATTTCGAGAAAAAGTATGCAAAACAAATAGGCCTATTCTTGAGTCCATACATGTACAATGGTTTAAACAAAATACAAATTCCAAAAACAATACAATCTAAAACTATTTTTTTAAAGTAATCGAAATTAAACATATTTGACTATCATTATCTGACGACATTTTTTTTATTGCGACAATCACGATAGTTATTATGTGACATTGGATTTTTAAGACATTTATTATTGCTTGATGATGAACCGTATTTCTGATTACCGCTTAGATCCTATCGGCAAACATCCTGGTTACATGACTCTCTAACGTAATCACAGCAATTGGAACTCCTCGGGTAATTCCGTCCTCCGGACAAATCACGATCGCTTTGTTCGCCGGAAGTCGAAAGAAGAATATGCCTAAAATGTACTTCCGAGTCAATTAAAATTGGATGATTTAAATTTGAAGAATTAAAAAATATTTTGCAGGCATCGTAAGGTAGTAAGCTGTCATCCGAGCTGCCATCTTTGTTTTGAAGTCTGTCATAAAAGTTGTCCCATTTAGGGAAATGGCCGAGGTGATCCGACTACCTACATACATCCCAGAGATGATTCGTGAATTATCCGCGGTATTCCGATTGGCAGTCACAGTAGACTCCGCGCTTCAGGGCGTCGTCAATGACGCACACGTCTAGGATTTTATCTTAAGCAGCATATTGTAAGTAATTTAAAGTTTATTGATTTAATTTAACGTACACATACATATGAGATAACCCAGGTTATGTAATATTGTTTTCGATGCACTTTGATTAAAACATGTTTCTATAGTGTATAAGAAATAAATATATTTTATTCTGATTTTGCAAGCTTTAACGTCAAACAAGCATGATATAACAGCTGCGAAGAAAGCATTACTTTTAGAAACGTTTCGTTTACAATAAAGTACATGGTAGACGTCTATATAAATTGTGCAGTTCGCGACGTAAAAATTAAATGCCTTAATGTTTTCTTTCTTTTTAATTTTAACTTTAGGTTGCTAACATGTCTAATGAAGCTATGCAGCGATTTAGGACATAATAGCAAGATACAATGGAGAATTGTAATAAAAGTTAGACATGTCATTAAGCTCAGTATATAACAAATCCATGCTGTCTAATTTAACCGGAAAACAGTATGCCTTAATTAGGATAGGAAGTGTATAATGTAGCACCTAAATCATAGGAATGTCTCATTTTCTAATGTTGCACGACTTGGGCAAATTGTTAAATTGTTGAGATTATGCACGCAATCAATGTTACGGATTCCTTCATTTTGTGACAATTGTTGCTACTCTTACATGATTCATTTACCAATTTGAAATGTAATTTTGACACTAATTTGACACGCTACAGAAAATTTGGTTTATGATAGCGGCTTTACCCGTCGTAAAATATATGTTGTTTAATGGCAAACACCTTACGTTCAGACGGGTTGTTTGTTAATTATATGAAGATAGGGTGTATATAGGTAAAGAGGAAAGTTGAGTTATCTCCTTAAAAGAAGATTCAATTGATCAATCAATACGAATGTACGTGTGTTGGTGTGGGTGTTTGTGGGCGTGTGTCTTTATAATATTTAATTCATAAACTGGTTATCTGTTTTGTTATTAGGAAAATATAAACTGAACTTATAAAAAATGCCAAACATGTTTACTTTAGCCCCACTCCTAATACAGAAAAAAAATCATAACTTAATCATTAAATATGAAAACCCTGTATATCTTTAGTAAAAGTTAAAATAAAGAACTCAGCATACATAAGTAAAGAAATATTAAAAAATAATTTGATAAAAAAATCGCCATTACATCAAAGAAATAAATAACAAAGGGTAACTAAATAAAGAAATAATAACCCAGCATAAGTTAGGAAAGAAATACATGTATATTATAAAAATTCGGCAAAAAACTAAGATCCTCTGTAATCTGGAATCCTCTATAAATCGGACAATTAATTCGGTCCGAAAGGAGGCCGGACTAGGGAGGTTTCACTGTAGTATTAATTAAAGCTGGAACCCGACAGTTTGACTGAATGCATATCAAATACGTGTAATAATATTTGACCACTGTTTGGGGTATTGGTGCAAAATTTCTGCGAAACCTATACCTTAGTCTAAGCAAAACTATCTTGAATATAATCTCAATTTTAGGACAGTATAACATCACTCAAAATGTTTATTATTTCTAAATTATAAATAAACAAGTGGGCTTTCTGCTAAAAAAGACATCGTGGTAAGAGCTCAAAAGAAAATGGCCACGAGGTTGTTTTGGTTTAAATATATATAACTGTGCAGCTTGGCTCAGATAGGAAATACATGTTCGTAATTACGATTGGGTTGTTATGCTTCACTTTTTAAACAGGTTTATCAGCATTTAAAATCTTCATTCTTTTCAAATCTATAAATAAGAACGGTCGGGATTTCTGATAAAAATAGCCATCGGCGTCACATCGGATGACGTAGATGAGCATAAGTTGTCACGTGGTTTTCTTAGTTTAAAAACAGCTAACTGTGCAGCGTTACTGAGATGGGAAATACATGTTTAAAAAGCCAATGGTGGCATTATGGTTCACTTTTTAGACTTCTGTAGGACATCAATCGGCAACATTTTGCGTGATCTGATCAGGTAACAACAATTATCACATAACCTACCGCGCTAGCCTGAGGTAACACTCATGCGTAATTTTTGGTAACTCACTAGTTAGTTATCGTAGTGTGACGTCATTGTCGTAGTGTGACGTCATTAAGTATGTGTGGTGTATATGCCATTTCCCGATCACTTTGTGGTCGCCGTTTTATGCATTTTGTTGGACAATTTCATTTTAATAAATAAAACGATAACATTTTAGTCATGTTATAAACGAATCTGTTCCCTTTGTGTGGAAAATGGTCGAGTAAAGACTGGAACTATCTTTTGTGCGGATTCTTCCAAACCGAATTACACATGTCAAGGCCGATTGTTCATACTATAAAGATGATGCATTGTAAACAGAAGACAGCTGATGTTTTGGTTATGTGATAAATAGAATCTGATATTCGTGGTCATTAGGTACTGAAAATATTAAACTCGTTGTCTGAAACGATACGAAACTCGGCAGAGCTCGTTTCGTATCGTTTCATTCAACTCGTATCAGATCCTCTATTTATCTAGGTTATTTGATGAAAGAAATGTTGGCCAAACTATCGCAGTCCATCGTCAATATTAGTCGTTAACCCGTCCGGTGAAAATAGGTCTTCGACAAGTGAGCTAAATACCCGTTTCTAAAATGAAAACAGATAAACGAAAAAACATTAGTTTCATTTCCAATACACAAACCATTTTAGCAATATGACATACAGTCCTGAGAAGATGTCTTTGAAATCTAAAGATGATAAAACGATACATTGTTGATAGGAATGCATATGTCTGCAGACACTTTGAACTTGGTCAATTTGTAAAGAATTGCTTGTATATTTAGTCATGCCGAATTGGATCTTTATATAAAAATATAATCGTTATCATCAGTAATATAAGAAAGATTTCGGACTGATCAAAACCACATTCGGCTGCCTGACATCTTAATTCCTTATAAGTCACTTAACTGGCAAACAAGTAAAAAGCTTTTGAAAGGTGGTATCCGACAGTTTGCCACTATTGAATTCATGTAATGAAAATTAGGGCAAATTAGGGCAAAATTTATGCATAAACTCATACTTTAGTCTGAGTAAAAACGGTTTTGAACACTGACTATATTGCTTGACAGTCCAATTCGATATGAAAACACACTAAAAATTCAATCATTCCAAATCTATAAATATTCACGAGAGTGACCACTGCTCAAAATAGATATCGACGTCAGA
Source organism: Sinonovacula constricta (assembly GCA_007844125.1). Classification (NCBI taxonomy): domain Eukaryota; kingdom Metazoa; phylum Mollusca; class Bivalvia; order Cardiida; family Solecurtidae; genus Sinonovacula; species Sinonovacula constricta. The sequence continues at coordinate 50,590,857 of CM017568.1, read as the reverse complement.
GCGAATAACCCGAAGACGATATAACATAATCTCAAGAGTGACTTGTCACGTGGTATTCCTAGGTAAAAATAACTATCTCTGCAGTGTGGCTCAGAAAAGAAGTACCTGTTTGCAATGAGGAATGGGGATTTATGTTTCACTGTTGTCACTGATCTTATACATCAATGAGCAGCATTTTGCAGGATCTTTTCAGGTAACAATGACTTATTAAATTATGTGAGAAAAAATCTTTTTTCCAAACTGTCGGATAGCACCTTTAAATAACGATGAACTGATTTAGGGATGCCGAAGGTTTTCAGTTATTATTTAGATATAAGCTCTGCATTGTATTTCATCATCAGAATAAAAGACGTGAACGATTTTAATTAATGAGAAAACGACATGGAATGCAAGTCATCATTATGAAAACACATTTTCAAACAATTTTGTACAAGATTTGCCGCAATACGAGTTAGACTTATGTTGAATTGAAAGACATGATTTATACGCGGATTATGCGATTGGGAAATCAAAAACTGCGTTCGTATTTCACGAAATCCTGCATTACGAATGATTAAAAAAAGAAGAAAGAATCCATATTTTCGTCATTTGAAGCCGTAGTCACAAGAGAAATTAATTTTGTCTTTTGTCTCAAACAATTGCCATGAAATTCTTATAACAGTGGTTACAAAGTATAACTGCACTGAAATATATCAATAAATACGTGATTCGGGAAATGGGCTTCTCACTTTACCCAATTTACGGAATCGCAAACTAAGGCAGAATGTCTGAGGAAAGATAGTTATTGTATTTTTCATGCGAAAGATACATTATAAATTTTACCCTTCTTTTTTTTTAAAATCAGGAAACTTTCTGATTTATCCGTGATATTTTTAGTAAATTTACATATATATTATTCCAAATCCAATAATCCGAAAACAAGATTTTGATCAAATTAAAGCCAGTTACTCAAATGCCCCTATCTTAAATCAGGTAAGAAAAAATCATGTTATTTACTTCGAATGATACGTATGTGGTTATTAGCCAGATTCCCATCTATTTCATAATTACTTTATATTTATTCCATGAGAATAACAGGACATTTAAGTTAATATATTTTTCATTAACCCATTTGTCGAAATAATATACCTTTATAATCAGCTAGCTTAAATATGTACTTATTTTCCATTTGTAACTGCATACAACGTCACTTATTTAATGTATGTACCAGTTTATGAGAATGTTAACCGCAACATATATTTTGCGATGGTATAAGCTGCGTCTCAGATACTGTATATTGAAAGTCATGCGGTTCTATAACAGTCTCTGATTTTTTTCTATTCAGCGACGATGAGAGACAAATGAACGTTTTCACGTGTGCATTATTCAGGTTTTATTAACAAGCGAAGCTTGTTTCCGGAAGAAACTTCCAAAGGCACTCCTTGAAATCAAAACGACACAATTTGCTACGGACAGATTTACAACTTCCGTCACTGTATTTAAGAAATAATTCGTTAATAAAACATTCAAACCCATTGTAAAATATGTAGTTTAATTTATTGTTCATTTTAACATGTTATCTGTTCGTGATCAGGCGCTCAATGACATTGAACCTCGTCTAAGTAAGGAAGTTACAATTAAATACATCAGTGCAGTCGTCATATTCAATAAATACTCAATTGCAAGCCTGGAAAGAAAAATTGTCCGAACCGAAACAAAAAAGAAATGAGAGATAGTAAGAAAAGTTACATAAAAGATCAACGAAACACGAGATATTAATTTCTCACTTTTTAAAAAATATCCACATAGTCTTTATCTTTGGTTATATAGTGAGTTCACAGGTTCGAGCCTTGCATTGGCTCATATTTCTCCATATTACATTGGCGCATTAAGACATTTTAAATAAATGGTGCGCGTGCGTTTTTTTTTTAAATGAAAATGATTTAATAAATGATTGTCGTGGATGTACTATGAAAGAGACAATTTGCGCGAGCAGTTCGGTTAGCTCAGCTGGTATAGTTACTCTTTTGCAAGAATATAAAAGTCTAAAGATCAAACCGACTGGCTTGATGCAGGGACGGATCCAGAAAACTGGTGGTTTTTGTATGAATCAACTATTCAACTTTATGACAGTAAATACTTGATAAAAAGTACACAGTTTCGGACCCTAACTTCCACCTAAGCAGTCACCAGATAAAATTGGCGTTTAAAACTTAGTATTTTTAAGCTTACATTCTTTACAACTCTACTCCTTTACCTAGTTGGTGGTGGGGGATGCATCACTCATCAACAGCCAACCCCCCCCCCCCCCCCACCCCACCCCCGGATCCATGGATCCATCCCTGACTTGATGCATATTTTTCTTCATTCCTTCATCAAACAATGTTATGAACTGAGATCTTTTAGAGAAATGTTTCCCTCGGAAATCCTGGGTATATCAATCTGCCACAGCTTTCATAAAGAATCTCAGATTTTCTTTCCTTACGGAAACTAAGCAATTTCCTTACATTGGAAAAAAAAACACTAAGAAATTACTTCAATCAAATGATTTTATGCATGAAACATGATAAGTTTCTTATATCTAAGGATTTATAAAAACAAAAACGATACTAAGCCTTTGAAAGAGAACGAAACACAGAAAGTCATAATAAAAATCATAATAACTATTCAGAGAAACATCTTGAAAGACTTTGAAGTAAAAGACATCAAACATACGTGCATTCACTTCTAGCTAGTGTTCTTTCATCGGCTAATTTGGAATGAAAGGCATCTCCTTTATAGGGTTTTATTACATGTAGCTTTTGTAATAGATAGTTCGATGCACGTTTTCATTGTATCAAGTATCATCAATTACGTACTTCTACGGAGCGATGTTAAGAAATCAAATACAAATCTTGGGGGTTTCAGATTTACATTCGAAAAGATAAATCATTTTTGAGGTTTGCAATATTATTTAAAGACTGATTTTTCACAGATGAAACACAAATATTATTATTTTACCATATGAAGACAATAAATGGATGTAAAGGTGTTTTTAATCATTTAAAAAAAATCACTCTTTTTCATTAATTAGGTAAGACCTAATTTTACGTTTGAATGAACTCTATAGGTTGTCGGGATTTTTTTTTTTTTTTCAATATGTAAGTGCAAGTAACATTAACTGTTGAATTTTATCTTAAAATATTTTATTAATGACATTGACTTGATTTATTTTAGAGACTAAATTTGAGGGTGGTATCGGAAAGTGTGCCTATATCAAATACATGTAACAATATCATACCTCTGCTTAGGGAAGTTTAAGCATAATTTCTGTATAAACCCATACTTCAGTCTGAGTCTGAGTCTGGTCACTATCTATACTGTTAGAAAAGTACAAATCGCAAAAATAATCTCTCTAGACGTTCATTCGTTCTAAATCTATAATAAATAACGATAGTTATCATTCCTAAACACAGATATCGACGTCAGAGGGGACGAGTAAGTTGTCACGTGGTTTTCTGAGTAAAAATAGCTATCTATACAGCGTGACTCGGATAGGAAATACCTGTTTGCAATTAAGAGCGAGAATTTATGCTTCAATGTTCACACAGATCTAGGGCATCAATGAACAGCAATTTACAGGACATTTTCAGGTAACAATAACATATTGGTCATTTGAAAAAAATGTAATCCAAACTCTCGACTACCACCTTTAAGGCGAAGTGTATAAATAATTAAGTGATGATTTATGCATTATACACAATAGTACTGCTGAGAATTGTTTTTGGATTTTTTTTACTTTAATAACGCCCACCAGTTAAAGTTTTACCTTTAATGGGCACAATACAGTTCAGGTGTTATCTTGAATTTCTGCCGATGGAGTGACCTAGATATATCCATTCGCACCAACCCTTGCGTCAGCATGTATAAGTAGGTCAAACGTGAGGCAAAACACCGTCGCCGGAAGATGAAAGGAATCATTAATATTGTCTAGTGTACCTTTGAGACCGACAGATCATCCCTATGGTGATTAACGACCTGTCTGTAGGATTGTGGTTTGTAATTAATGATTGCTAATTACAGACAAAGATATGACGGCATCTCAACTGTTTAAGGAATGACCATTTATACATTATCAAAGCTATAGACATCAACGTCCAATTAATGTCTTTAAAAAGCAGCTTAATAAAACACATATTGTCAACCCATTATAGAGGACATTAGAATTTATATTTTTATTTATCACTTGACATATGTTCATTTCCCTATCCTATCATTAATTAAAAAAAACTAGCAATAGCACAATTATAATGCCAGTGACATTCGCTTTCTGTCAGGTCGAAAACATGATAAAAATGAAATTAACGGCCGAAAAGAAAGGCTGTACATTTACAATATACATGTATATATATAAAGGTCCTATAAGAATATATATATATACATATATAAGAAGTACCACAGATACCTTAATCTAAACTACCTCTAAACAAAGGCAAATGGGGTAGAAGTAAAAGTGACAAAAAAAACAGTGACGAGACATAACATACAAAAAGGAACAACCCGCAGTAACCGCCTTGGAACGGACGGTCGGCCGTATGGATCAACTGGGTCGGTTAAACCTGGTTTCTGGATTGCTCTAACCTCGCACGTCCTGAAGGGTTTTCTATTAAACAAACAGTATAAATAAAATATCTATTTAAGTGAGACTACTAACAGTAAGCACCTGCATCGGTAGTTAAAACTGATAAAAGGAACTTATTTACAGAAAAATAACTAGAAATATAACAAACTTTTAACATATGTACAACATGTACAGTAGATAAAAGCCTCAGCAACTAAAGGTTAGTTAAAGGGCGGTTAAATCAGATGGATCATTTGAGAAAAGAAAGGATTATCTATAGTAAGAATATTATCAAGAAAGCGTGACGTTGTTTTGAAAGCCTTTATAATGTGACTTACTTTGAGTTAACATGAAATCACGTTCAAAGCATTATAAAAAGAAATCTGCAATGAATGGTGCACAGTCGGTTCCCTCCCATAGGAATACCAATTACTTGTTTAAATAAAGTGTCACTGCATTTTATGTAAATATTGTCTAATAGGAAACATAGAGCGTCACAAACTTCCGTACAAGTTCACATAGTCTTTTCTTGACATGCAAGGTATAGACGTTGTTCTCGAGAAAAAAATCAATAAGAGTAATCAATTTGGTCTTAATTAAATCACGAGGTCAAGAAGTGTACTACGAAGAGGAATCTAAGGATTAACTGCATAGCAATGAAAGTTTAGAGTATAAAACTTTTCTAAGACTTCTGAATAATTTTTGATAGACCAAACAATTTGAATTCCTGAATTTTCAAACACTTTTTTCACATTTTTAACAACGCGATGACGAACGGCAGTAAGGGCAAGAAGTCAGTAGTTTCGATATGTGAGTGGTGGTGCTAGAGCTGGCATTAGCTATGAATTGTGACTTGTACGGTGTTTTGTGAAGATTAGGAATCCAGTTCAGTGAATGAATGAAGTTTTTCTTGCACGGATCTTGATATTAAATTTATGCAAATGTTTTAAATCATAAAAAGTCTCAGTTAACAATGAAACTCAAATATATATACAGTGTTTAGTTAAAACAATATCTGCAAGTTTGTGTCAAAAGGGGGAATATTTTTACATGTCTGAATGCATTTCAAAATGAAATTCAATTTAACGTGATTAATATCAACCGCTTAAAAGTTTCGTCGTTTTTTGGCTGCTTCAATAAAGTATAACATACATATATTCACTATGTACAGACTTGTGATTGTGGTATTTAGAATTTCGTAACAACATCACCAATTGGTAACGCACGATTAAACATTTTCAGGTGAAAAAAAAACCCTGCTGTAGCCACAAGTGAACTGTATTTTGTTCTAAAACTACAGAGGCTGACGTCAAGGTTACAAACTATTTCATTAAGCTCCAAAATATCACCGAATACAAGCCATACTCATCGTTTCAGGCGTCATCCTACTATTTCCCCATGAAGAAATAGATAAGTCATGGAGAGAGTCTAGGGAAATATATTTATTGTATCCTGCCGACAGACTCCGCGCAATAAAAATGAAAAATACATTTTGAAACTTTACTAATGACAGTAAGGCTAAACAATATTGTATCGTTTATTTACTTGCATGAAGACATATGGAGAATGTAAATACACAAAATCCCCAAACAAGCATAAAAAGGACCTTACCCTTCTACCAATTCCTATTTTTGATACTGGAATTTGGATCCTATATAAGATGAAAAAATATAATAATTATGATAATAATAATAATAATAATAATAATAATAATAATAATAATAATAATAATAATATATAATAATATATATATAGTTATATATATATAGTTATATATAGTTATATATATATAGTTATATATATATATAGTTATAGTTATATAGTTATATAGTTATATAGTTATATAGTTATAGTTATTATAGTTATATAGTTATATAGTTATATAGTTATAGTTATATAGTATATAGTATATAGTTATCTAGTTATAGTTCTATAGTTATAGTTATATATATAGTTATAGTTATATAGTTATAGTTATATATATATATATATATATAAATAGTTATAGTTATATATAGTTATAGTTATATATAGTAATAGTTATATTATTATTATTATTATTATTATTATTATTATTATTATTATTATATACCATACAAATATATGCATAGTTGTCCGATTTATTATGACATAAAATATTCGTAATAAGTCGTTTTATGTTTCTAATATATATAAATATATATGTACCTACTACTCATGCTCTATTTCGGTGGATTTCAAATCAAATATCAAATACAATTTCATTTTATTTTTTTTTTTTCACTTTATACATAAAGGAAAATATTGAGTGACACTTGCATTTGAAATCTGAACTCACAATAGACCATATACAAACATGCAACTGTCATGTAAAATTGACAAATAACATTAAGACATTACGTAACAAGAGAAATTAGGTTCCATTAATGGCCGGTCAGTGGGGAAGACGACCCACTTGAGAATTTCAACTGTTGAACTTAGTTTAAACAGTGTTAATAAAAATATCCTCTCAACTCAGAGGAAAAAAGTTTGGACAAAGAAAATGACTTCTGAACCAAAATTAAAAAGGAAAAGTGTATACACAAAAAACAATATATATATCGTGTCTTGACTTCCAATATTTACACGTTATCAGGCTTTCTAGTTCCATTCTAAGTTAGGAATATAAAATTCTAGATTGCTTATGAGCTAAAATACATTTCCATAGTGGAAGTAGACTTCATTTGTTTGAGAAAATCTAATCAATATTCTTTCACGATGTGTGGAATAGCACTCTCCGGGCAAACACTTACCTTAATTAAATTAGCGGAAAAAAATTGTTGAAGATTGTGGCTACTTTAGTAAGCAATCCTGATGATGCTGTCAATATACTCTCCATATTAGAACCTATCTGTGGTTGGCGATATTGTAAGTTGTTTTTGTTCTTTCATTCTGTATTATTCATCTTCGGTTTTTAAAATGTGTCAGCGACATCAATATGCACAATTTACATTTGTGTATTTTGACTTAAGTTAGGTTTAATAAATGTTCATACATGCTATCAGATTCGACAAAAATTATTTGAGTTTGAACATAACTGCTACTTTTTACAACCCTGTGATGCGCCATTCCTTGTTGAACGCGTGCGGTAGCTTTAGACTGAGATGTTGAAATGATACGAATGAAATGATACATAAACTGGCACGTCGTGGGTTATTGCAAATATCTCGGCTTAGTAGATAATGCATAGTCAGTGGAACATTCGTTCTTATAGCATTCTGCTCCATAATTTCGACAACTGAACAACATGAGTAATACAAATCTTATCTGTTGACTGTGGTTTAAGATAATATTGCGAAATGAAAAAATAGCAAATTTAATAATAATAATAATAATAATAATAATAATCTAAACGGTTTACGTTATCATAAATCATGAATGGATATGTTGGACATATTTTGATAAAATATTTGTTGCCGGTATGCATAAAGTCAAACTGAAATATCATGATGAACGGACCTTATAGTTTCTAGCTTGCAAAAGCGATATGATACGTACACCTTCACTCAAAAATGAAATGAAGCCACGTTTCTACAACATGCATCTTGTTATATGGACATACATGTATATGACCGTCCGACTGACTGTTCAATGGCGACTTTTGTTTTTGTATGTTATGTCTCGTCTCTCTGTGTTGTGTTACTTTTACATTTACCATGTTTACCTTTGTCTGGAGGTAGATCAGATTCAAATATCTGTAGTAATTGTTTTAAGACATTTTCCTTTTAATACAAAAGTAATTAAGATTTTTTATAATTGTTTTCGTATTATTCGATTTCTATTTAAATTGTTATTCAAAAACACTTTTACGCAATACTTCATCACACGAGAAAGAACTTTGATGCTACTTTCAGAATCGTGATTGCGTTTCTTTAGAATAACTTTGATCTTGTCTTATTTAAGGCTTCAGATGTCATGTTAACGTGATTGACGTACATCATGCACTAATTATATTAATATCATTTTTCAATTTATGTGCAAACAAGGTTAACTCATACCTGTTATTTACAGGGACATTCGTGAACGGTTTACTTATAGCAAAAATATTATGATCTCCGACCGGCCGCAATAGCTCAATTGGTAGAGCGTCGGCTTGCAGATCGGGAAATGCCTCAAACCCATTGTAAGATACAAACAACAACCTCTCATCACAATTACAATAAATGAGAACGATTTCACCACATGACTGAATCATAACATAAAATTCAGCACGTTTTTCAAAAATCAAGTCACTCAGTTACAGCCACAAAACCTTACTTTATTTTTATTAAACAACAATAATTGCATTAAACTTGAAAGACATTCATGTATCTATTGGATATGGAATAAGAATATACTGCATTGTACTATAAAACGTCTTCCTTTTACTTAATAAAGAAACACAAGAACATTGTGTCGGTGCGATGTAAAAACAACAACAAACAATCAATCGAAGAAACAAAATAATTAACATGTATATTCAGTCCTTTTTTGTCATGTAAGAATATGTACGTAAAATCACCAATAGTTTAAATACTGTACTGTCATAGATATCATAATTATCTGCCCCTAATTGTGACGTAATCACAATTTAGTGTCAATAATATGTACGAACTTTTTAAGACAAAGTCCGATTCTAAGTTCCTGAACGAGATTGGTATTCTTAATATGTTATGAAAATTAAATTGTTTATGAAGCTAAAGGTATTAAAAAAATAACTGTTTAATATGTTAACCTGTTTGTAATTATAATTCACACTATTTTTTTAACCTGAAAGATTTTTATAATTCTATTCACAGCTTTTAATTTTAACCTGTTTATACTCTATTCACACTAAACTTCATTGTATTCGGCGCCATATGACCTATCTATCCGCTGATGTGCCGTAAATACCAAAGTACAAATGCACATTTATGATTATATATCATGATACAGTGATTAACTAAATGTTTATACATTCTTTGAGAAGAAAGATACAGACACACAGACATCTGTTAATTAAAATAAATAGAGTTAGCATATACATATATTAAATATTTAACATGGAAGGATAGGGATAACAATCATTTATATACATATATTAAATATTTAACATGGAAGGATAGGGATAACAATCATTTATATACATATATCAATTATTTAGCATGGAAGGATATTGATAACAATCATTTATATACATATATAAAATATTTAACATGGAAGGATATTGATAACAATCATTTATATACATATATAAAATATTTAACATGGAAGGATATTGATAACAATCATTTATATACATATATAAAATATTTAACATGGAAGGATATTGATAACAATCATTTATATACATATATTAAATATTTAGCATGGAAGGATATTGATAACAATCATTTATATACATATATTAAATATTTAGCATGGAAGGATATTGATAACAATCATTTATATACATATATTAAATATTTAGCATGGAAGGATATTGATAACAATCATTTATATACATATATTAAATATTTAGCATGGAAGGATATTGATAACAATCATTTATATACATATATTAAATATTTAGCATGGGAGGATAGGGATAACAATCATTTATATACATATATAAAATATTTAATATGAAAGGATAGGGATAACAATCATTTATATATATATATATATTAAATATTTAGCATGGAAGGATAGGAATAACAATCATTTATATACGTATATTAAATATTTAGCATGGAATGATAGGGATAACAATCATTTATATACATATATTAAATATTTAACATGGAAGGATAGGGATAACAATCATTTATATACATATATAAAATATTTAATATGGAAGGATAGGGATAACAATCATTTATATACATATATTAAATATTTAACATGGAAGGATAGGGATAACAATCATTTATATACATATATAAAATATTTAGCATGGGAGGATAGGGATAACAATCATTTATATACATATATAAAATATTTAATATGAAAGGATAGGGATAACAATCATTTATATACATATATATAATATTTAGCATGGGAGGATAGGGATAACAATCATTTATATACATATATAAAATATTTAACATGGAAGGATATTGATAACAATCATTTATATACATATATTAAATATTTAGCATGGAAGGATATTGATAACAATCATTTATATACATATATTAAATATTTAGCATGGAAGGATATTGATAACAATCATTTATATACATATATTAAATATTTAGCATGGAAGGATATTGATAACAATCATTTATATACATATATTAAATATTTAGCATGGAAGGATATTGATAACAATCATTTATATACATATATTAAATATTTAGCATGGGAGGATAGGGATAACAATCATTTATATACATATATAAAATATTTAATATGAAAGGATAGGGATAACAATCATTTATATATATATATTAAATATTTAGCATGGAAGGATAGGAATAACAATCATTTATATACGTATATTAAATATTTAGCATGGAAGGATAGGGATAACAATCATTTATATACATATATTAAATATTTAACATGGGAGGATAGGGATAACAATCATTTATATACATATATAAAATATTTAATATGAAAGGATATTGATAACAATCATTTATATACATATATTAAATATTTAACATGGAAGGATAGGGATAACAATCATTTATATACATATATAAAATATTTAGCATGGGAGGATAGGGATAACAATCATTTATATACATATATAAAATATTTAACATGGAAGGATATTGATAACAATCATTTATATACATATATAAAATATTTAGCATGGGAGGATAGGGATAACAATCATTTATATACATATATAAAATATTTAACATGGAAGGATAGGGATAACAATCATTTATATACATATATATAATATTTAGCATGGGAGGATAGGGATAACAATCATTTATATACATATATAAAATATTTAACATGGAAGGATATTGATAACAATCATTTATATACATATATTAAATATTTAACACGGAAGGATAGGGATAACAATCATTTATATACATATATTAAATATTTAATATGGAAGGATAGGGATAACAATCATTTATATACATATATTAAATATTTAACATGGAAGGATAGGGATAACAATCATTTATATACATATATTAAATATTTAATATGGAAGGATAGGGATAACAATCATTTATATACATATATTAAATATTTAACATGGAAGGATAGGGATAACAATCATTTATATACATATATAAAATATTTAACACGGAAGGATAGGGATAACAATCATTTATATACATATATTAAATATTTAACATGGAAGGATAGGGATAACAATCATTTATATACATATATTAAATATTTAACATGGAAGGATATTGATAACAATCATTTATATACATATATAAAATATTTAACATGGAAGGATATTGATAACAATCATTTATATACATATATTAAATATTTAACACGGAAGGATAGGGATAACAATCATTTATATACATATATTAAATATTTAATATGGAAGGATAGGGATAACAATCATTTATATACATATATTAAATATTTAACATGGAAGGATAGGGATAACAATCATTTATATACATATATTAAATATTTAACACGGAAGGATAGGGATAACAATCATTTATATACATATATTAAATATTTAACATGGAAGGATAGGGATAACAATCATTTATATACATATATTAAATATTTAACATGGAATGATAGGGATAACAATCATTTATATACATATATTAAATATTTAGCATGGAAGGATAGGGATAACAATCATTTATATTTATATATTAAATATTTAACATGGAAGGATAGGAATAACAATCATTTATATACATATATTAAATATTTAACATGGAAGGATAGGGATAACAATCATTTATATACATATATAAAATATTTAACATGGAAGGATAGGAATAACAATCATTTATATACATATATTAAATATTTAACATGGAAGGATATTGATAACAATCATTTATATACATATATTAAATATTTAACACGGAAGGATAGGGATAACAATCATTTATATACATATATTAAATATTTAACATGGAAGGATAGGGATAACAATCATTTATATACATATATTAAATATTTAACACGGAAGGATAGGGATAACAATCATTTATATACATATATTAAATATTTCACATGGAAGGATAGGGATAACAATCATTTATATACATATATTAAATATTTAACATGGAAGGATAGGGATAACAATCATTTATATACATATTTAAATATTTAACATTGAATGATAGGAATAACAATTATTTATATACATATATTAAATATTTAACACGGAAGGATAGGGATAACAATCATTTATATACATATATTAAATATTTAACATGGAAGGATAGGGATAACAATCATTTATATATATATATATTAAATATTTAGCATGGAAGGATAGGAATAACAATCATTTATATATATATATTAAATATTTAGCATGGAAGGATAGGGATAACAATCATTTATATACATATATTAAATATTTAACACGGAAGGATAGGGATAACAATCATTTAGATACATATATAAAATATTTAACATGGAAAGATAGGGATAACAATCATTTATATACATATATTAAATATTTAGCATGGAAGGATAGGGATAACAATCATTTATATTTATATATTAAATATTTAACATGGAAGGATAGGGATAACAATCATTTATGTACATATATTAAATATTTAACATGGAAGGATAGGGATAACAATCATTTATATACATATATAAAATATTTAACATGGAAGGATAGGGATAACAATCATTTATATACATATATAAAATATTTAACATGGAAGGATATTGATAACAATCATTTATATACATATATAAAATCTTTAACACGGAAGGATAGGGATAACAATCATTTATATATATATATTAAATATTTAACATGGAAGGATAGGGATAACAATCATTTATATTTATATATTAAATATTTAACATGGAAGGATAGGGATAACAATCATTTATATACATATATTAAATATTTAACATGGAAGGATAGGGATAACAATCATTTATATACATATATTAAATATTTAGCATGGAAGGATAGGGATAACAATCATTTATATACATATATTAAATATTTAACATGGAAGGATAGGGATAACAATCATTTATATACATATATTAAATATTTAACATGGCAGGATAGGGATAAGAATTATAATAAAACAAAAGTAACAAATAGACTTGAAAAAATTGTTTTAATTATTATTTATTTGTCTCCTGTTCTAAGTTAAAGTGGGAGTTGAATAGCGACAGTAATAGTGACGTTCAAAGACATAATACCCTAGAGAGTCTATGAGGAAAAATCAACAAAAAGTAGGGCCTACGTTTTTTGACGATTTGTTTAATACAGAGATCAATGAGGTAAATAAATCATTGACTGATTAAAGTGTAATCTTAAAATGGCTGTTAAACACTGAATTTCTGTTTAGGAATTTTACAAGATCTCCTGCATGAGCTCAGGATATACGTCTATTCTTCATTCTAAAAAGAAGCCAAGAAAATAACAACTATCAAGGATTCCATCCATTTCGGTAGTTGACATTTGATACATGTAACAGAAGGACAAAAAAGTTTGGCTTCAGTGCTGAGAACAGAATTGATTTTGCAAGGACGTTCCCTTAAATTTTCTGAATGGAAAACTGAGGTTAATAACTTTTATGACAGCTCTGATCTTTTTATGGCTTTTTGTGCACGCCTATAAGGTACCGCGCATGAATACATGTGTATATATACATAAAACATACTGGCGCACGAGTGGATATAATGGAAAAACTAAAATACTTTCAGCACTATATTTACAGTTGTATTATTGATAGCGTGTTTAATTCAAAAAGTGCAGGAATACTCACATTTTGGGGAAGATTTGCCTAACGACATGTGTTTTCTTTTAAGTCGATTCTTCTATAGAGCATGCCCCTGATGCCATTTTACGTTTACAAGAAATCCTTCAAAAACTTGAAACAGCTTTAGCAATTTCAATTTAGTGAACTTCGTCTACGGAACTGCGATAAGGGAATTTAAAACGAACAAACCGTCTACGTCTAAATGATTAAAATAATAATTTTAAAAATAGAAACTATCTTTTCATAATGGAAAAACCCGAGTCGTAGCCATTAGAGAAATGTAATATTGCCTCGAACGGCTGCCCGAGAATTGTTATAACGGTGATGAAAATATTTTATATCCCAGCTTTATATCAACGAACAATAGTCACGTGCTTCTTTTCAGAACGCTACCGCTGCTTTGTCCATTGAATGAGTCACGAACCACATGAAATAGTCTGAGAGAATTTGTTAATTACATACCGTCGTTCGACGAAGTTTCAACTTTTTGTAATGACTATAAAGTATCTTTCTTCTGATACCAGGTGTAATCATGTTTCAGAGATATGGGTTCTGCGTGGTGTTATATATTTAAATATATGTATAAATGCATATGCATATATACATATAAACATATATATCTGTCTGTCTGTCCGTCTGTTTGTCTGTCTGTCTGTCTGTCTGTCTGTCTGTCTGTCTGTCTGTCTGTCTTTGTCCTTGTCTGTCTCTGTCTGTCTGTATGTCTGTCTCTGCCTGTATGTCTGTCTCTGTCTGTCTGTCTGTCTGTCTGTCTGTCTGTCTGTCTGTCTGTCTCTCTCTCTCTCTCTCTCTCTCTCTCTACCTCTCTCTCCCTCTCTGTCTGTCTGTGTATGTCTGTATGTCTGTCTCTCTCTGTCTCTCTCTCTGTCTGTGTATCTCTGTCTGTGTATCTCTCTCTCTCTCTCGGTGTCTGTCTCTGTCTGTCTCTGTCTCTCTATATATATCCCTCTCTATATGTGTGTGTATGTGTGTTGTGTGTGTGTGCGTGCGTGCGTGCGTGCAAGTGCGTGCGTACAAGTGCATGCGTGCGTGTGTGTGTGTTAAACTTGCTACACGTCATCTACTGTTTTGTGGTGATCTGTCAGGTTTATTAATTCACACATTTCTATAACGTCATCAATTGATAAAAAATTTCTTTTCTTTGGTAACTGGTCTTGTTCCTACTTGCTTCTGAAACGTATAAAGCCTTATCTATGGGAATGTTAGTGGATAGTGCCAATGTGTGGCGAAGATATCGTCTGCTTGTATCAGGATTGTGTCTTATTAGGTGTCAAATGTTAAGATTTTTACATTGTGCTCTGACGATTCCCCTTTAGAACCCAAAATATCTCTAACTATCCTGAATTGGTGTATCCAAAGGATTCTATATAATCCAATATAAGTCCATGAACTTATACGAGATCCTGCGAGTATTGGTCTTAAAGGTTGTTGGTTAAAGATGTTTGTTGTTTGTAGGTTTTATAAGTTATTGTGTTGTGTATTTTGAAGATCATTCATGAATGATTATGCATTACGAGAACCCACGCGATGAGTGGGTGAGTTACAAGTCGGCGAGTCTAACCGCCTGGTCAGAGGCACCCTCGCCCTCACGACCTGTCAATCTGATCACCTCGGCCTTTATGCTATGCAAGAGACCTCTGACATAATAAGGCGCCATCTTGGATCTACTTTGTGTGTCTTAGTTTTAATACTGGGTATTTAATGTTGACTTTTCAATTTTCCGTAAATCATATAGATTGTATTGATAAAAAAAATCGTTGTTATTGCAAGATATACTCAACTAAATGATATATATACAATTAGTTACTTTCTCGCGAACGGACACTGTTTCATAACTCAGGCGACGCACTTTGGTGTATTCTAGAGCTATGTACGAGGTGTATTTTACGAACCATACGGAAATACCCGAAGTTTTACGATTGACGACCTGTATGCAAAAAATCCCATGAAACCCGGGCGATTCTAGAGCAGTTGGAAGCAGGTGTGATTAGGGGCGGGTCCAGAAAATTGTGGTGGGGTGGGTATGAATCAAGATCCATTCAACTTTATCGCAGTAAATACTAGATAGTTACTTCGACCTAAGCAGTCAACAGACTTTAAAAGCTTAGTATTTTTTTAAGCTTACATGTATCACAAAGCATTTGTTAACATTACTAAATTGTTAACATTTATAAAGTGTATTCTTTTTTCAGTATTATTAACTTCCGAGGCATGTTTTTTACTTTGGTGGGACATTCTCATTTACAATGTTAATCTTTGACCAAAAAAGAAAAACTTCCGGAAGTACGAGGTTAGCACCATAGTTATTATTGGCGACGCGCTGGAGCGCGACGAATATATACGGAATGCTGAAAAATTGTGTACATGCGAGCGGATGTTCTCGGACATTTTCGTTCTAGCTAGAGAATGGTCGAGGGAAAATGGACAAGGCCTTCCGAATTCCGGAAGTTTCGCGATTTACACATTCCCAAAGTACGGGTCCTATTTCGGTTAATGACGTTCTTTTTATATGTAACTATAGCGAGTATTCAGAATTATTGTTATATGTAAAGTTGTTCTTTGTATAAAAGACTACGGACTCTGAAAATTCGTATTTTTCCGTGTAATTTCGTAGATCCTCTGAATACCATGTTACCGACCATGTGACCATAGTAAAATACCACGTGATTGCGACATCCGGTTTGCAAAAATGGAGTCGAAAAGACGTGATCGCCGCGGTCGTTTTAGCAATCATCTCCCAAAAGCACTGTCAAAAAGGAAATTAATGGAAAACAAGATCATACTTACTTTGTGAGTGACCGTGTTTGTGATTACGTGGACACATTGAAAGTTCGCCCAAGGAGAATGAAAGTTGGAAAATAGGACGCAGATTGGTCGAATTCTCCGTGTTGGTTGAAGGACTTAAATTTTGTACTTGATGTAAACTCAGGCCGATTCCACTGTGTTCAGATAGTGTCATTGGGGAACTAAAGAAATGATTGGAGGTTTTTTTATATATTAAATGTTTAAATAGCGACTGTGGACATGTGAACACTGTGGCATATGGAAAGATGGTTAGATGAAGTTTTGCCGTGAATACAAAGCTTGGTACAGGTAAGAATTGGTTTGCATAACAGATGTTAGTTATTGATTTATTTGTTACTTTGCCATTGGAATAAAACTCCTTTTCTCGTACCCAAAACATTTCGTACCAATATACGAGTTAGTATTTTTCTCAATTTTTTGTTATAACAAAATAAACATGTTTGCATTGGCATACACAATTTTTTTGACATGTATACATTGAATTTACTTGTACAACTGGGCTTCAGAGGTGATTACGTCCTCTTACTTTTTTCACAATTTTCTGGAGCAGCCAAACACTATTGCGCTAATTAATTTAACAATAAATTATTGTTTTAGAGGTGTACAACATCAACCACCTAGTCTTTTTTTTACTGTTATGCTTACACAAATAAAACATACTTGTTAGTCCCAGATACCATGCTTATCAGTTCGTTTCTTTTACAGCTATGATTGACAGTATAGGAGATACACAAAAAGTAAACCACATGTTAGCGGCACTTAACATTCCAACTATTAGCAACGCCAATCTGAAAAAAAGATGGAGAGACGGGCAGGGAAGTCCATTGAGAAAATCAGATCTCAGTATGTTAGCATACTTTGAGTTTTTAAATAAAAGACATGGTTTATTTGCTTTGTTTACAACACTTTTGAACATCTCTTCAATATGTATTGTAGGGCTTTGATTAATATGGTTCAGTAAAAAAAGAGTTTATTCTCATAATATTTCTACCAGTATCTGTAAATAAAGACCACTTGTGTGACTGTGATGACAATTATGATTTTTGTGCGTGTTATTTAAGATATGAATTTTATTTATGCTTTCAGTTTGTAATGGAAGAAAGTCACATATAACACAGATGGCTGCCAGAGAGGTAGATATTGGTAGCGAGTTTTCCACGTATGTGCTGCCAAATGAACCTAGAACCTGGAACATCTCAGCATAATATAAGCACATGATGGAGAAGATGGACTGCATTCTACCTTTACATCGAAAAATAGTGAAAGACAACCTCGTATTACAAACACTAAAAGAACACTTTAGTACCTAACCTAGCTTATCTCTCAGAAAAAAGTACGCAGTAATTAACTTCATGCAGTGCACAGGAACTATTGATTTTATGACCTTTTGGAGTTATATCTATCCTGCATCAAAGCTGCAGCCGCGACTATTTGTCACATTCTCTGACAATACTCCTGTTATTGTTAGCATTTAAAATTTGAGAGGAAATAAGCTTTTTTTTTTTCAAATTATTTCGTTATTTAACTTTTAAAAAAGACATAAGTTTATGTTTGTGAAGAAAGTTAAACTTTTTCTACAAATAAGTGTTAGATTAACTCCCCTGAAATTTGACACCATAGTCATAAACCAGTATGTCGCGATATAACTACGTGGTAAAAGTTATTCTTTTTTTATATTTTGTCACTTATACAGTGTAGATAATTTATATATAGGTTTCTTGGGATAAATGTTTATAGACATTTTAACTGGAAAATCACACATTTGAAAATAAAGTGAAAAAAAAAGACTTGTTTTTTTAGGATGTTGTTTGCCTATTTTCTTATGGAATAAATCCAAATAATTAATTTATTTATTCATTTGGCAAAATTATAGAGGATTTTGTGTCGTCAGTTGTTGTCATTTTTCAGGTCATATCCGAAACGAGGGGTACAATCTTAAAATTCGCATATCTCAAGATTAACTGGTAAAAGTTGTCTAAACTTGATTTTTGTATGTCTTATAGAATGCTAAACAAGAAATATTAAAGACGATTACCAATTTCTAACATGCATTTTAGCGTCCGTAATCCTTAATATGTTTATAAATCTAAAGAAAACTATTGGTTATTCGTTTAAAATTTACTATTTTCTCTATTTCTGAAAAATAGATCGATAGGGTCTGTAGTGACACATTATGAAAAATATCAATTTTATTCAAACACACATTACAATCGTGGAATAGAGCAGTGGTTATGGACTTGTCCTGATGTTTACGGTCTCCAGAGATCGAATCCTGTGACAATCAAACTTTTTTCTGTGACTTTTTCTTCTATGTTTTTACAATAATTATAACACACAAAACATTAAATAGACAAAAATATCGATCAATAACAAATGTTAATTATTTTTATTATTGATTAGGATCATTGATCAGTTATTGGCGACGCTATAAAAATGCACTTGCGAGCGGATCTCCTCGGCCATTATCGTTCTCGCTAGAGAATAGGCGAGCAAAAATGGGCGAGGTGTTTCGAATTTTGGAAGTTCCGCTATTTACGAAGTTCCACTATTTACAAGTTTTCAACATACGGGTCCTAATTCGGTAAATGGTGTTCTTTTATTTATTTGAATTTATTCTTTGTTTGTAACTTCCACTCAGAGGAGGTATTTTTCTTTTTAAATTTGTGAACACTAATGTACATCTGACAATTATACTTGTAATGAAGACATGTTTGTCCTTTTTTTAGGATTGTAGTTGTACATATAAGTAGCCTTATATATCAGAATTAAATTATTCCAGTGATTTTAATGTGTAATTAATAATCTAAATCAGTCATATCTAAATTTCCAATAAATATTATTTTTCAATGTTGCGTCGCCCTTTGATGCTTCGCATCAATGCTTTTCTTGTGACTATAATCCTATCCTGAAAACCGCTCCGCTATCAGGATCTGACGACGAGGCAATAAACTCTTCCAAACCAATCAGATTGTCGTCTACAAAATCGCAAAAGTAAATCATGATCCGAAGCGTTCCGAACATATAATTTTAATGGCTGCGCCAATTTACAAAGAAATGTAAACATGGACACTCCGCGCAATGCTTATGTTAC
Organism: Sinonovacula constricta; assembly: GCA_007844125.1. Lineage (NCBI taxonomy): Eukaryota > Metazoa > Mollusca > Bivalvia > Cardiida > Solecurtidae > Sinonovacula > Sinonovacula constricta. Next base: position 50,570,477 of record CM017568.1, on the reverse strand, counting down.
GGAAGACTGGTGCGTTGTATGCGGTATACCGTCAGTAACATCTTCAGGTGAAAAGTTAACTAACATGCAGTTGCAGAAAAAACTTAAACTAACTGACTTTTCTACTGCATCATCGATAGCGGTCATTTTGAGACTCTTATAGCTTGCGTATAATAACCCCGACTTGACCTTTATGCAAGAATATATTATCTATCGAATACGAACGCAAAATTAGTTATCGATAATGCAATCGCTGACAGTCGTCTAATTGCCGAGGTGGAAGGAAGGCGTGGTATTGATCGTATATAGGTGTGAGCTAGATCGTTAATAGATGCTAATATTAAAGGTCAAGTCGGGGTTATTATACGCAAGCTATACCGAAAGCGTTATGCAAGATATGATAGAAATCGAGGAAAACCATTCTGGTCTATAGACGGCATTTTTCGGGTCGTCATACATTTTATAAGACCTAACTTTAGTGAGATTGCACCATAGTCGTTCTTTTTGGTGACCGACCGTTCCCATGCGGTAACTGTTGTATATATGAATATAATGTAATGCAATGCAATACAATACAATAAACGTCATACAATTTCTTGAAAAAAATATACGAGGAATTAGCTTTGATTTTATACAATGTCGACATTAAAACAATGATTTCTATACAGGATTAGACAGATAATTCTACTTGTATGGGTGCTTCTGACACATGCCAAGTAAGTGGGGATTCCTTCGTGATTATAACTGTCGTATAGGTTATCTGGATTTTATGGTTTTCTTTCACCCAAAGTAGGATCGTTTCAAGTCATGTACATTTTATTGTTGAATGATAGAAAAATGAGTGCGTAGTTGCTTGGATAATCAGGATTGCGAAGTTTAATAAAGGGCAAAACGTTGGAGTTCGCGTATATGTTTTTGAACATTTCATAATGATATGATAAAATGGCATTTCAATAAATCAAATAAAACCGAGAAACTTACGTTTTACGTTCAGTAGATTTTACGTTCAGTAGATTTTGAAAGATTTTTTAAGACGACGTTTCTTACAATCAGTTGGGGTTTTTTTAAATTTTATTATGTTGTTTTTGCGAGTTTGTTTACACATTTGCTTGTTTCTTTTTATTTTTTAGTTTATTACTTTATATTTTTAAGTTTATTTATTTAGTTTTGTGTTGTTGTTTTGTTGTTGTTTTATTATTTGTGAATTTATTTATTTTATCTATTTGCTCGTTGTTTATACTTTCTACTTTCGGAGAGAATCTTTCGTACTTTTTCGTAGAAAAAAAAATCTTCTACTAATTATTTCATTTCAAATAAGACACTTTTTGCTAACGTTCATGTCTACCGTTATTGTTGTTTATTGTTAACGGTTCAAAATAACTGACGTATAGATCGTACTTGAAAGTTCTACTACTTTTTTCTCGTTTTGCATGTAGTGCTTGTAATTGTTAGTTCCTGTGTCGTATTTCATGTACAAATGTATTAAATGATTTCTTTTATTTACGTGATCTAGCGATATACCATCGCTTACCATTTACCGGTCAACTGCTTCGGTTTTTTCCCCTTAACCAGCGCATAACTCGTTCCGGATCAAACCGATACGCCCCGGCATGAACTTAAAAATCTTTTTCCTAAATCAAACATTAAAAAATAACTCCGAAAACGAGGTTTAAAAAAGCAATAACTATGATCGGTAATTCTTGTCACCACACGAGCGCTGTTAGCAAGTGGAAATAAAAGCTCGTAACGAAACGTTTCATCAATTTTCTATCCCCAAACTCTAAGTTGTTGAAATATTATAAGTCTTAATTTCAAATGATTGTTTAAATTGAAGTCACGTTTTATTTCAAATGAATAATGATTTATCTTCAATTCAGACATTCAATTAAATACAAAACGTTATTTTTCACCTAGATATTTGTGATTATCTTGCAGATTCGCTTTATTCACTTCACGGTAAGAAAGAATCAAAAACTCTAAATGGAGTGCATGTTTGTCCTTGATAAAAAGCCACATGGTACAGGAGTAGTTTTCATTCTCTGAGGCTATCTGTTGCCCGAAGTTTACTTATGCCGAGACGAAATTGCTGGAATAAAATGTCCATAGTGTAAAAATACAGTTGTTGTAAGTGCCGAGAAATACTAAGGGACCAGTAACTGGGTAAATTATGTAAGTGATGCGCCGATGATCGGAAGATATCGATTAGCGGCGCGTAAAAGCTTCTCGATGTCGATAATCGATGTCATTTTCTCATAATCGATTAACAGAAGAGTGCGAACGCACTCCAAATAAAGGTCTTTTACACTTTTTCGGCCGTAAAAGGAAATCACTCTGAAAATTAAAATGGCGGTCCGTGAGATTTACCTGCATATAAAAAAAGAAAGCAAGTGAAAACTTTGTATTTTGTCCTTGAAACACCCAAAGTTTTGTTAAAATTGGCAACAAGTACACTATTATATCGAGTAATTATGTAAGCTACTAATCAAAAACAAGTTGTGAACGTTGCATTGCGTAGATTGATGAACCGATAATTATCGGTAAAATCGCATCGGAAGTGGCAACACTGTTCATTTTGTTTTAAGTATGGGCCAATAGTTTTATAGATTTCTGTGTATTAATTCTGTGTGCATTTATCAATTGTAAAAATATTGTATTCTAAAAATATGAATTTCAAGAGCTTTCCAATGGTGTATAGCTTTTAAATTTTTGGACCACAAATAAAGAAATTACAAGAAAAAAAAATACCCTTCTATACAATTCATTTGAAAATCCCTTGAAGTTACCATCAAAGATGGCTGCCAAGATAGGGGATTTTCACTGATGTTGAAACTATCTATTCAGTCAGTAACATTGCACCCGATACATCCGAGGGATGAGTTCCGATTGCTTTATCCACTGACGTTTCACAACTGGTTGACTTAGGTGATTTTTACTTCTGCAATGTAAAATAGTTCCATATATAAAGAAAATGAGATAATTATATATTGTTTTCTACAATTAAACGTTTGCAAGTAGCAAATAAAAGTGTTTAATGTGTATAATCATCTTTGTGTAGAACGTTTTGCCAGTTATATTTGAGTGTAGTCCAAATCCATAATCGATTTCATACAGACAGTTCGTTCAGCCTGGTATTGACATATTGCGGAAAAACAGGCAAGGCTGGTGGCGCATTTGGTGGCTTCATTTGTTCATAAAATATACCCTAAAATCGAGGGAGGATGCCCAGTCTTGTTAAATTTGCTTTTTTTTCTGGATAGACAAAATGATACCTAGGTAAATAAGAAAAGGCTCTATAAGAATTAACACAGATATTTAAATCCAAACTACCTCTTGACAAAGGCAAACAGGGAAAATGTAAAATCGGCACAAAAAAAACAACAACAACATAGAGACGAGATATAACACACAAGAATAATATCCAGCAGTTACCGCCTTGCAACGGTCAGTAGGCAAAAGAACCTAGACCTTATTTTAAAAATATTTCTAATTTACTTCGTTCATGTGAACATACAAATATGAAGACAGGTCTACAGTGTCTTACAGAATATACCCCCAATAAAGTACAGTCAACTCTCGTTATCTCAAATTTCAAGGGACCGTAGAAAATAGTTTGAGATATCCGAAGTTTGAGATATCCGAATTTAAGGATAGTTTTGTAAATCTTAAAAAATCTTACCTGCTACACGATGACTGGTAATGACTGAAATTCCTTGTTATATCTGCCACTGTAAACTAAGTTTCTGCAAGTTTGTGTGGTTTTGCATGTTTAAAGTGTTATTAGATTAGGTCTGTTGCCATAACCAATCTTATTTTTTTATTCAATAATCAGTACGTGTATTGTGGGTAGGTTGTGGAAGAATGATAAAATCACTAACGCGACCTCTCATTTTATTTCAAGTTGAGAAGGCCGTGTCAACAAGTTCTCAAAAACTGTTACAACAACAAATTCAAACTGAAACACTTCAATCAGCGTTAATTGATTAAATGAAATTGTTGTTCATTAAATCAGCTAATTAAATAATAATCGATTAACCTCTTTTCTAAATTACGTGACATCCAGATTGCCGATAATTGGCGATAAAACTCGGGCCCAAATCTTCGCGAGTTTCACGGTAGGTGTGAAAATCACTATTGTTGCAGTTTTGCATCTTATGGCAATTTAAAGTTTGAGATAGACCAACTGATTTCAACAGTTTTATACATGTGGGGACATAGAATTTAGTTTGATATATCCGATAATTTGACACATCCGAATTTGAGTTAAGCGGAGTCGAACTATATAGAAACTGTAGGGAAAAAAACGGGACCGTAGAAAACAGTTTGACATAACCGGAAATTTGAGATAACCGATTTTGAGATAACGAGAGTTTACTGTATTAGATTATGTCAATACTCTTTTATTCTATTGTAATACTGGAACGTTATATTGAATAACTACGTCCACTTATATCCAGAAGGTGTATTCATCGGGGGAAAAAAAGATCTTAGGATAAGTAACTGGCATTGAGCTTAATATAATGTTATAGATGTTCATTATAATGTCTTTTACATGGACGTATGTGATGCTGAACTGAATTGTCCTTTCAGCTAAACCGAAATGAAGTGAACATTTTGTATAATCTTCTAAAGTAAATTAAAAGAAGAATATGAAAAAGATGGGAAAAGAAGGTATCAAAGTTAGATTAGGTCATATACCGTGGTGTGACTACGCGTTAAGTTATATAATAAAGTTACTTGTAATCTCCATAGTTTAAAATATATAGCTGCGATATATATTTTAAAACATAAAGCTGTGATATATAGTTTAAAACATATAGATGTGATATATATTTTAAAACATATAGCAGTGATATATATTTAAAAACATATAGCTGTGATTTATACTTTTAAACACATAGTTGTGATATATATTTTAAAACATATAGCTGTGATATATATTCTAAAACATATAGCTGTGATATATATTTTAAAACATATAGCTGTGATATATATTTTAAAACATATAGCTGTGATATATATTTTAAAACATATAGCTGTGATGTATATTTTAAAACATAGCTGCGATATATATTTTAAAACATATAGCCGTGATATATATTTTAAAACATATAGCTGTGATATATATTTTAAAACATATAGTTGTGATATATATTTTAAAACATATAGCTGTGATATATATTTTAAAACATATAGCAGTGATATATATTTTAAACATATAGCTGTGATATATATTTTAAAACATAGTTGCGATATATATTTTAAAACATATAGCAGTGATATATATTTTAAAACATATAGCTGTGATATATATTTTAAAACATATAACTGTGATATATATTTTAAAACATATAGCTGTGATTTATATTTTAAAACACATAGCTGTGATATATATTTTAAAACATATAGCAGCAGTGATATATATTTTAAAACATATAGCAGTGATATATATTTTAAAACATATAGCTGTGATATATATTTTAAAACATATAGCTGTGATATATATTTTAAAACATATAGCAGTAATATATATTTTAAAACATATAGCTGTGATATATATTTTAAAACATATAGCTGTGATATATATTTTAAAACATAGCTGCGATATATATTTTAAAACATATAGCCGTGATATATATTTTAAAACATATAGCTGTAATAAATATTTTAAAATATATAGCTGTGATATATATTTTAAAACATATAGTTGTGATATATATTTTAAAACATATAGCTGTGATATATATTTTAAAACATATAGCAGTGATATATATTTTAAACATATAGCTGTGATATATATTTTAAAACACAGTTGCGATATATATTTTAAAACATATAGCAGTGATATATATTTTAAAACATATAGCTGTGATATATATTTTAAAACATATAGCAGAGATATATATTTTAAACATATAGCTGTGATATATATTTTAAAACACAGTTGCGATATATATTTTAAAACATATAGCAGTGATATATATTTTAAAACATATAGCTGTGATATATATTTTAAAACATATAGCTGCGATATATATTTTAAAACATAAAGCTGTGATATATAGTTTAAAACATATGATGTGATATATATTTTAAAACATATAGCAGTGATATATATTTAAAAACATATAGCTGTGATATATACTTTTAAACACATAGTTGTGATATATATTTTAAAACATATAGCTGTGATATATATTTTAAAACATATAGCAGTAATATATATTTTAAAACATATAGCTGTGATATATATTTTAAAACATATAGCTGTGATATATATTTTAAAACATAGCTGCGATATATATTTTAAAACATATAGCCGTGATATATATTTTAAAACATATAGCTGTAATAAATATTTTAAAATATATAGCTGTGATATATATTTTAAAACATATAGCTGAGATATATATTTTAAAACATATAGCAGTGATATATATTTTAAACATATAGCTGTGATATATATTTTAAAACACAGTTGCGATATATATTTTAAAACATATAGCAGTGATATATATTTTAAAACATAAAGCTGTGATATATATTTTAAAACATATAGCAGTGATATATATTTTAAACATATAGCTGTGATATATATTTTAAAACACAGTTGCGATATATATTTTAAAACATATAACAGTGATATATATTTTAAAACATATAGCTGTGATATATATGTTAAAACATATAACTGTGATATATATTTTAAAACATGTAGCTGTGATTTATATTTTAAAACATATAGCTGTGATATATATTTTAAAACATATAGCTGTGATATATATTTTAAAACATATAGCAGTGATATATATTTTAAACATATAGCTGTGATATATATTTTAAAACATAGTTGCGATATATATTTTAAAACATATAGCAGTGATATATATTTTAAAACATATAGCTGTGATATATATTTTAAAACATATAACTGTGATATATATTTTAAAACATATAGCTGTGATTTATATTTTAAAACACATAGCTGTGATATATATTTTAAAACATATAGCAGCAGTGATATATATTTTAAAACATATAGCAGTGATATATATTTTAAAACATATAGCTGTGATATATATTTTAAAACATATAGTTGTGATATATATTTTAAAACATATAGCTGTGATATATATTTTAAAACATATAGCAGCAGTGATATATATTTTAAAACATATAGCTGTGATATATATTTTCAAACATAGCTGCAATATATATTTTAAAACATATAGCAGTGATATATATTTTAAAACATATAGCTGTGATATATATTTTAAAACATATAGCTGTGATATATATTTTAAAACATATAGCTGTGATTTATATTTTAAAACATATAGCTGTGATATATATTTTAAAACATATAGCAGCAGTAATATATATTTTAAAACATATAGCAGCAGTGATATATATTTTAAAACAGCTGTAATATATATTTTAAAACATATAGCTGTGATATATATTTTAAAATATATAGCTGTGATATATATTTTAAAACATATAGTTGTGATATAAATTTTAAAACATATAGCTGTGATATATATTTTAAAACATATAGCTGTGATATATATTTTAAAACATATAGCAGTGATGTATATTTTAAAACATATAGCTGTGATATATATTTTAAAACATATAACTGTGATTTATATTTTAAAACATATAGCTGTGATATATATTTTAAAACATATAGCAGCAGTAATATATATTTTAAAACATATAGCAGCAGTGATATATATTTTAAAACAGCTGTTATATAAATTAATTAAAACATATAGCTGTGATAATATTTTAAACAGATAGCTGTGATATATATTTTAAAACATATAGTTGTGATATATATTTTAAAACATATAGCTGTGATATATATTTTAAAACATAGCTTTGATATATATTTTAAAACATATAGCTGTGATATATATGTTAAAACATATAGCTGTGATTTATATTTTAAAACATAAAGCTGTGATATATATTTTAAAACATATAGCAGCAGTGATATATATTTTAAAACATATAGCAGTAGTGATATATATTTTAAAACAGCTGTAATATATATTTTTAAACATATAGCTGTGATATATATTTTAAAATATATAGCTGTGATATATATTTTAAAACATATAGTTGTGATATATATTTTAAAACATATAGTTGTGATATATATTTTAAAACATATAGCTGTGATATGTTTTTTTAAACATATAGCTGTGATATATATTTTAAAACATAGCTTTGATATATATTTTAAAACATATAGCGGTGATATATATTTTAAAACATATATCTGTGATATATATTTTAAAACATACAGCAGTGATATATATTTTAAACATATAGCTGTGATATATATTTTAAAACATAGCTGCGATATATATTTTAAAACATATAGCAGTGATGTATATTTTAAAACATATAGCTGTGATATATATTTTAAAACATATAACTGTGATATATATTTTAAAACATATAGTTGTGATTTATATTTTAAAACATATAGCTGTGATATATATATATATAGCAGTGATATATATTTTAAAACATATAGCAGCAGTGATATATATTTTAAAACAGCTGTTATATAAATTAATTAAAACATATAGCTGTGATAATATTTTAAACAGATAGCTGTGATATATATTTTAAAACATAGATGTGATATATATATTTTAAAACATATAGCAGTGATGTATATTTTAAAACATGGCTGTTATATATTTAAAACATATAGCTACGATATGTATTTTAAAACATATAGCTGTAATATATATTATTTGTATACACATAGCTGTGATGTATATTTTAAAACATAAAGCTGTGCTATATATTTTATAACATATGGTTGTGATATATTTTTAGAGCAAATACCTGTGATATGCAATTGAAAACATAGCTGTGATATATATTTTAAAACATATAGTTGTGATATATATTTTAAAACATAGCTTTGATATATATTTTAAAACATATAGCGGTGATATATATTTTAAAACATATAGCAGTGATATATATTTTAAAACATATAGCTGTGATATATATTTTAAAACATATAGCTGTGATATATATTTTAAAACATATAGCAGTGATATATATTTTAAAACATATAGTTGTGATATATATTTTAAAACATAAAGCAGTGATGTATATTTTAAAACATAAAGCTGTGATATATATTTTAAAACATATAGTTGTGATATATATTTTAAAACATATAGCAGTGATGTACATTTTAAAACATGAAGCTGTGATATTTATTTTAAAACATATAGCTGTGATATTTATTTTAAAACATAGTTGATATATATTTATTATTATATGGTATATTCGAATTAGAGTGAGCTACGATGTCGATGCACGTGCGGGAATAATTTTATAAACTATAAAGTGTATACAATCTGTAAATATTTTTTATTTAGGTTCAAACAGTATTTTCTTATTTGTTTTAGGGATTAGGAATTAGCCGGCATTTTTGCCGATACTGCGCAGCGACATTTCTATCATTATAGCACAGGGGCACTTATGAGGTGCCCAGGGACTGAACCCGGCCGGTCCATTATACTGACACCGACGAGTCAGGCGTAATGCTGTCCCCTTAGCCCCGAGCGTTAGGAGGGAAGCCACTACTACCAACTTTAAAGTCTTTGGTTAGACCCGGCCGGGGTTCGAACCCACGACCTCCCGATCCGCAAGCCGACGCTCTACCACCTGAGCTATTGCGGCCGGTTATTTGTTTTAGTTAACATATAGTTGTGATATATAATATTATAAAACATATAGCCGGGATATATATTTTAAAGGCATAGGTTTTTTATCAATCTTGTTTAGAACATATATAGAGTTTATGGTTTAAACAGCAAATGCAATTTTACACGTTTTTATACAGCAAGTCACCAAGCTTCTTCAGATTATATGTTAGTGTTAACAACAACATAAAGTTGGAATCTTCCATGGCTACATTTCTTAAAAGTGGATTGAAATTAAATGGGGACTTGAATCCTTAAGAATTACAATGATATTAAATTTTAATGAAAGAAATGTTTATATAGCATAAAAATTATTCAACTTACAGTTACAGCATAACAGTAAAAACATTGTTGCTAAGAAAATATGTTGCTCAAACCATATCTATGGTATGTATTTTTATTAGATATGAAAAGTATTCATTGTTTGTTTTTGTTAGTAAACAAAATTTTAATGAAAAGGATTTATTTTAGTTAGTTTGGCGATTTGGTGTTAAAATCAAAGATTTCCAAGTTGAATGGATAACTTTGGTGAGAAGTAAAATTTAAAAAGAAAAATAAATTGATCTTGATAAAGGCAATTATTAAATTTTTTTAGTGTGAACGTTTTTAGAAAAATAGTATTATACTTTAAAATTTATTTACTGTAGACTAGTAATTTATAACCTTTGTCAAATATTTACCAGGGAATTTTATAAGACAAGGATATAGGTGTAAAGGTGTGATAATTGTTTATTCTAGCCATACATAGACCAATAAATATATAAATCAAGACACAGATCGAGTGTTGAAGCACAAAATAGGCTCTCACTTTCTTTATTGATACAAAATGCCACTAACAGTAACTGTTGAACAAAAGAATACAATATACAGTATAAGAACAGGGATTGTACACCAATGTGTCTTGTAAATACACCAGGTTACATCCTACCAAATGTTTACAGTGAGTAGAGGGAACAAAAACTGCTAACATTAAACGGTAATTAAGCAAAGAAAGTTTGAGTAATAATCCTATTATCTTTCTTTTACTAAAAGCAATACATTGTTATAATATTTTAATCTATCATGTGTTTTAATAAGTCTGCAATTTTTTCTTAACTGTTTTCTCCATGAAACAATGGCTTTTATTATTTTCAGCAAGTCACAGCTTAATTTTAACATAACAAGTTAACTGAACATTATGGGAAAAATTCAGTGAATAAATTGTTGTTTACTTAAGTTACTTTTGTTTTAGTATGAGTCTGACTTGTACCTACATGTATTACAGAAAACTGATATAACAATGTTCTCGGGTATTTCACTAAAATGGAAAAAAAAAATATAGATGGCGATCACACATTTGTTTCATATATCAGATGATAAATCATGACTAAAATAGATGTTAAGGCTATGATTTGCATAAATTTATCTGAAAGAACACATTTTTCATTCATTGGCTTCCTACTATTTCAGCATGGGCCTGTCATTATGAAATGGATGTATAAAATTAATATTTCTACACAAGTTTCAGACAATTTCATTTCCCTAGCAATAACTACATCCCATAACAGATAGCTGACTCCATTAGTTCACTGTAAAGATATTTAAAATTGAGCGTAAAAAAAAATATAACAAAAGCAATAGAGTTCGACAACATCGGAACAACACATTTGCAGATTATATTTTGAGAATAAAAAACATTTTGAGAATAAAAAACATTAATTGTTAAAAATACCACAAACAATGAGACAATGCAAAAACAAGATCTTTTCTCATCATGCCAGGTAAATGCTCAGTTAAAATGTTCAGATACAGGTACATGTAGCATGAGTCTGAAAAGGACTGTAACACCTCAGTATACATTGATGAGGATTTCCCATAGCTATATATGCATTACAAATGCTTGAGGTGGTGTAAGGAAAACTCATGTAATAATAACACATTGCCTTTAATTTTTACCAACTCCAAAGGCGCCATAACATAACCAGACAATGTTTATAAATGGACTACATTTTTATCTCTAGTCTATTGTACTCCGGCTAAAGCAAAAATAAAGGAAAACAAATATGGTCAACGTGGACCCCCGAACCCTTCGTGCCAATCTTCACACGATGCATCACATTTTATTCAGCATGGCTTGCATCACAGGTCACATGATCTGACAAACCTAGTGTGGCACATGTCACATGATCTTATACATAAACTTTGTGAAACCTATATCATATCACCTTATGTGACACGTAGTAAGTAACATGCTGTAATACATCATATTATGTGGCACATGCTATGTCACATGACCAACATCACATAACACATCAAATGACCTATTGCATCACATGACCTTCAGCACTACAAACCACATGACTTACGTAACATGAAACACCGTGTTCATTTAATGTGTCCCCATGACAAAGCGCAGACGTCTGTATATAAATAGTTTCCATATCAGTGAAGATGTATATAAATAGTTTCCATATCAGTGAAGATCCCTTATCTTAGCGGCCATCTTTGATGGCAACTTCATGGGGATTTTCAGATGAATTGTATAGAAGCGTAAATTTTATTTTCTTGTAATTTCTTTATTTGTGATCCAAAAATTAAAAGCTATACACCACTGGAAAGCTCTTGAAATTCATATTTTAGAAATTGATAAATGCACACAGAATTAATACATGGGAATAGATAAAATTATTAGCACATCTGTAAACAAAATGAACGGTGTATCTTTTTTTTGGCTGTATTTTTGTTACCTTTAAAACTATCAAAATATAGTTTTGATATTTGAAATACTTCATAAAAGCTTTTAAATTTGATAAAAAATTCAGTAAAATAGACTGAAAAATAAAAACAAAGTGGTGAGTTAAGCTGCTGCCTTCAAAGATGGCTGCCATAAACTGTCTTATCAGTGCCTGTGACATCACATGGAAACTATCTATTGTAAAGCCTCATCATTATGGCTATAGAGACTAGTTTTTACTGACAAGAATTCGATCAACATTTTAAGACAGACTTTAAACTTGAGTCCAGATGATGAGCTAATAAATGTATTAAATTTCTATCTCTGCTATTTTAACTTGCTTTAATTAAAAATAGATAATGATCATATGTTGATAACCAGCTATTTAAATGTAATATGCCACATGGTACAGCTGGCAATTTTTAAATACCACCACATAACTTCAGTCACATAGCCTCAGCAACATTATTGCTGTAACATAAATTACCACATGATTACAATCCTATGGTTTCAGTTACATTACATCAGTTAGTCATATAATTACATGATTTTCATAAGTCACATGTTTTCTTTTTAGTCACAGAATTACATGAATTTAGTAAGTCACATGGTTTTAGTCACCTGATTTATCCACGTCAGATGGTTTTCCTTCTTTCACGACCCATTTCACATAAAATAAAGCCAATTCTATAATGTACTATGGTTGAGAAGACAAGAAATTTTTGTAGAGATAAAATGAACACCTAATACAGCCTGGATGACATAGTTATGCAGCAGCGCCCCCTATAACTGGAAATGTTGCCCTGGTTACCAGAGACTTGATGATTTGCCGCCTGGAGGATTGGAGACCTTGATCTTCTGTCGTCGAGGAATATTGTCATCTATCTGGGTACCTGGTAAGAGAAATGATATTAGATAAATAAATTGCTAGGCAACAAAACAAAATCAAACTAAGTAAATAAAAAGAGGTAAATTATTCTCTCATGTATGTAAAAAGATGTAAAAAGAAATCCAATGTATGTAAATCAAAACTGTATTTATAATGTTCCTTTTAATATTAATGTTGTATGCATATTGACTTATATAAACCATGTTTTGTCATACATTTGTTATCAGGCCTGTATGGCAATACAATATATGTAACTAAAGGCCATTTGACATTTAATTGTCATATACCCAGGTGTATTATGGCATTTAATTATTAACAATATCTAATCCAGTAAATTAACTCAAGCCACATGTAGATATGGAAGGATAAAATTAATCTGCTCTCTTTTATGTAAAGTAATGTGTTTAAATATAATATAGTTTTATAGTAAATATAATTTAAATGTTTTTGTTTTGTTTTGAAATACATATCAGAGACCAATTATGATCATTATAGCAACATCCAGCTGTTTTGGTGGAGGAAGACCCTAGACAAATATCTGACTAGAACCACCGGTGCACCGCAAATCAGCTGGAAGACCTTCCCACATTAAGTCCTTCGCCCCAAACATGACTCGAACCCACGCTCCTAGAGGATAAGCAGTCAGAGGAGTTACAAATCGGTGACTCTTCCACTACGCCAAGGCACCCCAGTTTAAATGTGTATGCATACTTTAAACTGAAATAATGTATGTTGCAGATTGTCAACAAAAGTTTAAAAATTGTAAGATGTAGAAAAGTAGGTGTGTGTTTTTTATTCTTTTTATCAAGTGTCAAAATCAACACATTTAATGGTTTGAGGCATACTAAACTTAAACTTTAAATGTCATTTAGCAACAGTTTGTCAAATGCTTTGTTGTTACTTTTTAGTGTTGATATTTTTGTTTCAAATAACTGATTCTGGTCTAGCAGGCAGATAGCAAGCATTGCATTGTACTTTGAGATGGGTACTTACATAACCATATCCACAATTCTTGTAAAAAATGATTAAAAAATCTCTATAATAATTAAATTATTAAAACAGATATTTTAATGATTATTACTTACTTTGATGTAAACAAAGATATTTCAAAGAAAAAAGTCTTAACCTGCTGTTCGCATACTTATAAAGCATAGGCAAATAGTGTATATCCAGATCAGCCAGCTCCCTGCTGGGAAATGTCTGACAAGGATCTACACTATTTGCGGCTCTGTGTCTGTTTATAAGTACCCTGCCCTGTAACATATATAATATTTAATAAATAACCCGAGAATTCAGCATGTTGTTTTTTTTATACAAAATGTAGCAAGCTAAGTGATAATACAGAATGTGTTATGATCTTTGAATGAATGTATCATTTCATGAGTATATTAACTTTTGAAATAGTTAAGTGTTAATGAAAAACATTACCAACAGGTGACAACGAAAGTCTGAACTCAAAAATAAAAAGCATCTTATACAAAATTATACTTAAACGTAAAAATCCTTATCACAGCATTATTATTTGTGATACCTAAATTAAGGAATTACTCAATGGAGAAAAAAATTAAAAAACATCACTGACATTTCATTCAACGTTTTAAAAAAGAATATAATAAAACGTGACTTGTTTTTCAAGAAAAGTAGAGAATATATTTATGTTAAGAAAACAGGTATTGAATGCTTGGATTCTACAGATCTGCAGGATATATATGATACATTGCCGGGAAAGCAGTAGGGTAAAGTAAGAATAAACAGCTTGTCCGCGCCCACATTAAAATTATTATACGATGTCAACAAGCAAGGCAAGTGTAATTATCTTTGTTTATATTAAGTATTTGCGCAGAAGGACAAAAAATAGATTAAATATAATATAAGATCAAGGTTAATTAGATGTCACAGTGTACAGTTATAAATATGTCAATCAGCCTTAAAAACACCTGGCTTGTGTAGACATGACATTTGTCGGATATTTACAGTTAATATCAAGGATTGTGATAAACATGACATTTGTAGGATGTTTACAGTTAATTCCAAGCCAAATGAACACAAAGCCATGCAAATGTCAGAATGATCACAGTTGCTATAGCAACAAAAACAATGGGACGTTTGACAACATGAAACATACTCATTGTTCTTATGTTTTTGAAGATGATAAACAATCTTTAGAAAAAAATAATAATTAATATTATGATGCCCTTTCTTTCTCTTTCTCCGAAGTCTTGTTCTATTAAAAGAAGTGATTATTATTTTTGTTTTCTTATTTAATTAATTATGCTTTGAAGAAGGTTAGAATGTTGTTGATTTGTTAATAGAATAATTGGCATAAAAGAAGACTAATTATGAGAAACACTGTGGAAAAATGTTAACACTAGGACAGCTTGTTATTTTAGAATTACAAAAATATAATGCACTGTTGCTTTTATTAAAATTAATGAGTCTTGACAGTTGATGATAATGGAGGTAAAATTCACAATGAAAACTGGGGTAATGTGTACACTGATGATGCCAAAGCAATAAGGGTTATACTGAAAATGTTGATGATGATGGTAATGATGATGGTAATGATGATGATGAAGATGATGGTCATGATTATTATGAAGATGATGATGGTAATGATGATGATGAAGATGATGATAAAGATGATGATTGTGGTAATGATGATAATGGAGGTAATATTTACAATAAAAACTGGGGTAATGTGTACACTGATGACGGCAAAGCAATAAGGGTTATAATGAAAATGTTGATGATGATAAAGATGATGGTAATGATGATGATGAAGATGATGATGGTCATGATGATGATGTTGATGGTAATGATGATAAAGATGATGAAGATGATGATTGTGGTAATGATGATAATGGTGGTAATATTCACAATGAAAATTGGGGTAATGTGTACACTGATGACGCCAAAGCAGTAAGGCTTATAATGAAAACTTTGATGATGATGATAATAATGATGGTAATGATGATGATGATGAAGAAGATGATGATGAAGATGGTGGTGTAGTGAAAGTGATGTCGATAAAAAATAAAAATGATGATAATGGGAATGCATTTGATGATTTTAATGGTTTTGTTAACATTGGAGTGATGATCGTTATGGTGAAATTGATGATGTTGATAATGGTAGGGATGATGGCTATTGATAAAGGCAATTTTGTTGATAAAAAATTCTGTATTATATGATAATATAAGGTTATGGTGGTAGTAATGATGATAAAGATTAAGATGATGGTGATGATTATGTTTATGAAGACAACCATGATGATCATGGTGGATATGATGATGGTGATTATGATGATGTTGATAAAGATCATTATGATAACAATCATGGTGATGCTCATTATGATGACAATGCTGATGATGGAGATGACAATGATGATTGTAATGACATTGATGATGATGACAACAATAATAATGATGACAACAATGAGGATGATAACAATGATGAAAGTTATGACACTGACGATGACAACAATCAATGTGATGATGATGACAACGAGGATGATGATGGTGATGATGACAATGAGGATGATAATGATGGTATAGATGATGATAATTATGATGGTGATGGTGGTGATAACAATGATGATAACAATGACAATGGTGATGACAACTGTGACGATGGTTACGATCACCAGCTGCCCATGTATTAGCTTGTGTGATATTATCTAACAGTGTTACATACCAGAAATGCCAGCCATGCACATGCTATGCTCATGCTAAATATGTCAGCCAATGATACAAATGTGCTAGCAACAATTCCGCATTTTGCTCTTGGCTTTCTCAGTTTGTAAATGAACCCCAAAGTGTTCATGAGGTGATTTGATTACCCACATTATTCTGATGCACATTTCATATGGGTACACTGTACTAAATCCAAAATGCTGGTTAAATGTTCTGTATTGGAAAATTGGTGTACGGTTACATTGATTATGGTAAACACAAAATATTAACAATCAAGGCAACGTCTTGGTGGATATACTATAAAAACTACTAAACAGAAAAGAAAAAAAATTCAATATAGTACGTAAGTCGTCAAATCTCTCATTGCTATACATATGTGCATGAGACCAAAAAAAAAAAACACCACAAAAAAAAAAAAGACGCCACTATGAATGGTATTTAGATGAGGATTTTGTTTAATGCCATAATAAAAAAAAACTAAGAACAAAACAAGGTGAAACAGCACAACATTTAAAGCACTGTCACAAATCACTGTTCCATTTTGATGCTTGTTTTTGTTTTGCAAGTTTTTATATCTTAAATTTTAAGAGTGTGCATTGCTTTTGTAAATTTTTGCGAATGTTTTTAATAAAAAATAGTCAATATCATTATTTAATCATTTGAATTTTATGTAATCCAAATTTATCAACTTACGCATTTCTTTGCATGTTCAAACTAATAAAAATAAGATTTATTATATTTATCATATTCTGGTTATAATATATTTACACAAATGCGCATAATTAGACTTTCTTATGCCTGATAGAAAAGAAATTCTCTAATTTAATACAGCACATCTTAAAGCCAAAACAACACATGGAATGACTGACAATTAGTTTCAACTAATCATATATCTGTTCCTCAAAATGACAAAATTTATTTTTTAAAAAAACACCCCAAAATTTCTAATTTGAAAAAAAAGGGAGGGGGGAGAATTGATGAATAATTGAGCAAATTAATTAATTTAATAAAATTTTCCAAATCAGCAATAATTCAATTAAGGGGGGCACCTGGGCATCCAAAATAGAAACTAGAGAGAACAAGCATAATGCAGAATGGTAGCTACCACTGAAAGAAAAGCTAGAATCCTGTTGGTGGCGACCTCCAGATCTTGTTGGGGGACGGTTGTGGAACTCCGCCGGCATGTCGTCACCCATGATAATGTTGTCCTGCTCATTACGGTGAATCGCAGGGGCCGAGTGGGCATTGGTGGCCTTTGCCTCTACAATTGGTCCTTCATATGCTTCACGATCCACACGGGCAGGCCGCCTTGCCTGGGGAAGAAAAGTAACAGTTGTAAGATGAAAAAGTTGTCATATTGTTACTGACATTGACAACTATTCGATGTGTCTCTATATCTTAAATTGTAGGCTTTATATCAATAAATAACTGTACTGCATTTGGATGGACAAAAGTGACGATTACATATTATAAAAAATATTATGTTCTGGTGAATCCTTTAGATTGCACTTTAAATGCAAATAAATTGCAATTACCTGAATAAATGGTCAATTAATAAATAAACAGCCAGTCGCATCAAATCTTAATATAGTGTGAACTATTATGTATAATTTTTTAATCACTATGCATTTGATAATATTGCTCGATTAAGAACACTTACAGTCACTTGAAATAATGACATAGTTAATAAGGTCACAGATTTACAACCATAAATGCACCTATATTTTTTCTAAAACCTCTAAAGAGGCTTCTCACCAGCAAGTTAAAAATCCAACAGATTCTAATGGGATACATTGGTGAAATGGAAATTGACTCCCTTGTTAATTAGTATCTGAGGAATTCATAACAGTAGGTAGGTTCTTTTAGTTGGATTTCTTGGACTTTATTGCCTGTTCTTTTGTAGATATTACAATTACAGTGAAATTTCTTACTTTTGCATAAATATAAACTTTAAATTAATTAAAATACTTACAGAGAAATGTTTTTTTAAAAAGAAAATGGCAGTGTTTGTTGATGATGGTTAACCTGGATATCACAAGAAAGGTAAAAAAAGTCAACATACACTCCATAGAGCACAAGCATAAAAACCGAGTAAAACAAATGAAAGGACCTACTTGCATTCAGGGATTATTCAGAGGAGACTATTCAAAAATGTCTCTCATTGCAGATTAAAATCTTTCTCTGAAGCTGCATCAAGACTCAGAAGCATTTGCAGATAAATAATTATTTGTTTTGTTTTGCATTTAATTTTATTCTACTGGAACTATAATAATGTTTCGTTTATTGGGTTTATAATCCCACCAATACTATTTCAGTTATCTGGAGATGGTGCCCACTTGAAGCAAACAAAGTGCTGCCTTCACTTTGTATAGCATGCCGTGAACACCTGGCAAGAATCCACACCCTGTCACATTATCCTAACACTGGGCTCACCTGTCGTGAAACTACCCTTGTATTTGCTTGAGCATTAGCAAGGGAGCTATACCACTACCATTTTAATGACTCTGGTATGTCACAGCCCAGGATTGAACCAGGTCCGGCAAATATTAATATTATTATTATTAATGTCATAACAACATAAGGACAAAGAAAGAATCAACAGCAGACGATTCATGGCAACGTCTTAAAATTTTATAAAGTATTTCTTTTTTTTGTTTGTTTCATCGCACCGACACAATTATGGTCACATTGGCAACATCCAGCTAATTACTGGTTGAGGAAGACCCCAGGCTTACATCTGGGTAGAACCACTGGAGCATGGCAGATTAGTTGGGAAACCTCCCCACATAGAAGTTATTGCACTGACCGGCACTCGAACCAGCAGTGAGGGGCTGAGGAGTTTCAAGTCAGAGACTCTAACCACTCAGCCATGGGCGCCCCCATTTTCTTTTCTTTATTTTATAAACTATATGATGTCACTATTAATTTTAGCCAGACAGGTAGAATTTCTAGTATTGTAACTGGACTGGATATTTCAATCTATAAAGATATTTTAAAACAGAAATGTTTTCACACAGACAGCTCAAAAAAGTGGAAATAAACACATATATATATACACTATACAATTTCAAAACTGCAATTAGGCATTCGTAATAGACTTAAAAAGACATAAATTCCAAACAAACTTAATTATATGTAGCTTTTAAGAATGTTAGTAAAGTTGTAAAAGATACATGAGCTCAATTTCAAGTTTTAACCTCTGGCAATGGTAAAAGAAAAACATATGCACATTATACCAATGAAAAAAAAATGTTGCTATTAAAAATGATTAACTTTCAAGAATTTTCACCTCAACCTGTCATCATGGCAAAGATCAGAAAAATATATATTGGGTTTCCTAATTAAATATTCACAGAAAATGAAAAAGGACCATCTGCAATTAAACTTGTTAATTGCTACAAAAAGCAGCTACTTGTACAATAACCCAAGACTTATGGCTGTAGAGGAAGGAAAATAACGACAAATTAAAAATAAAAGATCACAAATGCCATCTGGTCTCACAAACGTGGCAACAAATATAAACTTGGCGAAAATCTATTTAGTTATAGTAATACACATAAACTATATCCACTGACTCAATTCTTACTTACAAGCTCATGTTGACCTGTTTTTTCAAGTTTCTACTTATTCAACACACCATTAAAGCAGGGAAGCTTATTTTTTTCGTCACAACTTCATTGTTGGTATTTTTTTCTTGTTTTTTCTTTAAATTTTAAGTACATAGCTCTGATAAAATTATGGACATATTATTAATATCCAGCTAAATATTGCTGAAAGAAAACCACAGACATATGTCTGGGTATAGAGAGGGATTTGCCGGCATTTTTGCCGATACTTTGCAGCAACATTTCTATCATTAAAGCACAGGGGCACTAATTAGGCGCCCAGGGACAGAACCCAGCCGGACCATTGTACTGACACCGACGAGTCTGGTGTAATGCTGTCCCCTTAGCCCCGAGCGTTAGGAGGGAAGCCACCACTACCAAATTTAAAGTCTTTGGTTTGACCGGGTCGGGGTTTGAACCTGCGACCTTGCAATCGGCAAGCTGATGCTATACCACTTGAGCTTTTGCGGCCAGTTGTGTCTGGGTAGAACCACTGGCACACCGCAGGTCAGTTGAAGATCACCAAAAAGGCAAGTTCTTGCTCTGGCAAGGACTGGACCAATGCAGGCAAAGTTGGCAAAGCTTAGCACTCAGCCACTGGCACACCGCAGGTCAGTTGAAGATCACCAAAAAGGCAAGTTCTTGCTCTGGCAAGGACTGGACCAATGCAGGCAAAGTTGGCAAAGCTTAGCACTCAGCCACGGCTGCGCCTCTTTTTGTTTGTTTATTGTTTATTGGGTTTATCGTCCAACCAACAGTTTTTCAGTTATCTGGAGACGGTGTCCACTGGCAGTAAAAAAAAAGCCTTGTAATGGTATCATGCCAAGTATTTCTGAATTCCAATCCTAATGACAATCATCCATATTATAATAAAAATATACACCTTTATAATCCTCAAAAAAGCAACAGTATGTATACCCATATATGTTTATGCCTGTTTGAATTTCCACCTACAGATTTTAAAGCTATACATGAAGCAAAAACACAAATTCTTTTTATGCTGTTAAAAGACAAAGGAAAATGAACTTGTGCAACAGTTATAGTAGGTTTGGAAATTGTTGTCTCATTAAATTATGAAATTTTAAAACTATGGTTTGAAATGTAATCACAAAACTACAATATACAAACTGTGATTTTGTCATCGAGTGATTATTTGATTAGTAATTTAATTTGCCTGTTTTTTGTCGATTTTTTTGTTACATCGCACCGACACAATTATTAGTAATTTTGGCAACGTCCAGCGAATATTGGTGGAGGAAGACCCAAAACTTACATCTTGGTAGAACCACCAGGGGGCTGCAGGTTAGCGGGAAAACGTCCCCACATGAAGGTTCTCACCCTGACAGGGACTTGAACCCATGCAGTGTGGGGTTGAGGAGTTTCAAGTCAACGACTCTAACCACTCAGCCATGTGTGCCCCTATTTGTTTTGTAAATTCTTGCAAATGTTAACTTATCAAAATGTCCATGCAGACAAAGATTCTCATGAAGTTCTGTGAAAATAAGACTTAAAAAGAACACATCTTTAAGGGTGTTTACAGGATTGTTTAATGATTCGTCCTGGTGACCTACTTTTTGAGCCTACGTTACCAACTCACTACCCAAGATTTCATGCAGACAAACATTCTGACAGAGTTTGTTGAAAATGGGCAATCCATGGCCTTTAGGGTACTCACAAGTTTTCACTGATTTGACCTAGTGACATACTTTTTCACCCCAAGTGACCCAGTTACGACATTTAAAATTTTATGCAGAAAGCATTCGGACACACTTTGGAGAAGAATGGATCAAAAGTGTAGCTTCTAGAATGTTCACAGGTTAAGTATTTACATTGCATGACACACTACAGACAACACATCATAGATGATGGACATTGTGCTCAAAAAAGGGGGAAAAAACAACAAAATATTACTACAATAAAAAAGACTACAAAAACACAGAAAAGAAACAAGTGTTCACTGTTCAGGCACATACTGAAAATATTGGGAAAAAAAACAAAAAGATTTAAACAATTTTACTCGACACCAAAGACCAAAAGTCAACTTGTATCTACTTACAGCCTCCCTGTTCTTGATACGGCCATAGACAGGTTCTGAGTAACAAGGGGTTGGGATGAATCGGCCTTGGCCTTGGGTCACCCGCAACTGCAACAACAACAATGCACTTCAGTTGATGCATATTAAGTATCTTAAATGTCAAGTCTGGTTCAATTCTTATTTTAATAAATGCTAAAAAAGTAAAATAACTGGTACTGATATATGCCGCCATTTATGTGGTTATCAAAGCACCTGTAATACTAGTATGCAACTCTTCTGGAGGTACAACAGACAAATTTACAGTTTACAATGGAAACATCTTAGACATAATGCACCACTTCAGAACTGCCCCTGATTTTCAGCCAATTGAAAAAAAAAGTAATAGGTTTTACATGTCTATTATTATTTTTTTTTTAACTTTAGCTCTTTTTTCCCCCTTTGTTTGTTGGGTTTCTTGTCCCACCAACAGTATTTCATTTATCTGGAGGTGACAACTTGAAGCAGATATAGTGCTGTCTTCACTGTGTATATCATGCCATGAACACCGGGCATGATACCACAACCAGGCACATTATCCTGACACTGGGCCAACCAGTAATGGAACTACCCTTATATTTGCATGAGCATTAGCAAGGGAGCTATACCACTACCATTTTTTTACTACTTTGGTATGTCACAGCCAGGAATCGAACTCGGAGCCTCCCAAACCTGGAGCTCTACCAATTGTGCTACCAGGTCCGGTCAGAATAATAAGAGTGACCTTGACCTTTCAAAGAATAATAATACCATAGCATTATTTCTTAAAATGAACTCTTTACCATAAATAACAATGACTATACCGAACCCTTTATATTTATATAAAAATGTATGTTGATGGCACCCAACATATCATATACATATCACCTTCCTGTTTTTTATGCCTAAAACTTCTAGAATTCCTTGTTGAGAAATGATGAATTACTTAAAACTTTCCACTAAGGCCAAAATAAAATTCAATTCAAAGGATTATCTTGGACAACACTGTTTATTTATACCATCAACACATTAAATCTTTAAATCAAGTTTCTGTTTGGGCTTAAAATTGCTTGAATTATTATCTATAAATATACCAAAATCCTTCTAAATACAATGTTCTTGTCCATGTACTTCCTTAGAGAGGATTATTTTTCCAATGGAGTGATAATTTATTATCTTGATATGACAGATATTTAAAATATAATGGAATTTGAAAAGAAAAACTTTTATCAACTTTGACAGAAAATATCTGTTATATGATGATATATTTGTCAAACACATTAGGTAAATAATTCTCTTGTAAAGCATTATGTAAGATAATCCATTTCAAGACATGATAGATAGGTTTTTATTTATCCATTGTTTTGTTGTTTTCTTAATAAAAACACTAAATAATTCTACAAATTTCAATAACTATATATATATATATATATATATATATATCAAAAGTATTTGTTTTCGTTTTGTTTTTTGAGATATATCGCAGTGACCAATTACGATCATTATAGCGACATCCAACTGTTTTGGTGGAGGAAGACCCCAGACAAATGGCTGGGTAGAACCACCGGCACACCGCAGGTCAGATGAAAGACCATCAAAAGTATAAAAAGTAAATAAACTAAAATAAATCCCTAATCATTGTTTGGTTTTACCTACAGTACTGTCAGTAAAGAATACATGCAACTTTTATAACCTGTGACCAGCTAGTTTTAAACTAAGTAAACCATTTGAAGAGCTAGTTTTAAACTAAGTAAACCATTTGAAGAGCTAGTTTTAAACTAAGTAAACCATTTGAAGAGCTAGTTTTAAACTAAGTAAACCATTTGAAGAGCTAGTTTTAAACTAAGTAAACCATGTGAAGAGCTAGTTTTAAACTAAGTAAACCATGTGAAGAGCTAGTTTTAATATAAGTAAACCAAGTGAAGAGCTAGTTGTAATATAAGTAAACCAAGTGAAGAGCTAGTTCTAATATAAGTAAACCCTGTGAAGAGCTAGTTTTAATATAAGTAAACCATGTGAAGAGCTAGTTTTAATATAAGTAAACCAAGTGAAGATCTAGTTCTAATATAAGTAAACCATGTGAAGAGCTAGTTTTAATATAAGTAAACCAAGTGAAGAGCTAGTTCTAATATAAGTAAACCATGTGAAGAGCTAGTTTTAAACTAAGTAAACCATGTGAAGAGCTAGTTTTAAAATAAGTAAACCAAGTGAAGAGCTAGTTTTTGTAACACTTTATATTATCAATGGGTTATTTCTCTCTGATGTCACTGTCTTTTACTAAATTTTTTAATGTTATTTTTGAATTTCAATTATACAAGTACAAAGTTTCAATAATACATTAATTGGTAGAGAAGCCAGGTTTCAACAAATTGTGTAGTAAAACGAGAACAAGATGTAAAGATAAGTTGTTAATGGATTGAATATTGTATAAAAATATATTGCTTACAAGGATTAAAGAAATTGAATTGATTTGTTTTACAGACATGTATCATGGTTAGGCCTTAAAATGAAAAATGTCTTGGAATATTAATATATAGTCAGTATCTATTATTAGCTACAATAGGTATGTATCATGTGTTGCATATATTTTTTAATTCTAGATCCTCTGATATGGTCAATTTTAAGCACAAATCCCAATCATGATTATTAATTGATTTGGAAAAAAATTAACTTTTTATGTTATACTCCCTTTAAATTGTGATCATCTTAGATTTAAGTACGAGTTTCACCGAAATTATAAAAATATGCCAAAAAGAGGTCCCAGAGGTTTGTTACAAGTATTTGACAGAGGCACACTATCGGAAACCACTTATAACACTAAGGAAGCTCATAAATTATATTAAATCAGAGGTTGGGACTGCCACATTTGTGTTGTGCAGAAGAATTACTTAAACGGGGGTCGAAAGCTGAACATGATCACATGATGACTAACGAAGCAGACCTAAGTGATTAAAAAAAACTAATATGAACCATAAGGATGTCGTTTTTTGCAAGCGATAATGTAGAAAAGTTCACAAAAAAGGACAGACAGCAGAAGCAGTTATAACAATAATAATAATGCATGTTTACCCAAGTCCTTGTTTAAATTGTACAATTACTATTTTAAATGATAAAAACTATTTCAAAAATATTGCAATTGATTACATTTAATTATCCTAGATATATGTGTTTCCTTAGCATTTTCACATTATATTTACTGTATCACTGTTTTCTGAAATCCCAAATAGAATTTAAGATTATGGCTTCTGCTTTGTATTCCATTTTAAGTTAACATTAACCAAACGGCATTCACAATTAAATTATAATTAAAAGATTAAAACTAAAAAGAACTTAAATAAATTGTGATTTCTGAAACATTTAATGACCAAGTTTTTGTGCAGAAAGGATTACGTTGATTATTAATCATTAATTCGAAGTGATCCAATGTAGTTTTACTCTTTCATGAAGTGATACAAAACAGGCGGACAGATATTTTTTTTGTTATGTTGTTTGTTGTATAACACCAACACCATTATGTTTATATTCGTGATGTCCAGCTAATTATTGGTGGAGGAAGACCCCAGACTTATGCCTCGGTACAAACACCAACGCACTGCAGATTAGCTGGAAAACCTCCCACACATGAAAGTTTTTGCCTTGATCGTGACTCGAACCAAAGCCTTGAGGGGCTGAGGAGTTACAAGTCAGCGACTCTAACCGCTCGGCCATGGGTGCCCACTATAAATAGAGGCGACAGACACAAGACAAATGTCTGAATAGAAACAACAATGTGAACCTGACTGAATTCATGTATGAGTACATGTATATGTTTATGTCTCAAGTTTCTGAATGTTCTTTTTGTCACCCACCTGTCCTTCATCAACCACAACATGGCCGTTACTGATGACAAACAATGGGATTCCATGGCAGGTCATGCCCTCGAAGATGTTGAAGTCACAGGCCTGGTGGTGAGTCTTTGCAGAGATAGTGCGGGTCTGGTTGGGGTCCCAGATCACAATATCCGCATCAGATCCAACCGCAATACGTCCCTGCAGGGCAGATACATGAAGACATGAATAATAAACCTGTGATTAGCATATGATATAACATTGGAACTATGGCAAGATGTTGGCAACTCTGGTAAGCAGAGTTGTAAGTCTGAAACTAAGCTTTTGGCAATGGGCACACAGT
This sequence comes from Sinonovacula constricta, assembly GCA_007844125.1. NCBI lineage: Eukaryota > Metazoa > Mollusca > Bivalvia > Cardiida > Solecurtidae > Sinonovacula > Sinonovacula constricta. The sequence continues at coordinate 50,543,639 of CM017568.1, read as the reverse complement.
TTAAACATGTTTTTCCTTTCTTTTAAATGATTAATTATGCAAATTTATATATATATATATATATATATATATATATATATATATATATATATATATATATATATATATATATTTAAAAGTAAATGAAAAGAAATTTTCATGTACAAATTATCTTTTTACCATCCAAAACAAGAAACTAGAAAATCTTTCATAAAGTTATTTATCTGAGATCAATAGGGAAACTTCAGTAATTGTTATTTTGAATGAGAACACAGAATGTTCTCATTGATATTCAAAACGTATGATGAACAACTCACGGTTCTTCCTATTAATAGTAAATGCAAAATTAGTGAAGACAACATCAAACAGACAGAATTTTTCAAAACCTAGACATCAAGATAAACATGACTTTAATTATACAAATAATTACAAATATTATCAAAGTAATTATTTTATATATAACTTTTGAAAGAAACTTTAATTTAAACTCATTAGCTTAAATTATTATTATTATTAGCATTAATTTAATAATTAGCAAGATTAGTAAGATGATAAATTTTCATGTTTGACAATAAAGTATATTCTAGTTCTATAAGCGGGTAAAAAGGTGCTATAAAAGGTGGTATCTGAAAGTTTAGACATTTGTCTTTCTCAAACAACTAAATAAATTTATGCAACATAAAAAAGGTCTCAAGAAATGTTGTTTATTTATGCCATACATCTTCGACAAACGTATAAGACAATACCACATTCATCATCCCAAATATACATTATTTATCTCAGCAATGCTGCACAGGTTGTTTTAAATCAAGAAATGCGCCTGCCCACTTACTTTTGAGAATGCGTTATATCATCAACCGGGAAATCAGCTGATGTTCATATCTACTTTTAGCAGAAATCCCCATTGTGCTTATTTAAAGATTTAGAATGAATGAAAATTTAAATTAAAGTTTGAGTTTATGAGCCATAATTCCAGGAAATGTATTGTTACATATATTTGATATAGGCAAACTGTCGGATACCACCTTTAAATATAGAGTTAAGACTCTACACCATCTTATTGCAATAAAGAATGCCTATTGTTCACATAGTTTATACAACAGTGGGATGCACAGAACTTTGTAAAGTTATGTCACTTTTATGTATTCATTTACGTAACGTTTATGTAAATTTTATTTCTGCAGGCGTTGCAGTTTTCCAATCTATTCTTAATTTGAAATTGAAACTACGGTATCAACATTTCAGTGTTTTTCCTAAGCAGTTATTAATGCATTATTTCCTAGAATGGCTGTTGGCCTTTTCTAAATGTGTCATAATTAAGGAAATTAAGAAAAGAAAAAGAAAAGCTTACATCTAGTTTAAATCTGGCAAAAGGTTGTCTTTATTTGATTTAAAATATATTGTTACATGTATTTGATATAGGCAAACTGTCAGACACCACCTTTCAGTTCTTAGCCTGCTGAGCACAAAATGATCAGACTTATGCCAATAGAACAGATCCAAATCAGCCTGCTTTCTCTAGGAGTGGGATGGGATTTGCCGGCATTTCTGTCGTACTGTGCAGCGACATTTCTATCATTTTAACACAGGCGCACTTATGAGATGCCCAGGGATTGAACCCAGCCGGTCCATTATACTGACACCAACGAGTCAGGCATAATGCTGTCCCTTAGCCCCGAGTGGGAAGCTGCTACTACCAACTTATAAGTCTTTGGTTTGACCCGGCCGGGATAACCCACGACCTCCTGCAAGCCAGCGCTCTATCCTCTTTCGGTAGATGTTTAACATATATACCGGTAGCATTTATGACATGAGCACTAGATTTGTCTGTACATCTGGATAATGTTCCTACCTTCTGTGGGTAGATATTGAAGATCTTCGCAGCATTAGTACTGGTGACAGCAACGAAGCGACAGGCGTCCATCTTGCCCGAGTGCTGAAAAGAATTATGGGATGCATGCAACTAGATGTAACTACCAATAAAACATGCACTCAGACAGTAAAAAGGTATTGCTAATGTTTAATAATCTTAATCATAAATATCATCTGAGATGTTAACCTTTACTAAAATTACAGATAGGTAAATAAAACCTGTAACTATACTTTGATTTTAGAATACAAAGCTGGAAGTTTTCAAGTACAATTAGTACAAAGAAATGAAAAATAGAGAAAGATCTTACTTTGGATTGTGATAAAATAATCTTATAAAAGAAGATATGGTACTAAATAACCTACAGCATGAGCTGAAGTTAAGCCAACCGACTGACTGTTGTCTTGCAAGACTTTCTTTTACATCCAACAATCTAAACATTTTCTTCAAACAAAATTACAGGGTACATGTAACTTCAGTTTGCTAATCTGGCAACTTATCCATCAGCTTAGACTGCAGTTTGTCCCCATATTCTTTAGATATTATTTTTAAATTGACAAAGGACATTCCACTCCTTTCTCCCAAAATGACAGATATATGATCCTCATTTTTTTTTAATTGACAAAGTACACACCACTCCTTTCCCCAAATTGGCAGACATATGATCCTCAATTATTTTTTTAATTGACAAAGTACATACCACTTCTTTCTCTCAATTGGCAGACATATGATCCTCAATTTTCTTTTTAAATTGACAAAGTACATACCACTCCTTTCTCCCAATTGACAGACATACAATCCTCAATTATTTTTTTTAATTGACAAAGTACACACCACTCCTTTCTCCAAATTGACAGACATATGATCCTCAATTATTTATTTAAATTGCCAAAGTGCATACCACTCCTTTCTCTCAATTTGCAGACATATGATCCTCAATTTTCTTTTTAAATTGACAAAGTGCATACCACTCCTTTCTCCCAAATGACAGACATATGATCCTCATTTTTTTTTTAATTGACAAAGAACATACCACTCCTTTCCCCAAATTGGCAGACATATGATCCGCAATTATTTTTTTAATTGACAAAGTACATACCACTCCTTTCTCCAAAATGACAAACATATGATCCTCAATTATTTTTTTTTAATTGACAAAGTACACACCACTCCTTTCTCAAAATTGACAGACATATGATCCTCAATTATTTTTTTTAATTGACAAAGTTCATACTACTCCTTTCTCTAAATTGGCTATTATTTTTTTTAGTGATAAAGTACGTACCAGTCCTTCCTCCCAAATGACAGACATATGATCCTCCTTTTTGTTTTAAATCGACAAAGTACATACCACTCCTTTTTCCCAAATGACAGACATACGATCCTCTCAGACATGTGATCTTTCCTTGGTCCCAAAGAGGGGGACTGCGGCATTTTTTAGGAGGAGTGAGATTAAGTCTGTCGGGAACATCAAAGCGGGAGAATTGATGTGCTCAGCAAGAGGAGAGAGACAGACCCCTGATATGGAGAGTCTCCCGGGGAAATCAGTAAAGATCCTATGTCTGTCCTCCATTTTTTTTTAAAATAACAAAGTACATACCACTCCTTTTTCCCAAATGACAGACATACGATCCTCGACTCCATTTACTCCATTTGGAATCTTTCTAAAATCATCCTTGCCCATGGCTTTCTGGTCAGCATTGAAGGTACAGTTATCTGTGCCAGTTACTTGTAGATCATTACTGAGAAATAGAAAGACAAATAAACAAGTTATTAGTGAATGTAAACAGGGATAAGATGGGATTTGCTGGCATTTTTGCCGATACTGTGTAGCAACATTTCTATCATTATAGCACAGGGGCACTTATAAAGAGCCCAGGGACTGAACCCAGCATATCCATTATACTATCACCGACGAGTCAGGCGTAATGCTCTCTCCTTAGCCCCGAGCAGTAAGAGGGATGCCACTACTACCAACTTTAAAGTATTTGGTTTGACCCGGCCAGGGTTTGAATGCACGACCTCCCAATCCACAAGCCGATGCACTACCAACCAAGCTATTGCGGCCAGTGTGAATGTAAATACTTGACAACAATCCATTGGCATCATCACTTCATATATTATTAAACCTTTCCAGCATGTATACGCCATTTTACGCCTTTACAAACCATTCACAATCATGAGCAGAATCTGCATGACTAAGGGTTTATGTGTGGACTGGTTCAGCCTTAAATCTATTATTACAATTGAAATCCTTTTATTTCTTTCAAAAAACACGAACACAAAGTCAAGTGAATTTTCAAAATTATAGATGAACTATGAATGAGGTTAACAAAAAGGATTAACAAGCACTTATATAGTCCTGTTTAATAACCCTTGTTATCTCCCCCCTTGAAGAGTTATCGTTCGTTTTGCGTACAACTTCCGGTGAGCAAAAAAACAAACAAGATGGCGTCAGAAAACAATGAAATCGGTGATCTATGCAAATTTTCACAGTTCACAGTGTGTGAACTCAATAACTTTCTTAGAGAAACTTATAATACGCGATAGAAAAGCTTGGTACACGGACATTAAGTGACATTAAATTGAACGACGAAGAAGACCGCATCAAACGCCAAGGAGAGTTGTCTGTAACGCCATTCGGGGAGAATCTTCCGAAACCTAGCCAGCTTAAAGGATGTTGGGACGAAAATCTATTTAAAGTTCTATTTTTTTCGGCAAGAAGATTTGTATAACTATTTGTTGCTAAATCGTAAAAGGACGTTTGACAAAGAGAACATAAATGCAAAAAAGCAGCTAAAGGCCAAAGTTTTTTACGAAGACAGACATGTCCATAGTGTTCGATACCACGAAATCAGTGCTAAATGTTCACACTGTTACATCAGAGCCAAGGTGATTCCATCTTTGCCAATAGATAATAAGAGAAAGGATTATGAACCTTGGGCTTGTCTATCAAAAATAACTGGAATGGTTCACGGAGCAGGCTGTGATTGTCCCGCTGGGTATGTTATTTTTCGGTTCACATAACTCCTTCAAACACTTGCTATCACGTAAAAATGTGTTGTTGTTTTTCTTCAGTTAGAGATATGATTTTGTTGGAAAAGTGTGGACAGATCTTAAGCTAGACACACTGAAAACAGACTTAATCTTTTAGATGTCAATGAAAATCCATCTATATGATGTCATTCTGTTTCAGAATACTGTCATGTACATGCATTTTAATTGAAAATTTAGAAATACATAATAATTACAAAAAATAGTGTTGCATTATATGTAACTACATGTATTAAGATTTCTCTTAATACAGTCTCCCTGTGTAGACGAAAATTTAGTCATTTCAAATTTTCAGCAGATGAAATCCCAGTGGTAAATTACATTTCTTCTTTTGTTAAGGAAATTCAATATTATTGTCCTATCCGATACCTTGTTTTATGTTCATATAAACATTGTTTTCTCTTCTTTCTAACTGACATAATATGACAAATATACAAATACAGACATAACATGTCAATACATAGTTGACACAATCTTGTTTTGGGAATTTCATCTCTGATGGTTATCACATAATATACGAATTGACATAAAAATTGGGAAGCATGGACTTGTATATGTCGGGTGCGGGAATAGCCGTACCACTTCATTTTCGTACCGGGAATAGTCGTACTGAATTGGGAATAGTCGTACCGTATATGAATTATATATTCCCATATTAGTGACATAATTGCTGCCAGGCATTGCATTTATCGCACTGGATAGCATGCATTCTTGCTGTAGCAAAACGGTTGCAATTAACGCTGGAAAGCCATTACAGTTTGGCTTGTTTGGAGAGACTGAATTTCATCAGAATCGGATTCTAAATATATATCTTATTTGACAAACTGTTGACAAAAGACACAACTGCGAAGTGTTCGTTACTTACAAGTTCTCTCGTATCTATGATTGACTAAAATTAATCGTAATTAACTTTGTTCTTTAATTGTCGTCCAATCAGCGGTCATCTTAAACTGAAAATTATTTCCTTAATTAACATGTAATAAGCGGCCACTCAACAAAACCTGAAAGTCAATGTGTGACCGTCAGTTGTTTTTATTGCGGTCATGCACTAGAGGTGTGACTGTTAATGACCTTTGTGCAAATTCGCTGCTGTTAACGTCACGTGATGGTCTTTGTTTCGATTTGCTCGCGTAACCTATTAATCGCAGCCATTGTTTTATACTTGAATAATAATAAATGCATCGATTATTCTTTTATCTTTCGACATTGCCATAGATTATACATTTTCCATAAACAATTAAATCTTTGAGACGCTTTGGAGTTTTGATTATGCCGTGAATGATGCAAACACAATTCCCCACCCACTTTTGAAACTTTGTTGTCTACGACGAATCTGCACAGTATAGGATTCTCCTTGGTGTATTTTCCCTCTAGAAAATGCTCTGAACAAAGTCGATCATTCTTCAGATTGCAAGTGGAAATTTGGCTCATTGTTTTATGTCGACTTATCTACAGTTTTCTCAGTTTATCGTCAGTTGGAAATCTGTGAAAGGTGGTGTCCTTCTGTCAACTCTCCCCTGTAATTGCTACACACACAACAATAATGTCTCTTTTTTTTCAGTCGAGTTTAACACCTTTTCAGCCATCGTTGACATTTTTGATTTGCTCTCCACCGGAAATGAAATGCGAACCTCCACGCTAAAGAGCGTGTAAGGGAGGCAATTATTCAGGGGAGATAACAGGGGTTATTAAACTGGACTATAGTAATAAACCTTAGTTATGTTGACAACAGATGAACTATTTAACCCTTAGCTGGCTAAACATTTATTTATATAACTACGGCAAACAACGTATATCCAAAACAGCCAACTCTCTGCTTGGAGCTGTTTGATCATGTTCTACACTATTTGCTGCTGAATTTCTAACATTATGTCTCGGCACCTTTGTAAATCAATGTAAGGATATGACTAAAAATAAGCCTGGGTTATTAATATTTATAGCAAGCTAAGGGTTAAGAGTAAAGCTGTAATAATTTCAAGGCATGCACAATTTTCAAACATTCTATCAAATAATTTCATACTACAGAATTATACTGAGGGAATTCTAAAATGTCTATTTCTTTATTTATTACAAAACTTGATGTGAATTCACAATCAGATATAATGACAGCCTGTTAGAACATCCTTCAGGGTCCCCTGGACCAATAAGAAGTTGGTTAGATAACCATTAATTTAATGCCTGTTGGATGTATCATCCCACCAACAGTATTTCAGTTATCTAGAGACGGTGTCCACTTGAAGCAGTTATAGTGCTTCCTTCACTGTGTATAGCATGAAAATAATGGACTGGATAGATTGCATAAGACAACAGGGAGCAACAAAACTCACTTGGCCAGGAGGTCCATAAGATATCCTGGTGTGGTAGGATCTGGTCTCAATGGTGGACCCATCACATGACCCGCAGCATGACGCCAGCACTTGTTCCACTGGTGTGTACCGTCGGTACCCAGCCCGGCAGCAATAGGCTCACCAAACACTACATTACCTGCAGAGAAATGGGAACCAAGGGTAAGAATGCTTGTGGTTTAATTTGTCCTAGACCAAGTAGTAATCAGTCAGTTATCCTGTGATGTGGATAGAGAATTTGTACTTGTGAAATGGGGGTGGGGGAGGTGGTACTTTTAAAATAACAACATTTGGGACATGTACTAAATATTGAACTTTAACACAAATGTTTGTTTTGTAACATTGCAGACACAATTATGGTCATTTTTGTGTCATATTTTTCATCCATTAAGTGGAGAAAGACCCAGTCTGAGTTAAACCACCTGTGCATTGACAGTCAGCTTGAAGACCTCCCACAATTTAATATGTCGCCATTTTGGAGTTAAACGCATCAGGTGAGGGGCTGAGGAAATACATGTCAACGACTCAAACGACAGGGCCATAAGCACCTCACCCCCACCCAACACAATTGGTGTTGATGGAAGTTTGGGGTCAATCTGTTGATTAAGCTGAGCAAAGTTGCTAACTAAAGGGTCCTGATAAAGTCTGGGTGGGTATGCTGACCTTTATTAAACTAATTACCAGATGCTATCAGGAGTAGATAAATGAAAGCATAGTTCTTAAGATTTGTTTAATTACCAGAACTTAGTTGCTTAGTTACCAGTAGTTAAGTTGCTTAGTTATTGGTGTTTATTTGCCAAGTTACTAGTGCTTTGTTGCTAAGTTACAGGTACATTGTTGCTTAGTTACTTTAACTGCTTAGTTACCAGTTTAATGGGTTTATCGCCCCACCAACAGTATTTCAGTTATCTGGATGCAGTGTCAACTTGAAGCAGATATAGTGCTGCCTTCACGGTGTGTAGCATTCTGTGAACACCTGGCATGATACCACACCCAGTCACATTATCCTGACACCAGGTCAACCAGTCGTGGAACAACCCTTACATTTGCTTGAGCATTAGCAAGGGAGCTATAGCACTACTTTTCACGACTTTGGCATGTCGTGGCCCGGTATCGAACCAGCCAACAGTACTTCAGTAATCTGGAGATGGTGTCCACTTGAAGCAGATATAGTGCTGTCTTCACTATGCAGCACATCAACTTGTACTTGATGATGAGATCAACTTGAAATTAACTTGTGAGGGAAACCATGGTTTAACAGTAACGATTCAAAGCAATATGGCAATTTAAGAAGGGACTTAAAAAAATAGGAAATAGGTCTTATTACTTATATGTACTTTCTTAAAGATAATAATTGTTATTTTTTTACAAAATATGTGAACAATCGTAGTAACTAATATTTCATCAATTGATTAGTATGACTTTGCCTGTCAGTAAAGCAAAACTGTAATTAATCAGTTATTTGGTGTTTAAAAAGCATACAAATTAGTTTCATTAAAAAAGCAAATAACATAAGGTAACTATTTATGAAAAAAACAACTAGATCAAGTGTTTATTTAAGTTTTTTCAATGTTGAGTGGACAATTAGTTATTAATTTTAGTTTATTCACTTACATACTTGATTAAGAAGGCTCATTTGGCATTGACAGCATAAATATTAGGTTAAAACAAATTACACAAAACAAATAAACAAAATAATCTGTTTTTAGTTTTAACTCCAACCACTTGCTCTTTGTATTATTTGAAATACCTTTATGTGCTACAGTTGTCTAGTCATCTGAAAAAAAATCCCACATAAATACTCTGGAGCCCTACATCTTGTTATATTCAAGAGAAAATGGCCACAGCGACGTGATGAATGTTTTATAAGATGATAAAAACAACAAACACATCATAATGGATTTGTTTTTTGTTTATTTGTTACATCGCACCAACACAATTATGGTCATACTGGCAACGTCCAACTAATTATTGGTGAAGGAAGACCCCAGACTTATCTCTGGATAAAACGACAGGAACATAGCAGGTTAGCTGGAAAACCTCTCCATATGAAAGCTTTTGCCATGATCTGGACATAAGGAGGGGCCGAGCAGTTACAAATTGTGGACTGTAACCACTCAGCCACAGTCACCCCTATTACTAAAGTTCTATCAAATAGCACATTGTTTTGTTTTTCTTACTAGGATTACAACTTGATCTATTTTAACTAACCCTGTCATAACATGGCCAGGAACATCTGGCCAGGTTTGATTATAATTAAAAATGCTACCTCAATAAAGTTGTTTTAATGGCATTGAAAATTTAATTATGGTCTCATCTGGCTTTATACTACGATAACAATGGGAGGGAAATGAGTTGGGGGGTGGGGTTGGGGGGTGGGGTTGGGGACATGGCTTTAGTTTGCAGTGGTATTTGGGAAAGGATGGGGATTATTGTCTTGCCAACCATTATTATCTTGACAATGCAGTAAGCCAAGTGCATCATGTGACTAATTGTTTTATGACCTCCCCTCTGCCCACCCGCCAGGTCATCTCTGTGTATAACAAAAAAATTGAGTGCTTCATCTTTTCATCTTATTGTGTTAACATGTAGGGTGGGTGGATCTAAATAAAGCAGTTTCTCATGCCTTTAAGTTGCTAGTCATAGTACACTTATTATGTATATGATGAAATGGGCTCACACATACTATGTATATGACGAAATGGGCTCACATATATTACAAATATGATGAAATGGGCTCACACATATTACATATGTGATGAAATGGGCTCACACATATTACGTATGTGATGAAATCGGCTCACTTATGTTACGTATGTGATGAAATGGGCTCACACATATTACGTATATGATGAAATGGGCCCACACATATCATGATGAAATGGGCTCACACAAATATATGATGAAATGGACTCACACATTTTATGATGAAATGGGCTCACACAAATATATGATGAAATGGACTCACACATATTATGTATATGATAAAATAGACTCATTACAAATAATTATGACTATACCCACCGCACAGCCACTCAGTGTCCATCAACCTCTGTTAATTCTCTGATGATAAAAATATCAGTCACATTTTGATGCTTTAATTCAAGTTGTTCATTGATGTAAAAAGCAATTCAAAAATGAAATCCTCCATCAAGTTCAGAAACATAATCCTACCTTTCACACCCGTTAGATGCCAAGGCCACCAAACCTATGTCAAATAAAATTCCACTATGTCAACTCTGTTTTTAACCCTTTCACTGCTGACTTACGTAGAGTGTATGTCTATTTCTAACCACTAGGAAAGCTCTTATACGTACACTGTATGTCCTATTTACTACTTTTTTTGAGTGTTTACAGCATTGCTAATTTCCTATAAAGGTATGACCAGAGATACTTCCATTGACAGTAAGAGTGTTTTTTTCATAGGTATATGAGTGAAATGCCAAAGAAAACAGTCAAAAGTCTGGATTTTTTCAACTTTTTTTATTTTTTTTGAAAGTCCATAACATTTTTAAATCACGTGCTAATAATTCAATTTGATATTATTCAGAATCCATATTCAGTTACCTTTCTTATGATATATAGTTTTACATATCCAGCATTTTCTTAGGAAATTTACAGAAAATTCCTCAGCATGGGACATGGGATGGGATGGGATTTGCCGGCATTTTTACCGCTACTGTGCAGCGACAGTTCTATCATTATAGCACAGGGGTGATTATTAGGTGCCCAGGGACTGAACCCAGCCGGTCCATTATACTGACACTGACGAGCCAGGCGTAATGCTGTCCCCTTAGTCAGGAATGTTAGGAGGGAAGCCACTACTACCAACTTTAATGTCTTTGGTTTGACCTGGCCGGAGTTCGAACAATGACCTCCCCATTCTCAAGCCAACGCTCTACCTCCTGAGCTATTGTGGCCGGTAATGGGACATGGAAAATGGCTTAGCAGCAAAAATGTTAATGAACCAGAGTGACAAGAATACAACGCCAGATTGTCAAAGGGACATTCAACAGCACCTGACCATCAGGTGTCCCTCACTTCTGAAGTCCTGACTTGTCAACTCACCTCTCCTGCGGGCATCTGCTAACACTGCAGCAGACGACTTACTCATCACCTTGACGACGTAAAGTGGACAGTTAGCCTGGTTGGCAATAGCAACTGCACGTGAGGTAGCCTCCATCTCAACCTAAAATTGTCAACTAGCACGGTCAACTTCTACACTTCTCCAGAAAGTGGAGTGGTAGGTGTTAGTAAAGTATGTGCCCGAAATGAAGAAACCAAATCAAAATCAAGCAGAAACAAAACCAAAAGTGTGTAAGCTACCATAGATATGTGCCAGACAACATCCAGATATACAGAAAACTTACCTCTTTACTGCTGCCCGTGATAGCTTTGTTGTTAAAGTAAATGTAAAAACCGACAAGTATGCACTTTCTGACAGCAATTCAACATTCATATCCTTCATTTTTATTCAAAGGTAAAATGTGCTCTTATAAATCCTGCCCATGCATGAACCAGGGTTTGTCTGCTGCCAATAAGAATCGACTTCCAGACCTTTAACCAATCAACCCTTTCTACTTTTTCTTTAACTAACTAAAACAAAGTAGATATCTACCTTAAAAGACAATAATTTTCAGAAATGCCCCAGAAGAAGCTGTCAAGACCACCAAATTTTAGACCATATTCTAATTACCACAAGTATGACACTAGTTTCAATAATAATAATCTTTGATAATGTTGATTAGCCCTGAAGAATGATTAATTGTGAAATGGTTCTAATGACTTTCAAAAACAATATTTACCTTACTTCAAGGTTCTGACAAAATCAAACCTTTTGTAATGTGTCAAAGATGTTCACAGCTCTATGGTCATTGTCACTCTTTACACTTACCAAATTACTTTTTTCTCTCATCCTAAACCCAGTCCCCTGGCTGCCCCTTGGTGTACCCTTTGACAAGGCAACCACCTGATTATCCCCCACTTCCCACCACCACTATTGTTGCCCCTGACAACCTACCCTTTCGTCGCGCAGCAGACACAATATTGGCAGCAGGTTTACTCATGACATGCACGACATACAGGGGACAGTCTGCCTGGTTTGCAATTGTGATAGCACGCGCCGTTGCCTCTTCTTCCACCTGTGATAGTAGTGACACAAGACACAATATCAACACAGCAACCTCCTCACAAAGGTACTTTCAGCTGCTACTCAACAAATTATTGAACCAATTTTGGTTAAAAACACCTTCAGACTTCTAAAAGTATGAATACTTTCTTTACTTCTATCACTGCCCATGTCATTTAAATATCTACTCATTTTTTTATTGCAATAAGTGTAATTTTTGGCTATGTCTGAATGGTGTAGAACCACTTGTACACCATAGGTCAGCTGACAGACCTCCTCACAAAAGTTCTCATCCTTAGCCGGGACTCGTTCCCCTGGGGTGAGGAGGCTGAGGAGTAGCAAGTGTGCTAATCTAACTGTTCAGCCATGGTGCCCACAATATAAATATCAGGGCTGGAAAATTACGGTAGCCCGACGTCCCATACAAATTAAAATGCAGTTTCGGGCTACTGGTCACTGATCGTTTAATTAGTCTCGGACAAGTCATAAATTGGCAGTCGGACAAGTGACAAATAAACAGCGGTTTCTAATTAGCAATGAAGACAATCAATTTCACGCCAGGAGCATAAATTTATCAACAATGTAAAGGTGGTACTTGTACAATGCATGCACCTTCATAAATGCTTCTAGACAAAAAATAAAAGAAACAACTTGTTGTTATACCTTGTTTGTTAGTTACAGATATGACAAATGTGTAAAGAATGCAAATTTTCGGACTAGTCATTTTTGTGTAGGTAACTAGTCCGGGACTAGTCATTGAAAAGAAAAAATTTCCAGCCCTGAATATACTTCTATAAACGTTAAAGGACTTATATTAACTAGTTTTAATTCTTCTTTTATTGTTTGCCAGCATGAGGAGGTTGCCAACTACAGCAGACCACTATTGTGCCAAATGTTGGGCTACTTCTATATGCCTACCAATACCTCACTTAACTTACTGCCATTGTTCTGCTATGCATGGTCAGGTGTAATGCAATACCTGCTCATGAATGATTAGGTCACGGAGTCTTGAAGCAACGTGTTAAGAATATGGTGACAGTTATTCAACGAGTTGTCACCATTGCCTCCATAAACAGTATAGCAGAAACTCAGTAAAAGTTAATAAACTGTTATGAGGTAACATATTGCGCCCAACATCTGACAATCTTTTCATAATCAGATGGTTCATGTTGATACAAAAATCATAACATCATTGGTGATACACAGAATAAACATTTGTTTTTTTTATCTTATATTCCACAAAATTATGGCCATCCAGAGACAGTGTTCACTTAAAGCAAATGTAGGGCTGCAATCACTGTGATAGCATGACATTAGTACATGAAATGGTACCAAACTTATCATCATTAGTCTGACAGTGGTAGTTGACACTGTTTTTCTTTTGTTTTGGAAACACATCCTAGCAACTTTTGGTATTTATGGTGATGTCCAACTATTTTGGCTAAAAAAGAAAGCCCTAGTCAACTGTCAAGGTAGAACCATCATCACACTGCAGGTGCAAGCTAGAAGACCTTCCCATATCATTTCCTACTCCCAGACTAGAACTTAAACCAAGGTTTGAGGCCGAGTATTCAGATAAGATACAAGTCAGTGACTGAGACACTTAGGTTAACCAGTCATGGAACCATCTACAAGTTGAGCCTTACATGCCGCCACGTTATTTTAAAACTGTTTTGGCAGGTGGAGGAAGGGAATAGGTCCAGGGACCATCCAGGGACCATCTCTGCCTGGGGTTTAGTCTATCTACCTACCATCTGAAGGCCTGTATATTTATCAGTATTTATATCTATTTAGAAAATAATGAATGATGCATGAATCATGGACTGATACATCATTTTCTTTTTTGAACCATCTGATCACGAACAATTAAAACACAATTAAGAATCAAAGCCAAGTGAATATCTAATAAAGAAAACAAAAGAAAAACCACACAAAATTAAAAAAGCAAAGACATTGGTATCAATATAAATTTTTATCATGCAGCTATGACATAAAAAGCAAATAAAAATCACATAGTGCTGTATGAGAAATCAATAAAGCTTAAAAAACTACAAAGATCATATAGGGCGGTTATTTGATCAATAAAATATAAAAAACTAAAATTAGTGTTGTCAGTTCATTTTTATAAAATGTTATAATACGTTATAAAATGTTAAAAAGGCAATGCAGCAAGAAATATACAAAGATAACTATACATAGCTAATTGATATGATTAATAGTTGATTAGTCCAGTCATGGAAAGAGTGTATGTGTTGTTTGCCAAAACAACAGAAACTGAATTGTTTTTATTTCATTTAGTTTATAAAATCATGAAAAATACAATTCAACATATTGAATACTTTAGACATTATTTTTCTAATTTTTATCATCAATGAGAAAAGTTTACAAACATCCCTCCCAATTAATAAGGGATATAAACTATTCAAGGCTATTTTATTTTAGTAATCAGAGTTGCATCCCTTGCAAACAGTGACGCGTGAAAATACCTCTTGGGGAGAACTCAAAGGAAATACTTATTTAACATTTATATCAATTTTGCAGGGGAAATAACTATTTATGAAATCAGGACATAATTACTCCAAGAGTAACTCCCCTTGTTACACAGTAAAATAATAATGCCTTCCCATATTCAATGGCAGCACATACCTCCTCTGGCCTGCACAGCTCATGTCCCTCAGGACCTGTGATGCCTTGTTCTATCATCTCTTGAGATTTCTAAAAGATCAAAAAAAAGTAAAAATATTTACATTTCTAATGCAGCTGAAATGAACTATACATAAAAAATTGCTCTATGAACTACAGTGTGACGAAGGCTTGCATGCCTGACTGCTGATTGTCTAGGTGGGTGGAGCTTATTTTACAATGGCCTGTTTTCGTGAATGAACATTAAAGTGACATCAAAATTACATCATTTATAGATTTTTTTATATTTTTCCATTTGTTTGCAAACGCGCTACATATAATTGTAGTTTCAAACACTTTTATCTCTTTAAAAATTTGTAATAGTGACATTTAAAGAGGTATCTTATAAAGGAGAAACTACTTCCTTTCTCGTTTTGCTTCTTGACTTTGTATTCATAGCTGAAATAAGAATTTTATCATGCACAAATTAAGCTATTAATCTGATCTAACTTCTGTAAGAAATCATTGCAGGCTTTGCCTTAAAGTGAATTGAGTCTTATTCAATCAGAATTTTATGTAAATTTAAAAAAAGAATTGTTCATTTTTGACGTCCATCGGTTGATGAACCATGTTAGGCTGTTTAACAGCCCAACACTTTCATCAACCGATGAACATCAAAAATCAATAATTAAGGCATTAAAGCCGATACTGTGCAGCCACATTTCTATCATTATAGTACAGGGCCACTTATGAGGTGCCCAGGGACTGAACCCGGCCGGTCCATTATAATGACACCGACAAGTCAGGCATAATGCTGTCCCCTTAGCCCAGAGTGTTAGGAGGGAAGCCACTACTACCAACTTTAAAGTATTTGGTTTGACCCGGCCAGGTTTGAACCTGCGACCTCCCGATCCACAACCCCACGTTCTGCCATCTGAGCTATTGCGACCGATAATTGTATTATTAGAAAAATAAAAGTTGGGTTCTTGGTTACCTTAATGAAATGTTCCTTGGGCAAGGCACATTTTTTGGGTCTCTTGTCCAGGTTATTTCATAGTGTATGCCTTTATAAAGCAAAACAGCTATCTGCTTTAAATTTAGTTGTATAGTAATGAAACCAAAATTCGTTGTCTATGCCCTTAAAAGATTTGAAGTCAAGGCAAGTCATATGGGCTTTTATAATTTATGATGTTATCTAGTATATGTGTTCATTAAGCACTAAAAAAACACACTATAAATGTTTTTCATCAAATGGTCACAATTAAAGAAAACACCAACTGACAACACAGTGCTCTATGAAACTGTATTAGATTCGAAGCTCTGCACCATAGCTTGGAGGTGTCCATTCTAGGCATTTACCATGGTGAGAAACCAAACTAGAATTCAACTCACAATATCACTAATAAAAGATGCCTTACTGAAAAGTTTTATACACCAAACTGTTTTATTCATTTATTGTCCCACCAACAGTATATCAAAATTTGGAGATGCTCATGGTGCTGCCTTCAATGTGTGTAGCTTGCTGCAAACACTTGGCATGATTCCACACCAAGTTACATCATCCTGACACTGGGGGCAACCAGTAGTTGAACTACCCTTATATTTGATGGAGTGTTATTGAGAGCTACACAACTACAAATGTTAATGACTTTGGTATGTCTCGACCAGGAATAGAACCTTTGGCCTCCCGTACCTGGTGGCGTACTCTACTATTTATACACTTAAATGTCCGATCCATCAAACGGTAACAAACCAACAAACCAGCAATAAATCATCAAATGGTTACAGACATTCTCTTGTACCTTGGCAATAAGGTGTCCATTCTCGGCGTGCACCATAGCAAGGGCGCCGAGCTGTTTACACTTCCTAAACGAGGCATAAAGTTCACTATCATCTAGCATGAACACATCCTTGTACGCCAGGAACATCTTGAATGAGTTGATACCTGCATAATAAGAAATAGATATTTCAATTGTGACATGGTTTTTGATAATAACATCACAGCTTAACTAGTAAGGTGGGAAATGGCAAAGAGTGATGACATCAATTTCATGTGACTGGATTTGGGATTAACCAGCATATTTGCCGATACTGTGCATGACATTTCTATCATTATAGCACAGGGGCACTTATGAGGTGCCCAGGGACTGAGCCCGGCCGGTCCATTATACTGACACCAACGAGTCGGGCGTACTGCTGTCCCCTTAGCCCTGAGCATTAGGAGGGAAGCCACTGCTACCAACTTTAAAGTATTTGGTTTGACCCGGCCAGGTTTGAACCTGCGACCTCCCGATCCACAAGTTGATGCTCTACCACTTGAGCTATTGCAGCCAGTTTGATATTTGAGAGATGTAGTTATAATGTGACACATTTAAAAAGGATGATGATTTTTTTATATTTCTGGTCATGTAGAAACATAAAAAAAACAGATAAGTAGTTTGAGCTACATAAATTAAACAATATATTCTTCAGTGGTGAAAAAGTGATACTCATTTCTTCTTTAACTACTTGCTCTATAAAGGTAGTGATACTCTTTTCTACTTTAATTACTTGCTCTATAATTGTAGCGATACTTCTTTCTACTTTAAGTACTTGCTCTGCTCTATAATTGTAGTGATATTCTTTTCTACTTTAATTACTTGCTCTATAATTGTAGTGATATTCTTTTCTACTTTAATTACTTGCTCTATAGTTGTTGTGATATTCTTTTCTACTTTAATTACTTGCTCTATAATTGTAGCGATACTACTTTCTACTTTAAGTACTTGCTCTGCTCTATAATTGTAGTGATATTCTTTTCTACTTTAATTACTTGCTCTATAATTGTAGTGATATTCTTTTCTACTTTAATTACTTGCTCTATAATTGTTGTGATATTCTTTTCTACTTTAATTACTTGCTCTATAATTGTAGCGATATTCTTTTCTACTTTAATTACTTGCTCTATAATTGTAGTGATATTCTTTTCTACTTTAATTACTTGCTCTATAATTGTTGATTTAATTTGTGATTTTGAAACACATGGTACAATAAGTTGCATTAAAATTTGAAAAAATAAACATGTATATTTCCGCCATTTTTTACCTCTTTCACTACAAAGGGTCTCCATCTCCTTGGCAACGCTGTCGTTCCAGTAGGTGACGGCAACATGGAGGGCGTAGTCACAGCACACCTTACTGTCGGCCCAGTTACGCCACTTATCGTATGCCTCTAGTAGGGGCACTCCCTTCTGGTCCAATACAAAGTCCACTGTAGGGCAAAGAAAACTTGATAAATGCCAGACATATTGTTAATTTTGGGGGAGAAAATATCATAAAAACTGGTTCTGGCAGGAGTATCTTGGTCCTGTTTGATAGAAAACTACAGAACCATTCACACATATAAAACTATAAACCTAACCACATGTATACATGATTCAATATATAAAAATGTTTTATTGAAACTCGTAAATATATTTCTTCTTTTATTTATCATCTATTGTTCCCACTGCCGCTGTTATGTTTTGATTATCGGCAATTTTTCCTGGACATTTCCGATGCTATAAATTTCTTACCATGTCATTGTGTATGTAAATTTACAAGCAAATTAATGCACATATTAATATTAAAAGTTAACAAGGGATGTTGTTAGGAACGCTGTACTGTTCAGATCCATTCAAATGTTATTTAAATGAAAAGTTGGAAATGTTATTCAGTGTTTATTTACATATACTAATAAAGCCATTATATGCCTATAATGTTCAATTTCTACTACTAAAATGACTTGGACCCCACCATGTTCATGCTGGACCCCTGTTGTCATAGTTCCTGCATCCAGTGGACCCCTATAATAAAAAAAGTGGTGTAAATCCCTGGCAGTGCCTTCAGGGAGAGCCTCCACTGGGGTAGCAGTGGTCAGTGGCTTAGGTGCCCCTGTTGCCACATACACATCCACACACAGACATGTAGAGATGAACACAGACACACTTGTGTTGCAGATACATACTGATCATGGTGGTGCCTCCAGCAAGGGCAGCCTTGGTGCCGGAGTAGAAGTCATCAATGGCCTGTGTGCCCATGAAGGGCAGCTGCATGTGGGTGTGGGTGTCTATACCACCGGGAATCACCAGTTTACCCACCGCTTCTATCGTTCTCGCACCCCCAGGTATAACCAGGTTGTTACCAATTTGTCTACAGGGAAAAAGAATACAATTAATGTAAGCGATTTTTTATGTACATTATAAACTTAGTTTACCAGGTTTACATATTGGTATGTTTTTTCCTGCGTCTTGCTTAAGTCTACAGAATATTTACCAAGCGTAAAATGCTAATCTTGTTATTTGTAACAATGTTGAACAACTCTCCAAGGTGTAGGCCACTAAACTGTTGTTTTTAGGTTCCTTTTTTGTTTTTTATTCCAAAATCCAAAGCAATCTGGCAGCATTGGAGGGGAGTATACTGCTATTTTTTCCATGATTTCTTAAGGTGTGATATTTAGTATGTTTTTTTATTTTGTTTATCGTTCCACCAACAGTATTTCAGTTATCTGAAGACGGTGTCCACATGAAGCAGATGTAGTGCTGCATTTTGAAATGTCAGGACATCTTCACAAAAATGTTCCCCGTAGTTGAGGACTTATATAAAAAACAAAAAAAACCCAAATCATTATATATTCCACTGCCTAGAAGATTTATAACTATTATGATAGCTAGAGAATAGTTATTCAATAGGGACAGACTGTATGCCCTGCTTTGTCTTCAAGATCTTACAAGCAGAAGCACTTGTTAAAGTTATGAAAATCAAGGTAAAACTGTCTGGGGGCCCTCATAGATATATAATAATGCAGTTGAGCTGCCAAAAGGAATAATTTAGAAGATCCCTATGTAAAGCAGTAACGCTTACACAGTTAATACACAAATGGACACTTTCATATGTTACAATCTCATGTATAATAACTACTGAGTGTTGAAGTCAACAATGCAAGGGACTTAACTCTAACAGACTAAATAATTTTATAATATTGCTTCTCTACCTTGTATTAATGTTACCATTACAGTGTTACAGTGACATAATGTACTGCACCCACACAGCAATCTCTTTAGTTTTAACTGACATATGCATGTAAATGATATAAAACTGGCAAAGGAATAATTAATTTCATTGCTACTGATTTTTATAGACAGAATGTTTGTATTACTATAAACATGTATTAATGATACATGCAAACAAGTTAATTTATTTAAATAGAATCCAGAATACAAAATGTACAATAAATTGATTCAATTTACCATAAAACATTACAGTTATGTAAGAAATTTATGTCATGACAATATGACAGCACTTACTTGATAACGCCATCTTCAATGTAGATGTCTGCAAAGAATGACTGATCATCGTTGACGATCTTACCTCCCTTGATGAACAGGCGGGACTGGGCACTCTGGAAATAGACAAGAAACAGCTCATGAAATAACCAGTTACAGCCATTATATACGTTTATGCCACAAAGAAAAACTAAAAAACAAAAAACAACAGTTACAGAAGAAATTACACATGAAATAACCAAATACAGACATTGTATAGAGGGGCATAGTAGAAGAAATAACACATAAAATAACCAACTACAGACATTGTGGTGTATTTATAGAAGAAATAACACATAAAATAACCAACTACAGACAATGTATAGTGGGGTACATGTAGAGGAAATAATACATAAAATAACCAACTACAGACAATGTATAGTGGGGTATATGTAGAGGAAATAATACATGAAAAAACCAACTACAGACAATGTATAGTGGGGTACATGTAGAGGAAATAATACATGAAATAACCAACTACAGACAATGTATAGTGGGGTATATGTAGAAGAAATAACACATGAAATAACCAACTACAGACAATGTATAGTGGGGTATATGTAGAAGAAATAACACATGAAATAACCAACTACAGACATTGTATAGTGGGGCATAGTAGAATAAATAACACATAAAATAGCCAACTTCAGACAATGTATAGTGGGGTATATGTAGAAGAAATAACACATGAAATAACCAACTACAGACAATGTATAGTGGGGTACATGTAGAGGAAATAATACATGAAATAACCAACTACAGACATTGTATAGAGGGGTATATGTAGAAGAAATGACACATGAAATAACCAACTACAGATATTATATAGAGGGGTATATGTAGAAGAAATAACACATGAAATAACCAACTTCAGATATTATATAGAGGGGTATATGTAGAAGAAATAACACATGAAATGAGTAACTTCAGACAATGTATAGTGGGGTATATGTAGAAGAAATAACACATGAAATAACCAACTACAGACATTGTATAGTGGGGTATATGTAAAAGAAATAATACATGAAATAACCAACTACAGACAATGTATAGTGGGGTATATGTAGAAGAAATAACACATGAAATAACCAACTACAGACAATGTATAGTGGGGTATATGTAGAAGAAATAACACATGAAATAACCAACTACAGACAATGTATAGTGGGGTATATGTAGAAGAAATAACACATGAAATAACCAACTACAGACAATGTATAGTGGGGTATATGTAGAAGAAATAATACATGAAATAACCAACTACAGACAATGTATAGTGGGATATATGTAGAAGAAATAACACATGAAATAACCAACTACAGACAATGTATAGTGGGGTATATGTAGAAGAAATAACACATGAAATAACCAACTACAGACAATGTATAGTGGGGTATATGTAGAAGAAATAACACATGAAATAACCAACTACAGACAATGTATAGTTGGGTATATGTAGAAGAAATAACACATGAAATAACCAATTACAGACATTGTATAGTTGTGTATATGTAGAAGAAATAACACATGAAATAAGCAACTTCAGACATTGTATAGTGGGGTATATGTAGAAGAAATAACACATGAAATAACTAACTACAGACAATGTATAGTTAAGTATATGTAGAAGAAATAACACATGAAATAACCAACTACGGACATTGTATAGAGGGGTACATGTAGAAGAAATAACACATGAAACATGAAATAACCAACTTCAGACAATGTATAGTGGGGTATAAGTAGAAGAAATAACACATGAAATAACCAACTACAGACAATGTATAGTTGGGTATATTTAATTAAAACAACTAGTGAAATAGTTCATTCAGGTCTTTATAGTTGGTAGCTGTAAAAGGCTAAGCCTTTCAACAAAAGATTTTACCCATCAATTTTACAGTTCATTAAGCTAGGGTACAAGGTAACTAAGGATTTTCAGTATCTGTCAATATTTACTTCATAGCACACAGTAAAATATTTAAAGAAAAAACGGTATATCATGACTAAAAAGTTGAAATTAAAACTGCTCTGTCATTTATGTAACACCTTTTTTAAACATATATATTAAGATACATTGGCCTTGTGAGGCATTATCAAATAAATATATCAACCACAAGAAACAGAATAAATATGCATGTGTAACTTAGGTTTGGACCTTAAAACAACAACTTAAACTTAAAATATACAAATCATATTAAATGTTTCTTATTTAGCAGTTTCTATATGAATAGTCTGATGCCTGTTCTGGTCTTAAATTAAAGTGTTTCAACTGATCAGAAGATTGACTCAAACAGACTTCATTCTCAATATACTCTCTCCAGGGCCTAAATACTAACAAATACAGTACCACCCACTCTAACAGCAAAAACTATTTTTACAAAAGGACTTAAATGTTCAGGTTATTTGTAATGAAGACCTGTAAACAAGCTTTCAACACCTCAAATCAGGCCTAACGCTACCATTGTTGTGGTTAAATAGGTCCAATCGAGCAGAAAACTGTAGAGTCAACGAGCTCTCAGTTAGGGCTCCACTTGGTTATACAAGATCTATTGTGCCGAACACTGCTTGTGTAAGTATCAAGGTAAGTGGAGTGCAGCTTTGGCTCACTCCTTTACCCGTGTATTGAAATGTTTCACAGAATTTTTAAGAGAATCAACATAAGAGTTCTGAATTTACTCATGGTGATAGAAAATCAATGATTTTGCCAACCCAAATTTGTTTAGCAATATGTAATAATGACGTGTTTATGAATAAACATAATCATTGTACCACATATTTGTCAAGAAATGTGACAATCATAGATCATAATCAATATAGCTGAATATTCTACTAACTCTGCATCGTTATTGATATTTTGAATATTTTACCAAAATACTGTATTGTAACTGATGTTTCTGAATATTAACTATCACTCAGTAAGATATGTTACCTGGAATTAATAATTTGTATAATATATTGGGTTTATGCAATGTATTTTTTAATGTATTTCTCCTTGAGCACTTTATACCTAGAGCTCTTTAGAATCCTCTACATAAGCCAATTCTAATGAATACCAGTAAATAGGGTTTGGTAAGGGATGGGTTGGGATTAGCGGGCATTTTTGCCAATACTGTGCATTGACATTTCTATCATTATAACACAGTGGCACTTATGAGGTGCCCAGGGACTGAACCCGGCCGGTCCATTATACTAACATCAGCGAGTCAGGTGTAATGCTGTCCCCTAAGCCCCGAGCATTAAGAGGGAAGCCACAACTACCAACTTTAAAGTCTTTGGTTTGACCCGGCCTGGGTTTGAACCCAAAACCTCCTACCCTTGTCACAACCCACATTTACTGCCTTGCCCACTTTATATGGTAAGCCCAACATTGTTGCAACCCACATTTACTGCCTTGCCCACTTTATATGGTAAACCCACCCTTGTCCCACCCACCAAAATTCCCCCAACACTTACAGAGTGTTCACAGCAGCCACACACCATCCGTCTGTCACACAAATGTTTCTGTGAATCTGTAGCATTGTTGTTATCCACAATAACACTGTTGTTGTTATCAGCAGAATCAAGACTGCTGGCCATTGACTTGGAGGGACTAGATGTGTTGGACATATTTGCTGGGTCTGGTTGGTGTTTTGATAAATGTTGTTGATGAGTATAATAGTGACCAAAGTTTAAATCATAAACACTAAATTAACACCATATATACATTTCCAAGTATTACCGTGTTGAATAAAACACAGTTGTAAGAGTTTGTCCAATTATTGAAGTACTAGCTGCAAAGGCACCATATCTGTTTAAAGTGTTAAGAATATTTTTTAAAAATCTACTTCTTCCAAATATATCAACAATCCTTGTAACAAGCAGAAAATCTGGTTTTAATTCTTTTTTTTTGTATTTCTTATCTTAAATGCAAACCATAATGCCACAATCATCAACAAAAACATGAATTTCCTATCTGAGTCATACAGCACAATCAGCTATTTTTAAATCAAGAAAACCATGTAACCACTATTGTTTTAGTTCATCCCCATCATCCACTGTGACGTCTATGTCTTTTTTACCAGTAATCCCAATTGTTCTTATTTACAGATTTTGTTACATATATAATATGAAGGCAAACTGTCAGATACCACCTTTAAATGTAATATTAACTGATTTCTGTTAAAGGTATTTGTTCATAATTTCTGGAGAAACAATCATACTTACTCCAAGCCTTGACGATTTTCAACAGAATCTTAATTTTAGGGCAGTAAAACACATTAATCAACACTTAAAATATTCATTGTTTTTACACCTATAAATAAGAGCGGTATGGATTCCTTCTAAAAACAGACATCGACATCGCTACAGACGATGTGGATAAGGTATCACATAAGTGGTCACATGGTTTTCTTGGTTTAAAAGTAGCTGTTTTCTTGGTTTAAAAATAGCTAAATGTGCAGTGTGGTCCAGATAGGAAATGCTAGTTTGTAATTATGATTGTGGCTTTATGGTTCATTTTCCAAGCAGGTGTAGGACATCGATATTTTGCGTGATCTGTTCTGATAACTATGGTTTACTTAGGTGCTTAATGAAAATATTTTTGGTCCAAACTGTCGGACACCACATTTTAAGTCGAAAGTGGATCTTAGAGTATCTGTATTTTCTATTATTTACCTTAACAATCTACCAGTTGTTATATATAATATTTGCCTACATCTATCACATTCTGGAACATGTCTCATCCAATGTACAATTTAAATTCAAAGACACAAACAAAATGCATCTACATATAAAAAAAGCTGTAGGTGTTTTAACTTTCACATCACTTGTACATGCACTAGTTTTGTTCAGGAAAAACAAAACTGAAACATAATATCATATTTCTCTTATCCACTGGTAAACTAAAGGAAATTACACCCCTAGACAAACAGGGGAATTATCAAATCTGTGATTGTTTCTCCAAGACATTTGTTTCTGATGCAGAGAAAATTAATTTTAAGTCATGCACAAGTATGCAAAATTGTATTGTTCATTATTAGTTCAGCAAATGACAAGAGATACATATTGCAGCATAGATATTGATGAAATCCCAAATTATATAATATAGTATCAAAAATAGCTCTATAGTTAATTTTAACTTCTCAATTTCTGATTTTATAACACCATTAGAAACACTTGTTAATACAAGTAAACACTAAAATTTTAAAAAATCCATATATAACTGGTAAAAATGTTACACTTATTAAAACTGATTAATTATTATTATTAACAATGTCACCAAAGATTTCCTAATAAATCCAAAATCACTCCTTTATAAAAACCAATCCTCATTTTTCACCATTTTAAATAAAAGAAAACACACAAAATTGTTTGCCTAACAGTTTATTTCCTTTGGACAAAAACAATTAAACACACTTTATTGTTTATGACTTGAGTGTCAATCATGTTTATATGTGACCTTGAAGTGAAAGTAATATGCGTAACCTATTATGCTAGCCTACAATGTGCCGGGGTCAACATATGAACCCTGTAGTCTGGGACAGCTGGTTCTAATTGGATATTTCAGTTGGCAAAGTTTACTAAAACACATTTTAAACCCTTAAGCCACTAAATTGCATTAGTCTGGCTTATACAAGTCATATTATCCTGACCAATGGATCAACAAGTGCTTAAACAACTTTTGCAACTTAACAGAAATAACAAAAGGTAAACCAGGACAATAAGTATGTCAACACAAGAGACAAAAAACCTGTGGCATGCTATATAAATAAAATAATGAAGAACATAGATTAAACTTAACATTTTTATGCCAACAAAAAAACCATTAAATCCTATGAGTGATCTACAATCAATAAGATACTTTAACATGTACTTGAAAATGATACATATGTAAATTGTGAATACTTTCCATGACATATACAATACAAGGTAAATCTTCCCTTAATGTAATAATATTCACAATCTAACACTTCCATCACAGCACAGCACTACCCCAGTGATAACCAATTAACACATAATTACTGATTAAATCCAATGACAACAAGGTCCTCAACCGACAACTCTCAACTGTGGTGTGCAGACATAAGTTCCTTTCTAAACGTGCAGTGCATTTGCCAGAGCACATGTTCAATCATTTCTGACTCACTGCGAACTCTTGAACTATTTGACAATCAAACAACAACAACAAAACATGGAACCCAACTTAAGGGAATCAATGATGTAATGAATTACAAAACCAGTCTAGGGCCAGACAGACTGTCATTTTCTTCCCTATTGACAAAAGAGTATCCGCTGCAGCATGCGGTATCCCACGTTGCATAACTTTAAGTCGATGAAAACATGGACTTGTCTGGCAATATTTGCTGGGTCCAGTCTGGGACCAAGCTGTCATCTCTCCCTTCATGTTTAAAGAATTCATTGCACCACTGTACCCAGTTTTACTTAAAAAAGATCTTTAAGTTGGTAATGAGGTAACAAAATCTAGCACCAGTCCAAGACTTAAATGTCTAGTACTAATGTTTAGCACCTCCATGTCAGAAGAGTAACTGCAGAAGCATGTTTCCTTGCCTCAATTGTCAGAAGAGTTTCTTACTTTAAGACTCCCAAGATTTAAAGAGTATTTACTTCCAGTTATAGTATGCTCTTCACATTTACTACATATTTCAACCAACTTATATATGAATGACATAATTTATTTAGAAACATGTCTTGAACAATGACAACCATATCAAACCTATGTACGTGTATTCACATATATACTTCTCTTTTGTTAACCACAGTGAAGAAAAAACAATTTTTTCTTAATGCTTTATATGCCTTATATGGTGATGCTTGGTCGGTAATGTTACAGCTAGTTGAGTCATGTTGCATGATTCAAGCTCCCGATGAGATCAATACTTGCGAGCTGAAATACTTGATAGGATGAAAATCACAGCTTGGTTTTGTTATAAAATTCATTCACACCAATCTCTCTCAGACCAGACTCTAATGAGAGACCCAGACATTACTCAAAGTCCAAGGTAATAAAACTGATGAGTCCGAGATCATTCTCAAGCATCTGATTGGTCAGATTTTGAGCTGCATTCAAATAATGACCAATCGGATCCTGCTACTCTCAGACTAGAGCTTCATATGTATAAAACCTCAAATCCTGGTAGTCTCATCCATTATGTATACAAATGAATAATTATAAATATGC
Source organism: Sinonovacula constricta (assembly GCA_007844125.1). Taxonomy (NCBI): domain Eukaryota; kingdom Metazoa; phylum Mollusca; class Bivalvia; order Cardiida; family Solecurtidae; genus Sinonovacula; species Sinonovacula constricta. Next base: position 50,516,123 of record CM017568.1, on the reverse strand, counting down.
CCATATCATACTTCAGTCATTGTGTGATGATTGTATAAACGTAATACTAATGTAAGAACTTGAGCTAGGCTTTGCCTGCCATGTTATTGGATCCTAGACCAAATGACTGATTTTCATAGTTGGAAAAGTCAACTGTTCATGTTTCAATACAAAAATGATGCTACTGAATATTAAAAAAAAAAAAAACCAGTTGTTCACTGCCAAGATTTGCTCCATTTAAATAAAAAACATTTCGACCCCTTTCAAGAGAAGAACACTAATTGTCTCATGTTTTCAATAGATGAGAAATTAAATTAATATTCATTAAACATTTGACTGACTGTTAAGTATCACTTAAATCTGACATAATCCAAGAAAATCATAAACAGTAAAACTGCTGGAAAATGTATAATCCCAACACCTCTTATTACACCACACATCCTGTTCACAACTAACAGTTATAACAGCACATTTCCTGAACTCCTTCTAACAGCTAAACCAATACAATCCAACCAGACATCTTATACCACATATTTCTCTTACGTTTTTTTGCCATTCTTGATCATTCGCATACCTTAAAGATGCCACTTTTTAAATGAAATAAGCATACTGAATGCTAAAATGGCATTGCAATCATGTGGTGGTCAAAACAATGATGTGCACCATTTATAATTAATGGAACACAGTTTCTGATAGTGTTGTTGAATACTAACGTAAGTATGTTATATTCAATACTTAGATTTTGTATTATTTCAATAGTATACCATTTTTAATTATTTTGTAACATTAACTATGAGCACATATGACTATTTCCTTTTATAACAATTATACAACAGCATCATTTATCATATAAGAGGACATGGAAAACAGTCCTTTTAAACTTCCCACTTCTTTCTGATCTATTTTCCCTGATCTTGTTCCACTTAAGCACTTGTAATTGACAACCCCATCTGTGTCAGATATCAATCTGCAACCTAAACACCTTTCCCAAGACACTAACTAGAAGCATTGGATCATTCTACTTTCCACAACCTGCAATTCTTGTTTCTTGTATCCTCATTACAGTAATACATCAAGAATAATCAGAACCATGTTCTCACAACAAACCAAACATGTCAAATCAAGTATGCCAGTCTATCACAGGGCCTTATCACCAAATGTCTGCAGAAACTGGCAAGTTTCACATCACATTGTGAGAGGGGGGAAATGGATTTAACAGAATCAATGTTAGGTTACCCAGTCCTGATCAACAACTTTCCTTTTATCTTTCCTACACTTTCCTTGCCAATTGCTAAAGAACATGCTTGCTTCATGCGCACACATACTTCCCCAGGCAAAGCATCAATTTTCTGAGCCAATTCTTGAAATATCAGAGAAAAAAAAGCAGAATTATAGATTTTATCCCCGTGGAGATAGAAATATTGAGCATTTGCAGGTGCTGAACGCTTACAACATTGCAAAACTGCATAATTGTCTGATCAGATTTGTAAAAGACAAGAGAAAAAAACAGAATATTTACTAAATTTGCTGAGTGCTAATTACTTTCATGTTTCATGTGCAAATGCAATAATTTTGAATCTTAAATTATCTTTTAAACAAGATTTTTTTTAAATAAATTGACATCTTCTGTGCTATATTGGAAAGATTGAGAATAACCTAAAACTGTGCAGCAGCTGCAACTCCTAGAGATTAAGTTGATCATGTTGCTGTTTTGAACAAATGGTGGTTTAAGTTTTTAGTTTTAAATTTTTATAAACTTTTTTAGAAATTTCAAACTATCGACACAAAAAATAGTGATCTTTAAAGATGCTACAATAATTTTCTTTTTTTTGGTAAAGGATACTTTTAAATATGGGCATCATGGCTGAGGAAAGATGCATGGTCCACTAAATGCTTATCATTCTTATGTGAGAATTGATAAGGGCTTAACTCTTATCATTCTTATGTGAGAATTGATAAGGGCTTAACTCTTATCATTCTTATCTGAAATTGATCCAGCTGGGAGATGACAAATCAGGATCTTTACTATTTGCGGCTCAGTTTATAGTTATATGTCTAGGCACTTGTGCAAATATAGATGTAAGAAGTTAAATAAGAATTGATATAAGTGCATGTTATAAATAAATGCAGCAAGCTTAAGGGTTATCAGTTAAGTTAGGAGAAAAAGATAAAAAATCTCCAAGCTTACAGCAAAAAGTGTTGAGATGGCCTCTGACCTTTTCTGCACAATTTCTGAAAAGCCTGATAACTACCAAGATATAGGCAGTTATGCAATCTACTGCCCAGATTTCTATGGCAGTAAATCATTATCAAAATATTTACATAATCCAAACTACATTAACAGGAAACATCAAGAAGTTGTTTTTAATGCTAGTTATTAACATGGTGGTTCTTTAGGAGAGAGAGAGAGAAAATAACTCCAAAGTAATATTTTATTTAAAGAGTTGGAACTCAAATCACTTTAATATTTATCTTACTGTATGTGTCTTTTTAAAAGCAATAGAATGAAGAAACACTAGGGACTCTTGAAGTCATTTCAATCCAAATATGTAATATGAAATTGTGTCAACTTATTATACTTTAACAAAAGATATATTCTAATATACCTATGTTTGTTTGAATCCTCAGATAAAAAGGCTCTCATACAGTATCACATATTCATACAATGACTGTATTTGTACAGTCATATAAATTTGAATATGTAAACGAAAAGTTCAAGATTGAATCAACATTTGAATAGCACTAACGTCCACTTTTCAGTATAGGAACCTTAAAAAATGAATAATTTGATTATAAAACAATAAAATACTCTCAAAGAACCATCAATGCCAGGGGGTACAGTGTATGAATACAAGTATTGTGTATCTGGGTATTTAATAATATTTGTCATTAAAGTATAGGGAGTTTTCTATCATGGCCACATTTGTATCTATGGAAAGAGAAGGATCTTTGCATGCATTGATTTACATACATTATACCAATGCTGATAGAAGGACATTTATCTCAGGACTTGTTTTTGTTATCCATGAGGTATCTTAACAAAATGTTAGCATAATGACTGCCCGGTGACTGTTAGACAAGATCCCAAACCACTGTTTTTTACTCAGACAAGATCCCCAACTGCTGTACTTTTCTATTAGACGAGATTCCCAACCACTGACTGTTAAACAAGATTCCCAACCACTGAATTTGACTGTTAGACAAGATCTTCAACCACTGAACCTGACTAAGACAAGATTCCCAATCACTGAACTTGACTAGTAGACAAGATTCCCAACCACTGAATTTGACTGTTAGACAAGATTCCCAAACCACTGAATTTGACTTTTAGACAAGATCCCCAACCACTGGACTTGACAATTAGGCAAGATCCCCAACCACTGTACTTGACTGTTAGGCAAGATCTCCAACCACTGAACTTGACATAGACAAGATCCCCAACCACTGTACTTGACTGTTAGACAAGATTCCCAAACCACTTAATTTGACTTTTAGACAAGATCCCCAACCACTGTACTTGACTGTTAGACAAGATTCCCAAACCACTGAATCTGATGTTAAGATAAGATCCCCAACCACTGTACTTGACAATTAGACAAGATCCCCAAACAATGTACTTGACTATTAGACAAGATTCCCAAACCACTGAATTTGACTTTTAAACAAGATCCCCAACCATTGTACTTGACTGTTAGACAAGATCTCCAACCACTGAACTTGACTTAGACAAGATCCCCAACCACTGTACTTGACTATTAGACAAGATCCCCAACCATTGTACTTGACTGTTAGACAAGATCCCCAACCACTGTACTTGACTATTAGACAAGATCCCCAACCATTGAAATTGGCTGTTAGAAAAGATTCCCAACCACTGATCAACTATTAGACAAGATCCCCAGCCACTTAAGTTGACTAGTAGACAAGATCCCCAACCACTGAACTTGACTCTTTGACAAGATTCCCAGCCACTGAACTTGACTGTTAGATAAGATCCCAAACCACTGAACTTGACTGTTAGACAAGATCCTCAACTACTGTGTTGACTGGATTCCCAACAACTGTACTTGACAGGATTCCCAAACCACTGAACTTGACTGTTAGACAAGGTCCTCAACCACTGTGCTGACTGGATTCCCAACCACTGTACTTGACTGGATTCCCAACCACTGTGCTGACTAGATTCCCAACCTCTGTACTTTACTGGATTCCCAACCACTGTACTTGACAGGATTCCCAAACCACTGAACTTGACTGTTAGACAAGGTCCTCAACCACTGTGCTGACTGGATTCCCAACCACTGTACTTGACTGGATTCCCAACCACTGTACTTGACTGGATTCCCAACCACTGTGCTGACTGGATTCCCAACCACTGTACTTGACTGGATTCCCAACCACTGTATTTGATTGTTAGACAAGATCCCAAACTGCATGCAAAGACACTATATGTCTTGCAAGGGGCATCATGGCATAGTGACAGTGTTACCAACTTGTAAATTCTCTTACTGCTTAGCCTTTAACGTCATGGGTTCCGAGTCCCGTTCGAGGCAAAAGACTCAATGTGTGAAGGTCTTCTAGCTGGCATGTGGTGGGCCAGTGGTTCTACTTAGACATTAGTCTGAGAATCTCCCACCACCAAAATAGCTAGACATTGCTATAATGACCACAATTGGTAACTGCAATGTATTTCAAAAACCAAAACAAGATATGTCTTGCTTAGGTCTTTGCCCCAAATGATGCAGATACTGAAAAAAATTCAGCTCAGTTTGATCAATATGTGATTATCTGGTTATTTGTAAGTTTGTTCAACACCATTAAGACTTAGCCATGTGTTGCAATGTAACAGTGTGACTCAGACCACATTACAGTTAAGTTACACTCAAGTAGATTATGGATTATTTAAAACACTAGAACTCCATTACTAAGAATCAATACTGGTGAACTATTCAGACCTGGGGCCATGTGCTCGATGTGTGTCACACTTAAACCGGTGAGTGTATGCAGCGGCATGCTTGTATTTAAGCTACTGGCAATGACAGCTTCATTGAACATTTAGATTAGGTTAAACTTTATCTGCATGTGTATACAGGACAGCGGTCATATATGAGATGCTTTAAAGATGTTCCTTTTGTTTAAATTGATGCACATTATACCTATAGTGAAAGTGACAAAGTATTATTCATTACAATAAGTTTCCTATATTTCTGTTGGAGAGAGAACCTGAATATTTTATTTTGCTTATTTGTTTTTGGGATACATCGCAGTGACCAATTATGATCATTACAGCGACGGCCAGCTGTTTTGGTGGTGGATCACCCCAGAAAATGCCATCAGTACCTGGTATGATACCAAACCCAGTCACATTAACCTGACTACCCTTATATTTGTTTGAGCATTAGCAAGAAAGATATACCACTACCATTTTTTATGACTTTGGTATGTTGCGGTCCGGGATCGAACCTGAGCCTTACCGTACCTGGAGCCGATGCTCTATCGTTAGCGCTACCAGGTCTGGTCTAGATAAAAATTGACATAATAAATGAGTTAAATACCCCATCAGTTAATCATTAGGAATGCAACATTAAACTCTTGTACCTTTTAGCCTCCCATACCTGAGCCTGGGTAGTAATTTGAACAAAAGTGCAGGAATGATTTGTTGTTTTTACCATGCATATGTCAGGAAATAATGCATGGTACAATCTTTCTGTACTTATGTTTTTTGATGATGGTATAAGAATGATTATTATCATTCTCATTTACATATTATTGATAGTTTCTTCTGCTGCATCTCCTCCAATTAGAGCCAAAAGGGAGATAACTACATGTCAAGTACACAGTATTAATGATATTATTTTTATGACATCACACCAATGCATCTTATGTTTTCTGACAGAATGATTTTTTTTGTGTAAATCGTAAATTTTCTACATTTTCTTAAATCGATTAATTATTCTTTGCCGTGCATTTTTGGAGTCAACCAAATTGAGTTGGCTCCCTTAACTACAAGATTACAGCATTAATTTTATCAGATCTATTTTGGCTTTGCTAGCACCAATGACAAAACTGAAACAAGGCATATCTGTACTTGTAATTATTTCTTTGATTTTTGTTAAATTGCACAATTATTGACATACCAGCAACTTCAAGCTTATTATAGGTGGAGGAAAACCAGAGAAATGTAACTGGCAATCCAGGGTAAAACCACCTGTGCACCACAGGTAAGCAGGAACACCTCCACACATGAAAGTTCCTGGCCATACTGGGTTTCTAACACACACATTAGGAGCTTAGGAGTTACAAGTTGGTAACTCATAACTGCTAGGCCACTGGTGTCTCACATTATGATGAACACTTTCGCTTCCCTCTTTTCTTTCTTAGTTCTTTAAAGGCAGTATCCGACAGTTTGGGCCAATTTTCTCTCTCTCATGCAACCAAACAAATTATTGTTACTGGAAAAGATTCAGGAAAATATAGTTTATTGGGATCCATATTGCATCCATTTGAAAGGTAAAGCATAGTACCCCATTAGTCTTTGGAATAGGATGGGATTTGCCAGCATTTTTGCTGATACTGTGCAGCGACATTTCTATCATTATAGCACAGGGGCCCTTAAAAGGTGCTAAGGGACTGAGTCCAGCCAGTCCATTATACTGACAATGACGAGTCAGGCATAATGCTGTCCCCTTAGCCCTGAGCATTAGGACGGAAGCCACTACTACCAACTTTAAAGTCTTTGGTTTGACCTGGTCGGGGTTTGAACCTGCTACCTCCCGATCCGCAAGCTGACGCTGTACCAATTAAGCTATTGCGGCCAGTTGGCCCATTAGTCTTTACCAAAATGTATTTTCTATCTGAGCCAAGCTGCACAGTTAGCTATTTTTAAACCACTTGACAACTTACCTTTTAGTTCAGGTTACATGTTTATCCGGGTAAATCTATAACTGAAATCCCTATCAAGCTTATTTATAGATGTGAAAATAATGCATATTTGAAGTGATATATTTCCCACCTTTGTGCTGTCTAACAATTGAAGTAATTTTGTATACAGCCATTACTTCAGCTAATGTATAATATGTGGCAGCAATTGCGCACTAAAATACCCCAGAACAGGGGAAAGACACTATTATATGTATTATACATAGGCAGACGGCCTTTCTGTTGTTATAAATACCGGCATGAACAGCAACATTTATACATTTTTAAAAACTCCTAAAACTGAACTCACCTTGAATGACCCATCGCGTCTATTATATGACCTTGACCCATATGATGTACGTGTATCTGTTAGATCTGTGTAGCTCGATAAACTGTCCTCATCCCCCGAGTTAGAATGTTCCACGTACAAGGTTCCAAATATAGGAACTGTGAAACAACCCCCACAAGCATTCATAGTTCAACTTTCTTGGTGACTGCCTAAAATTCTGCTGGAACGCAACGCGCCGTTTTTCAATCTTCACATAACTTGACATTTAACAAAACATCATCATACATGTACTATGTTTGACTTAGTTAAGAACAAGTTGACTGAAATAACTGTCAATCAGATAAAGTGTAAACAAAGGTAATTTCTCCAGTTATTTAACTATTAACTATCACAAAGCATCAACTCTTTCACAAGTTTGTCAGTTCTGTTATTACTAGAATGACAAGCTTGCAAATTTTAACATTTGGTTATGTGCAATCTCAATATACAGATCTCAATACATTATATTATACAAAAGTTACAAATCCTTGGCAATTAATTGAATATACAACCCATCAGTCCAATCCCTCCAAGACAATCAATCCATCAATCACACGTGTTTCGCAGAGCTTCGAGTGTCAACACAACTGTGTACACACTCGGACACCAAACACCTGCAGAGGACTTGAAGGTTGCGTATTAAGACCAAAACAAATGTCTCCACCATCATTCCACACATAGCATTACACCATTCCACCATCTACAGACACCCAGCATTCCCTGAGCAGAACAATCGATTATTTGAAGATCGTGCTGGTCCAGCATCAATGGAGTTATTGATCTGATACTTGCCCTGTTGCATGCCAGCAATACAAGCAGGCTGTGACATGCATTAGGAATTCTCATCTCAGGCAACGATCAATTAATGGTAAAATTACCATTACCAGTACCATTCCTTAATTATAAAAAAAATTATTAACCTATTTCTACATATGTAAGAAATAAATTAAATCAATGAATGTAATAATTCATCTAAGCATAAATGTATTTTATAACTTATAACAGAAAAATTAAGAGAACTCTCACCATTAATTTTTATAAATTTTTATAATTTTTAAAAAAATGTTAATGGAACTTGAATGTATCTACAAAAATACAACAGCCTTGACGTTGACAGTTGTACTTGCAAACAAGAATCATATAGACAGTTTCCATGTGATTTCACAGGCACTGATAAGACAGTTTACGGCAGCCATCTTTGAAGGCAGAAGCTTATGCAAGCCGAAATCTGGAAATATGTGCTGTATTAAACTCACCACTGTGTTTTTATTGTTAAGTCTATGTTACTCAATTTTAAATCAAAAACAGCTTTTATGAAGTATTTTAAATATCAAAACTATATTTTCAAGGTTTATAAGGTAAAAAAAGTACAACAAAAAAAGTTACACTGTTCATTTTGTTAAAGGATGAGCCCATAATTTTTTTTTATTTCTGTGTATAGATTTTTTTCTGTGTATTTATCAATTTTAAAAATATAGCATTCTAAAAATATGAATTTCAAGAGCTTTCCAGTGGTGTATAGTATTTAATTTATGGACCAGAAATGAAGAAATTACAAGAAAATAAAATTTATGCTTCTATAAAATTCATCTGAAAATCCTTGTATGTTGCTATTAAAGATGGCTGCCAAGATAGGGGATCTTCACTGATGTGGAAACTATTTATTCAAGTGTATGTCAGCAAGATGTTAAAAGTTGGATTGAATAATGATAAATAACCAGTAAAGGGATGCCCCTGAATATAACCTCCAACACATCCTTAACCTTAGGGGTTTCTCTTCTAAATACAACTCTCAATATAACCCTTAACACATCCTTAACCTTAGGGGTTTCTCTTCTAAATACAACCCTAAATATAACCTCCAACACATCCTTAACCTTAGGGGTTTCTCTTCTAAATACAACCCTCAATATAACCTCCAACACATCCTTAACCTTAGGGGTTTCTCTTCTAAATACAACCAGTGTTTTCTCTAGAGCGCGTTTTCTGCGTTTTTAACGCAATGTATTTTAATTGGACGCAATGTTATAACAGCCGAGCGTTTTCCGTGATGCAACTATTCGGCAGCGACTTAGATTTAATTGAAAACGTATCACGTGACCTGTCGTAGACGCTTTATTTAGAATTCACTTTCAGTTGTGGGTGCCATGACGATACAGATTGTTTCGTCATTTTCCAGGGAAAATTTCCTGATGGCTGCTGCTTAACAGCGCAGGTTAACATTCTATTTCGCCGCAAAAAACGACGAAAATAACAATCAGGCATTGGCGGAATCTACAGCAGGCGTTAGTACCAACAGCGTGGCGAATGATGAACCCCAACAAAAAAAGCAAATACAAAGTCCTGGGCCGAAACGGGAATTCCGAAAAGAATGGTTGGAGCACCATTTTTGGTTGCGATTTGACAATAAAATGACTTGTTCAGTTTGTATATCTGAAGGGAAGGACAATCCTTTCACATCAGGCTGTACTAACTTTCGTGCTTCTGAGCTAATGAAACATATTTCCTCTAATCAACACAAGGTTGCCTTACAATCTCAGTCACATAGAAGTACATGTATAACTGTAAACAGAGCTAAAGTGTTTATGTACATGCATCAGTATTATTCAGAATTAGAATTCTTTGCTTATAAAATAAATTTTGTAATGACAACTTAATAAATAGTTGTGACCCATCTTTTTTGTAAATGTCCCCCACTTTTCAGACAAGAGGGTCAAAAATGACCCTCAAATATTTTGGTCTAGAGAAAACACTGTACAACCCTCAATATAACCCTTAACACATCCTTAACCTTAGGGGTTTCTCTTCTAAATACAACCCTCAATATAACCCTTAGCACATTCTTAACCTTAGGGGTTTCTCTTCTAAATACAACCCTCAATATAACCCTTAGCACATTCTTAACCTTAGGGGTTTCTCTTCTAAATACAACCCTCAATATAACCCTTAACACATCCTTAACCTTAGGGGTTTCTCTTCTAAATATAACACTCAATATAACCCTAATACATCCTTAACCTTAGGGGTTTCTCTTCTAAATATAACCCTCAATATAACCCTAATACATCCTTAACCTTAGGGGTTTCTCTTCTAAATACAACCCTCAATATAACCCTTAACACATCCTTAACCTTAGGGGTTTCTCTTCTAAATACAACCCTCAATATAACCCTTAGCACATTCTTAACCTTAGGGGTTTCTCTTCTAAGTACAACCCTCAATATAACCCTTAGCACATTCTTAACCTTAGGGGTTTCTCTTCTAAATACAACCCTCAATATAACCATTAACACATCCTTAACCTTAGGGGTTTCTCTTCTAAATATAACACTCAATATAACCCTAATACACCCTTAACCTTAGGGGTTTCTCTTCTAAATATAACCCTCAATATAACCCTAATACATCCTTAACCTTAGGGATTTCTCTTCTAAATACAACCCTCAATATAACCCTTAACACATCCTTAACCTTAGGGGTTTCTCTTCTAAATACAACCCTCAATATAACCCTTAGCACATTCTTAACCTTAGGGGTTTCTCTTCTAAATACAACCCTCAATATAACCCTTAACACATCCTTAACCTTAGGGGTTTCTCTTCTAAATATAACACTCAATATAACTCTAATACATCCTTAACCTTAGGGGTTTCTCTTCTAAATATAACCCTCAATATAACCCTAATACATCCTTAACCTTAGGGGTTTCTCTTCTAAATACAACCCTCAATATAACCCTTAACACATCCTTAACCTTAGGGGTTTCTTTTCTAAATATAACCTTCAATATAACCCTAATACATCCTTAACCTTAGGGGTTTCTCTTCTAAATCTAACAATTAATATAACCTATAATATATCCTTAACCTTGCACAAAGACTAACATCATGTGGTAGGTTACAGGGTTTGAAATTCCAAAGATGTACTCAAATCGGAGTCCCAACATCTTAACCAAGATAACCTTAGATCAAGGATGGCCACTAAGGATAGATTTTGTACTGGGTTCTACATATTACGGCACAAAACTGCATATTCATTTTTTTTCTTCTTTCAAATGATGATATTATATGGATGATAAAATACACATGCTTTATAAGATAGTTATTTATCTGAAACAGCTGTGAATAAAAACAATAAAAATAAGCATAAAACAGCTACACAGAGGCCTAACTCTGAACCATTTGTTGGAGTAGTGTTCTTAGCTATAATAATGCAGTGGCATTTGCCGATTCCAACAATATCAATATTGATGTTGTATCTAATATTGCAGGATGTATCAAGCATGTATCACTGTCTGCACATGTATGGTATCAGCTCGATAAAGTCGTAATCAATGTTGGACATATCTCCAGTCTATTCTGGGCGACTCTTTTATTCAAAGACATATGCAACCTTGAGCAAAAAAAGTTGCAGTTGCTTTTGCATTCTATGCATAAAGTATATGTCACAGAATTCTAATCTACCAGATAGTTTCATTTACACTTCATAGCATTGCATTTGGACAAAAATCGTTTCAGCACTAGACTTACATTGTATGCACCACTTATATTTGTTAGAATTAAAAATTACATTATGTTTTTTAAAAAACTATTACTTAATTCAAAATAACTTCCTGTGGATTGATGCATAAATGTGTAGTTGTTTATTGGGCTTATCGTCCCACCAACAGTATTTCCATTTTTTGAAGACTTTGTCTACTTGAAAGAGATATAGTGCTGCCTTCAGTGTGTATAGCATGCCGTAAACACCTGGCACCAGTCAAACCAGTTGTGGAGCTACCCTTTTATTTGCTTGAGCATTTGCAAGGGAGCTATACCACTACCATTTTTAACGACTTTGGTATGTTGCAGCCAGGGATCAAACTCGGGCCTCCCTTACCTGGAGCCGCTCTACTGATTGCACTATCAGGTCTGGTCATGTGTAGGTAAGATATACTTTAAGTAACAAATAGGGTAGACTCTGATCAGACAGTTCATGTGGGGGCTAGCATATCTGGATCTTTACTATCTGGCTCCTAGGCGACTCATAGGCTGCTGCATGCAGCAAGTTGGCTTTACAGATCATCGTCTTAGTGTTACCAATATACCAGACCTGGTAGCGCAGTCAGTAGAGCATTGGCTCCGGGATGACCCGGGTTCAATCCAAGACAGAGACATACGAAAGTTGTTGGTAGTGGTATAGCTCCCTTGCTAATGCTTGAGCAAATATAAGTGTAGTTCCATGACTGGTTGGCCCTGTGTCAGGATAATGTGAATGGGTGTGGTATCATGCCAGGTGTTCATGGCATGCTAAACACAGTAAAGGCAGCACTATTTCTGCTTCAAGTGGACACTGTCTCCAGATAACTGAAATACTGTTGGTGGGACAAAAAAACACAATAAACGAAGAAATTTACCAATATGCAGCTTGTTGTCTGTAATATTTTGTTAACCGCATTTATGCTGTAAAGATTACTGTCAATACAACTGGATCAATAACTGCAGCATTTCTCTAGATCCCTGGATACCAAGGCAGTTTAATGGTGGTATCTGTCAGTTTGTCTATGTCTAATACTGTCAGAGTGACTGTTTCCTATACATGTAACAACATCTTAACCCTGTTCCAGGCAACTGTGAATAACAACTGCTGCATAAACTTACACTTAAGTGTAAATAGAAAAATTGATAAGACAAATCATGAAAATACAGCACTTTACATCTCCATAATTTCCAAATAAGCATGATGGAAACTTCAGTTAAAAATAGAATTCAACATCAGAGCAGATTACCACTTTGGGAGAAAGACTCGCACTTTTAAGGTTCAAAATTACTTAAAAATGAGGGGTTTTTTTTACACGTTTTCAGAAATCTCCCTATTTGGAAACAGCTAACTTTCTTCTTTGTTTATATGAAAATAAGCAAATCTCCCACTTTGCAAGAAAAAATTTCCCACTTTGGCCTAGGAAAAAAGTTCACAATTGTACGATGATGATATAATGTTATCTCAAAAGTCAGTGGTCATATGATGTTTTTTAATTAAAAAAAACCGTTAACTGTGCAGAATGGTTCAGACAGGTATATGTCATGACAGGTGGGGTGTATAAATTATGCTTCACTGTTCGCAGTGATGTAGGGCATCAATGAACAGCATTTATTTGGTTGAGTGAGAAACTAAAACTTTGGTCCAAACTGTCAGATATCCCCTTTAATACATGTATGTGTAAGAGCAGAAGATCTAGGAAATAAGATCAACATCAACAGAAAATGAATAAATAAATAACATGTTATTCTTTTATTAAATAACAATTTTTAATAAAACAACAGGCTGCATCATACATTTGTCTCTTCTATGATTCCATGACGATATTTGGTATCAAAAAAAGGTTTTGTGTATTGTATCACAGCTATCACCTGCTAAAATGTAACACACCTAACCCACACACACAGCCATTACATGCATCTATCCATATACACACTTATACCCTAACTGCAAGACTGTCAATTAATGCATGCAATGTTGACGCTTACAAAACACACAGTATGCAGAGACTGATAGAAACAGGAAGCTAACAAAGCAACTTCTCACCTTTACAGACCCTGGTGAAGTCTCCATGTTTGAAAATTTGCAAACGGCCAAAATCACAACAGTTCATCCAGGTAGACTCTCCCCAGTTGAGATGCACACACTCTCAGCTACCCTACACAAACACTGAATAAGCACGCCTGATAAGGCAATGTCGTCTGACCCCCTTATAGACAAGCTCTGATTTATGGCTCTCTCCCTCTTGTCTCTTGTACACACTTAGTCCCCTCCCTCTCTGTGTCCTTGGACCATAGGGGCTTTTGTCAAGGGGTAAAGTCATCCAAGTGTAAAGTTGACACTAAAATACAAATATTCAAACATCAAGTATCAACTCTCCATACACAGGCTTGTACCAATACTCTTGCCTGACTGCCTACCCTTGCGATATACACATGAACCAGTCCAAGTATAGATTCATTCAATCTGTTTGCCCCTACTGTATAAATATGGACCAGTCCAAAAATACATGTAGATAAATTCAATCAGCAATGGGTTTAAAATCAAAATTGACAGCAAAGTACTAGAGTACCTATTGGACTAGTAGCAAAGTTGCCACCTGTGTGAAGACTATATCGGAACATAAGCTAATACTGATGGGCAGAGAGAGTTGAGTCGCTAACAAGTGGCAAGATCAAATGTGTATTTGTGGTTTAGTGTGTTTATTTGAGCTAAATTAATTATTTTTCATCCAAACCCTATAAACCTGGTACTCATTAAGACTGTCTCAGTGAGACAAGTTCAATTAACAACAAGCAGATTTTAATTGCACTACGGGACTTATCCCAATATCGCTTCATTGAACTCACTTTTCTTCAGTTAACTGGGGCTGTGACAGAAAACCATCATTTGGGAGCGTTTAACAGGACAGGTGTTGTGTTGGGTTTACTAGCTGTTGACATTAATCCTTATGGTATAAAGACAGGGGAATTCTATAGTCATAAATTGGACAACGTTATCTTCCTGACATGAAACCCGGACATGGTTGATATTCTGTATCCTTAAAAATCATTGTACATAGAGAAGTACTTCACACATACTTTTCCAGTACAAGTTAAAGGGCAATGCTGATAAAATTATTTCTTTTAAAAATAAAAAAAATTATTGAACTTGGGAAAGCAAAAAGTAACTCTTTTAACTGAATTTAAAATTTATTGCATTAACTCATGCATTATTACATGCAACACATTTGAAACTTAAAACCTGAGCAGTTTTAAATTTTACAAATCCGGCTTTTAAAGGCATGTACAAAAAGTTCAAGTGGGTGTCTATGGAAAAGCAGTGTCAACAAATTGCAACCCCTCATCCCATAGGTTCGAACCCCTGGAGTCAGGTCAAGAACATCATGTGGTGAGGTCTTTCAGTTTACATGAGGTGCGTCAGTGGTTCTACCTAGACATATGTCTGGAGGGTCTTCCTCCACCAATAATTAGCTGGTTGTCACCAATATTATTATGTCAGTGCATAGTAACAAATACAAACCAGAAAAAAACATTAAAAAACAAGACACAAACTATATTTTGTAAATTTTTTAAATTTATTTTTAAAATATTAATAACGTACCCTTCTCCTAGGAGACAATATTTCCATTTTGCATAAAAAAAACAACACAATAAATATCCACAATATGTCGTTCAGCGACACTGTTCCTGACAAATATCTTTATTGCGATCAGCACTATTTAGCGCATTAAGGAACATTCCAAAGTACTTATGATTGTAGCAGAAGGCTTAATCCATTAATCTGTTCAGCTTATCCTAATGACTGTGTCAATCAACTTTAACTGTTGACCTACATTCTTTATTGACAAATACAGCTGACCTTCATAAAACAGATGGCTCCTAGATAATCATACAGCTCTTAGAAAATAAACATTGCATACTTATTACATTTGGTATCATTTTTAAATATTTTTTAAACATTTAACCATGAAATAAATAACAAGCAGTATTATTTTACAACTCCTGATGGTTATACCTATATGCAGACTTCAGAGCAAAGATTTTAAATGCATTTACCTCTTTTGACTTAAGCAACAGATAAAAGGAGTTTGTTGTTGTTGTTTTTATCATTTTATTACAGTAATTCCACAGATTCATGGGAAAATTATATTCTACAGCAGTCATTGAGGGAATCAAGGGAGATTAATGTGTAAATGATTTGATGTTACAGGGCTCTGACTAGTTATGTCCCTTAGGTGTCTAATACACCAGATAATTTATAAAATGTTTACAAAATTTAATCCAGATGTAACCTTCCACAACAGAAACGTTCTGCAACATGACACAATTTCTTTCTTTACTGAAGGTTTTCTATCAGTTTTTAGGTGTTCAGCGCGAAACAGAAACACTTCAGCCCAACTGCAACTGGTGCATAATTTATGGCCATCATAAAATATTCAGCTTTATATGTGACATGGTACTTTAAAGGAGGTTTCTGTCTATGTCAGATACATGAAAGAATATCTTTTCGGGCATGCTCTCTGCTTATATTAAGCTCTAGTCTAAGTAAAGGGTTTTTGATTGATACCTTTATTGTAAGACAATTCTCTCAAAATGTAAATTCTTTCTAAATCTATAAAGAAGGGATTCCTTTGCCCCGAACGTTAGGAGGGAAGCCACTACTACCAACTTTAAAGTCTTTGGTTCGACCCAGTCTGGGTTTGAACCTGCAACATCCTGATCTGCAAGCTAACGCTCTACCACTTGAGCTATTGCCGGTCTATAAATAAGCATGAAGTCTAATATAGGAAATACATGCTTGACTGGACGTGTTGGGAGTTAAGCTTCTCTTTTCACATAGATGTATTGTACAATTAACAGCAATTCACTCTTTTTCAGGTGACAATAATTTATTTAAATGTTGTCGGGCAGAAAAATTGGCCCAAAATATCTGATGCTACCTTTAAAGTAACTTAAACTAACCATGTGATCACAGTGTATGAAATATCCAGTATGCATGAAGCATTATAGGTGGCTTTATCTCTGGCACAGAACAAGTGTATCTATAGACTTTCAACATGTCACTAAGAAGATTGTAAGTGACACGCATAACGGCCATAAATTATTTACTGCAGGAGTAGGGGACCAAAGACTTGATGTATATTGTTTGTTTGTTGGGTTTATTGTCTCAGCAAACAGTATTTTGGTTTTGATGGTGTCCACTTGGAGCATGTATAGTACTGCCTTCACTGTGTATAGCATGCCGTGATCACCTGGCAATATACCACAACCAGTCACATTATCCAGACACTAGGCCAACCAGTCAAGAAACTACCCTTATATTTGCTTGACAGTTAGCAAGGGAGCTGTACCACCTCCATTTTTAATGATTGATGTGTTGTTGGTCGGGATCGTACCTGGGACCACCTGTACCTGGAGCTGACCTCTGCTGATGTGGCTCAGGTCCGGTGCCATGGTGTATATTATGAGGGCTCTGTGGCAAAAGTTGTCTGACTTTATTTAAGAAGCTTTCACTAGAATGTTAAAGGTGGTATCTGACAGTCTGGTCCAAAATGTTTTTTCTCAAATAACCAAATAAGTCATTAGTACCTGAAAAGGTCTTGCAAAATGCTGTTCATTGATGCTAAAGATCTTTGTGAACGGTCCAGGATAAATCCCCAATTGACATTGATAGTGTAAATCCAGATAGGCTAAACCCTCATGGAACTGTCTTATCAGAATCTATAATATTTGTTAGAAACAGTACATCTCATAGACACATGTATGCATAAAAGGTGGTGTCTGACAGTTTGGTGTTCGTTGATGTTGAAGATCTGTGTAACCAGTTAAGGATTAATCCTCACTTGTCATTGCAAACAGGTGTTTCCCATGTTGCAGAGATAGCAATTTTTAATTTTAGAAAACACGTGACGACTCACTTTTATATAGTCATCTGGGTGATCTGCCCTGACCTTGATATCTATTTTTAGCAGACACCACTATTGTGTTTTTTATAGAGTTGGAAAGACTGAACATTTAGAATATTTTCTTTTGAGATTAGTACAGTCTATCAATGAAGTAAGTGTTTAAAATCATCTTTATAACAACTAAAGTATGGTTTCATGCAAAAAGTATTACCAAATCCTGCAAAGCAGTGGTTAGATATTGTTGCGTGTAGTTAATATATGCAAACTGTTGGATACCACCTTTAAATTAGACTGGTTCATTTTTTTTGTCCATATTTAGGTCAGACTCATTTCTTAGTGGTAAGATATTCTGTTTTTTGTATATTTTATATTTAAGTTTTATCGTTTTTTCTTGTAAATTTGGGAAAACCGTGAAAACATGAAAACATAAAAACAAGGTCAGTTTGTTGTTCCTCCTATGATTTATGCTAGCTAAACTTTAACAGGAATAGATGACTTCTAATACAAAGAAAACAAATTTTCTAGGGTTATATAAAAAGGAGTGCATGCTAATTATAACTGGTTCTTTCAAACAATGCAATCTTTATTGAAATTATATGAAGGTGGAACAATTCAAAGCTTTAATATCGATAATATTTATTGTACCTATCCTTCTTTCATAACAAGACAGAGTATAAATTTAAACAGAAAACAGTTTCTTTTCAGTATTCATATGTTGTTATGGTGTGATGCATTCATTGCCATCAATACTGAATGCTTCATATCTCAATGGAAGTACACTCACAATCAATGACACTGTCAGACAGTTTGACAATGTAACTAATGATTTTATCTTCATGTAACCATTTTCCTTCCCTAGACAACCATTTTTATCTTCAGATAACTGTTTTCTCTCCTCCAGAGAAAAGAGTAGTGTCAGGAAGGGAGTTAACTCTTACACTCCTGAGCAGGAATTATTCAAGCTTTGGCAAATACTGTAAATTTAAAATCATCCATCTCCCTATGGGAACAGTCTGATCAGGATCTAAAATAATTACTGCTATCAATACACCTTGAACATATGCATAAATTTGTAAACAGATAACTAACAAAGTTTTATATTGAAGAATGTAGCATGATAAGGGAGTAAACAGTTGATTATTGTAACATATGCCACCTGCTTCAATCATAGCAAGGACTATAAGATCATGAGATGCTGCAGCAGAATCAGCCTGGATGACTCACAACTTGGGATATGATAGTCAGGCAGGCAATATCAGATTCAGAATTATACCAGTGTATTTAAGGACAAGAGATCTGTAATAAGCTTATTACTAATATGGGAGCAGATCTATCATTGGTATTTACTGCAACTAAGATAACTACATAAATAAGGGATGAAACTACATTGAGTCTGGTAAATACAGAATAGCCACCCCTGGTTAAGTGGTTCAAGGGCTGTCAACTGACAAACCCTCTTTCTCCCACCATGCAAGTTTAAGGCTATGTCAAAAAACACAATAGCAGTCTTCGAGCATGTTGTCAGTGGTTTCTATCAAGACATAAGTGTGGGGTTTTCCTCCACTAAAATAGCTTGATTTCACAAAGTTGAACATAACTGTATCAATGCAACATAATCTCTCAAACAAACACCTAGCAATGACTGAGATGTAAGAGCTTTTGGCCGTCAGTCACCCTCAGCTCATTTCAACCAGGATGTAAGTCTTAGTCAGGGCAAATTGCTTAAAATATAAAGTCTTAATACTGTTATGGGCATCACACAATACTCAATATGCAAAGAGAGCCATGCTTGTTGGTTTATAACCAATACCAAACACACCCTGGTAGCACAATAGGTAGAGCATCGGCTCCAGGTACGGGAGGCCCTAGGTTCGATCCCAGGCTGCAACATACCAATGTCGTTAAAATGGTAGTGGCATAGCTCCCTTACTAATGCTCAAGCAAATATAAGGATAGTTCCTCGACTGGGTGGCCCAGTGTTAGGATAATGTGGGTGTGGTATCATGCCAGGTGTTCACGGCATGCTATACACACTGAAGGCAGCACTATATGTCGTTCAAGTGGGCACCGTCTCCAGATCACAGAAATACTGTTAATGGGACGATAAACCCAATAAACAAACAAACAATACCTAACAACTGCATTAAAGAGGCAAAGTTTTAGCTCACAGGTTAAGGCATTGACTTCTCCTTATGTTGGCCCAAGTTTGACTTCCACTTGGCACATATCATATTTTTCAAGCTTTTCTATAATCTATGTCTGTCAATTGTAAGGAATATAACAAGTGGGTGTATCAGTGATTCTACTCAGACAATGGTTCATTTGCCTGGGATCTTCCTTAACTAATTATAGCTGGACGCTGACGTAACAGTGCAAACATGTGAACACTCCCATTTTAGAGGGAGACTCCCACTTTTAAGATTCAATATTATATGAAAATGAGGGATGTTTTACATATTTTCAGAAATCTCCCTACTTGGAAACAGGTAACTAACTTCCTTCTTTGTTTATGTGAAAATAACAAATCTCCCACTTTGCAGATGAAAATCTCTCACATTGGTCTCAGAAAAAGTTCACATGTGTGAATATGTATATCTAAAGAATATACTGGTTAACTAATAACTAATACATTATACATTTGCACAAACATAGACATATTTAAGCACACATATACACATGTGCATAAGCAGGTACAGAGACAAACATGCATTGTGACTCACACACACTGTGCACTTTATGTTGATATAGTATAATTATACTGCTATGCAGGGTATGCCGACACACTTGTTGCTTATTACATGTTGTTTTGGCAGCCTTTACAACAGCACCAGGGGGTTTCAGCAACATAACAACAGACAAACCAGCGACAACAGCAGCATAACTGTCAGAATGGAGTACGGAAATAATTGTTATCCACGACATGGAACGCAATAACCTTCCCCCTGAAGAATAAAGTACCTATCTCTCTTATATTTTTGTTTGTCTGCCAGGTTGTTTGCTGTTGCTTTTATGGTTTGTTTTTGTTGTTGTTTTGAGAGGGCTGCCCTTCAGTTCCACAGTTAGAAGAAAATGGTGGCTTCTTGAACCAGATGCAATTCCTGCATTATAACAGTTTATCTTTCATACAAAAACATACGAAACTTCTTTCCATATATACTGACACTGGCAAAAAGAATAATTCATATAAGCTATGCATTAGCAAAGAATGGTAGAATAGTTTAACTAGACAATTCAAAGGACCGGTCACAATAGCTCAGGTGGTAGAGCGTCGGTTTGCAGATCTGAAGGTCGTGGGTTCAAACCCCGGCCAGGTCAAACCAAGACATTAAAGTTGATAGTAGTGGCTTCCCTCCTTACGCTCAGTGCTAAGGGGACAGCATTACACCTGACTCGTTGGTGTCAGTATAAGGGACCGGCCGAACTCAGTCCCTGGGCACCTTATAAGGGCCCCTGTGCTATAATGATAAATGATCTATCAGGGCCTAATTATGTTTGCAATGACACTATTGTGAAGTTTAAATCTGAAATTCAGATCTAACCAATCAAATCAAAGAGATTCCTGGTATATGAGACTGATTCTTAGAACGTGATTGAAAAATTTAAATCTTAAAGATCTAACCAATCAAGTGCTAGCAATACCTGGTCTTTGAGACGTTGGGGAAGAACCTCATTGGACAATTTGAACCTGATGGAGATTTGACCAATCAGATTCCAGAGATCCCTGGTCCCAGACCCCAACTAAATCAGAACTCATAAGTTAAAATATGCTGCTGAATGTTTGTTGTGGCGCTGGGGCTTTTCAAACAGTGGTTGTTGTCTGATTAATTTCTGACTGAAACCCTGAGAATTAAGTACTTTGAATGATTTTGATTACTAAAACCATTGTATGACATTTCTCAATTAAGTACGTCTGCATATGACAGCTGAATTACACAGTGTTATAAGATCATAAGGGCTGTTGAAATGTAAAAGGAAAATTAGTCAATGAATAATTGTGTATAATTGATTGCGTTTTCTAATTGTAAAATTGGGGTGCTTGTGGCGTAGTGGTCGAGTCGCCGATTTTTTAACTCCTCTGACTGCTTAACCTCTTACTGCATGGGTTCGAGTCCCATTTGGGGAGTAGGACTTAATGTGAGGTCTTCCAGCTGACTTGCTGTGTGCCGGTGGTTCTACCTGGACATGTGTCTGGGGGTCTTCCTACACCAAAAACTGAACGTTGCTATAATGATCATAAATGGTCACTGCAACGTATTTCAAAAACAAATAAAAAGGTAACTGTAAAATTATAGGACAAAAAAATTGGTCTTTTCTACATTAAAATACATCCTATTCAGGAGCAAAAACATAAAACATAACCACATTTCATGTACATGAAGCCTCTATACCCACAAAAGTGAACCACACCTACGGAGAGTCCTGAATGTGTATAATAGAATCAGCTGGTGCAACAGTTGTAAATACTCACACAAACAGAGCTTGAGATGCAAATCAAAGAATCTACCTGCTACATCAATCCAGAAATACAAACACCTCTTCCATAATAAGTTTTTGCATCATAACAAGCTGCTGCAGCAGTAATTGATACTGTTAGTGATGAGATCATCATTACCAGCAGCAATATTATCACCATGACCATTATAGGATCATCATCAAGGGAAGCATCACCATTATTATCATGAGCATCATGATAACCATCTTTATCATCTTCATTATTATCAACACCACCACCACCACCACCACCACCACCATCATCATCATCATCATCATCATCATCATCATCATCATCATCATCATCATCATCATCATCATCATCATAATATCATCATCATTTTCATCATCATAGAATCATCATCACCAACATTATCATAATTATAATCATTATCATCATCCAAGCATCATCATCACCATCACCATTAGTATTATAATCATTGTCACCTTTCACCATAACCATCATCATTATTATCACCATTTCTTATCACCATAATCATTTCCAATCATCCTCATCACTACCATAAACAGTACAAACTGCATTTTATCATCATCACCACTGTGCTTATTGTCAGCATATCTTCCATCTTTCTATCACATCCATGCTTCCTTGACCGGCTGCAATAGCTCAGGTGGTAGAGCGTCGGCTTGCGGATCGGGAGGTCGTGGGTTCGAACCCCGGCCGGGTCAAACCAAAGACTTTAAAGTTGGTAGTAGTGGCTTCCCTCCTAACGCTCGGGGCTATGGGGACAGCATTACGCCTGACTCGTCGGTGTCAGTATAATGGACCGGCCGGGTTCAGTCCCTGGGCACCTCATAAGTGCCCCTGTGCTATAATGATAGAAATGTCGCTGCGCAGTATCGGCAAAAATGCCGGCAAATCCCTTGACCAGCTTTTACACCAACATTATCACTATCAGCAGCAGTAGCAGCATAAGCAGCTTCTGTTATCACCATCAATAACTACTTAACCAGTGCCAGCAATTACTATTCAAGCCTACAGTCCTGTAAACCGATCATCCACAGATGGTGAAGGAAAATAAACACAACCGAAATAGTGAAGTCAATATTTATGGTGTATGTCATTTTACACTCCTCCAACATAAACAACTATTTCAAATACTTCTTCAAGGTGGTGTCCAACTGTTTGCCTATATTAAATACACGTACCAACATCTAACCATCGCTTTGGGGAATTTGGTCATACTTTTTGCACAAACCCATACTTTAGACATTATAAAGAAAACAACCTTTATTGTTAGACTGTACTAATCAGGAAAAAAATTCTAAATGTTCAGTCTTTCTAAATAAGTGGTCAAATGGTTCTATGGGTTTAAAAATAGCTATCTCTGCAGCGTGGCACGGTTAGGAAATACCTGTTTGCAGTGACTAGTTGGGATTTATTCTTGACTGTTCACAAAGATCTTTGGCATCAATAAACAGCATTTTGCAAGACCTTTTCAGGTACCAATGACTTATTTGATTATTTGAGAAAGAATATTTGGACCAATATTTGGACCAAACTGTCAGATCCGACAGTTTGCCTATATCTAATAAGTAATATATGTAACAATATCTGAGCTCAGTTGTGGTATTTGAGCATAATCTTAGTAGAACGTCATACTTTAGTCACAGCTTTGATAAATTTCCAATAGTAACTCAATCATGAGGCAATAGAACTTAAAATAATCATTCTTTTCAAATCTATAAATAATAACGATTTCTGCTATAAGTAGACATGGACGTCACAGCAGATGACTAGGATAAGCTATAACATAAGTGGTCACGTGGTTTTCTTAGTTTAAAAACTGCTAACTGTACAGCGTGGCTCTGATAGGAAATACATGTTTGAAATGACGATTGTGATGTTATGGTTTACTTTTCTGACAGGCATAGGGCATTAATAAACAGTATTTTGCGACATCTGTACAGGAAACAATAGTTTATTAAGATGTTTAATGAAAGTAAGTTTGGTCCAAACTGTCGCGTACCACCTTTATGGTGAATGAGAAAAGCAAAACCATGCTAATAAGTGTAGTGATATTTGTAATGAAATTAATTGCAGGAATGGATTGTTTATTTATAAGTCATGGTAAAGGGAGCTGAGTTTCCTTAACATACGAATACATGACAATCTAAACAAACACGAAACGAACGTAATTAAAACGATGCTTGTGGTTACGTTACTAATTGATATATTTGTGTGTTCTTTTTTAGAATAAAAAATCTATATTTTCGAACAAGATCTAGTATTAACAGATTTTAAACATATTTCTAAGTAACTAATAAGTATGTTTTGTTAGTCATTTATGTATTTTACTTGCTGTAACATCTAACATTCTAGGTAATATACACCTCATAGAATGATTCTTCAAAAACTGGTCGTAAATCATCTGTTTCAAACAATTCATGATTTGTGTGTTTAAGTTGGTTTATGGCTGTTGGTATATTACTCCAATACCCCAAGTTAGGATATCTGTTTTGCTGATTTTTTTTATTTACAGCTGAGCCTTGATTCTAATCATGAAGGAAAATGGTGCTCAACTGCAAGATACACTTCAACACCTTTCTAACAATAAGTCCCTTGTGAATCTAAAATCTTTAGTATGGGTATACCAGATTTATCTGCTCAGTCGAACAGAGATGTTTGTTTAATTGAATTTTTTTGCAATCAAAATAAGAAATTCCAGTAAGAAGAATTGTTAATTATTCATTTGGTATTCTTAGCTGTTAAATAATCTCAACAAAACATCTCCTTTGTATATAGGATGTTTCCCAGAATGCAAGCACATAATACATACAGGGCTCCTACATCAGTTTTCATCCTTAATCTGCATATCCTGATACTAAGTTCTCCAATTAATTTAGCAATCAATATTCCTTCTGGATATCCTGAGATTTGAGATGCAATTTAAAATGCAATAAACAAGAGATACAAAGAATTGTTAACTGAACTGGCAATTAGAGATTCAATTTTAGCTAATTAAAGACTCACATTCTACCAAATTAGAATGAACATTTTCTCATATAACAGCTATTAACATGCTTTATATTTGATTATGCTTTGTTAGATTTATTTAAATAAATAAATAAAAACAAGAGCTGTAAGTAGACAGCATGCTCCACTTACCTAAGTGCTAGGTAGTATAATGCTACCTGTTACCAACCTAAGCAAAATTACCTGTTTTGATAATTGTGGCAGGTGAAAACATATGTAATTCAGTTCTTTCTTTTTTTTCACCAATAAATACAGGGGTTGTTTGAACTGATCTGCACTGTTTGCTGCTTTGTCTATGTTAAAAGGTATATTAATCGCATCTCATAATATGTATAAAATATTACAAAAAATCTAAGACTGTAACATGTGCTTTGAAATTTTTTCAGCCTGCATAGGATGATAAACAAACCTATCTAACAACCGATACAAGCAATCTTGTTACACATTCCAGGTGGCACTTTCTACAACGAACAGAAAATGCATAAAAACTGATCAGTGAAATACACAATTTGACAATCTCGGCTGTAGATTCTTAGGAATTTGGGGAATGTATTAAATAAACATGTTTGTAATACATGTTGTTTAGGATTGGATTTCAAGAAAGAGAAATCACATACATCTTTAGCATCCCTCTCTTGTATATGAAATGTACAAGACTGTATACACCAATACACATGCCACACTTTTAGATTAATTAGCATCCCCTCTGAAATGGAGTTAAGATAGTGCTTGTGTGTGTGTGTTGTTTTAAATGTATTTCCACTGCTTCAACCACAGTCATCATGACACCGATGTCTATCTGCTATCATTGGTGGAGATCCATGTCTGGTTAGAATAGCACATAGTCAACTGGAAGTCCTTCCAGCATAAATGGTCTGGTCCCAAGTCAGCTGGAAGTCCTTCCAACATGAAAGATCTGGTCCCAAGTCAGCTGGAAGTCCTTCCAACATGAAAGATCTGGTCCCAAGTCAGCTGGAAGTCCTTCCAACATGAAAGATCTGGTCCCAAGTCAGCTGGAAGTCCTCCAACATAAAAGATCTGGTCCCAAGTCAGCTGGAAGTCCTCCAACATGAAAGATCTGGTCCCAATGAAGACTTTGAACAATTTGCAGTAAATGACTCAGCAGTGGCATGATGGTGACTAATGGCTCAGATTCTGATGCCCTTGAAAGTGGAATTCGGTTGTTTTTTGTGGGATTTGTCGGCATTTTTGCCGCTACTGTGCAGCGACATTTCTATCAATATAGCACAGGGGCACTTATGAGGAACTAGGGACTGAACCCGGCCAGTCCATTATACTGACACCGACAAGTTAGGCATAATGATGTCCCCTAAGCCCCGAGCGTTAGGAGGGAAGCCTCTACTACCATCTTTAAAGTCTTTGTTTTGACCCGGCCAGGGTTTAAATCCGCGACCTCCTGATCCGCAAGCTGATGCTCTACCACCTTAGCTATTGCGGCCGGTGCTGTTTTTGTGACATAGAACCTACACCATTATGGTCATATAGGCGACAGCAAGTTGTTTATTGCTGGAGGCAGATCCCAGACATACGCCTGGGGAGAACCACAGACTCACCACATGGAAAGCCTCCCACATGACAGTTCTTGCCCCATCCCAGATTTGAAACCAGGCAGAATGCAAACTAGGCAGAACTTAAATATACATACATGTATATATGAATAAGCTGGAAGCAAGACAGTAGAGACTGCACAAACACCAACTATTTATTCAGCTTGCAACATGAACAGGCCAAAGGCAGAATCATAATTAGTTTGATTATTTGCATTAGACAGCCATGTTCAGCCCCATGATAATGTTCAGTTTATTTACCGACATAATATTAGACAGCTATATTTTTTACTCTAGAACTAACATAAAGAGCCCTTGAAAACTGCTCCCTGGAGACAAAATATGAAGTCCTGTTATTGATTCTCTTCTATGTTCACCATCAGCTGGCCAGTGGTTAATGGCTTACCCAGGACTGCAGAGACCTTAATTCAAATTATGCTAATGTAGACACCTTTATTGCCGCCATATGGACTTAATTAATTAGATAGCTATAAAAAAAATCAATAAAAGACTAAAAAATATTCAACACAGCAATATCACCAAATTTTTGTTACTGAAAACTGAAAATGTTCACAAGAACAACTCTACCTGATTGTTTACTTGCTATCTTAAATAGAGAATGATGACAAATAAAAGTTCAACTCTTAGCCTGCAAAACACATTATTTATAAGAATTTGGCAAATAGTGTAGATCCAGAACAGCCAGGTGTAAGAGGAGCTGTCAGATAAGGTTTGGTGGTGTTTGCTGCTATAGTCACTGGCAATATGTCTAGTTGTGTTTGCATCTAGTTGTAAGCCAAAACCTGAGAGATTTGTATAGGTTATTAACAAATAAAGCAAGGGTCACAGAAACAATATACATTTAAATAAATAAAAATCAATTTTATTTTCTGTGCCATAAATTACAAAGTGAGTTGGCTTGAATTATTTCTGTTTTAGGCAAGTTTGCAAGTAAAGTAACAGACGGTAAGTGCACTTTGCAATTTACAACTACTATGTGAATTTTATTTCATCTAGGATCAAACAAGAATCAATAGGATAAAACAGAATCAAAAAGCAACAAAATAACAAGATTTGTTTATAGATCTATTTTAACAAATGCAAATAAATATTTTGCTAGAACTGTGCATCTTTCATAATCGTGTCTATAGACTGACATCTGAGCATCTAGCTACCAATAATAAAGAGATAGAAACACTCACATCAATTAAGAACAAACAGGTTCTCATCAATTAACAACAAACAGGTTCTAAGATAATCCAAGATAAATTCTAGTCCACAGAAACCTTAAACATCAAACAGCAAGAGTGTTACCTTTCCTGTTAAAATCATCACCATTACAGCATCCAGACCAAATACCACCATAAAGGTGAAAAAGCAAATATAGTGCAAAAGTGCTTTAGATTTTATTTTTACATATACAGAGTTATGGCCCTTTAGTATCCAAGTTTACACTTTAAAAGTAAGCTCCTGCAATCGTCTTTGAAGGAGGGAAGGGGATGTGTGGCATAATACTTATCCACCTACTGGCTTACATTATTAATTATTCAATTTACTATCAATTAT
This sequence comes from Sinonovacula constricta, assembly GCA_007844125.1. Lineage (NCBI taxonomy): Eukaryota > Metazoa > Mollusca > Bivalvia > Cardiida > Solecurtidae > Sinonovacula > Sinonovacula constricta. Next base: position 50,487,849 of record CM017568.1, on the reverse strand, counting down.
ACATCAAAGTAAATTGATGGTGTGTGGATAAATGGGGCCTTCTGTGCTATACAGGCTATCCCAACAGTCCTTCATTCAGTGGGCTGCCATTCTCATTTCTACATGCAGAATTGGTGAATATTTCTATATGGCCTCTGGTGGAGGAAATGTTGCCAACTACAGAAGGGCAGGCTGAAGCAATTGGCAATATTCACTGGGGTCACTATAATGATTGCCCATTGTTCATTCCTAGCTGGAATTGCTGAAACCATTCATAAATTAATGCATTATTAATAATGTATTTCTCCAGACACCATACTTAAGGGTCCAATTAGACCGGCTATTTTCTCACGCAATGTCCAGGAATTTATACATGAGTTTTGATCTATATTTTACGATCACTCATACCAAGGTAAAAGCTAGAAAAGAAAGGAAAGCTGGTATGTAGTCAATACAGATTTCATATCATACTGATATGGACAACACGGGTGCAAATGATACAAAAACAAATAATTTTCAGATGTCATGAATGTAAACAAGTGAGTTATTTTAAACTCATGGAACAAAACATATTAAATACTAATGACTAAGTCCAATCCTATTGGATTTGGCAAAAATGATTTATTTTTTTTAATTGAAGTATGCAAAACTATCAAATTTTAGGTAAAAACAACATGAGGGGCCCAGGGACTGAAGCTGGCCGGTCCATTATACTGACACCGACGAGTCAGGCGTAATGCTGTCCCCTTAGCCCCGAGCGTTAGGAGGAAAGTCACTACTACCAACGTTAAAGTCTTTGGTTTGACCTGGTTGGGGTTTGAACCCGTGTCCTCCCGATCTGCAAGTCGACGCACTACCCATTGAGCTATTGTGGATATTTTTTTTATTTTTTTTTTATTTTATTAACCACATACTTTAACTAACCAAGTACTTACCACTATACAATCAAAAAATGTGAATAAATAAACATTAACAGAGCAAATAAAGACACTAGAAACCTGACAATACTTTTAACAAGAGCTCTTTGTGGACAGCACGCTCTGCTTGTCTTAGTGATGGATAGTATATCGAAATTTCTAAGTAAAACAGGAGGTACTACTATGCCAAAGTTATTTTCAGGGTTACTTACCCTTTTGCTTTTCTGCTTTTAATAAGGGACAAGTCTTCTAAAATTGACATGAATATCTTTGATGGCTTTCAAAATATTAGAACTTATGAAAAATGTTAACAAATGCCAATGCCAACAAGAGGAATATAAAGATAGCTTAACTATTTGTCTTTAAAAAGGGGAAGCCAATAAAACACAACAAGAATTCTTTAACTACCTGTAAAAAGTGGTGCAGGTGCCACCTTATTTCTGCAAACACAAAAAAGTGCAAGTTGGAAAAAATCCTGACATATCCGTCCCAAGTGTGGCAGAAACAGTAGCAGCAGCAGCAAAAATGCAGGCAAAAAATATAACAACATTAGCAACGAGTCCACAGCTACATGTACCATTGAAAAAAACCTTGAATAGCAGAAAAGTATCAGCGACAATGCAAAGGGCAAAGCAAAATAAAATAAATGGAGTTTTTTCAAGGCTAGCAAAGTATGGAATGAGGAATGAAGAGGGACAATTTGTCTGCAGGAACTAAACATGAAAAGTTAACTACTTCTGGGACCCGTAACTGGAAGGAATGTTCAGTCAATGAATAATTTAGTATGGCAGGGACTACTTGTCATTGTTAATATGGTGATGCATACCTGGCACTGCAGTTTCTGTTGTTATCAACAGCAATGGTTTTGTTTAAGTTTTGATGAAGGAGACATGTATAGCTGTTCATAATAACGAGATGGGTGTTTGTTGGAACACTTGTTGTATTAACCTACATTTTAGCTGTTGTCACACAAAAGTTTTCTTGTGCTTTTGTTTGTTTACAACTAAATAAGTTGTTCCAAGCACTTGATGAGCCTCAGCTACAGTTCTTGTACACTGCGTTCTACATCTCACAAGGAATCAATATGTCAGTTTTAGACAGAAGCCATGAGATAGTGTTGACATTATGGTCCAGACAGTGAATGTTGTTGTTCTTGTATTATTAAATCAACATAAAGGGGGATAATTCAAGAAGGTAAGAGTTATGTTTTTTTTTTGTATCCTGCACATTTACACAATATATTACCATTCCAAGTTCAAAGATAACAATGCATAAGCATTATGAAACAGATATCAGATGCATTCCAGTCTTTGAAGAGTGCTCTGTAATATTGCTGTGCCTCTATACAGAAACCATCTTAAAAGAGACTAAAATGTTTTTGTATGTCCTGTAGGTCAGCAATGTTGTACAATAGTGTTATAAGTGAAACAGCAGCAACTATGATGATGTACAAAGTTATCTCTATTATGTCTACAGGTAACGAAAAAGATGAAAGAAATGATGCAGCTCTTAAAAACTTTTGTTTTGTCTTTTCATCAACACATAGCTAAAGTCATCCATAAATTGTTGATTTGAAAATTGGCATAAAACAGGTATCAATATGGCTCAACTGTAACAGATTTGAACAAAATTTATCCTGTTGTTTACAAATGAAACATTTCATTAATTTACCAGAAAATGACATCAGCAACCAAGCTTAAGTCAATCAGTTCAACCCTAGTAGAAAGTTGAAGTAGATTAACATTTGAGCACATTTTGAAGAAGCTCAGGGCAAACTTTTTATCCCTTTACTAGATAGAAACTTGTCAATGGTTCAGACATCTTGTTAAGTAAACGGCAGGTGCCATTCAACATGGAGGTCAAGGAAGCAATAAGTCCAAATCATCTGGGAAGACAATGACAGCAGCACGATGTAACAAAATGTTCAGAACAATTCAAACTGTCATGCAATTGTCTAACCCCACGATGGTGGCTCCAAGAACTTTGTTTATTGTTTATTTGTTGTGTTTATCGTCCCACCAATGGTATTTCAATTATCTGGAAAGGTTGTCCACTTGAAAAAGAGACAGTGCTGCCTTCATTGTGTTTGTTTGTTTATTGGGTTTATCGTCCCACCTACAGTATTTCAGTTATCTGGAGATGGTGTCCACTTGAAACACATATAGTGCTGCCTTCACTGTGTATAGCATACAGTGAACACCTGGAATGATACAACACCCGTTCACATTATCTTGACACCGGGCCAACCAGTGGTGGAACTACCCATATATTTGCCTGAGCGTTAGCAAGGGAGCTATACCATTATAATTTTTTACGTCTTTGGTATGTCGTAGCCCGGTTTCAAACCAGGGGCCTCCCGAACCTGGAGAAGATGCTCTACCGATGGTGCTTCCAGGTCCAGTTCTTCAATGTGTATACTATGATGTGAGCACCTGACATGATACCACACCCAGTCATATTACCCTGACACCAGACCAACTAGTCATGAGAGTGCCCTTATATTTGCTTCAGCTTTATAAAGGGAGCTATACCACTAACATTTTTAATGACTTTGGTATGTCAAACCCGGGGCCTCTCATACCTCGAGCCGACGCTCTACTGATTGCGCTACCAGGTCCAGTTCCATGGTCTTTAAATCATGATGATCATGAACATTAGGGTGTACGATGTGTTTTATGTTAATTTGTTCAATGGTGGTTTCCCCAAGTACAGTAAGAGTTCACCCTTTCAATCATAGTTCATCTATAATTTAGAAAATTCACTTGACTTTGTTGTTTTTCTTTAAAATTTTAATAAATGTATGTTCAACTTGATTTAAGAGCCAGTCTACACATAAACCCTTGGTCATGCAGAATCTGCTAATCATTGTGAATAGTTCGTAAAGGTGTAAAATGGTGTATACATGCAGGAAAGGGATAAATCTAGATCAGCTTCCACATACACCTACATGAACCTAATCTGCACTATATGCTGTGCAATCATCAGCAACATGTCCAATAACCCTAGTCCGGGGAGATGTTGGCAAATAACTTCCAATTATAAATGTAGAATAATTCCTGGACATAATAAATGAAGCAAGGCATGTCTAGACAGCAGTTACTGGATGCTGGATGCCCCATTATGGTGTAGTTTACAAAGGTGGCAGACTTGGTACCAATCAATACAGAGAGTCACGCCACTCCGAGGGCAGCCACATATTGATGTCGGAAAACCAGGGAGAGAAGCGAAAAAAATATTCCAGTGACCCAATACAGTATTCTCCGGGATTTCCTTTGTAGATAATGCTTAGCTAAGGCATTTTGGTTTTGAGAAGGCTGGTTACCTGACATTCTGTAAATATTGGCTTGGCATGAGGAAGAGATTTCAATATTGCATTGCATGAATAATGGACCCCAGACAAAAATATGTGGATAATTCCCCTGAATATTGCATACAAAGGAAACAGGAATAATTTGTAAAATAAAAATTGTTTTCCTTACTTGATAATATCCAAGGAAGTCCAAACAGACGGTAGGTCCTTTAAGTTGGAATCCTTGGACTTTATTGCCTGGTCTTTTTTGAGATGGTGTCATTAAAAACAGTGAAATTTCTTGTGCATAAATATGAGCTCTAAAGCATAAGAACTGAACAATCCAAATAAAAGGACCTACTTGCATATTGAGATTTCAAAGGGGAGACCATCCACTAATGTCTCTAATAGGCTAACTGATGATCAATAGAACTTGTTATGGTTATTCATTAAAATATTCTTATTATAACCCTAAGGAATTCTTTGTTATTTACAAGCAAATAAGTAAGAGTTATGTACATGTATTTCTAGACACATGGCAGCAAGAAGTGGAGATCCTGAGGAGACAACCCACTGGGGTGGGCCATACTTGGGACAGGATGGGATTAGCCGGCATTTTTGCCGATACTGTGCAGCGACATTTCTATCATTATAACACAGAGACACTTATGAGGTGCCCAGGGACTGAACCCGGCTGGTCCATTATACTGACACTGACGCGTCAGGCATAATGCTGTCCCCTTAGCCCCGAGCGTTAGGAGGGAGGCCACTTCTACCTTTAAAGTCTTTGGTTTGACCCAGTCTGGGTTTGAACCCACGACCTCCGGATCCACAAGCCGACACTCCACCACCTAAGCTATTGCGGCCGGTCCAGAGTTGGGTGATCTAACATAGTTCAACTCTGTATACCTTTGACATCCACTAATAAATTTGTGATTGGATTATTATTAAATATCTTGTAATATAATCTAGCAGAGTTTGAAAATTGGTTTCTTTTGTAATTTTAAGGTCTTTCAGAACATGAAAAATGTACAAGATAAAAAATCATAGAAAAAGTTCAAGGATCTATAATATTACTCTGTGAAAGACTATGCAGCAAATAATAGCTTGATTAAGGCTGTATCCACATGGCTGCTTTAACTGGAAACATACAAAACACAGCCCATGTTTATAAAGCAGCTGCCAAATTATGTATGACATGTAAAAGAAACACCAGTAGTCCAAGGCAGCCCAAGACTTAGAGAGTAAATGCAATGTTAAACAAAACTTATGCAAAAATCCCCCAAATATTCTCGAAATTCACGACACACTCAACATGCTTTCTAAAAAGTGTTTGAAAAAATCCAAAGCAGGCCAGTTTATGCTTCTGCTGTGATGTATGAATGAAATAGCAACAGCTGCATCTAAACACCAACATCATCGACAACATTAAAACAGACATTCTCATAAATCTAAATAAATCAAACATTCTGATACAACAGGACCTGGCAGCACAATCAGAACAGTGTGGTCTCCAGATATGGGAGGACCCCGGTTAAATCCCTAGCGGCATCATACCAAAGTTGTTATAAATGGTAATGATATAGCTCCCTTGCTAACGCAGTATAAGGGTAGTTTCACGACTGGTTGGCCCAGTGTCAGGATCATGTGACTGGGTGTGGTATCATGCCAGGTGTTCACGGCATGCTATACACAGTGAAGGCAGCACTATACCTGCTTGAAGTGGACACCATCTCCAGTTAACTGAAAAAATACTGGTGGTGGGAAGAAAACCCAATAAACAAAACATTCAGATACAGTACTTTTGTCTGAATAAGGATAAATTAAGATAAATCTAGATAAATCAAACATCCAGATACCTTATTTTTGTTTAAGGATAACTTAAGATAAACGTAGATAAATCAAACATCCAGAAGGATAACTTAAGATAAATCAAACATCCAACATCCAGATACCTTATTTTTGCTTAAGGAAAACTTAAGATAAATTTAGAAAAAATCAAACATCCAACCTCCAGATACCTTATTTTTGTTTAAGGAAAACTTAAGATAAATTTAGAAAAAATCAAACATCCAACATCCAGATACCTTATTTTTGTTTAAGGAAAACTTAAGATAAATTTAGAAAAAATCAAACATCCAACATCCAGATACCTTATTTTTGTTTAAGGATTACTTAAGATAAATTTAGAAAAAATCAAACATCCAACATCCAGATACCTTATTTTTGTTTAAGGAAAACTTAAGATAAATTTAGAAAAAATCAAACATCCAACATCCAGATACCTTATTTTTGTTTAAGGAAAACTTAAGATAAATTTAGAAAAAATCAAACATCCAACATCCAGATACCTTATTTTTGTTTAAGGAAAACTTAAGATAAATTTAGAAAAAATCAAACATCCAACATCCAGATACCTTATTTTTGTTTAAGGAAAAGTTAAGAAAAATCAAACAGTCAGATACCTTATTTTTATTTGACTAAGGAAAACTGAAGATAAATCTGGATAAATAAAATATTCTGAAACATTTATTTTGTTTGATTAAGAAGCACTTAAGAAATGGTTATAAAGCTGTACATGAATTCCAATTCCTTCAGATGCTCAACCATGAGAACTTTACCTTCCCCATAAACATGCCAAGATTTTCTTGCAATGCTTGTAAAGAGTACAGCATTCTGGATTGGGAAGGGTGTTTCCTAAATGTACACCCTCTGTCCTCTGGCAGTTGGAAACATTTACAGGCAAACCCACACAAAAAACGAGGACAGGAATTCTTTAGGGAAGCCTGAATGCATCTCAGGGATTTCATTAGGGGTTTCAAATAGCAGATAGCATCTCCAAGGAATCTTGAAGTTAACTGAGCTGCCATTTAACCCAGCAAATAGTCAAAATAAGAAACACCTTACAATTAAGACTGGCATTCAAATGTGTGAAGAGGTGTTACCATGACAACTTTTGGTGTAAACTTGTAAAACAAAAATAGAAAACAATCGAGTAAATTTTGATCTCTTCCCTCTGCAAAAAAGCAGCTAATACCTGGCGCCTTTGTATACATGTGAATTTTGTCTGAGGCCAAAGTGGGAGATTTTCACTTGCAAAGTGGAAGATTTACTTTCAAATAAAAAAAAAGAAGGAAGTTGTCTGTTTCCAAGTAGGGAGATTTCTGAAAATGTGTAAAACACCACTCATTTTCAAATAATTTTTAACCTTGAAAGAGGGAGTCTCCCATCAAAAAGTGGGAGAGTTCACATGTATGCCTTTGTGTATTTCCTAGTTTATTTTTCTGCAAACCTATTGACATTAATAAACTATTCTTATCATGCAAGTTAATTTCAGGTTAATTGCTTCATGTGATCACAGACGGATACTTTTTTTTTATCAAATACACTACCTAATATCACCAGCTTTATTAAACATTTCAGGAAGATAAATGCCCAGAATCTAATTAAACCTGACAAAACACATTAGAAGTCTGTTTTAGACACATCTAGATCATGATAAGGCAGCTGTCAAGAAATTCCAAAGCAGCAAGCAACAATTTCAGCACCTGACCTAGTCGGCATCAACCAGTTCCAGAGGAAAATGATTAATTACAGTATGATTTTTTGCACCACATGTTAGTGGTCTGTCAACACAATGAGAAACATGGGTAATAATAAATGGTGTGGTGGTTTTACAAATGAGGTTTACAGTAAGTCAGAAGCACAAGCATGACTGTGTAGATGCTGGTTCCATTGTTTGAGACTGGCTAATACAGATAGGTACATACTCCTGTCTAATACTTACTGCACTTGTTGTGATTTGCTCATACTCTGGCTAATACATATTGCACTTGTTTAGATTTGTACATAATCTGGCTAACACTTATTGCACTTGTTTTGATTTGTACATAATCTGGCTAACACTTATTGCACTTGTTTTGATTTGTACATACTCTGGCTAATACATGTACATATTGCATTTATTTTGATTTGTTCATAATTCTGGCTAATACATATTGCACTTGTTTTGATTTGTATATAATCTGGCTAACACTTATTGCACTTGTTTTGATTTGTACATACTCTGGCTAATACATGTACATATTGCATTTATTTTGATTTGTTCATAATTCTGGCTAATACATATTGCACTTGTTTTGATTTGTATATAATCTGGCTAACACTTATTGCACTTGTTTTGATTTGTACATACTCTGGCTAATACATGTACATATTGCATTTATTTTGATTTGTTCATAATTCTGGCCAATACATATTGCACTTGTTTTGATTTGTATATAATCTGGCTAACACTTATTGCACTTGTTTTGATTTGTACATACTCTGGCTAATACATGTACATATTGCATTTATTTTGATTTGTTCATAATTCTGGCTAATACATATTGCACTTGTTTTGATTTGTATATAATCTGGCTAATACATATTGCACTTGTTTTGATTTGTACATAATCTGGCTAACACTTATTGCACTTGTTTTGATTTGTACATACTCTGGCTAATACATGTACATATTGCATTTATTTTGATTTGTTCATAATTCTGGCTAATACATATTGCACTTGTTTTGATTTGTACATAATTCTGGCTAATACATATTGCACTTGCTTTGATTTGCTTATAATCTTGCAAATACATATTGCATTTGTTTGTAAAGAAGATATGGTGTCTTTAAAACTGTCAAAATTATTAGAGATATTATATCCATTATATTAGCAATCACATTCTCATAGTTAAGGGCTTTGGCAACAACAGAAATTCTCTGTCAACTATGAAAGTGGGTTAAGCTAATTTAACATACATGTGAACTATTTCTGAGGCCAAAGTGGGAGATTTGTTATTTTCATATAAACAAAGAAGACAGTTTATCTATTTCCAAATAGGGAGATTTCTGAAACTCTGTAACCATCCCCACACCCTCTACACACAAACACACACCTTCAGAAGCAAGAAAAAAAATGATGTATACCAAAATGCATCAAAAAATTATTTATTTTCCAAGAGAAAAAAATACATTTAGTGAAAGGCATTGGCATTTTTTTTTATTTTTTAAGACAAAGAAAAGATTTTGTAAATTGAAATACTAATTTTGAAAGAGAAATCAAAGATTTAAAATATTGAAAGTTACCAGCAGTATATTGGAAATTAGGAGGAAGAAAGGATATTTTGCATACAATATATAGAGAAACACTCCATCTTAAGCTGTGTTATTTTTGTCCACACCCCATTTTCACCTGTCTGCTTACTAAGATAATATGACCACACTGATGGTCGTTGACATAGTCATCAACACTTCCCAGGTGGTCAAAATCTGAAGACATTTATAATCCCAGTCTGGTTCACATCACAAGGTATGTTTGTCTGCCATCACCTACAAACTGCCACTGGCCATTCAGCTTCATAAGATGGTGATGTTGTTCAGGAGGTTGTTTATAAAAGTTACACAATTCTTTGGCCAACATCCACAATAAAATATGGGCAAGTTTCCCAACGTAACAAGACATCCCCTTTACTCTTTATCTACAGTTTCTATGAATCATACTCGCAGTCACACCTCAATGTTCAAAAGGACAATTAAGTGACATTCTTTATTCTGATTTAACTAAAATTTCTGCAAAAACGTATTTCAAAATATATTCAATCATCTCAGTTTCAAATTAGAAATGCATTTGGTGCCCTCACTTTAACAGTTTAGTATATTACAAAAAAGGGCCAAAACTCTGCTAATAATTCAGTGTATCATAACCTAAATGGATGTTGACCTTCATTTCATTATCCTCTGCCCATATTAACCAAAAATGAATTAAACCGATTTACTCCATTAAAGTTATTGAGCAGAAAAAAAAAAATTCCTTAGATTATGGCAAGAAAGGGCAATAACAGATAGTAATCCAAACTGAACTTGACATGCATTTTTTTTTATGAAATACATCACAGTGACCAATTATGGTCATTAAGGCGATGTCCAGCTATTTTAGTGGAGGAAGACCCCAGGAAAAGGATAAAACCACCAGTGCACTGCAGGTCAGCTAGAAGACCATCCTACATTGTCCTTCACCTGGAACAGGACTGACACCTGAGGACACAGGCTTTTAGTAGGCTCATATCTGGCATCAAGTAATTAAGTTATTTACTGTAGAAATCTTTGGTGAACATTGGACCATTATTAAAGCCACTGGGCTGATTACAGTTTCAAGAATTTTACCTAGTGACTGTCCACATGAACCAGTTCAAAACATGTCTAAGATTTCACACAGGCAAACATTCTGGCCAAGTTAGGTGAAGACTGGGCAATATATGTGGCCTCTAAGCATGTTAGCAAGGTCTTTCTAAGTTTTGACCTAGTGACCTATTTTTTGATCCCATGTGATCTAGTTACAAACCCATCCAAGATTTAATGCTGAAAAACATCCTGATCAAGTTTGGTGAAGATTGTGCCACACATGTGGTCTCTAGCGTGTTCACAAGATTTTTCTAAAATTTGCCCTTATGTCTTTGTTTTTGAACCCACGTGACCCAATTATGAACTCATTCCAGATTCCTTGCAGACAAACATGTTGATTAGGTTTGAGGAAAATTGTATAAAAAACTGTAGCCTGTAGTTTATTCACAAGCAAATTGTTGATGCCGCACAATGGACGCAAGACAGCAGTTAAGCGGTATCAGAAAAGCTCACTTTGGGCAAGTAGTGCTCAGGCGAGATAAAAATCAGAAGAAAAAATAAAGCATAAAATATTCCATTTATTTCAAAGCACAAGGACAAAACTGATAACAACTGGATCATTTTTTTCATGAACCTTCCATACTTTGATGCTTTTTCTTATATTCATTTCATTTAATTGCAACACCTTATTGGTACATGTATATGCACTGACTGATAAGACTGCAAGTATGTCAGAAAACACTCCCAGTAGCCTGCCATCATGTTGTACACTAAGCTTCTGCAACAAACCAATTGATCATGACCCACAGTGATAACAGCTGACCGTGGATTAGCCCATGTTCACGGCAATTTTGGCTGGCACCTATCTGGAGGCGGTAGAGCCAAGAAAGATAAACCAGTTTACATCAATGCAGAGCTGCAGATAAGAGGAGAAAATATGATTTGGTGCTACCATATATCCCATAATTCTTTAACAAACCCTACATTGCTGGTACTCAATGAAATTGTATGATTGTGGCCAGGGGCGGATCCAGAAAATTTTGGTGTGAGGGGTGTGTGGTTATGAATCAAGATCTATTCAACTTTATCACAGTAAATACCTTATATATATATACACACACACACACACAGGGTAAGGGAACCTAACTTTGACCTAAGCAGACGAAATTTACCTAATAAAAGCTTAGTATTTTTTTACAACTGTACTGTTTTACCTGGTTGGTGTGGGGGTGTGAGGTGGGGGTATGCAACCCTCCATCCCCCACCCCTGGATCCATCCCTGATCGATTCTAATGAGTACCAGGTATAAGGGGTTTGGAGGAGAAATACAGATATAAGCAGGAGCTATACTCCTCCATCTTAGCTGGCGATCTGATTTAACTTTTGACAATGATTAAATCCCTACCAGTGGACTCATTAGCTGCTGACAGCTGAACAAATATATATTCACACCAGGGTTTGTGGCCTACACTAGAAATGTCAGGTGCGTTTTTTATAAATATGCATCTTTCAAACAGTTTTAGTTCCAATTTCCATTATTTAAGAGCAATCCTAAATAGAAATTTAAACTATTATCAGCATTGAAAAAATATATATATTTAAATAAGATAGGAATTTCATTGTTTTTAGTTTTTAATATTTAATTATACATCTATATTACTATTTATAAATAAGGTTCAAGTTGCAAAACAGAAAGTAAATTAACTTCCAAATGCTACAAACAAGAAAGCAGCAAGAGCACCAAATCCAAAGAACAGCATCAGCAATCACAACAGCAGCAGACAGTAAAATTTCAACCTCTATTGGCAAAAAAACATCTTTTTTTGTTGTTTTTGCCCATTTTTTAAACAAATACAGCAAAGAGGAAAGTGTTTGTAAAATATTATTTCATGAATTGCGACCACCGCAATGGGAGCAGCAAGCAACCGGCAGTAAATAAAGCACAACACTCCCAAATCCTTTGTACGGCTACCATGTACATGTTGCTGCTAACAAGATACGACACCCATGACATCATGCAGTGGAGGGTGAACTGACTAGGTTTATGATGCTGTGAAGATCTGTCACAACCTGTCAATCACTGTAACACTCTGGACAATGATGGACGAAGATAACTATACTGTACCAAGTTCAGTCACTGCACAACTACACTCACTTTAAAACCCTTATCATGCAATATTTGTTCAAAACTCATACTTAACTTTTCAATATTCAATAGCACACCGTTTACTGAATTAAGACCTGAGTTATCAGGATTCTGAATGCCCACAAAAAAATCTCAGTTTCCCCAGGACCCAATTTCAGTGAGGATTTCATAAGCACATCACCAGTTACCCATACTGAATTCTTGAATATTTATTTACAGCCTTATGCCTTGGTAACCAGATGCATTGCTTGATTGCTAGAAACTCAATATCAAATAGTGCAGATCCTGTTCAGACAGTTCCCAGCAGGCTAAAAGTAAAACTTCTATGCATGTAAAACGTACTAAACTCACTAATTACACTATTTTCCAACTCAATCATACATTAATATGGTAAACGAGCTAATGATTATAAATAGACAGATACTTTATTGAATACAAAAGCCCATCGAGCCCATCAGTACAGAATCTTTTAATTGACAATAATATATAGATCAGTTCAATGGCAATATACTTATACAATTATAAACATGTATTCTGAACTTGTAGAAAGCATTATTATATAATTATATGGTGATAAAAGGTTGCACAACAAACCTACTATATGTGTATATAATATATATTGGCCAGAAACAACAACAGGACTTTACTAACTAAAATATGCTTTCTGATCATAAAGTATACACACATTGTTGTACATCAACACTGGCAGTGCATTAGGGATGAAAGAAGTTATTCAGGGCTATCTGCCTCATGAAAAATTAGGTGCTTAAAAGACAGACTTTAATTTCAATAGTTTCCATAATGTATAACCAACAGGTCCTTCAATGTCATAACTACTGAAATCTGAATTACTGTTAAGTCACTGTAATTAAGCTTATATTTTATGTTTTTACACACTTAACTCCTTAGATTGTAGGTATCATAAGAAATGTGGTTGCATCACTGAGGTAAACTGGTTAAGAAAATTAAACTGCTACACACCATGGAGGTAAACTGGTTAAGAAAATTAAACTGTTACACACCATGGAGGTAAACTGGTTAAGAAAATTAAACTGTTACACTACACACCATGGAGGTAAACTGGTTAAGAAAATTAAACTGTTAAACACCATGGAGGTAAACTGGTTAAGAAAATTAAACTGTTACACACCGTGGAGGTAAACTGGTTAAGAAAATTAAACTGTTAAACACCATGGAGGTAAACTGGTTAAGAAAATTAAACTGTTACACACCATGGAGGTAAACTGGTTAAGAAAATTAAACTGTTACACACCATGGAGGTAAACTGGTTAAGAAAATTAAACTGTTACACATCATGGAGGTAAACTGGTTAAGAAAATTAAACTGTTACACACCATGGAGGTAAACTGGTTAAGAAAATTAAACTGTTACACACCATGGAGGTAAACCGGTTAAGAAAATTAAACTGTTACACACCATGGAGGTAAACTGGTTAAGAAAATTAAACTGTTACACACCATGGAGGTAAACTGGTTAAGAAAATTAAACTGTTACACACCATGGAGGTAAACTGGTTAAGAAAATTAAACTGTTAAACACCATGGAGGTAAACTGGTTAAGAAAATTAAACTGTTACACACCATGGAGGTAAACTGGTTAAGAAAATTAAACTGTTACACACCATGGAGGTAAACTGGTTAAGAAAATTAAACTGTTACACACCATGGAGGTAAACTGGTTAAGAAAATTAAACTGTTACACACCATGGAGGTAAACTGGTTAAGAAAATTAAACTGTTACACACCATGGAGGTAAACTGGTTAAGAAAATTAAACTGTTACACACCATGGAGGTCACATCATGGAGGTAAACTGGTTAAGAAAATTAAACTGTTACACACCATGGAGGTAAACTGGTTAAGAAAATTAAACTGTTACACACCATGGAGGTAAACTGGTTAAGAAAATTAAACTGTTACACACCATGGAGGTAAACTGGTTAAGAAAATTAAACTGTTATACACCATGGAGGTAAACTGGTTAAGAAAATTAAACTGTTACACTACACACCATGGAGGTAAACTGGTTAAGAAAACAAAACTGTTAAAATTGATTCAATTTCACATTTTAATATATCTAACCTTCATAAATATTTAAATTTCTTATTAACAGATTATTAAGCACCCTAGATGGTCCATTTGCCGACTAACTGTTGCAAGGTGGCAAGTGTTTCCTTTTTATGTGTAATGTCTTGTGACCATCATCTCATTCTTTCTGTAGCTTCTGCATTTGCACTATATACCTTTGTCTAATGCTGTTCCTACCTTTAAAACATGCTGGGGAACTCATTGGACCTTATATACAAGAAGGGCTGAAGATGAAACATTTGAAGAAAAAAAAATTTCTCCTCCAATATGCATCCTGCTGCCAAATAACTCAGTTAAGGTATTTGATCCACCTGCTGTGGATGTTATTTTGGGAAATTGTAACTACCACTCATGTTGTGTTCGCTCTCCATCTCAAAGACTACAATGTATTTTGCATTATAATAAAGTTTTTAATTATTTAGCAGATCTTGATATTGTAAAGATGAAACAATACAAGAATCTGCCAGAAAAAAATGAATTTCCTTCTAGCTGTATCCTGCTGCCCAACTACTTTGGCAGTGCACACCACCTGCAACAGATGTTATTGTTAGTAATTAATTATAACACCCTTCAACTTTGTTCTCTCACCATCTGCGGCCACTAAATATAAATTATATTACCTAGAAAAATATGCAAATTATCCAGTTTATTATTTAAAAAACAAGGGTATTGAAAAAAAATGCAAGCTGTATGTGGAATTTGTGCGATGAAATTAATTTAAAATAGACACTGCATATAAAGAAAACTGAATTTTAATTAAAAATAAATACGGCCATATGTATAAGCTTATAAGCTATGTATATAGCTTTCAAACTAGGGCACTTCTTAGACATGTGTTGATTGACAGTGCCTTTATCATGGTAAGTTGTGTTTTTTTTATACATTGCAGCAACACAATCAATGTTATTATAGCAATATTCAGCTGTTTTGCTGCATGAAGAAACCAGACAAATGCCAGCCAAATGTCTGGGTAGAACAACCAGCACACCACAGGTCCAATGGAAGACCTTCCCTCATTGAGTCCTTCACCCAGTCTGGGACCTGAATTCTTTAAGTAAGAGGCAAACAGTTAAAGGAGTTTCTGCGACTCTGCCACTCTTAGTAAGTCACCTGACTCAGTCTTTGTCCGTGAGTCTATAATTAATTCTACACTTAAGAAGCTTAGATTCTTTGGCTGGTTTCTTCCTCATAAAAAAATTCAACATGACACATTTGAAAAAAGAATTCAACTTAATAAGGATAATGAAGTAAAATTGTTTTCCTTGTTCTTAATTGGCCCAATACATTAGCATAAATGACCTCACACTTTTGGTGTACTGCATTTAATGTTACCATGAAAGGCGCACTTGGCTGAGTGGTTAGTTACTGGATGATTAGCTCCCCAGACCCCCAATGCGTGGGCTTGAGTCCGGGTCAGGGTAAGAACTTTCATGCGGGGAGAATCTACGGCAAACATGCAGCACTGCGGCGGTGGTTCTACCCAGACATATATCTATATAATATATATATTTCTCCACCAACAAGTAGCTGGATGTCGCTATGAATTATGGGGTCTTTATCCAGCAACACAGCTGAATATTGCTGTAATAATCTTGATTGCGCTGCTGCAATGTATAATGTCACCAATATGACCATCACTGTGTTGGTGCCATGTTACAAAAATATGGTATATTTAATCCAAAATTTAACCATGCACTGTTTAACAGTTACACCTAAGAAAATCTAATTAAGAGACAAATAAAATAAAACATTTGTCATAAACAGATAATTTTCCTCCAATATCATTTTCTTTTATTCTTATTTTCCTCACATTTAACTTTTGCTGTGAAGTGCAACTCTTAGAACTTCGAGCAAATTAAATAGATCTACAAGCAATATCATTTTGATTTCCTATGACCCAGAACTTGCTTTTGAAGTTGTTAAACTCCTTTCATCTTGCTCTTCAGACAGTTATGCACCATAAATTAATACCAATGAATCATTTTTACATCTATTTTCAACCTCCTCAGGCACCTTCAGTTTTATCATCAATAAGAACTATTGAGACCATCAAGCAGGAAGCTCAGAGATGTTTTGCTGAACAGCTTGATAACAAGGTGTTAAAACAAGGTTATGAGTAATTGCTTATAAATATTTCATCAGTGTAGACCTTATCTCGTAAAGGTGAGAATTTGTATTTTGTATTTTGGGTCTTATGGCACCGACACTTGAAAGGTCATACGGTGCCGAATTCATTGAAGTTTAAGGACAATAGAATATAATCATGTTAAAACTTAAATATGTGAGTAAAATATAGAAAAATACAAAAATCTATCTGGTTAAAATAATGTGAAGTTTAATTGAAAACAGGTTAATATATTAAACGGTTTAAAAATGTTTAACGGTTGCTAAATAAACAGTTTAAAAATTTATCACTTACAAAGAATATTGATCTCATTCAAGAAGCAAACAAGTTTAGAATCCGACAACAATCTTGCCTATATTTCTAACCATGTACAGAAGAAAAAATCAAGTTTGCAATGTCTTTATTATACTCCAAACTCATAAAGATGGGAATATATATTGGCATAATTACTGATAAGTTATCAAGACATATTGATTATAACAATCAATTATTTAAGACATTTTATACATAAATTGTTATTTGTTTCCAACTTATAATTAAACCTGCTGTTTACTGAAGTAAATTTCTTTTTCTCCAAAGAATCAATCCTATAAAGATGAGTATATGATATATAATGTTTTGAAGATATCCTATAAAAATCCAATTCTGTCTTAGCATACATTAAACGTGGTATCCGACAGTTTGGAATATTGTCATTATACATCTTAGTAAACCATTGTTATATTAACAGATCTCGTAAAATGCTGTTTATTGATGTCCTACACCTGTCGGAAAAGAAAACCATAATGCCACAATCATCATTACAAACATGTATTTCCTATGTATTTCCTATATGAGCCATGCCACACAAGTTTTTTTTTAAACCAAGAAAACCATGTGACCACTAATATTTTAGGTCATCCACATTACCCGCTGTGACCTCGAGGTCTATTTTTAGCAGGAATCCCAATCGTTCTTATTTACTTCCTTGAAAGACAGGCTTTCTTAAATGGTGAAAAAAGTGAACCTTTTTCCTTTACAATATGGCAATCCAAAAGCCCTAAGTGCTTTGGGTAAAAATATATGGTGTACTGCAGCATAAATTGTAACTTGGCATATTTATAGCAACACTTTATTCCAAAAGCGTAGCTACTTTGACCCAACAAAGCAGCTGCCTACCCTTCAAGAGCAATGTAAACAGATTGTAAATAAAGATACCTGAATAGCCTCAACCCCAAAATACTCCTACCTAGTTAAAAATGGCAGCAGGAAAAGAGGAGAGTTCTTGGAATGAATCAGAAATGTCAGCAGCCTTACTGGCATGGTTCGACACTCCTACACAGAAATGTATATAGAAAGAAGAAACTTCTAACTAAAGGTTCTTTATTGGTATCAAGAGCGTGGACCGGACCTGATAGCGTAATCGGTAAAGCGTTGGCTTCAGGTATGGTAGGCCCTGGGATCAAACCTGGCCTGCGACCAAATTTGTAAAATATGGTAGTGGTATAGCTCCACTCAAGTAAATATCAGGGTAGTTCCATGACTGGTTGACCCAGTGTCAGGATAATGTGATGGGATATAGTATCATGCCAGGTGTTCATGGCATGCTATATACAGTTAAGGCAACACTATTTCTGCTTCAAGTAGACACCATCTCCAGATAACTGAAATACCGCTGGTGGGATGATAAACCGAATAAACAAAGAAACAAGAATGTGAAGTGAAATTACAAACATCAAACTATACACAGGTTTATTATTGTAACACAAGTTTGAGTTTCAAAATTGTCTTGGCCCAATTGTAATATAATACTTTACACATCCAACATCTGTGTTTTCTATCTATTGTATCCACTGCAAATCATGATTAGATAAGATTATCATTTGTTTTCTAACTTAACATAACATTATCATAATAATCAGATAGCTATGACATGCTAAATATTCTAAGATTTCATAATTACAAAGGTTCAATTTTAATTTTGATTCAATATTTAGTCCACTGGTAAACTACTGAGTAGCATTTTATTTTTTCCCTCATACCAGAGAACAATTAACTTTCCTGCTATCTGAAGCTTTCCCAGACCACATATATTTCTCCATGTACCGGGGACAGACAAGTGCTGGTGGCTATATATTGACATAGGCCACATATTGTGGGATTTGTGAGCAAGTCAGCACGCCCCCAATCAGAAACAATCTACTTCTTGTTTGAGCTTCTTACTTATACCATAGGACCAGCCCAAGCAGACTTGCCACCACAGCTGGTACTACAGGTAAAGCTTCGACCCCAGATGTGGAAAGTCACAGGACCAATGCAATCAGCAAAAGAAACTGTGCAGTCTTAAACAAGAGTATCGTAAAGCAAAGTTGAAGCCTAAGGTCAATCCACAAGTGCATATTTATAAGATATATCGGTGAAGAAATTCTATAAATGAATACTTACATGTACAGGAATTTGCTTATAAATGAATACTTACATGTACAGGAATTTGCTAAGAAAATAACAAAGGGCCAAAACTTCCATGTGAACAATGTAATCGGAGTTATCTCACCACTTTACATTTCTACACATCAATACCACTTGTCCATTGTATACAACTGGCAAGAAATTCCTATATAACAAAAGGGGAGTTTATTTGTCCATGGGCTTTAAAGGTGGCATCCAACAGTTTTCCTGTATCAAATTCATGTAACACTGCTTAAGGGAATTGAGGGCATAATTTCTGCATAAGCTCATACTTTAGTCCAGTCAAAGACAATTTGATCACACCCTATATTCTTATAGACAATACAATTTGGGGAAAAATCACTCTGAATGTTCATTCTTTCCAAATCTATACATAAGCATGACAGAGGTCTCTGCTAAAAATAGACAATGACGTCAGAGCAGAAGATTTAACGTAATCTCAAAAATTACTAATCACATGATTTTTTAGTCTAAAAATACCTATCTTTGCAGAGTGGCTCAGATAGGAATTACCTATTCGCAATAACGAGTGAGGATTTGTGCTTTACAGTTCACACAGATCCTGGGCACCAACGAACAGCATTTTGCAACATCTTTTCAGGTAACAATGACTTATTTGGTTATGTGAGAAAACAACATTTGTCCCAAACTGTCAGATACCACCTTTAACGCCTTGGCCATATAAACAGGCCAATATGAAATCAGCTGATTACTAATTGTATAGTATTAACAATTCCTGCAAATAGGAAGAAATTCTGATGAATATTAAGAAAAGAAGTTATCCCACTAGAAACAGCTAACGAATGGACAGACAGACAATCACCACACACCATACCATAACCACTTGATGTAAACACAATTAACCCCATTTACATAAAACATTCCCAACCCTTTATGATGTTTCCAGCAGTAAAGGGCTAAATGTTAAAATCAAATTTCTACCTTGTGCAACCCAAACTTTACTTTGAAATACTTAAAACATTGATTTTGTCAAATAATATTCAGTGAAACATCCTTATTTTTCTTCAATACACATTTTGTCATCGGATATCTAGTGATCTATCACAGTTTAATTGAAATACTTCTGTCACTGACTAAGCTGACAAGTGTGATTCGTCAAGTAGAGTCAGCTGTCAAACAAATCCACTAATTGAAAAACCTCATTCACTGATTTATTTTATACATGCCATAACTTTACCCTCTCATTCTAACCCTGCAATAAATGAACCCTCAATAATAAAAGGAAATGTTTTGGAAGGATATAAAACCAAAACAATTGAGCAGTAAAATTATGAGGCCAATGTAACAAAACAAGAAAATGTTCCACATGAATGTTAATATGCCTGAGATGACTAACATATGCTTTTACAGCTAACCTGACCTTTAGATCTACAGGAAGGCTTTTTGTTTAGGATATAGTAAAATGTTGATGCAAACATACCACGCACAGTTATATTTACAAGGAATGTACAATTGATTTATCTTCTTTTAACAAATGGTATAATCCAACTACAGGAACTGTCGGTGTTGTGTGTTGAGGTACATTACAGCAACACAATTGTGGTCATTTTAAAGATGCCCAGCTGTTATGGTGGACGAAGACCGCAAACAAATGTCACAGCAGAACCACTGGCACACAGAATGCCTATTGAAAGATCTCCCCTCTTGACAACTTTTCTCCAACTGGGACTGAAAAAATTGCAGCGAAGGACTGAATAGTCAGAGGACTTAGAAGTTGGTGACTGGACCCGCTAAGCCATGGGAAGGCATAGGAACTAGTGTTTTTCCTTTTAATATTTGTGTAAATTCTGCACAGCAATGATTTTTTGTGGGACAAATAAACTCCTTTTGATGAATCATTATGTCTAAGTGTTGTAGGGCAATCCAACGTCCTCCACATGACTAACAGTTTTCTAGCACATATTTTGATAACTTGTACATGATTTACTGTCAATACATCCTTCAGTATGCATGTAACAGTAGTTTATTGGGCTATAACGATCACATATATGAGTTATGTACCTTGCCCTTCCTTCTGAAAGATAAACCTTTGCTTATGTTGTTTTTTAAATACATTACAGTGACCAACTATGGCAGCTATTGCGACGTCAAGCTATTTTCGTGGAGGAAGACCCCCATGGCAAATATCTAGGTCGAACCACACGTGAAAGAAATCACATCACATGCAACAAACAGCCATGCTTTTTTTCATGTGGTATATTTCATATACTGCATTCAAGATTGACCTGGAAAAAATAATAGCTTCAAAGTCAACTAGGTATGTCAATATTTACATTTTTGGACTAAAAAAGCACAAAATCTGAAATGCCCAAAATCTTAATCTACACTGTTTTGTGGTCAGTACATAATAACCTTTGCAGAAAGATCAGCTGCATCTAGCAAAAACATTTACATACACATGTCATTCTGAGTACTTGACAAACCATTCGACCTTTAGGGACTACTGGTATATAGCTGTAACTGTTATAGAATGGCAAAATGCGGACTGGGTTTAGGATGAAGGGGATTTATGCAAATGTGAAATTGATAAGAGTCATTTATTCTTCTGTCCATATATTAGCCGGAGGATTACAGATTTAAAGACTGCTCACAAAGGCCCACAAACAACCTGACAACTGACTAAATGGATGGCTTAAACTCTGACCTTTGAACTTGTAAGTTTCCCTAACACGTTAAAGGTGGTATATGACAGTTTACCTATATTAAATAAAATTATCAAAACCCTGCCCCTGCTTGGGGAAAATTGGTCATAATTTCTGCAAACACTTCCTGCTAACATGTTTTAGTCTTAGCACAGTCGATTTCGAACATGGCCTCACTCACTAGACTGGACTAATCGTAAAAAAGTGCCCTATATGTTCATGCTTTCCAAATCTATAAATAAGCAAGATGGGGATATTTGTTAAAAATAGATTCCGACGTCAGAGCAGATAACCTAGATGATGCTAAAGTGAGATCTCAAAAGTAAGTGCTCAAGTGATTGTCTTAGTTAAAATAACAGCTGACTGAGCTGAGACTCACCTTTAAGATGAAAAAAACCCCATAGTGATGGACAAATAAATAGCAACAAATATCTTATCCTAACTCAAGGACCATTTATCTTCATTTTCCTCAGAGATGCTAAAATAAATTTTAATAATGTAGTTTTTAGGATAAAAATATGGTTTATAAAAAAAAAAAAAACTTTTTAAAGAGAAAAGGCAGAAAAGTGAAAAAGCAAAATTTTAAAACAAATAGTACGGGCAACAAAACACCAGGATTAAATCATAAAAACAGTGAGTTCAGTTCAGTGTAAAATGTATGTAAGTCAAAATCTATATAACTGAAAGATATGTTTTAAAGGTAACCATTGTACTAAACAAAGAAATGTTTTGGGGCTTTTTTTTAACTTGTCATTTTATATTTGACATAAGTGAATGGTAATTATAGAAAAGGACAGGTAAACATGACATTTGGACATTTATAAACTTGTACGAATTATGTTCAGGTACATTTTTGACATCTTTAATGGGTTGTCATATTTCATTCAGTTTTTTTATACCTCTCCCCCTCAAAATGATATAGATGATAATAAGGCAAGTCAGCATGAAGATAAAAAAAATTCATAGTCTTAAATTGTTTAAAATTATATCGCAAATTTACCAGTGTGTTGTTCTTTAATCAATCAAAGTAAGGCACAATGTGTGTGATGAAATTGATGTTGTTTAGATAACAAATATTTCAGAATAAACGGCACAATATTTAAATGCTTTACTTGCTGAAAACAACATGCGACTAACATAAACATACACCACCCTAATGGTGTTTCCAGCAAATAAAGAGTAATAATTCAAAAATTGTAACAAATTGTTATTTCTTTGAAAAATATACAAGCTTTTTGGCTTTGTATTTTTTCATTGTATTGCTCATTTCATTTTAGATTAAAATTTCACTATGATAGAAAAGAAACTCTAGAAGGAGTTCATTGTTGTTGGTTAGTCTGTTGTTGTTTTTTCTATGGTAATTTCAGCTTCCTCAAGTGGATCACTGTTGTACCGCATGTCTGAAATGATTGATAATCCCAGTTTGGAGACTATTGACTTCACCCTAGGTCTAACATTGATAAATCATTGTGGCACAAACCCCAATCAAACTGGAATTATAAACATACAGTGCAGGGTTTTTTTTCTGAAAAAGGAGATGGGGTCTGGGAACTTTGAGAAGAGGAAAATTTTGTGGTGTTTTATTTATAAAAAGGGTGAAAATTTGCATGTCTAACTTTTTATTTGTTATTTTACATCTCCCTATTTCTCTTGTTTTTGAACTACCCCACTAGATTATCTGAGTCTAGTTCTCTCAGGCTACCACAATAGTCACTGATCTGAATCAATGGGTCTTATTTTTGCATTTTTAGCAATGTATTCTGCAATGAAATATTGAATTTTATCAGAGGGGAATTTTCATTTTAGGTGAAAAACTAGATTTTTTCCCTAGGGGATGGGACCTTTAAAATGCCTGTTCTGTCTATATAAGATAAAAAACCTGCAGTGTATCACAATGATAGGATTGTCTCAACAATAAATATTTAGAAAATTTTATAATTAAATTTGAAATGGATTCCAATATCAATATTTACAGAACTGCTAATTAGAATTGAAATAGAGTCTTATATAAAGAAATCTAGAATTGATCCAAAAAGATCCGCTTGTAAGTTAAAACTGATAAAATCAGTTGCTGGCCATAGTTTATACTGATAACAAATGCATAGAGTAAACAATATGCAATCTTCCCAAGCATTCTAAGATAACTGGGAGTTATAAAGCAAAATTATGCACCATTCCTATAAAAGCATTCAATTTTGTACTATCAAATATAATTCCCTTCTTTCTCTTTCACTCATTTGCACTTCCTTTATCCCTTTCATTCAAAGTACATGTACATGATTTTGAAACTTTACTTATTTTTTTAATTTTCTTTAAAAAAAGAGTTCAAGAATTTCTAATACATGTAAGATTCAAAATTCATCAAAGTGAAACCATGGTCAAACCAGTCAACAAATAAACCCTAGGTAGTGCAGATTCTACTAAAGATAAGTTTGATAATTGTGATTGCTTCACAAAGGGATGGGATGGGATTAGCCGGCATTTTTGCCGATACTGTGCAGCGACATTTCTATCATTATAGCACAGGGGAACTTATGAGGTGCCCAAGGACTGAACCCGGCCGGTCCATTATACTGACACCAATGAGTCAGGCGTAATGCTGTCCCCTTAGCCCAGAGCGCAAGGAGGGAAGCCACTACTACCAACTTTGAAATCTTTGATTTGACCCAGCCAGGATTTGAACCCACGACCTCCCAATCCGCAAACCGACGCGCTACCACCTGAGCTATTGTGGCCGGTACTTCACAAAGGTGTAAAATGGCACATGCATGAGTGAAAGGGTTAAATCTGTTACTTGCAGGAAACTTCATTCACCCTTTTAAAGGTGGTATACGACAGTTTGCCTATATCAAATACATGAAACAATAACATGCTTTTGGAAACATGGTGATAATTTTTTTTATAAATGTACGCATTCATCTTAATAAATACTATCTTTGAACACTAACTGAATTGATAGACGAGAATTAATAAACAAAAATAAAACATTGATCGTGGTCTCTGCTAAAAGTAGATATCGATGTCAGAGCGTATTACCCAGATGTTGATATAACATGATATCAAAAGTAAGAGATCACATGGTTTTTATAAGTTTAAAATAGCTACATGTATCTCTGCAGCATGGCTCGGACAGGAAATATCTGTTTGCAATGACGAGTGGTGATTTATGCTTGATTGTTCACAAAAATCTAGGACATCAATTAACAACATTTTGGATTTCTTAGACATAAAGGCATCATAACCACAGGCCAAGTAGCCATGTCTTTCTAAATCCATACCATCCAGAATAATGCAAACATATTTACATGGGTCACTGCCGTGGAGAAGATTTATCAAAACAACAGTGTATCATATCAAACATGGTTGGAGAATATTTCTTTGTTGATAAAATGAGTCATTTACAGGCATCATCCTCACTGATATGTTTATGTTAGTTTGTTTTTTGTTTAAAGGTAGTATCGGACAGTTTGGACCAAAAATATTTTCATTATATCGTAAAGATTTTTAGATAAGACGCGGTTTTTTGCCCTAAATCATGATAAAAAAGTGGGGGGTGCAACTTATCAATAAGACTTTATGGTACATCTTAGTAAACCATTTTTATCTTAACAGATGCTGTTTATATGTCCTACACCTGTCGGAAATGTGAACCATATCGCCACAATAGTCATTACAAACATGTATTTCCTATCTGAGCCATGCTGCACAATTAGCTATTTTTAAACCAAGAAAACCATGTGACCACTAATATTTTAGTTCATCCACATCATCCGCTACAACATATACGTCTGTTCTTAGCAGGAAATCCAATCAGTCTTATTTATAGATATTGTTACATATATAAGATGTAGGCAAACTGTCGGATACCACCTTTAATAAGGGGCCAAGTCCTTTCCCAACCTGCTTAGAAAATTCTGAATGACCAAACTGTGCAGTGAGATAACATTTTGTCACTTTATTGCATAACTAACATTGTAAACAGTCAAGGAGGTGCCAGTGGCCTTGTGTAAAGTCACAAATTTGTAACTCCTCCAACTCAATGGCACTCACTGCAAGGGTTCAAGTAACATCAATGTGATAACTTTCATCTCAGGAGGTCTTCCAGTTGACCTGTGGTGCATGGTTCGTGGTTCTACCCAGATACTGGTCTAGTTTCCTCTTCCACAAATAATAGACGTCACAATGATGGCAATAATTGTATTACTGCAATGTATCTCTAATACGAAAATAGTCAAACAAGGTTTGCCTAGCAGATCTTTCATCACACATAAATGGACAGCAATCAGGTTGAAAATCAAAGCTGGACCTGCAAGACTTGGCACCATCCTAGATATAATCCATCATAAAACAGTGAAGCCCCACAATGTGGCTAATTGTGGAGTAAAGCATGATATGCCTAGCTAACTGCGTAAGAGGCAGCTGGACAAGCTCAAACTACATCTTGAAAGAACACAATCAAGAGCGAGAAGACTAGTCTGTGTGGTAACATTACAGCTACAACATTTAAATATATAAATTTTTAACATAATATTGCAAAGTGCTTTCACCCCCATTTTTAACAAACCTTAATTGCCCTAAGACCTCAGCACAATAGGTGATGCGGCCAGTGAGTGTAGGTGAAGGGGCTTCTCTCAGCCACAATATGAAGGTAAGTGGCCGTAGAGAAACTTTGACCATGGTTATCAATCCATGCCACATTGTCAATTACCTCTCATCTCGTGTCAATTAGCATTGGGCTGCTGTTTTCCACATTCCATCATGTTCACAGTACAGTATACATGCAAATGCCATATCTACAGAAATGGCGGATACATAGTTGGGAGATCAGTATTTGCAGGGAAACAGGAAACTGTTGCTGTGGCAGAATGGAATCTGAAAACACAAACTGCTCAATTCATGCTTTTCAGAAAATGATGATTAAAGAGAATGGCGTGTAAACAGCTAGAAGTTATACTGATTTCACTGTTCAGCCTTAACTAAATACTACATTTGTTAACAATTTTCAAAAACAAATACATATAGTATTTCTTAACTACACCCAGTTACAAATTCCTAACATTCACTTTTTTCTAACTATAACATGCAAGATAATTTGTCAGAGATTTGCTGGAGACTGCAGCAAACAGTGTTTAAATCTGACAGTTTCAAGCAGAAGCTGGCTGCTATGTATCTACACAAATTACCTTGGTATGATCAGAATTCTTAATTAGTTAAGTGCATTGGTTCTATTTATACATTGGTGCCACCAAATGGCAGAAAAAGGAAGTAATATGACTGGTCCCCACAATAAAAGAAAACTTTCTAGCTAGCCCATGATGAAAGAAGACTGACCTGTCAACAATGGAAGAAAACTGACGTGCCAGCCAATAGAAGAAAACTGACTTGCCAGCCATTGGACACTGACATGCCACCAAAAAGACATGGAAATTTACTTGCCACCAAATGGCAAAAAACTGACTTGCCAGCCAATGGCAGAAAACTGACTTGCCAGCCAATAAAAGAAAATGACTTGCCAGCCAACAACAGAAAACTGACTTGCCAGCCAATAAAAGAAAATGACTTGCCAGCCAATGGAAGAAAAATGACTTGCCAGCCAATAAAAGAAAATGACTTGTCAGCCAATAGCAGAAAACTGACTTGCCACCCAATGGCAGAAAACTGACTTGCCACTAATGGCAGAAAACTGACTTGCCAGCCAACAGCAGAAAACTGACTTGCCACCCAATAAAAGAAAATGACTTGCAAGCCAACAGCAGAAAACTGACTTGCCATCCAATAAAAGAAAATGACCTGCCAGCCAACAACAGAAAACTGACTTGCCACCCAATAAAAGAAAATGACTTGCCAGCCAACAGCAGAAAACTGACTTGCCATCCAATAAAAGAAAATGACTTGCCAGCCAACAACAGAAAACTGACTTGCCATCCAATAAAAGAAAATGACTTGCCAGCCAATAGCAGAAAACTGACTTGCCACCAAATGGCAGAAAATGGACTTGCCTTACAATAGAAGGAAAGTGACTTGCCACCCAACAGCAGAAAACTGACTTGCCACACAAAAGAAGAAAAGTGACTTGCCAGCCAATAGCAGAAAACTGACTTGCCATCCAATAAAAGAAAACTGACTGTCTAATTGCCCCTCTGAGCAACCTATCTTCAACCCACTATCTGTCTATACCCTTTTATACAAGACATCTTAAGAGACCCTACCATAACAAAGCATAGCTCCAGAAAGTATCCCCCAGGGCCAGAAATATAATTAACATGATATCTTATATCATAACAGGAGCTGCTGATGCAGGAAAAACAATCAGGCAGTCCTTGAACAATATTAAAACAATTTGTACCTCATGAATTTCAATTTATCACGGCAAACAACAGGACAGAAGTCCAAGGACTGAGCTCCCTGCAAACATCGCAACACATTATCTTATCATCACAAACACTTTTAACAAGGTTGTTAAAAATTCCTTGACCTATGGTTATGACGCCGACTAAAGAAGAATACTTGGACATTTGCATTCACGCTTCGACACACATAAACAAGCAGCCATTTTTACAACTAACTGCTATGTTGCAGAAACAAAATTGACAAAACACATTACATAATACAACTGATGATCTTGTTTATTTATTTATTTGGGTTTTACGACACACAGACACCATAAAGGTCATGTGGCGCCAAAGAAACAGTAATATTATGAAATGATCTTGTTACCATTGTGATGGCATGTCATAGCTCTGAGACTCCCTGAAAATACAGTTCTGATTAATATATCTTCCCCTAAAAGCACATAATTGATAAAAGTGAATATTGGAAGCCGATCCTGATTGCTCCGGTTGATGCAAGAGCTTATGTTAGAATGTGCTGGCACCGAGCTACCAAGCTAATGTTAGAATATACTGGCACCAAGCTAATGTTAGAATATACTGGCACCGAGCTAATGTTAGAATATACTGGCTCCGAGCTAATGTTAGAATATACTGGCACTGAGCTAATGTTAGAATATACTGGCACTCAGCTACCGAGCTAATGTTAGAATATACTGGCACCGTGCTAATCTTAGAATATACTTGCACTGATCTAATGTTAGAATATACTGGCACTCAGCTATCGAGCTAATGTTAGAATATACTGGCACCCAGCTTCCAAGCTAATGCTATTGTTAGAATATACTTGCACCGAGCTAATGTTAGAATATATGGCACCGAGCTAATGTTAGAATATACTTGCACCGAGCTAATGTTAGAATATACTGGCACCAAGCTAATGTTAGAATATACTTGCACCGAGCTATTGTTAGAATATACTTGCACCGAGCTAATGTTAGAATATACTGGCACCGTGCTAATCTTAGAATATACTTGCACTGAGCTAATGTTAGAATACAATGGCACTGAGCTAATGTTAGAATATACTTGCACCGAGCTAATGTTAGAATATACTGGCACCGTGCTAATCTTAGAATATACTTGCACTGAGCTAATGTTAGAATATACTTGCACCGAGCTTATGTTAGAATATATGGCACCGAGCTATTGTTAGAATATACTAGCATTGAGCTTATGTTAGAATATACTGGCACAGTGCTATTGTTAGAATATACTTGCACCGAGTGATTGTTAGAATATACTGACACAGCGCTATTGTTAGAATATATTGGCACAGAGCTATTGTTAGAATATACTGGCACAGTGCTATTGTAGAATATACTGGCACAGTGCTATTGTTAGAATATACTTGCACCGAGTGATTGTTAGAATATATTGGCACAGAGCTATTGTTAGAATATATTGGCACAGAGCTTAGCTATTGTTAGAATATACTGGCACCGAGCTTATGTAAGAATATACTAGCACCGAGCTAATGTTAGAATATACTAGCACCGAGCTAATGTTAGAATATACTGGCACCGAGCTAATATTAGAATATACTGGCACCGAGCTGCAGAGCTAATGTTAGAATATACTTGCACCGAGCTAATGTTAGAATATACTGGCACCGAGCTAATGTTAGAATATACTGGCACCATGACTCAGTGGTCATCAATGTTACAGTAATTTGGATCAGGGAGAATGCCAGATGGTTCCCTGTTCCACTGGTAGGAGTAAACAATAAACAGTACCAGAACTGGAACCCAGGAAACATTTTACGCATGATTTGACATTTTAACATAGGCAACTAAATTACAAATTTATCTGGCAAATAGTGTAGATCCTGATTAGACTAGATCACTAATATTTACAGAGCCTCAAGCAAAACAAATGTATCATTTGCACTTGGCACATGGTGTTAGCAAATATCTAAGATTTATTTGTTAACAAAAAATGAAATAAACTGACAGTTAAAATAAATGAAGTAGTCTTGAATTAAGAGATTGCATGTGTGTGTGATTTACAAGGCCTGTTAATCCCTCTCTTATACTGACATTTTTTTCTTCATGTTCTGGGCATGGTTATAAAAGTATATAGTACCAGAGGGAACCCAACATATAACCCAAATCAACACATGGTACAGGGAACCAGATGATTCCCTGCATCTGGTTCCCCTGCTGTCCAGATGGGTGCAGAATACCAAACAATATGGCAGCAGGCATGAGAACAATGCCATTATCTGGGTGCTGATGTCATGTGAGAAGTAACAACTTCCTGACATGGAAACTGATGTATAAAACATGTAAGTGCCTAGTAAACATGGGCGGAATGAGCAAAGGTGTCAGGTTAGCACCGTATCTCAATGGGCGCAATGTAAGGTGACATAAATGACACAACCCATACTGCAGAAAGCCAGACAAAAAATGTTTTACATCATTATAGTAAATGTGGGGAAAAGAAAATGGATGAAAATGTTGAAACTGCTCTACAGATATAGCCAATAAATAACTGATGCAGTACATTTTTTGAGTAGTCATATTTTGTATTATAATAAATTTATATTTATCAGTCATGTTTATATATTAATGTTTGCATTAATAAATTTATATTTATTTAGCTTTCGATGAATAGAATGACTATGTTTAATTTCAGTTGGCAAGGATGGGATGGAATGGGATTGGATTTGCAGGCAATTTTGCTGATACTGTGCAGCGACATTTCTATCATTATAGCACAGGGGCACTAATATCAGGAGCCCAGGGACTGAACCCCGCCGGTCCATTATACTGACACCAACAATCAGGCATAATGCTGTCCTCTAGCCCCGAGCGTTAGGAGGGAAGCCACTACTAACCCAGCCAGGGTTTGAACCCACGACCTCCCGATCCATTGGCAAGATTTTTACGAGTCAGCATAAGCTCTAAATAAGCTAAATTGTAAATGAGTATTTGTGGGCACTCTTCTCATAATATTTGTTAAAAGCATAATATGATAGAACATTTAATAAATACAATTTTATATATATAATAAATAAAAATAGATCAGTAATAAAAAACAATCCTTGCATATGAGAATTTTTTCATCAGTTTATATCCTAAATCCATTTTTTAGTATTTTTCAAAATTTGGGGAAATAACTTTCATTCCTTATGGATGCAAACACAGGCTTACAATTCTACTTAGCCCTAATCAGTATTAAACAACACAAAAAAAGACATGTGTGAAACTGAACGAAAGGGAAAATGATCAAAACAAAGTACTCTTCATCAAGTTCAACAACATATGATTATCTGATACATTATGACTGCGTCTTCTGTAACCACAAACACTGAAGTCATTTTCAGACTTAAGGTACATAAGTGCCATTCAGTGTAAAGAATTAAGAAGTAGACATTAATAGAATCCTAATGATGACTGCTCTCAGCTGAGCTCACTTCAAGCCTTCTGTAGTACAGCGAGCAAGTAAGGAGCTCACTGACGGAATGAGCCACGGAATGTGAAGTGCTTTCTGAATCATGATAATTTCATGATGAATTTGAATCATTCTTATATTCTTTAAAGGGGGTATCCGACATTTTGGACCAAAAAAAGTTTCATAATACATCTTTGTAAATCATTGTTATATGAACAGATCTCGTAAAATGCTGTTTATTGATGTCCTACACCTGTCAGAAAAGTGAGCCATAACGCCATTACAAACATGTATTTCCTATCTGAGCTATGCTGCACAGTTAACTTTTTTTAAACCAAGAAAACCATGTGACCACTCATGTTTTAGTTCATCCACGTCATCCGCTGTGACGTTGATGTCTATTTTTACCAGGAATCCCAATCGTTCTTATTTACTGATACTGTTACAATGTACATATATAAGATGTAGGCAAACTGTTGGACACCACCTTTAAATTGTGTGAATATAATGTTTGTTTAAGTATGTTCTAGTACTGTAAGTTGAGGCATCTTTATGAACTATAAACGCTTTGCTGTTGTTAAGAAAAAAATATAAGCCAAACATCTGTCCAAATCTTGTGATATCTTACCACAAAGTGAGCAGTGAACAATGTTAAGATGATGTCATAGTGCATTAAATTTAGCAGACATGTCATCATGCCATTTATTTGCACATCAAAACAAGAATCATTTTAAGCCTCTTGACTTTTCTGATTGATGACGCGCTGAAGAATGTTTACTGGTAGCCTTAGGAATTAAAATTATACATTGTTTGTCTGGAGATTTATAGTATATTGAAAACTTTCTAATAAAACTGTTCAAATATGTCATTGTTACTTGATTCCATATTGCTTTAACCTTGGCTGTTCCATTTCTTGTGTCGCCTTTGATGTTTCGCATCAACGACTTTTTTTTGTTCCTATCTGTCTTTACTCTCAGTACATAAAACTTACACAACACATTCTAAACCTTATACAGGGATGCTCTGCACTTAAAGTCCATATAAAAGCATGCAAAATCAAGTTATTACACTGCTATATGCTGTCAAGCAATTCACAACAATATTGTATGGGCTATTTTTTCCTTCTTTAAATGGAGTTGTTTACAGGTGCCTTCCCCTCAAAAATATTCTGTAAAATCAAGCAATTTTTCCCAAAAATTTATTTTACATCAAGTTGTTTCATTTCTGCTTTAAGGAAGAAATCACGTTTTTTTCCCCAAAAATAATAGGGCACAGGCCCCTTCCCCTGGCAGTGAAAAAAAGCCTTGTTGTAAGTTGTTGTTATATTTTTTTTTTGACATATGGCATTGACAAAATGATGGCCATCAGGGGCGGATCCAGGATTTCAGAATAGGGGGGGCCGAGGGAGTAACATTCGGCCGCAGGCCGGAGCTGATCGCGTCGCAGGCGCGAAATCTGCGGCGGGGGGTCTGGAGGGGGCTCCCCCAGAAAATTTTGAATTCTAGATGCGCTGAGATGCAATTTCCAAGCATCTGTGGGGCATAATTTCCTTATCCATTTGCTCACTTTAAAGGACAAAATACTTTTTTTTTGTTGGTCGTCGAAAAAAAGGGGGGGCCGCGGCCCCTTCGGCCCCCCTCTGGATCCGCCCCTGGCCATTGTAAAGCAATGTCCAATTATTTTCGTGGAGGTAAGCCCAAGACAAATGTCTGGCTAGAACTACTTGTGCTGTGCATCTCGAAGACAATCCTAAGTTAAATATTTCACCCTATAGTCAGGACATAAACCCAAACGGTGAGTAGTCCGAAGTGTTACATGACAGTGTCTCTACCGCTCAGCCACAGACGCCCATTCTTACCAGTATACGGTACTGATCTGGTCAGTTTAGACCATTTTTTCTTCTCTCATGCAACCAAATAAATAAAGTTTACCTTGAAAGATCCCATGAAATGCTGTTTATTGGTGCCCCACGTGAGAAAAGTAAAGTAGAAGAGCCCATTAGTCTAAACAAAAAAGTATTTTCTATCTGAACCACAATGCACGGTTATTTACTTGTTAACTAAGAAATCCGCATGACTGCTTAATTTTAAGATAACGTCACATGATTATATTATCAATCAGCTCTGACGGCAATATCTATTTGTAGCTGAAAGCCTTAGCATGCCTATTTACTGATTTGGAAATGTCTGACATGCAAAGCAACATATTTCACAATTTGAGGCTACCTCAGTTGTTATGACAGTAAAAACTTTTAAAATTTTGCTGCTCAGTCCAATGCCTGTGTCCGCACATGCGTTGAAACATTGCTTAGATTTTCAATTGTGTTGTGTTAGAAAACAGAACGTGTGACACTGATTGGGCATGATCTCGGCCATTCAATCAAGGGATTACAGTTTGTGACGGGTGCCTTCTTATACCAGAAGGCGGGGCACGAAATTATAGTCTCGACCAATGAACACTCAATACGCTCAATGATGGGCAGTGATCTGTTCTGATTAGCAGCACACATACACACGCAGGTGCTGGTCGCTTGCAGTAGGTTACATTGCACAATCAAATGATCCACTGGTAGCTAGTTTGTCGGCAACATCAAAGCGGGAGAATTGATGTGTTCAGCGTGAGGCGTGAGACAGACCGTTGATATCGGGAGTCTCCGGGGGGAAATCGGAAAAGATCACATGTCTGGAGATAATGTTAAAAACAGCCTTGAAGTAAACTAAAGTATAAATATATGCAGCAAATAGGGCACTCACTGCCAAGAACAAGGTAAGATGTTGTTACATGTATTAGATAATGGATAGATACCACCTTTAATTTGTGAAGCTCTTGATCCTTAGAATCTAACTGACTACCAGACAGGTTTCATTCTCTTACTGGCTTTCGTAAGTTGGAAGGCCTAGATAAGCCCCCTGTTCATAAACTCTGTGTACCTCATTGCCACGCCCACAGCTAAACCCTGGTACTCAGCATGGGGCTCGGAATAAATGCCAGACCTAGTAAGCTTAAAACTCGGAAATGCCTTATCTACAATGGTCCTAATATCAAACTATTTCAGGCTTCTTACCTAGATAACATTTATTTTGAATCCTGTTAATGCAAAGTTATTAAACATATTAATTTTGTTTCCGGTGAATTATCAGTATATATATACATAAAGCCATTCTAAGATTCTGAAGGGCCTATTATTTATGTATAAAAGCAATTTACATTAATGTTAGTTAATGTTTATTTGACATATTACCATAACAAAGCATTGTGTCTGTGCCAAAAGCCTGATTGAAAGATGTCAAAACAATTTGCAACCACAGCAAACTTATTTTTTTATACTACATCAGCCTTTGTGATTAAAATTAAATAAAGTTTGTTTGTTTAACTGCTTCTTTCTGAACAAATTTATTAATTAAGCTGAATGGTTAATGCAACATCTAAGTTGTATCATATTCACTCCGGGTATGCATAACACTGATTGCAGTTTACATGAGGGGTGACCATGGCCAAGATATCAGTCAATAACTTGCTTCTCAACCCATCACCATGGGGTTTCAAGTTCAGGTCTTGGCAGAACTTTCTTGCGGGGAGTTCCTTTAAGCTGCTGATGGTTTTACCCAGATACTGTATTGGGGGGGGGGGGGGGGGGGGGTCTTCCACCACTAAATATTAGCTAGATGTTTGCGAATATGACTATAAGTGTGTCAGAGCCTTGTAATAAAACAACCAGTCTACCTAAACAAGGCTTTATAGGAAGCAGGAGAATTCACATTAGATTTTAACAGCGTGATAAATGTCAACTTTTCTTTAAACCCTTTGTTTCTTTTTAGTCATTGAACTTACACCAGTATATGATTCAAAGCAACTTCTTTTATAAAACAGTTTAATGTCTAACAAAAGTCATTGACCAAGTCATAGACCATCAGCCATGCTTCATTTGGTTCATTGTACACTTAACAACCCAGATCTGTAATGGGTTTTTTTCCACCCTAAGCCCCAAACTCTACATATCAGACCCCTTGCGGGCTACCAGAGTTTAGAAGATTGATAACAACACCATTAGAAATACACCCTCATCCCCTGTAATAGGTATGGTACTTTTTGGAGCAGCATCCTAGGTCCCTGTTTAGAGAGGTACCTGTTTGAAGAAGTTTATAAAACACTCCACTACAGTTACTGTTCAGAAGAACCCCCCATGGTGGGGATTCTGACAAAGTTTATGATTACTTGTGTGAATCTGGTTATCATTCATCTATATGAATGGTGAGGTTCATCTAGAACAGGAGTTTATCTTTGCTGGAACTTAAATGGTGCATGAATCTAAACTCTTCAAGAGAGTTCGATTATGTGGGTTATCTTATTGGCACCTAAACAGATCATGAGGCTGAACAAATCTTAAAAGATATGGAATTTTTGCTGTAAAATCTTGTACTAAAAGATAGGAAAATAGCAACCTTCAAACAGGGCTTCATTTTGGCCAATTATTCTGCCAAGATCTGTATGGATTTTAAGATAAAGTAGAAAATGATCTTATCTGTTCTGTTTATGTTTCTTGAGTTATATCGTTCCACCAACAGTATTTCAGTTATCCGGAGACGGTGTTCACTTGAAGCAGATACAGTGCTGCCTTCACTGTGTATAGCATGCTGTGAACACCTAGCATGATACCACACCCTGTCAAATTATCCTGAAACTGGGCCAACCAGCCATGGAACTACCCTTATATTTGCTTGAGCATTAGCAAGGGAGCTATACCACTACCAATTTTAACGACTTTAGCATGTCGCGGCCTTTTATCGAACCTGGGGCCTCCCGTACCTGGAGCAGA
The DNA here is from genome assembly GCA_007844125.1 of Sinonovacula constricta. Lineage (NCBI taxonomy): Eukaryota > Metazoa > Mollusca > Bivalvia > Cardiida > Solecurtidae > Sinonovacula > Sinonovacula constricta. Next base: position 50,451,408 of record CM017568.1, on the reverse strand, counting down.
TGCTGTACCAATTGCGCTACCAGGTCCGGTTAACCATCTTGTCTGCACTGTAGAGTTATTACAGTACTTATCATGTCCCAAGGTTATAGTTAAGCTCATTTGTCTCCCGTAAGTCGAGCAAGGTACTATAGATATATTTAGCACATTGTTTCCTCCCGTGATTCAGTGACAATAGGTGAATAATCATGTAATATTGTTGTTTTTTAATTTTTCTTTCTTTTCTTTCAACATATAAGTACAAAGCATTTAGACATTAAGCAATGAAAGGTTCTGTTTTTATCACACAATTATGAGAAAAATATATACAATCTTCATATATAGTTAAATATAATGATATGTATGCGGCATTTTACACCAAAACCTCACCTCTACAGTTTGGTCATCATTTCGCAAATTATTACTTTCAGAAAAAGTTTATTTAGTTAATTAAGAATAATACTGACTGTAGTATGGTTCATAACATCTTAAGTAAGAATGTGAACAATTATTAAGCAATAAATTTTTGTCACATACATATTTACATTGAGCATTTTTACTGAAAACCAAAAAAAAAACGCTATATGGTAAAATATTGTTTTAGAACCTGTATGGAAACATTTTACTAGTTGTTGCTACATTTTTTAGTTAACAGACCATGTAATGTTGATACTTTAAAGGTGGTATCCAACAGTTTGGACCAAAATACTTTTATTAAACAACGTCGTAAACAATAGTTATCGAAACAGATCTCACAAAATGTTGTTTACTGATGTTCTACACCAGTCTAAAAAAGTAAATCATAACACCATAATCTTCATTACAAGCATGTATTTACTATCTGAGCCACGCTGTACAGTTAGCTATTTTTAAACCAAGAAACCATGTGACCACTTATGCCATAGCTCATCCACATTATCCTCCGTGATGTCGATGTCTATTTTTAGCAGGAATCCCAACCATTCCTTGATGTAAAAAGAATGAACATTTTAAGTGTTGATTAACGAGTTTTACTGCCCTCACATTGATATTCTATTGAAAATTGTCAAAGCTTAAACTACAGTATGATTTTTTTCTGCAGAAATTATGCACAGATACCCCAAACAGAGGTCAGGTATTGTTACATATATTAGATATAGGCAAACTGTCGGATACAACTTTAAAGTTTGACAGTGTCCCATAAGTTCTCGCTCGACCTATGGTAATACAAACAATTATAAACAGTGGGACTTCTTCAACAGAACATATCTGGCATGTGATTTTATATGAGGTACTGCTCCATATAACTAGGTACAACATGTATTTAAGGGTCATAAAAATAGGCATTAACCTGAAATAAGAGGAATACAAGAAAAAATAAGTAAAATAATACATGCTTCTTTATTAACATTTTAGTTGCTGGAAACACCATTACGGTGGGGGTACATTATATATTAACAGGGTGAATGGTGGGGGTGGAGGGGGTGGGGGTGTGGGGAATGGGGATGGATTTTTTTTTTCTCTCTTCTTTTTTTTTTTTAGATCTTTTTTTTTAGATATATCACAGTGACCAATTATGATCGTTATAGCAACATTCAGCTGTTTTGGTGGAGAAAGACCCTAGATAAATATCTGGGTAGAACCACCGCCACATTGCAAGTCAGTTGGATGACCTTCTCTCATTAAGTCCTTCGCCCCAAATGGGACTTGAACCCACATGGTGAAAGGCTAATCGATCAGAGGAGTTACAAACCGCGAGCCTACCACTACAACACGGCGCCCCCTGGGATGGATTACTTTTGGATGATTTTAAAAATAGTTCAATAAAAGTTGAAACATCGAGTCTGATTCTCAGAAATACTATTATTACTAAGTACTGTAATGTATTAATTCAAACAGCACAAGTTTAGTTACATAAAATGCAACAAAATTTGTAATCAAGTACAACCTAACCATCAGCATTGTATGTTGTCATAAAAGAAACAACCATTAAAAAAAACACATCTATGTTAGCATTCTTAAGTCAAAGACTTTCTCCTTAAACGAAACTAGACCCTCAACTAAGAAGTACATGTGTATGCCTAAAAAACACTTGAGGTTTCCAATATTTTCCCAGCGCTACCCTAGAAGAGTTTCCTTGCTGTGGAGGTTAAGGATAGACTGTAGTCTAGCATGGTAGTGTAAGCCGAGAGTTGATAATTCCAGCGTGACAGATAAACTCAGTGCTATGTCAGACCAACTATCCGTCTCTGCTGCAGGATTCTTACACACAGACTCACACTTTACATGACATACAAGTGGCTACATACAGATTGCATTGCATAAGCATGTTTTAGTTTGTCCTCTCCATGTGTTGATTGTGCATTGTGAAAAATACTTCAGTGGCAAAAGTGCACATAAGGAAGAAAACTTCAGTGTATTGTCTGAGCCCCATAAAAGTGTCTCCTAAAATGTTTTCTGTTGAGTTTACAATTACCTGATTATACCTCTCTATCTCTCTCCCTGGCTCTTTTTCTCTCTCAGTCTATATATGTGTGTATCTCTCTATGTGTGTCTCTCTATATCAATCTCTCTGTCTGTCTCTGTCTTTCTCTATCACTGTTTCTCTCTCCTTACTTGCTCAATTTAACCATCTATCTCATGTGTAAACATCTATAGAAATTTTAAGTCTCTCTATCAATGTATTGTTCTGTCACTATGTTATTGTTGTTATATTTGTCTTTTTTCTGTCCCTCGCTCTCTCTCTCTCTCTCTCTCTCCCACTTGTGACTCTCTCTCCCTCTCTCTCCATCTATCTGTCTAGACTATGCTTTTTCAGTGCATTTACCTTTAATAAAAAGTCATACTCACTACTGTCAGTCTACAATTTTGTCTGTCTCTCCCCTGTTCCTCTCTGACCTGTCACTCTCCCCACTAGCTCCAGGGGCGGATCCAGGATTTTGCGTTAGGGGGGGCGTAACTTTTAATCACTCTAAATATTTTACAAGTAGAAAACTAATCCTTCAACTGTTAAAAAACGTTTTATTTTTAAATATACTTAATTATAAACATAGCATATAACAAGAACCTTCTTAACATGGAAAAAATGACGGTGAAAAATTAAAAAAAAAATTTGGCGAAGCCAGGGATTGAACCACGGGCATTGAGATCTGCAGTTCAACGCCTTCACCGCTGGACCACCAAATCCGCACAACTGTTTAGAGTTGTCATTACATACTTCAACCAACAGTGTGAACTTCAGTATTTATCTCTCTGATTCGAGGCAAATATCCACGGCGCTTGAAGAAATCCGTGATATTTAAACGACAAACATATGCTCCAATTGCATCATATCTACATGCATGGTGGAACAGTGAACAAGTCATATTTGCCTAGATCAACCAATTTAAAGTTGCTTACCTTCTTTCTTTTTCTTTGTTGCTAAAGAAACTGTGCAAACTCTTCTGTTTCTTGGGGCGTTTGGGACTTGACGGCGCAGCCATATTTGTTGTCGTATAAATGTACCCAAAGGAAATTAATTGACTGAATGATGTGTTTGTTTGTATGGGTTTTACGGCGCATCAACATGATCATGTTATATAGTGCCGAATTATTACAGTAAGGGAAGGCGGGAACGTTTAAATTGCGTGCACTCTGTGTTGTGTACGAGTACATCTCAAAAGGCAATGTTGTATAAAGATACGCGAGCGAAGCGAGCGAAGAAAAAATAGGAAAATATAGTATATTTTATTGTTTCCATACCAAAGAACATGTAAGCTCCGGGAATTTTAGGGGGGGCGTGCGCCGGGTGCGCCCCCCCCTGGATCCGCTAGTGAGCTCTCTTTCTCTTCCAATCTCTTACTCCTTCTCCCTCTTCCCCCCCCCCACCCCCCTCTCTCTAACCATTCACTCTACCCACTCTCCTCTTTTTCTCTCTCTCTCTCATTATCTCATCTCCCTGTCCCTTTACTCTCTGCCCTCAACTATTTATTATAATCTTAATTAAGCTCTTGACATACAACAGTTAATAGTTGGCTACATACTCATCACTAAAGATCCCTTGTCACAGCAAGTGTAACATTATTTATTTGTATTAAAATCAACTTATTATCCTTTCCCACATATTCAAAGCTACAAACAACCAATCAAATTATACAAGAGCACTGGCATCTACTAGATCTATATATCTATTATCCTAAGTCACATCCATCCATTCATTATATCAAAAGCCCCCATTTGTGTTCATAACTTGATGCAACAAAGGTCAATAGGTAGTAGATCTACCAACTGTGACATAATCTTACACAATATACAACATTAAAATTCATACAGCCTGCGACAGGGGCATGATTTACCAACAGTTTGGTATCACACTGTTGCATAAGCTCATGTATAAATAACAGTGCACTTATATCTCTCCGTCACATTGAACATCCAGTCCCCCATCCTGCTGACTGTTAGCATCCGTACACTATGACTCAAAATTTTAATGATCAAATCAACGGGTATGGTTAATTGATGATTGAGAACAAACTGAGATGTTGTTCAGGAGAAAGTTAAGTTTTATAAAGTAATGCAACGAGGCTGTGACAAATTATAGTCGTCGTGGACATGGTCCCGTTATAGTGATCTATATATCGATTCTCCGAATGTACACCAGTAGTTGTAAACGCTGCTACGATGTGATCCATTTCACATTTTACCAATTTGAGTTAAAATAAGAATCTGTAAACCTACCTGCAAATGAATGGGTACTTTCTTCACCGGTGTTCGACTTGCCATGATTTGAAATTTAGGTCAACTCCGAGAAAGAAACACAAGAGCAATATTTATCCTAATTAATGTAGCGACGTCAGTATTCCTTTCCCACACACTGGCTTAAAACATCCACTGTGCTGGGTTATGTACACTTTTGAGGTAGTTCACGAAAAAAAACACGAGGATAACGGTACAAACAAAAAAGTCCGAAGGTTTTTAAGGAATCCTTCGCACTTTCTATGGGTCAATGATATTCCGACACTGCACACACTCTATTATATGCACCCGCAATGGTTTTGTTTTAATTCAAAAATAGATAACGAAACCGACCGGAGCCGAATGGTGTATAGCCACACTGTACCGCAGTATCGATTCGTCGGTGGGCCCGAAGCGGGCATAAATAAAACAACTCGTGAAGGAAGTCGCTTGTACACACGATCATTAGAAAACAGATGGAGGTAATTTACACGTGCACAGCATTTCAAGGCGAGAGGGGTAAAAAAGAGGCGGGACATTAAAAGCCATAATATCTGTGGCAAACACGCTGTTTTATCTTATCCATAACATTTTAAAATGGCATGTGGTTAAAATAATTTCAAAAATGCATTCGTCGATAAAAATCAATTATTAATGTAGGAAATGAATAATGTAATAATCCTAAACCTAACCCCACCCCTCCATACAGCTTATTGTTTTTCTTAGGATTCAATACCTCTTATGGCCACCCAGTGATCAACTGTCTGCGCCAAAAAGTCTTCGTAATGTTTCTCTTTTGAAATTTTATTTATGATCGCGATCGGCTTTATCTTTAAATTCTAAAGTAGATCTAAGCACACATATGTTATTATTTTGACAGACTTCAACCAGGGCTCATCACTTCATATAAGTCAGGCCTATTGAGGGATCAATCGTGATAGTTTTGACCGGTCTTCTTGCCATGCACATCTTGTTTTGTATGAATTGCATTTTAAAAACATTCCGGGGATATTATGGATTTAAAATGCGTGCATCGTTGGAGTTTAAATATAAATAAATATTGTTATTAAAATGATTGTTATTAAAATGACAATCATAGACTTGGTGATAAACTTAATAACGTTAGGCAGGGTTCTAAGGCTATAGTTAAGTACTGCGCCCGGTAGTTGTCAGTGGATTATCTTAAAGGATAATCCTAACACGCAACTGTCAGCATTTTTTATTTAAATAGTTTTTATAAACCTAACTTGGGAGTCTATGTAGACAAGTATAAATACATAGATCTATCAACTTCTCTGGATTACGTAGAAATACTTTTTGTTCAAATGAAGAGTCTATTGCTTAAAAAGTACGTTCGGGAATGGATACAGGAGGAAGGGGGGAGGGGGGAGGGGGCAGCACACACACACACACACGCACGCTGGCACGCACCAACCGGGTAAAACAATAGAGTTTTCAAAACACATACACATAAGCTTAAAAAATACTAAGGTTTTAAAGTAAAATTTGTCTGTTAGGGTCCCTTACTGTGTATATTATATCTATTTAGTATTTACTGCGATCAAGTTGAATGGATCTTGATGCACCACCAAAATTTTCCGGATCTGCCCCGACTATCTTGACAAAATTTTGCCGAATATTTATTCTTACAAATATCCAATCAGTAGATCAATTTAATCTGGGGATGAAACTCCTAAAACATTTCCAAAAATATGCTATAATCAAGAAGAGATTATACGAGCGAAATTAAAGTGTCATAGTCTCTGACGCTGCCAATGTGTACAATGTTAACACTCTATAGAGTTTGTGTAGATATATAGAAATATATGCCAACGACACATTTTTGTTACATATCGATCTATTAATATTTTTATAAGGAAAGATGTCTAATTTTGCTCTACATAAAACGAAAGAAAATCAGTAGGCAGTTTGCTGCTATGAAATTTTAATCATGTTTATTATTATAGTTGTTGATTATGTTGTTGCTGTTTACAAAATCGCACTTTAGCGCCAGTGTCATGTGACCATCGCTAGATGGCATTACGTCCGAGGAAGAAATGTTAAGCTGACAAAACCCAGCTATTTCTTTGCCTTTACAAATTTTTCTTTTAAAACGTGGCAATGCAAAATGCATTCTTAGAAGAGCGAATATTCTTCCCAGATCCGGTTTTAACTAGATTTACTGAAATGTTCTGAAGCGTTATAAAGACAATATCAATAGAAGCAGACAAATAAGCCACATAATCACAAAAAAAGAAATATATTTTTAAAGTGATCCGTGGCGTCGGCGGGGGTTTTATTGACATTTTTTTTTATCTTTTATAAGAGAATAAATCTGAACCAAGAACAACAAAAATGCCCCTTGTCTACACAGTCACAGTGACTATATGACGATGATGCATGACGTCAGGCAGGCGGAGCTCCTCCAAGCACGTTCTCGTAGACTCCGTGACAACAATACTCTTCACTGCAACGTTCCACAGTTCTGAGACACATGCCACAATGAGCAAACAAACCGGCAGTAAAAACCAAACAAAAACGTTATTTTTTGCGTTTTTTATTGCTTGAGCTGACTCTAACGATTAATGTTTCCTTGGCAACGGATTTTAAAAATAGTGTTTCTCTTCAAGGGAAATAACCCTTCCGGTAGGTTAGCGATAGACAGGGTTGTTTCTCTTGGAGATGGTGACGTATTGAAATCAATATCTGCGAAAATGACTGCATATGGTCTAAATCTGTGGCCATGTCAATCCAGAATTTACTCAGTCGAGGATGCATTATCGATCTATTCGTGGTGAAATGATAATTGATATAATGATGTGATATAATAAAATTTGAAGTAAAATTCTTAAGGACGGAATTACCCGAGGAGTTCCGATTGTGTCAGTATTTAAGTAATAAGAGATCTTATACAATTTGTTGCTCGCATGTTTCTTTTTACGCGGTTGTTTATGAACACTGGCTCTATATGTATTAACCATTTTAACACGTTCGACCTGTGTCAACAAATCTTATATTACCTTAATTTTAACGTTAAAGTCATTCTAACTCTGGCAGGCACATTGTTTTACATTCTCTCTAATGGTTCAAAATGGTCTGACCTTTATAATAATACAAAAACAGTTTATTTGTTGACAAGATCGGGGAATTGAAAATATTTCCGCAAATGAAAATGAAAGAAAGGGTCGAAATGAAATAAAAGAAACAAGAAATGTCTTTAAAAAGACAAACGGCGTCGGATTAAAAAAAAAGGAAAAACAAGAAATTTCTTTTAAAAGGCTATGCGGCGTTTGTGAAGCATTGACTTACACATTTTATCGTGTTTATGTTTCTATTGAATATAAATCTGTGAGAAGAATGGCATGAAAATGGTGTACATTTTTAAACTAGTCGCTCGCTCCATCTGCGCCTCATAATTCTCACGTAATAGGCACTTAAAGTTACGAAGTAGTTAGATCGTGCCGGAAGTGAACGGTCTGCTTTGCGGCATATGACAGAGATGATGTTTAAACAAATGTAGGATCAAGTGACATTTTATACACTATATACAATAATACTGTAGGAAATGGGGTACATTGGTAAACTGGAAATTATCTCCCTTGTTTGTTAATATCCGAGGTATTCCAAAGAGTAGGTAGGTCCTTTATAGTCGGAATTCTTGGACTTTATCGCCCGTTCTTTTGTAGATTACGCAGTTACAAACGGTGAAATTTCTTTTGCACAAATATAAGCTTAAAATCAATTTAAATACTTATAGAGATTTGTTATTTAAAAAAGAAAATGGAAGTGTTTGTTGATGATGGTTAACTTGAAAGTCAAAGAAGTCAACATACACTCCAAAAAGAACAAGCATAAAAACCGAGTAAAACAAATGAAAGGACCTACTTGCATTTAGGGGTTATTCAGGGGAGACTATTCATTAATGTCACTCATTGATATAGACTTGTTTATTACTTAAATACCTGTATAAATAACTATATATCGCCACCTCAAGGACGTTTATTAGAAACACTACGGTATATGATGCTATTAGGAATTTCTACCAATGGGAATCGCTCTGATATTCATTCAGGCTAGCCTTGAGTCAGCATTTGTAAGTAGGTCAAAAGTGAGGTTAGACAGCTACGCCGAAAACAATCGGGACCCCTCGGCGATTTCTTCGAAAATAGACCACGGGAATCATATGCAGAGAAAGTAGTCCGTCCCTGATTGTGACCTCCCGTGATCACTATAAACACTGAAATACGAACTTCTAAATACACACTGAAGAATAGGTAAGCATGAGATTTTCATTGTTTGTTCGAGTGTTTTAATGGATTTAGTTTTTTCTACATGGTATCGAAGGTCGCCATATTTAAACAAACGCGCTTAGGTAGCCGAATTACAACCGACCAGATCACTGAATCTATAAATAGATGGTTGTATCACTACTATGGTTTACTAGGTTATTATCCGAAAGTTACGGAAATGGCCGAGTTGTTACGATTGCGCCGAAAAATGCTTGGTTTTATTAGATACCGGGACCTCTTAAATGACAGTCCAATGCTTTACTGAGTTTCATTGAGTATTGGTACGCTTTTTTATGTAGTTTTCTTTCGACTGCCACGATGTTTAAACAATTTCGACAAATATGGACAATCGCCATCGTTTAATCAGTATTTTATGCCACAAACTTTCAATTCTGAACTGCCTCATATACATCAAATTGTTTCAGGTAGAAAGTATGGCTCTAACCAATTGAAACTTTCAGAGAACTCTTCGAAAACATCCTTTCTAGTATACCCCTATTATTGGCATCATATACACCCATGTGAATATCCGGAGCCCAGCAGACCTGGTAGCGAGTCGGCTCCAGGTACGGAAAGTCCCGGGTTCGACTTTGGGCCGCGACATACCAAAGTCGTTAAAATGGTAGTGTATACGTGCTCAAGCAAATATAATGTTAGACCCACAACTGGTCGGCCGGGTGTCGGGACACTGCGACTGGGCCAGGTTTTTACGGTATTCTAAACACATCTGCGTCAAGTGGACATCGTCTCCAAATAAGTGAAATGCTGTTGGGAGCTGATATACTCAACAAGCGAACAACAAACATTCGCTACGCTCAGAAATAGACGGAAAGGGACAACGATGACGCGAAAGCTATGTGTAAGCTATTATATCATGTACATCAATCGAAACTCCTCGGGTATTTTCGTTCTCGGAACAATCATGATTCTTGACTTATCCGAGGTGTTCCGATGGCATGTACATGTACAGCTATGGATAAATTTCCCATCTGCCCCTTCATCCGTGGAAGAATAATGACCCTCTTATGATGAATCCGATGGGATTTTGAGAACATGGCATACTGCCAGCGCGGAGGAATACATTCGCAACAAGACGTCACACCATCGTAGACAGATGGATATATCGACTATCATTATAATAAAACACAGCTAAAATATTCCTACAAGGAAATGCATACATTTAAACTAAATAAGAATATTACTTTCTGTTCGGCCCTTAAGAACTAGTTACCTCTCTTTTTTGGCTATTCTGCCTTTCTCAAGAGAAAATAACACGGACTTTTATAATCAATTTGATATTTTTATGATTTTATAATCATATAATAATTGTTTTTGAACGTTAAAGTGTACAGGAATATCAAAAGTGAGAGGTCACGTGTGATTTTGTCTTGAGAAAGGCAGAATGGCCGAAAAATCGAGAAAAAGATAGATACGTGTAATAAATTCTTATTATTCCCATTATTCCTTCTTAAGCATCCAATTTGCTTGGCTAAAAAATAATGGTTCATGTATACCATAAAATTCTTAAAATGCAAAATGGGGGGATGGGGGTGGGAGATAGGGGGACTTAAGACGCAACTTCAACCGCCTGGCCACGGGCGCACCTCTGTTTTATATTAATGAACATTGCAATTACGGCGCCCACGATCAGGGTTAGTGTACATAATCGGGGTGCCAATGAATGTGGAGGTCCCCCACGATCGGGGGCACGGGATACGGGTGTCTGGCGCCCATGATCGGGGGCTGGAAGGGGTGTGTGGCGCCCACGATCGGGAGCGTGAAGTAGGGATGTGTGGCGCACACGATCGGGGGCACGGGAGACCTGTGTGTGGCGCCCATGATCGGGGGCACGGGAGACGTGTGTGTGGCTCCCATTATCGGGGGCACGGGAGACGTGTGTGTGGCGCCCATGATCGGGGGCACGGGAGACGTGTGTGTGGCGCCCATTATCGGGGGATTGAAGGGGTGTGTGGTGCCTATGACTGGGGGCGTGGGAGACGTGTGTGCGGCGCCCATGATCGGGGGCACGGGAGACGTGTGTGTGGCGCCCATTATCGGGGGCACGGGAGACGTGTGTGTGGCGCCCATGATCGGGGGCACGGGAGACGTGTGTGTGGCGTCCATGATCGGGGGCACGGGAGACGTGTGTGTGGCGCCCATGATCGGGGGCACGGGAGACGTGTGTGTGGCGCCCATGATCGGGGGCACGGGAGACGTGTGTGTGGCGCCCATGATCGGGGGCACGGGAGACGTGTGTGTGGCGCCCATGATCGGGGGCACGGGAGACGTGTGTGTGGCGCCCATTATCGGGGGCACGGGAGACGTGTGTGTGGCGCCCATGATTGGGGGCGTGGGAGACGTGTGTGTGGCGCCCATGATCGGGGGATTAAAGGGGTGTGTGGTGCCTATGATTTGGGGCATGGGAACGGGTGTATTACGCCCATGATGGGTTCGTTTGGAGGAGAGTGGGACACCAATTAATTGGGTTAAGCGTGGTGTGTGTGGCACCTATGATAGAACGATTTGGTGTGCAAACCCCTGGAAAACTTGCGAACATCTTCCTGTTGAGATGTTCCAGCTGCTATGCAGTGTATAAGAGTTTCTACAGAGGTCTATCTCACTTCTTGAAGTCTGAGCTAGAAGTCAGCAGAACACAAATAGAGCGTCAAGAAGTTTGCACATCAAATCAAAGATAACCAGGAAAATAAAAATTATTGTATATAAATGTGATTTAGAAGTCGCCCTACCTTTGTAGCCAAACAAAAGCTATGCAAATTTTAATTCCTCGGTGATTTATTTCAATAGAACTCCTTCCTATTTTCTATTTTACAATGAACAAAATAGATCGATCTATTTTACTAAATGGTTTTATTTTCAAATGCGCATGTGCAACAAACCACGCACTCTGGCTTGACTCCTCCCCTTGTGACGACAAGCTTGAACACGTCGAGACGATTGACAGTTTGATGGACAGTTTAAGGGGGCGGATTACATGCCATTTTGGTAGAACAGGTAGATTGAGGCGGGGACTTCTAAGTCGGATAGAATCTATAATGACGTTTCCATAGAAAATAGAAGCCTGCACTCGCTGGCCTCGTTTCGGCTTCTATTTTCTATAGAAAAGTCTTAACAGACTCTATCCTATACATAGTTGTAAAACAAGGAGTCATACTGTAGACTGCATTGAAAACAACAGTCTGGAAATAAGATCATCGTAATAAATGGTTGCGTTTATCTTCTAGCTTACAGGATCGGTGCTGCGCCCCTGATATCGCGGACGGGAAAGTAAACACAGAGTTCGGATACACCAAGCAAAAACTAATTGTCTGGCCCGATTTATAACAGACCGACATAACATTTCACGGGTTCTGACATTTCGAGATAATGTTTTCTATGTACATTTAGAACAATTATATAAATCATAATCCAGTCAAATATATAGGCTACAATGCGAGTCGTCTGCATTTGTACATGCACACTTGGCCATTACGATGACTTTCAAAGAGGGAAAAATATTTATTATAAATATGCATGCCTGAATGAACTGCATTTATAGGAAAGAAACGACATAGTATGTCAACTATAGTATGTTTTATCATCTAAATACATGTCGGAACATATAAATGCATTTAGAATAAGGCGCCTTTTTACCTGTAAATACGACACACGCGAATGAAATACACAACTGACTGCAAACGGCAATGGGATTGCGCTCTATTAGCAAATTGTATGTCTTTCTGGAATATATTTCTTAGGTTCATCAAGTCAATAAAACAATGAAGTATTTCGGCATTCGACAATGAACAAAGTTGAAATCGTAGACACGCTCATTGTTTGTTTTAACTTGGAAGGTGGTATCCGACAGTTTACCTATATCAAATGCATGTAACGATATTTTTCTTCTGTTTCTGGGAATTTTTGCACAATTTCTGCATAAACTCATACTTTAGTCCAAGTTAAGATGATTTTGGAACACTTCCTATAATGAACGACAGTACAAAGTGCGAAAAGAATCACTCTAAACTTTTTTTCTAATCTATAAATAAGCGTAATGGTAATCTCGGTTTAAATTAAATACCGACCTCAGCGCCGACTATCCGGACGACGATATTAGCAAGTTAATTGTCACGTGGTTTTCTTTATTTAACATAGCTATATCTGCAGCGTAGCTCAGATAGAAAATACCTGTTGACGGATGTGGATTGATGATTCGCTGTTCACACAGATCTTGAACAAGAATGAACATCATTTTGCAGGACATATTCTGGTAACAAAGACGTCTCTGGTCATTTAAGATTTACGGTTGTGCTCATTCTCAATGAACCATCGGTTCATTACATTTACCTCTGTTACAGACTCGGGCAATCGGAACTCCTCGGGTAATTCCATCCTCGGGACAATCATCCCTCAGATGTGTCTGGTGCAATAATACTTACTGAAATTTCGATCGTTTTGTTCGCCGGAAGTCGGAGGAAGAATATGCATATGTATTTCGCACAAGACATAAACCCTGCCATTGTTTGACAGCTGCGTGTCTGCTGCGCTGGGTAAATTAAAATCGGATGATTTAAAGCCGGCATAAATTGAAGTTTTATAGGCATCGTACTGTAGTGAGCTGTCATCCGAGCTGTCATCTTTGTTTTGACGTCTGTCTCAAAAGAAGTCCCATTTAGGGAAATGGCCGTGGTGATCCGACTACCTACATAGTACATACATCCGAGAGATGATTCGTGAATAATCCGAGGTGTTCCGATTGAGGCTCGGGACTTTCGCAACAACTCGACCATTTCTAAGGAATAAATGTAGGCAATATTACTGGAAAAGGGTACGAATAAGGCAGTCTTCTTTAGTCCATGAGGCTCAGAATGACACCGGGTTAACCGTCCGTTTTAAAAACAAAAGTTTCAATATGAGTATACGCTTAGCTTGTGAAATATAATTGGGCTGGAGATTAATTATTTGTATATCGTTAAATTATATCGGACTATAATTCATTTAGTTTTTTAAGCTACCTGCTTGTTTTAACATTCATCGTTCTTGTTTATACATTTATTCGCGTCTGACTCGCGAAAAAGTACAGAAAAAAATCCTAAAGTCAGGGACGGATCCAGAAAATTTGAGTATTTGGGGCGGAAGGGTGTGTGTGTATGAATAAACATCCATTCAACTTATCGCAGTAAATACTAGATATAAATACGCAGTAAATCATCCTAACTTCGATTAAGCATTCAACAGACTACATAAAATTTACTTTAAAAGTTTGAGACTTTTAAGCTTACATGTATGTGTTTTCATAACTACTTTTTGACGTGGTTGGTGGCGGGGGGGGGGGTGCATCCCCATCACCCCCAACCCTGGATCCATCCCTGTCTAAAGTTGTTACATTATCCACACCATTTAAATGTTTCAGTTCAAAACTGAAATAAAAGTGTACAAAAATAGTAACTAAATCCTCTATATCTGTCTTCCATCAAGAAACTTGACACTCAAGGCCACGAGCCAGGTGCGGGGGAAGGAGCATGTAAGAGGAATGAGCGCTAGCTCTGCTCGGGAGGATGGAAGAGACCTATATGGTGATTAATACCGTCATATTTTAAATGTGCTATCCGACGGTTTGGAGCAGTTGTTGTTTTTTTCTCTCAAACAGCAAGTTAAATAATAAAATTCTTCTAAAAACGCTCAGACTCACATTTTCGGCAAATTGACAGAACAAAAGAGTTGAACACAAACAATTGCTCTCCTGACATATGAACAAACGTTCATGGGCGCTGCCATATTAGAAAATTAAATATATAAAATATAAATATTATAAAATATAAATATTAATTATTAATACCTGGAGAAATCCCACAAGTTGCAGTTACTTGATGTCCTTTTCTACACGACAAGTGAAGCACATAACACTCCACTCTGATTACAAACATTCCTTTCCCATCTGAGCCAAGCCGTATGGTTAAACATTTTTTTTTTTTTAAACTTAGATAACCACGTGACCATTCATTTTTGAGATGAAGTTATATCATCATCCGGATAATTCGCTCTGACGTTGGTAATTGTAAGCAGACTTCTCCATCGCGCTTATTTCACGATTTGGAAAGAATGAACATTTGGAAAGATTTATTTCACGATGTGTGCTGTCTTAAAACTTAGAAAGAGTTTAAAATCGTCTTCTGTTAGAGTAAAAGTCGAGTTTTTGCAGTAAATTATGACCAGATTCCTCCAAACAAGGGTAAAACACTGTTACATGTTTTTGTTACCTTTAAAATAATATAATTTTCATTGATTAACTTTCTTACCTTAGTGGGATAAACACGATTTTTCCTATGGGAAAACACATCAGGAAGTGCAAGACTGGAGTACTCCGAAAACTATAACCATCCCAGTCGGTCTTCCTGCCGACTGACAGTATCAAGGCGGTATCTGTTGTTTCGTGTTGTTGCAGATATTATTATCAATGAATAAAATTTGCGATTGCTGATGATTTTATGAAGCATATTATCGCCTTTCAACAATATACATTCTGTGAAGAAAGTGAAACGTCAGGGGCGTGCCTGTGCTAACGCAAATACGCACGTGCGTACAGATGAAATCGAACAAATAAAAAAAACGCATGAAAGCGAATAAAAATCGTCGCCTAATCTAGGCACTACCAGTTAGTTGTCGTCATTATTCAAGTCCAAGTAATTTAAACCCTTTTCTAAATTTTACAAATTCTTCTAAGACAATTCTTTGTACTAGACAGTGAAAGTACCCGCCCCACCCCCCCTCACTCCCACCCCACCCCCTGAATGCATCTATGGCGTTCTATGGCATGCCCCCGGACCCCCTATGAATAGTGCGTATACTCAAAAGTCGCCCAAGCACACCCTGGACGTGTACCTCCAAACGTTCCTATGGATCTTGCGCGTCAATCTACGTTTGATGTTAGTACACAAACAACACCATTAGTGTAGCCTAAAAGAAAATTACCCATGGACAACATAATTTATGACTTTGTGTTATGACGTTTCTCAACTTTTACATGCCCGATAAACACCACAGAACTTTAGCGTTTAAGATATCTCCACACGTTTTAACAACATCAACATGATGGTAAAATGCGATCAATAACCATAAAAGGGTTTTGATGTGTATCCATACATCCACCAGTAAATGAAAACTATATTGAAATAGCTTTGATTTTTCATAAAGGTGGGATCCGACAGTTTGGACCGCATTTTGCTCTTTAAACACCAAGGAAAGTATTGTTAAATGAACAAATCCCGCGAAATGTTGTTTATTGATGCCCCAAATCTAAGTGAACTGCGAAGCATAACACTCCACTTGTCATTACAAAAAAAGTATTTCCTATCTGAGCCACGCTGCACAGTTAGCTATTTGTAAACTAAGAAAACCACGTGATCACTTACTTTTGAGATCACGAAATATGACCATCCGGGTAATTCGCTCTGACGTCGATATCTATTTTTAGCCGAAATCCGCATCGTGCTTATTTATAGACTTGGAAAGAATGGCGATTGAAAGCGATTTTTTTTCATGACTTTTTCTGTCTTTGCTTGATACTAGTATGAGTTTATGTAGCAATAATGTCCAGATTCCCCCAAACATGCATCATATATTGTTATATGTATTTTATATAGGCATACCACCTTTAATACATCTCAGAGACACATTTATAGATAGTTTCCTGTGATGTCATAGGCACCGATAAGAGGGGTGATTACACTAAATACAGACCGGAGGTAGAATGTTTACTTATTTCTTTGTATTATTACGTTGTGCATCTTTCAATTTTAAAAATATTGTATTTAAAAATATGAATTTCAAGAGCTTTCCAATTTATATAGCTTTTAATTTTTGGACCACAAATGAAGAAACTACAAAAAATTAAGTACCATCTGCAAACATTGTTTATGCTATCTGCAACTTTTTTAAAGATGAATTTTGTTAAAATCATGTAATCCGCAGTCTAGTGCTGCTTTTTTATACAAGCGCATCTAAAAATGGGTTGGTATTATTTCATAATGTCAACGTCGGTATGCAGACTGTCAAACGAAATGCAATACCAGCTAGAAGTCGCATTTATGGCATGTGACAACCTCATGGCACACTCTACGTTGTTTAGTCAATACAAAATGTCATGGTATTTTCAGTTAGGACGAAGATATCAGGTCAAAATTACCGTATGGTACTCATAAGTTAAGCTAGATTTCGTAAGCTTATAACAATTGTGTGTGTAGCACGTGTTTGTCTTCTGAAAATCACATGAACGATATAAATTCTATACGACTGTAAGAGCCCGAGTGTAGGGCAAAATCGTATAACATCAGATTAATAACAGTTTTTCTTGAATTTTTTGCCTGAAGGTCTTTATCAAAATTATGGGCAAAATCATAATTTTCCATAAATTTGACAAAGCCCTTTGGGCGGAAATTTAAGAAAATTGTTATTCATCTGTTATTATAATTTCTATGTACATGATGTTACATAGTGGGGTTATTCATTTTAAAATCGCAAGTTCGCAAAAAGTTCTCCTGCTGTCATGCTGGTGTATGCTGCAAATAAATTATACAAGGTGAATTTGGCCATAAGCCCGTGATAGATCCGGGTGAAGGGGGGGGGGGGGTGCACTCCCTCAACCTACCAGGCAAAACAATAGAGTTGTAAAAACACATACATGTAAACTTAAAAATACTAAGCTTTTAAATTAAATTTTGTCGGTTGACTGCTTAGGTCGAAGTTAGAGTCCCTAATTGTGTCTGTATATCCAGTGTTTACTGCCATACAGTTGAATGGATCTTGAGTCATACCCTACCCCCACCCCCAAAATGTTTTTGATCCGCCCCTGATAAGCGTCTTTTTATTAATGTCTTATTCCGATTCTAAACAAATTGCTTTTCAACTTTTAAATTTGCTGACAGACATTACTTTGGATTCTGTTTTAGTAAAATAAAAATGCATTTTTTTTGTGTAATTTTTTAGTGGGACTTTAGGCATCCGATAAAACAACAACAACAACAACAAAACAACCAAATAGCCAAACAAAACAAAAAAAAAACAGCTTTTATCAGTTTTGTTAAAAAGAGTCTCTTGTCATGTCAAAGCATATTATTGCACCAACTCACCCCTTCCCACGTGACCGCCTCTACTTCTCGGACCACGTACTGTTGGATCATCTCTTCCATCGCTTCCGGTTCCTGTCCTTTGCCCACAGCGCCTCCACTGGACGAGGTCTCATCCGAACGATCCTCCGCTGGCTTCTTCATGCGGCGGTGGTCCCCAGTCGTTACTAGAGTTTTAGGCGTAAATGCGTCTGGAACCAGGTCAAACATAGTGTTTTTGGCGCGAGGTTGGGGCCTGGGTTGTGGCGCAAAAAAATCATAGTCGTCTGCCATGGTATGTATTTAAGTTTGTTTCTGTAATAGAAAAAAATACAACACTCAATCGCATTCATATTGTCTTGAATATAAATTACGCTGTCTGTGTTTTATTTATTTTCAAAGTGACGATTAAATAACTGCACTTAGGATGGTTAAATAAGTGGACATATATTAAATGGACCTATTTCTGACCTATATGTATTAAAACAGAAAACATGTCAAGCAATAACTCTAGCTAATCATTCATAAATGAATTGTAAGGGATATATTTAGTTCACTGACGTTCGTGTATAAATATTACTTTGTTTCTAGAAACAAAAAGCTCTAGAGTGATGCTTATACAGCAATTAAAGTTGGTGCTCTAGAGCCGTGTTCATACATCAATTAAATTTGGTGCTTTAGTGCGAGGTTCATACATCAATTAAATTTGGTGAACTGATTAAATAATGACATGGTAAGACAATGGCTGCTATTTGAAAACATAATGCTCGCTGAGCAATAATTCCATAAAAACAGTGAATAATCTTGAAATTTGTTTGCACTGCACTATGTGGTCACAGATCTAGTCGGGAGATAAACTAATGCACAATGCAAATAGTGGTCCCGGAGAAAATCATTATCTCAGTTGCTAGGCGACTTCTTATTCTTGGTCCAAGCACGATCTATGACTCAACAGTAGGGTACATGCAGTTATATTTTTTGTTATAACCAATGTTTTGACCTGTCAACAGAACATTATTATTATTATTATTATCGCGTGTATTATAATCAAATTTCAACTGTACTTGTTTGTTTCTTATCAGTTAGCTTTCTTTATTATGGCCAAAACGGATTTTTCTATAATTACCGATGACCTTTTTATTTAACAACCAATCGACAACATAACGGTATACATTTCAAATACTTTTTAACATCCATCCGTTGACATAACTGTATAAATTAATATATATATATATATATATATATATATATATATATATATATATATATATATATATATATATATATATATATATATATATATATATATATATATATATATTATTTTTTTTTTGCATAACTGAAAGTTTTAAATATGAATAAAAACCAATTTTGATTTATGCATTGTATTAACAGTTTACAAATACACAGTTGACATTGAGTTAAACCGGTAACGCACAGTTAAATGTAACTCGTTTTATGGATGCAGCAGCAACCATTTCATAGACTTGACATATATTCAGCACAGGAAATTGAATACATTTACACTGTAAAAGGATAAACAAACACTTCACAATGAAAACGCAATTAAAATCCCCGAAAGCTGCCTGCCGAACAAGCCAATTTGCCAAACGATTTACAGGAAGCGAACCGCAGACTTTGTTTCTGTTGCCTTTCCATCATTTCATTTAACTGTAAACGCGAATCTTACTGGCATAATTTCAAGACATGGAAGGTATGTAGTTTTCAAGGCAATCCCAGCTTCCGAATTCAATTTAGGTAAACATAATTAATTTCTGTTAGAAAATGGGAAATGTGAGGCCAAAGCGTTTAACACAACTGCGTACATTAGATTCCTGCAATTCTTTTGAAAACGTTTTGTTCATTAAACATAACTGCACAAAAGCTCTACAGGGAACCAGATGCAAAGTATATCAATATGTAGCAAATTTAACTTTAACAATGGAAACTTTCAAATTCACCGAGGAGTAACACATTGCAAATGTTTCCATAGCGGGTGTTTTCAGAAATTTAAAACGATCTTTAAGCTGACCAGCGGTGCCCAAAACGGTAAAAATCAAATATTTAAAAAAAAAGGCCTTTTAAGCATAAATTAGCAAAAAATTATCATAAATTGCGGCTTATGAGTATGTTCATGCAACGGTTACTGATTTAGCCGAGTGTGTACAATTCAGTTGTAGTTAAGACTAACTATAACCAATCATTAAAATGAGCCAAGAACATTTTAATTTGAAAGTGATTCCGAAAAATGTTAATGATAAAAATGTCCGGAAAATGAAAAACTTTCAAAAATTCATTGTTATTTGATATTATTGTAAATCCGTAGTAACTTTTGGAAAAGTTGAATACTACTTTCGCTAGAACTTCAAAGTAAGCCTTCTTTGAATGAATCGGAACTGAACCACGTGTGTAACATGCATTCACGTTGGCGATATACTGAACCTATGGATAGTAGCATATTCTATCTCTGTCTCTGTCTCCCTCTGTATGTGTCTCTCTGTGTCTGTATGTGTCTCTGTGTCTGTCTGTGTCTTTCTGTCTCTCTGTGTGTCTCTGTCTCTGTCTCTGTCTCTCTCTCTCTCTCTCTCCCTATATATCTCTCTGTGTGTCTCTGTGTCTCTGTGTGTGTCTCTCTCTCCCTATATATATATGTGTGTGTGTGTGTGTGTGTGTGTGTGTGTGTGTGTGTGTGTGTGTGTGTGTGTGTGTGTGTGTGTGTGTGTGTGTGAGTGTGTGTATAACCGATCTATTTGAATAAAAAATGTCTAAGCTCTGATATTTTCTTTGATAAGGTATGACGAAAGTAGTTACGTCATTGAAAAATAATGTATTTATAGTGTTTAGAAGAGAGCAACAGAGAGAAAGAGAGAGAGAGAGAGAGAGAGAGAGATAGAGAGAGAGAGATAGAGAAGGAGGAGGAGAGGGGAGGGAGAGACGAGGATGAGAGCAGAGGGTCAGAGAGAGAGAAAGAGAGAGGGTAGAGGTAGAGGCCTCGAATCGTAGAGGAGGGGGGCATTCTTTCAGGATCTGCCTCGAGCTACTCACGAGAGAGAGAGAGGAGGGAAGGAGGATGAGGAGAAGAGAGATGAGATTGAGAGAGAGAGAGACCTGGTTCATCGCAATCGGTATCTCGAGGGTCTGCTCCAGTACTACGTGCAACGCTTAAGCAAATATAAGGGCAGTTCCACGACTGGTTGGCCCGGTTTCGAGATAAACACAGTGAAGGCAGCACTATATCTCCTTCCAGTGGACACCGTCTCCAGATAACTGAAATACTATTGAGTGGGACGATAAACCCAGCAAATAATTTTCTATGGAAATGGTTAAAACAGTTTCTAGTTGATATCACCAAACCGACAATCGCGGCTTCTAAATCACAATACTTCCTAATGTTACATAATGCGCGTTGGTGCCGCCAACAATCATTATGATCGTCATGCAGATAGGTGTAGAACGCTGTCCTGAGGGTGCATTGTGTTTCCCAGTGTTCTGCTTTTCTCATCAACGTTAAGTGTATTTTCATTCATGGCCTACTCACTTAGCTCAGGCATGTCATTATGTTCATCCTTTTATTTAGAAAATACACGTAGAAGAAATTTAAAAAGGCCATGCCAATCTTTTAAATTGTTAACATATTTGTATTTAATATAAGAATAAAATAAATTCCCTGCTAATCATCAAGCATGTACGAGGGTTGTCCCAATAAATCGTAGTCATCATTTGGTAACATTTATGCGAAGATACAATGAAAAATCTTAAGCTATAAAGAAATACACAAATTGTATTCGTATATCACAGATCAAAGTCTTGATTTGTACGAGGATTTCTTTCAGGTTTATGCACCTTAAATGTTGTTTTATTGTTTTAGTATCACTAACTTTGGACACAATATGAAGAGAAAGTACAAGTCCGTACCTTGATAAAAACGAGGCCATATCACTAACAAGCAGAGTGAAGAATCCACGCAAAAGAACAACCACTAAAAGAGATGCAGTACACAGAGAAACCAACATCCAACAAAAACCTTACCATGGTCAAAATAAAAATACACATTAGGAAAACGAGGGAAATCCTAAATATGCACTGAAAATTAAAACTGCATGTATTAATGTTTGTGTCTTAAAACATCGTGGCCAGACTGTCAGAGTTTTCTGTGCAACTATGATATTCTTTTCGTGACAGAGACCAAACTAGATCAATTTTACCAAATAACTTTTCCAAATTATACTTTAATAATTAAACCAAGGACCCAAACGTATCATCGAAAATCAGGAGGAATTGGAGCCTTTGTGAAAGATGGTAACTAATGTCCCATATATAAGTTCTTAAATCTATTCATGACTATGTTTAATGAATCAGATTCTCCCTTTGTTTCCTTAGAAAAACCATCAGTCAAATATCTATTTTTTTTTATAAGTTAATTACTGAGCTCAAAATTATTTACCTCCAAAAAAACAGTTAAAAAGACGATTCTTTATCTAAAGGGAGGCTATTTTGTTTTTTTTTACAGCAAAACAGCCATCTTTTTATATGAAGTGTTGCAAAGTACTCTTTTCAGATGTTACTTTTTAATGAATCAGAAGTGAAATATGTTATGATGTTAATGTTTTGTGGTCATTTTCATTTCATTAATTCAGGTGTATTTATGTTAGAAAAGTATGCCTTAGTACTCCACTGTTTTGCCAAGAGAGAGTAATACGATATTAAAACGACATGAGTTATCTCCGGCATCATTCTCAGTTTAACCTACGCGAAAACCTGTCACAAGAAAAAAGCAAATACTGCAAAAAAAATTTAGTAATTTATTCACTAAATATCATAAGTAGTTTAATTAGGGATGGACTGGGATTTGCCGATTCTGTGCAGCGACATTTCTATCATAAGAAAATATTCTGTTTGGATGTATCATCTACATTCCACCTCTGTATTCAAGATTTGATAACAATGATGAACAAGAAATTCTTTAAAAAATCACGTTACAAACGCTTTATTTTTTGTTAACTTTGGACGTTATACTTTTCTGAACAATGTCCTTGTCATTTTTGTGTTGTCTGTAAAACCAATGAAAGATGTACACTTTCAGTACAACGCATAAGAAGTTAAAATTAAAAACGATTGTCTTCAAAAGTATTTTCAGTCATGTCTCATAGGGAAACTTGAGCACACGACAATGCTTGGCGTTAACTGAAATTTGAAAATAATAATAACAACAACAACAAACACACACACACACAAACACCATTTAATATACTCGTGGTTAAATGTATCTCCAATTTACAGCCCTAGAACATAAATTCACACATTAAGTATTCAGCGAAACTGAAATGATCAAAATATGGTTTATTTTTCATTTCATCTGATATTCATGTGATATTCATTTAAACCATGTTCCAAACAATAATGGACAATAAATTCGTCTTACTTTAAAGGATCAGTATCATTACCTGTGAAAACAGATACACGTAAGCTTAAATATAGTAACCTTTTATATTAAATTTCGCCTGTTGACTGCTTACGTCGAAGTTAGGGTCCTTTACAATACATATACATAGTACCGCCCCGCCAAGCCCCCAACCCCCTTCAACCAAAATTGTCTGCCAATGATCGTAAAGTGATAAGATGAACAATGTAACAAAAACAAGAACACTGTGAAGGTTATAAAATGGGTTACAAAACAATCTATACATGTATGCTTGTCATCTGAAGGGAAATGACTATAAAGTTGAGTACTATAAAATAAAGGACGCGTTAACGCAAACTTATTTGACGATGTTCTATTTGCATTAAAAAGTAATCAAGATGTAAGCACGTGCTTTCGTGTTTTGTTGGGTCAATTACGAGGACAAATGATGTTCAGGTCAATAAAAGAAGGTGTTTCATGTTTCAAGATCAAATGCCACGTATTAAATCAACAATAGGACTATGTGTTCATTTATGGCCACAGGTCCTTGACTGAGCAATGAGAGACATTAAGGAACAGTCTCCCACGAATAATCCCAACATGCAACATTTGTGATACTCGATTTTTTATGATTGTACTCTATGGTGTGTATGTTGAATTTTTCTGCTTTTCTTGTGATATCCAGGTTAACCATTATCAACAAACACTGCCATTTTCTTTTCTAAATAACAAATCCCTATAAGTATTTATAATACAATATCTACAAAAGATTAGGGGATTAAGTGCAAGAATTCCAACTAAAAGGACCTGCCTATTGTTTGGAATACCTCGGATATTTACTAACAAGGGAGACAATTTCCG
Organism: Sinonovacula constricta; assembly: GCA_007844125.1. Lineage (NCBI taxonomy): Eukaryota > Metazoa > Mollusca > Bivalvia > Cardiida > Solecurtidae > Sinonovacula > Sinonovacula constricta. Next base: position 50,427,088 of record CM017568.1, on the reverse strand, counting down.
TTTCACCAATGTACCCCATCAGTCCGGAGATTGGGTTTAGTTTAAAACCTTTGTCTTAATGGTCAATTAAGACATAAGTTCTCTATATTTATATTATTCAGAAAGTAAAAGCACCTAGATATCCTTGTCAAGGCACCTGTTCTCTATTAGTGAAAAAAAATGTCCCATTTATGTGTCACTAAAAGCTTTGCAGCTTCGTTCAAAATGATTTGCCCCAAAAAGTGTCGCTATGGAAACATAGTTCACATGCAAAACTTATATACAATAGTGTTCCGTTGTGTGAGTTTACATGCATTTATTCGTTTGAAAACAATCGTTTTCTGTGAAAAATCCACGTATTCTTACTAAGACGATTAGTTTATATGAAGAGGTCCCCAAAATTCTTCACTCGGAACATCTCGGTCATTTCAATGAAGCCTGGACTTGTCCAGATACGCCCGAGGAGTTCCGAATGCGATGTGATTATTAAACGGTTATCCCTTTCGACTGCCACTTCCTGGGCAGAACCATCTCTCGGTTGGGAGGAGTTAGTAACTATCTCGGGAAATATGTTCTCCAATTTTTATGACTGCTTCTATAAGTCATGGTTGAATTATTAGCAATTTTAATTGAAACTATATTAAAAAACAACAACGAAAAAAAACAAAAACAACAACAACAAAAAAAGACACACACACACAATCACACACACACTAGGTGACCACCAAAGTTGAAGAACTTCAATTATATCAAAAGAAGTCAAGAGGTGTTTCATCAAGTCAGTTAAATAGATGTGTAATCTTACATGAAGTTATGGGGATAAAAGAGTTCTATGTTTTTTATGAAACGTACCGAATTATGTGGAGATGTTAGTGAACGCCAACTGTTAAACGATGAACCAACAACCTGGAGTTGCCAGACTGTCAGAGATGTCTCGACACAAGACACACGGTTCGAACCTGAATTAATCTTCGTTATGAAGAAACTCCAGCTGGCTTGAATGTGGTTGAATTAGGGACCAGTCTATTTTGTCTTAAAGGTGGTATCCGACAGTTTGGACCAACAATATTATCATTATATATCTTAGTAAACCATTGTTATCTGAACAGATGTCGCAAAATGCTGTTTATCCGTGTCACATAATGCTGTTTATTGGTGTCCTATACCTGTCAAAAAGGTGAACCATAACGCCACAATCGTTATTACAAACTGTAGTTCCTCTCAGAGCCACGCTGCACAGTTAGCTATTTTTAAACCAAGAAAACCACGTGACCAGTAATGTTTAAGATCATCCACGTCATCTGCTGTGACGTCGATGTCTATATTTAGCAGGAATTCCAATCGTTCTCATTTGCAGATATTGTTACATATTTAAAAATTTAGGCACACTATTTGATACCACCTTTTCCCTACCAAACCTACCACGTAGTTTCCAAAGTGGCATAAACGCGGAATAAATGTTTGGATGCCATAGGATTTAAAGGCGGCATCCAACAGTTTGACTAAAATTATGTTCACGTAAACATCTTAATAAACTTTTGTTCATAAGTATTTATCGAACGGATAACACAAAATGCTGTTTATTGATGTCCTTCACCTGTCTGAAAAGTGTACAATTATGCCCGTCCTAATGTTTTTCCTATCTGAGCCACGTTGCACAGTTAGCTATTACTGAACTAAGAAAGCCACGTGACCACTTATTAAATAGCTTATCCACGTCATCGGCTATGACGTTAATGTCTATTTATAGCAGAAATCCCTGTCGTTTTTATTTATAGCTTTGAAAAGAACGAGAATTGTAAGTAATGATTAACGAGTTTTAATACCGCGAGATTGAGGTACTGCTGAAAATCTTCAAAGCTTAGACTTAAATATGTTGTTTTTTGTTGTTGTTTGTTGTTGTTTTTTTCCTACAGAAATTATGCACAAATACCCCAAACAGAGGTCATATAGCATTACATATATTAGATATAGCCAAACTTTACCTTTAAAGCAAATACCTTCTACGTATGATACAAATACATGAACTGTACGTCATATAGCTAGTGATATAATTGCGTGCGATGTGCAGAGAAACTGCGATTCATAAAGTTTAAATACTTGATCACAAAGTAATTATAATTACCGATATCATGTATTATTTCCCTCCAAGATTGGCGCAATCATGGAATAATAAAATGAACACAACAATATGTAGAGGTATGCGTATAAAATCCATTAAACCTCTGTAAATCTTAATTATCACAGCTGTTACTGGTTTCCTTACTTTTTTGAGGCCGAAACCACATTTATGTACGATGGAAACGGGCAGACTTAAGGCTGTCAACTTAAGCAAGCAATGTATTTTTTTCATTCACTATCACTTACAATGTCAAACGGGCAAAACTGAAATACTGTATTAAGTCAACATCATTATCATCAAAATCATCATCATCAGAACCACCATCATCATCAGAACCACCATCACCACCACCACCAGCATCATCATCTTCACCACCATCATCATCATCAGAACCACCATCATCATCGTCACCACCAACATCATCAACATTACCACCACCACAAATCGATATCATTTCTACTACAATCAAATCACTGATGGATTTACCAATAAATCGAATGATACAACACGTTACTTTTCCAGTAATGAACTGTGTAACAAAATACTAAATCAGTACTCGGTGTGTAATGCTGCCCCCCCCCCCCCCCCCCCCTCTGATTTCTTTAACCCACCGATCACCACACGGATGCTGATCGATTACGATCGAAGCTCTATTGAATCAGTCGGCCTACCATGGCATGGGCCTGACCTTGACTCCATATAAACCATACAGTTGTACATATGTACAGCCGTTCGATGTAATCATAGATGGGCGTGTCTATTACTAATTACATGTACATGTCTATCTTTTAAAGACTCTGTTAGGAAGATAACGTGTAAAATATCTTTAAATCGTTCAACTTACAGTTTGAATAAAGGTATTTACATAGCACTTATAAGAAAGAGAAGAGCATGCAAAGAATTGATAAACGTTAAAAATAGGCTACATCGATTCTAACTTACGTGTTTGTGGATGGCAGCTAGTGCAAGCTTAACTTCCTGTCAGAAATGTCCTTTTACACAACAGATGCAAGTCAACAAAGGCTCGGGTAATAGATTTTAAACTTGTACGCTTTTCCGTTTCACAGAATCCTAATTGTTTGTGTATACTTTTATTACGCTTTAAAAATGCAGCTACCAGGGCCTTGAAGTCTCTGCTGATGCTGGGAACGCGCGCCGAGATCGAGCAACAGCTTGGGATTGCTAGAATAGCTCGGAGCGCCAGACTCGTTCATGCATTTGTTATTATAAATACCCGATCGATCATATCGCTCAGTGAAACTATGAGGCAAAATTAACATCATTGACTCAAGACTATATAACTTACGGGACTATGAGCCATGGTTGCTGTTGTTTTTTAATCGATATACAGGACCAAGCAACCCGCTTTAAACGCTTATAAAGTACATGAAGTAAATGGGCCGCCATCGCTGACTGTGCATGTGATAAACGCTTAAACTATAGCTAGATCTATAGTGCTATAACTTCATGCGTGACTCATTAAACCGAGTTCAATTTCATGCCAATAGTGCAGATTCGGAACAAATGTTAGACCACCCCCGACTCAAATTATGTATTTTTTAATTTTTTCGGTAGCTTGAATGGCGGTGAACAGTATGTCTTATTATTTAGATACATACGATTTTTTTTTCTGTAAACGATTGACTAAGGGCCTTCTATGTTTAAAAGAACCACACACTTACTCCTTGGCTGGGTATCTCTTAAGAACGCCAGAACCATATCGTCTGTAATCAGATTGCTTTATTTTTCTGTTTAATTCACATGCAGTAAACGTGTAAAGTAATAAAACCCTCCCTTTCCGGAAGCATGCACACGCGTTTCCTTGTGCGACGAAACGCATTTTGCAGATCTGCAGTGTGTGTGTGTGTGGTGGGGTTTCGGTCGGGTTTTCAGTTGCTAGACACGACAGACTTAATTTGTATGGATTTTTGCCATGTAATATTGTTTTTAATTTTAACAAGCAACGTGCAATAATTGTGAAATGCACTGCAACGCGGGCTAAGCATAATGACAGAAGTTACAGCAGAAAATTATGCAAAAGGATCCATTCCTTACAATATCATAAAACATAAACTTTACAAGGTATTTTAATTGGAGTCATTGTTAAACATTTGTTTCGCTGAATTTTTTTCATAGAACAATATATATATATATATATATATATATATATATATATATATATATATATATATATATATATATATCAGACATGTGATATTGCCTTGGTCCCAAAGAGGGAGACTTATGCATCCAGAGAGGGAGATTGGGGTGCCAGGGAGGGAGATTTCCGAGAATGCGCGTTAAATTGACTGTCTGGCTGATTTCTGTTTGTAAAACAGCATTTTTTGTCTTTTTTATTAATAAAAATAGTAATTTCAGTGATAAAAATGTTCTTTACAATATTTTTAAATGAATTTTGGAATATATCTAGCATATTTTAGTTCACTATCTAGACATAAATTGTATGCTTTGGTTTTAAGAATGTGGCCTTCAAAAACAACATCCAAACATAGTGTTAACAAGTCAAGTTTCAACAGCACTTACTAATGAATTGAAAAAGGGTTTCCAAAGAAATAATGAGTATGCAAGGATAAAAATAATTTATATAATTTGTAAGTTAGTGACAAAAGAGTTTTGATAATTATAAAATATTAGTGGTAAACACATTGATACCATTACTGTTTAAACAAAGTTAAATGAATTTAGAAGACATTATACTAATCAAGAATAAATAGTAAAACAAGTGTTTGTCTATGACAAAGTGGTAAATAGATAATTGTCCAGATTGTTTTTACATATATAAACCACATACATATGTAAAAAAAGATAAATATTTTACATTAATTAAAGAATTCATCTTTTGACAATGTATGATGTAAAATGGTTTGAAACTACCAAAAGTTTAAAAAGTGTCCAAGGTTGGCATTTTATTTACTGTTCATGCACAAAATGAAATGGTATCAACTGTCACGAAAACCATTTACTATTTAAAATAAATGTATATTTGCAGGAAGAAGACAGAAATAACACTACTGTAAAGTAAAGAAACGTTTACTCCTCTTAAAAAGCTTAAGTCAAAGTAAGGTTTACATAATGTTGGGAAATGTTCACCATTTCTTAGATTTGATCTGTTCCAATGTTACTGTGACCCTTGCAGATTTTTCTCCTAATTCCCACCTCCGACATATTTCAGGGCTAGAAGCTTGTCTACATGTCTTATACAATGTGTTGTTTTGTGAGTGCCCATAATGTCCTAAATAATATGCAGTTAGCAAAGGGCCTTACAAAGAATCAAATTAAAATCAGTGATTGTTTTAGTAGCACAATTCACAAATATACATGTTGCAAGCTCTGTGTATTCAGCAGTGTTATTGTTTCAGACATTCATCTCTTTCATGCAAACTTGTTTTTATGTTAATTTCATATGCACATTATTACTTTAACATAATGTTTATTTCCAATCATTACACGCAACAAGTTCTTAGCATAGGTTTAGAACCTAAATTGGCGTTTCTTCTAGTCGGTTCATTTGGGATTGGGTCTGCTCATTTTGTTAAAAGACTCATCACTAATTTACTTTTACATTTGGCTTGCACGTAAATACCTTTGTACTGTGCGTTTTCAAATTTTAGTATATATTGCAATGCTCATTGGACTTTGTCATATATTCTTATTCATGAAAAAGAAACCACATTCGCTCGCTTCGTTTGCTCCCTTTGGTTTTTAATTCCATGATGAGACACTAACCTTAACATAGAAAAACTATACACAATCGTCTCGGTTTAAGAAAAAGAAAATCAATACTAGAGTAAGTTTTATGCGTACACACGAACGCATCAGTTTCAACATATGCAGTAGTCTTCTGACAAAATGGCGCTATGACGCGATGACGTCACACATATAATTAGCACTAGTTTGTTTTTTGTTTGTTTGTAAGGCACGTAGGCAGGTCAGTTGTAAAACGTTTTAGAATTATTCTGTCATGTAAGTTGCCTTCATTCCAGGGCATTAATGTCCATTTTTATACATTTTTACATGTTTTACGCCGTGTATTTAGAGTACCGACGTAAACGGAAATCGGGGTACTTTTTTGCAGTCAGGAGGTTTGTCAATCGCAATAGTAATGCTGGAAATTATAACCCTGGCTCGATAGAGAAAAAGACTGAAGACGTTCAGTCTAATTATTCGAAGCCTGCGTTTGGGTAAATACAAATTAATTCTCATATCACCCTTTTAACGGGTTATTGAACATTTAAAATTTCGAAGCTTTGTCCTTTGCCTTTGTTTGCCTGTGCGATTAGTTGTGTGAGAAAATAGAACATGTGACACTGATTGGGCATGATCTCCACCGTTCACTAAATGGGTGTGGTTATATAGTCAATCAAGGGATTACAGTTTGTGGCGGTTGCATTTTAACACCAGGAGGCGGGGTACGAATTTATCGTCGTGACCAATGAACACTTGGTAGGCTCAATGATTGGCAGTGATCTGTTCTGATTAGCTGCACACATACGCACGCAGATGCTGGTCGATTGCAGTGGGATATATTGCGTAATCAAATGATCGGCTGCTAGCTACTGTCTGGGGCAGTCTTTAGGAGGAATGAGATTAAGTCTGTCGGGAACATCAAAGCGGGAGAATTGATGTACTCAGCGTGAGGCGTGAGACAGACCCTTGATATCGGGAGTCTCCCGGCGAAATCGGGAAACATCACATGTCTGATATATATATATATATATATATATATATATATATATATATATATATATATACATAAATATGTATAACAACAGATCTAATTCCAAAGTTATATGTTATATATATAATATATAATACAGAACTTTGGGGAATTAGTATGTTGTTATGCATATTTATGCAATGCAACTTTTTTTTGTTCTATGAAAAAAAGTCAGTCGAAAACAAATGCCCATCTGGTATGACTGTATGAATGAAAGCATAACTTAGCAGTTTAATTATAATGTTGCATTTAATTTAGCTTTGATTTTTTTAGATTCTCAAACAAGGTCTTTGAGATGTTGACAAAATAAAAGACCTTTTATGGCTGGATTAAAAAGTTCTTGTTGATGTTTTTCCTTGAGACCACACAAACATCTCAGGAGAATGCAAGTGAAACTATCAAGCATATTGGGTGATGTTTTTTTTTGTTTGTTGGGTTTATTGTCCCACCAACAGTACTTCAGTTATCTGGAGAAAGTGTCTATTTGAAGCAGATATAGTGCTGCCATCACTGTGTATAGCATGCCGTAAACAGCTGGCATGATACCACACCCAGTCACATTATCCTGACAAGGGGCCACAAAGTCGTGCAACTACTCTTATAATTCCTTGAGCGTTAGCAAGGGAGCTATACCACTACCATTTTTAACGACTTTGGTATGTCGCGGTCCGGGACCTCCCATACCTGGAAGCTGATGCTCTACCGATTGCGCTTCCAGGTCCCGTCACATTGGGTGAAGATAAAAACATAAATTTTTAAAAGATTATACAATGCGACCCCACCTCCGTTAAGATGAAGGCATAATTCTATTTAAATATTTACATGTATGTGTCTTCAACATGACCATGAATCACAAAAAGTTATAACCATTTACTTGTGATTGACATGTGTGATTTTATGGTCCTTTGTTTAAAGTGATGTCAGTTTGCCTATATCTGATACACTCAACAACAATTTACCTCTTATCTGGGACTTTGTGGCATGCAGGGGCGGACCCAGTGAATGTTGGTTGGGCGGGGGTGGGGTATGACTTGTAGCCGGGTGTGAGGGAGAGAATTTGTAAGCAGTCTGCTTAGCTCAGTCGGTAGAGCAATTGACCTGTTAGCGAAGGGTCCCGGGTTCGAGTCCCGGACTGGCTGCAAAATTTTCTCCCTATGTTACAATGGCGCCCAACGTAAATGACCCACGGCTGTTGCGGTACAAGTGTTCGAGAAGTGCTTGTGAGTTGTATGTAGAGCATAGGGTCTGTGGAAATTCAAGGACGAATTTCAAGTTGCCTGGGGTGTATGTAGCCGGCTGAGAGGGAGAGAATGTGTAAGCGGTCCGGTTAGCTCAGTAGGTAGAGCATTCGCCCTGTTAGCGAAGGGTCCCAGGTTCGAGTCCCAGACTGGCTGCAAATTTTTCTCCCTGTTACATGACTCAAGATCCATTCAACTTTATTACAGTAAATACTACACTATATATTCACAGTATGGGACACCAACCTTGACCTGAGCAGTAAACAGACAAAATTTACTTTAAACGCTTATTATTTTTTATGCTTACATGTATGTGTTTTCACAACTCTACTCTTTTACCTAGTTGAAAGTGGAGGATGCATCACACCATGCCCCCGCCCATCCCTGAAAGCTTGGTAGTGGTCACTGCTAAAAAGAGATATCAACGTCAGAGATTACCCAAATTGTAATAGAAGGTGACCTCAAAAGTAAGAAAGTCACCTGGTTTTCTTTGATTAAAAATAGGTATCTCTGCAGCTAGACTCCGATAGGATTTACCTGTTTGCAATGACGTGTGAGGATTTATGCTTAATTGATCACACAGGTCCAAGGCATCAATGAACCAAATGTCATCATTGCCTGAAAAGGTCATGCTGTTAATTGACGCACTAGATCTGTGTGAACAGTGATGCATTAATCCTCACTCCTCATTGCAAATAGGTATTTCCTATCTGAGCCACGCTGCAGAGCTATTTTTAGATAAGTTTTGAGGTAACATTATATCCTCCACTGAGACATCAATATCTATTTCTAGCAGATACCTCTATCATGCTTATTTATATATTTGTGAAAAATGAAAATTAAGTATGTTCTGTTTAAGTATTTTCCAATTTGTACTATATACCAATACAGGCTGTGTTGAAGATTGTCTTTACCTAGACTAAAGTATGAGTTTATGCTGAAATTATGTCCATATTCCCCAAAGTAGTGGTAATATATCATTACTTGTATTTGATAAAGACAAACTTTCAAATACCACCTTTAAAGTATAAAAGGTCCTAAATGGTTGTATGTGTTTTCCATTTGATGGTAGCTTGCTAAATTTGTCAACGTCACATACTAAGTCTTAGCCATCTTCTTACACTGACTTGCCTGGACAAATTGTTGTAGACTGAACAGCTAATAGTGTAAATCCTGATCAGGCAGCTACCAGAAGAAACCTGGTCAACCGGAATCACCATTACTGACCCCTTAGCCCTGAGTGTTAGGAGGGGAGCCACTACTACCAACTTTAAAGTCTTTGGTTGGACCCGGCCGGGGTTTGAACCCACGACCTCCCGATCCGCAAGCCGACGATCTACCACCTGAGCTAATTGCGACCAGTCATCACACTGAAAAGCAGTCTTCAACTGCAAAAGCAACGCCTCTAAAAATATTTATTATAAAATAACATGATTTACATAAGTAATAACATGGTCACTAACATCTAATAATAGCAACTGTTTACTTAACATACAAAACTTTCAAATAAGGTCTAATAATAGATGCTACCAGATGCGACCAAACTAGACGCAGTTTAAAAATGAACTCCCAGATATTGTGTGCTACACACTTGTGATCTGAAGCTTAAAATCACGAGCGCGCCATTCTTTTTCGAACACGTACAGTAAGTTTTGACTGAATTGCTGACATGAAATAAATGGCCTTTGCCAAAGGCATATTAATGCATGCTCAGCAATCTATCTTCTTACATTAACTTGCCAAATACATGCTTAGCAATCTATCTTCTTACATTAACTTGCCAAATACATGCTTCAGCAATCTATCTTCTTACATTAACTTGCCAAATACATGCTTAGAAATATATCTTCTTACATTAACTTGCCAAATACCAGCTCAGCAATCTATCTTCTTACATCAACTTGCCAAGGTGCCTAGAAATAATGCTAGAGTCTTGGCCTTCATCCTGTGCCTTTTCAAATTTCGGTATATGTTGCAAAGCTCACAGGACTTTGTCATATATTCTTATTAGTGGCAAATAGTGTAGATATTTATCAGATTTATCAGTAGTGTAGATGGCTCCTCCTAAAAATCAGCCAATCTGAATTGACTCTATTTGTCAAGCTCATTCAACACATGCTGAGCAAGCTATGGGATTAAAATCATTAAAAGACTCCATGTCAGGACTGCTGCTTGTGGCTTACCTGCCATCCACACCATAGCAAATGATGGACTATAAAGAAAACCAACGCCTGTAAAGATTGTATTCAATGTTTACTGACCAATTGGTCCAATTGCATACATTTACAACACAGTCACAACACTGTTACTATTGCATGCATGACAACAGAAAGAAAAGAAGAAAAAAAGCATTTACAGTAAATTTAAATGAAGATTCATGTACATGTAAGTATGTCAGAAACTTTTCTATAAAAAAAGTCAGCTGTTATATGACATGTACCATTTTATCATACTGTAATTTTATTCATGTGAAATCAAAGCAAATGTCTATTGACAAGCTTGCTGATTATCTATCGGGATAACATTTTAAAGAAAACTAAGTGAATAATTATTCATCTGTAATGACGACAGAGGTAGAAATATAAGCCCTTCAAACCAGCCTCGCTGCTGGGTCAACTCTGTAGCGACAAGGTTTAAGCGGCTTCCAAAGTTGCGCTCTTAAGCACCAGTTACTGTGGTTGGTGTATAGATGCCATCTGATGGGTGACTGTTAGAGTGTGCCGGCCTGTGTTGCACATTCAACACTTATCTTTAGATTGTGCTAAGAAAGAATAGTTGGCATGTTTATCAAGTATACATGAACAGTTTAAAGTTCAAACACGACCTATTTTCATTCCAATGATATACTAAGGGAGGCAACTGTATTACACAAACAAAAATGTATTTGTATGACTGATATAGTTATCTCCCTTATGTCAGTTTGAGATTCGACCAAGAAAACAACATCACATAATCTAGTTAATTTTCAAGGTGTCATTTGAAGCAAGGTCTATATGAAAGACATGAATAATTGCTTAGTAGATTATAATGAAATCTAACAAAAAGGGTGTAATGTGAAAACATAGTGCAAATAAATAACTGCTATACTATTATTTGTAATAGGAAAAGCAACAACCAGATATTTCTAGTGGTTTAATGAAAAAACAAGCCATGAGTTGTAACATATTGTTTTATGTTATGCTCTTTTTACAGTTTGCTGATGCTTTTGTAATTTTGATAAAAACTATTAGGTAGCTTAAAATGGGTTATTTAAACATGCTTAAATGAATGCTCCCTAAATAGGGTTTTACTGTCAAATGATAATAAAAGCAAAATATTTCAGATAGAAATTGAAAGATACTCTCCAAGGGAGAAACAAGAAATACAAGTCCGACCAACAATCGTTCAATCATCCAGCTAAAGAGTACATTTGAAACAGAAATAGTGCTGGCGTAACTCTGATTAAAGAATGCCTCACCCAAAAAGGCAATTCTTTCACGGGGACGATCATTCCTGAAATGTAATTCTAACACAGGGAAGATCATTCCTGAAATGTAATTCTAACACAGGGAAGATCATTCCTGAAATGTAATTCTTCTAACACAAGGACGATCATTCCCGAATTGTAATTCTAACACAGGGAAGATCATTCCTGAATTGTGATTCTAACACAGGGACGATCATACCTGAATTGTGATTCTAACACAGGGACGACAGTTCCTGAAACATAATTCTGACACAGGGACGATCATTCCTGAAACGTAATTCTAACACAGGGACGATCATTCCTGAAATGTAATTCTAACACAAGGACGATCATTCCTGAAATGTAATTCTAACACAGGGACGATCATTCCTGAATTGTGATTCTAACACAGGGACGATCATTCCTGAAATGTAATTCTAACACAAGAACGATCATTCCTGAAACGTAATTTTGACACAGGGACGATCATTCCTGAAATGTAATTCTAACACAGGAACAATCATTCCTGAAATGTAATTCTGACACAGGGACGATCTTTCCTGAAACTTAATTCTAACACAGGAACAATCATTCCTGAAATGTAATTCTAACACAGGAACAATCATTCCTGAAATGTAATTCTGACACAGGGACGATCTTTCCTGAAACGTAATTCTAACACAGGAACAATCATTCCTGAAATGTAATTCTAACACAGGAACAATCATTCCTGAAATGTAATTCTGACACAGGGACGATCTTTCCTGAAACGTAATTCTAACACAGGAACAATCATTCCTGAAATGTAATTCTAACACAGGAACAATCATTCCTGAAATGTAATTCTGACACAGGGACGATCTTTCCTGAAATGTAATTCTAACACAGGGACGATCATTCCTGAAATGTAATTCTGACACAGGGACGATCTTTCCTGAAATGTAATTCTAACACAGGGACGATCATTCCTGAAATGTAATTCTGACACAGGGACGATCTTTCCTGAAATGTAATTCTAATACAAGGACGATCATTCCTGAATTGTGATTCTAACACAGGGACGATCATTCCTGAAATGTAATTCTAACACAGGGACGATCATTCCTGAAATGTAATTCTGACACAGGGACGATCTTTCCTGAAATGTAATTCTAATACAGGGACAATCATTCCTGAATTGTGATTCTGACACAGGGACGATCATTTCCTGACACAGTCCTTACAACATTAGTGATAGCAAGCGGGCTACACCAGGTCCAATTTCAAGACGTCAGCTTGGAAGCTTGGAACTGTGTTGTGTCTCAAAGAAATAATTTATAATTCTTGCATTGAAAAACCCAAACAAAGCAATTGAACGGATAAAACAAAAGCAAATACTGTTTATTCTGCCATTTTGCAAAGCCATCATAAAAAAAAATGCAAAATACAAAAAATGATCATGTTACAATTGACAAGCAGTCATGAGGTTCGACATAAATAAATAGATGGAGAATGAGATATATCTGCTGAGAATTGAATAATTAATTATACAATGACATACATACAAAAAAAAAGCCTTCAAATTTTACTACTTAATCAGAAGCAGAACAACACCAATACATAAAGAAGAAGCTATAGAAGACATTAACAACATTTATCCTAGAAGCAGAAATTACAACATTGTAACATTTGAACATGGAAGAAAAGTATGAATGTCAACAAATACTAATATGTTTACTCGAGTACTTCGTCACTTAACCAACAACGCAGAATGTTCTCCCTGCTGAAACAATAACAAAAACTGCTGGTGTTACCTTGCAGTTTGTAAAATACGTTACCTCCTATGACTCATTACCAGACTATGATACATCACCATTCTTGGCTTACGTTGCCGTCCTTTGACTTATTACCAGACTATGAGACATTATCATCCTAGGCTTACGTTACCGTCCTATGACTCATTGCCAGACAATGATACATTACCATCCTTGGCTTACGTTACCGTCCTATGACGAATTACCATACTATGAGACATTACCATTCTTGGCTTAGGTTACCGTTCTATGACTCATTGCCAGACTATGGGATATTACCATCCTTGGCTTACGTTACCATCTTATGACGCATTACCAGACTATGGGATATTACCATCCTTGGCTTACGTTACCATCCTATGACGAATTACCAGACTATGGGATATTACCATCCTTGGCTTACGTTACCGTCCTATGACGAATTACCAGACTATGGGATATTACCATTCTTGGCTTACGTTACTGTTCTATGACCAATTACCAGACTATGAGACATTACCATTCTTGGCTTACGTTTGTAATATTCTAAGATAAAAAATATTTAATGGTTATTGATGGCTTTTGATATTTTGAAGTAATTAAAAAAAAATGAAACTCAATAAAACCCCACAAACTCATATATAGTGTTTTCACATGTTCCATTTTAAATGAATATCTTTGAGGCAACCATGTTGAGATTTAGGAAAAAGCATATAATGTCTTTTTTCTACCAAATACTCTGCAAGTAATTTTAGTACACGAGTAACAGACATCTGATCAAGTACTCAAGAAACTGAGTACTTGTTGAAATCCTTAAAGAAAAGGGCTATTTGGTTGTAAAAAATGTAATTTTCTTGATGTTTAAGGTGGTCATTTGTCTTTACACTTTTTCCATGTCTGTTAAAAATTCTACAAAACAAATAACCAAAGGACTGCTCCATGTTATACACAGATGGATCACAAAAGCATTTAAAACACAAAAAGTACCAACATATACAGGTACTACCATATAAAGCCCTTTCTGTCATACTTATCAGAATAAGTTCTAATTATTCAGGTACTGTATTCCCAGTAATGAGTTTTATAAATTGTAGTCACAATTTTAAGATGAAGAGTCAGTTATTGCAAGACTGGCATTGTTTTCAGGGCAAAATATGTGATACATATATATGCTTCTTCCAGATAACTTTAATGGACAAAACTGACACAAATTTATTTGAAACTTTCATTGCAAAAATATTTTTATAAAATATTTATTGTGTATTAAACAGATATAATTCGGTCTGAATCTTGTTTATATTATTTTACTTCAAAATGTCATGTTTGTTGATAGTTTCAATGTTGGAAAATGGCTAAAAATAACTAGGTTACACTGTTTGTTAATAGAGGTTATGTTGGCAAACAGCTATACAAAGTTATGTTAAACTGTTTACTGTCTTTACATATATTTTTTTTCATCTTGCATCTTTATGTTAACTAGCAGATTACAACAGGTTTACCTTTACCAAATGTATCAAACAGGTTCCATGTATGGTAGAAATGACTGTATGGACTATGTTTTTAAGTTTTGTGACCTAGAAACAGGTGTGGGATAAAATCATCCCGGACAAAATCCCTTCTGACCACCTATGCTAAAATGACCAAAAGGGACAAAATCCCTTCTGACCACCTATGCTAAAATGACCAAAAGAGACAAAATCCCTTCTGACCACCTATGCTAAAATGACCAAAAGAGACAAAATCCCTTCTGACCACCTATGCTAAAATGACCAAAAGGGACAAAATCCCTTCTGACCACCTATGCTAAAATGACCAAAAGGGACAAAATCCCTTCTGACCACCTATGCTAAAATGACCAAAAGGGTTTTTGTCCACTGAGGCAGGGGGATTTGTCCAGCCCTGCCTAGAAACATATTGCACATGAACAAAACATGACACAGCAGTACTAGGGTCAAGAGCAACAAGCACATGAAGCTATGTGCCAATAAATAAACTGAACAGTGTTTTATAAATATGGCCACCAAATAATTAAGACAAAGAGTTATTACACTGATGCACTGTTCCAATAAAAAGATCAAATGGGGAAGAATGCAAAAAAGAATCTAATGAATTTTCTCTCACTTAAATTAAGGAATTTCCTAAAATCTTAAAATATTTCTCTAAGATATGAGAACATTTCTTAAGTTCTATTTATAAAAGTAGTGACCGTAAGAAAAAATTTAAAATCGAAAGAAATTTTTAAAAAATAAAAAATAAGGAAATTCCATTACTTTATATTCTTTATAGGTATGAGGTCAGACCATTATCTGGGGAGAAACATGTGAAAAATATCAAAGCAAATGGAATTCAGAGAAAAATAAGGTCTTGTGGGCCTAACTGATCAATTTCAGGTAAATTCTCATGTTGTTTTCTCACAAACTAGACTAGATAGAATCGTTTTCATAAATAATCACAAAACAAGAAAAATAATCACTTATGTGAAAGAAAAAAAATTAAAATTGTCCATGAAAAGCCATTTGTATACTTAATTGGATAAAAAAAATCATCATAAAACATCAAGAATTTATTGAATAAAGCATGCTAGTCAAAATAATGTTTTGTGCCATTAAAGCTTTACATTTGTTTGAAGCCCTGTTGATTTTACAAGTTGTTTTTTTATTTCTGTTTGGAAAGTTTGATGTATGTCAAAGAATTCCGACAGTTTAAGTGTATCCTAAAAGTTTTACATTCAAATGTTGTTAACAATAGCAAGACTGATTTGTTTGAAAGTTTTACACACAATGCCAACAGTTTAATTGTATCCTAAAAGTTTTACATTCAAATGGTGTTAACAATAGCAAGACTAATTTGTTTGAAAGTTTTACACAAAAAACACAACATCATACTCTTAATGAGCCTAAATCATCTTAATACACTCAACTCTCCTTTAGGATTCTTCCTTATTGCCTTGTGACCACTTATTAAGCCCCAATGTTCCCTACTGCCCGCTGGCCCCAGTGTCTTCTTGACTCTTCAGATATTCCTTGTACTTTTTCTCTTGGGCATCATATAACTTTGCCAATTTTTTCAAAGCTGACTTGGCCAACTCCTTGCCGTCGGCATCGTGGGTTGGTATTCCCTGGAAAATCAAAGAGATGATTGCTTGTTGTGTCTTCCTTGCTGGTATCTTTTTGTGTGTATTTTTTGATACAATGTATTAAATTATGGTCAAAAAGGCAAACTCTAGCTATGATTGGTTGCCAAAGGTCCCTGATGATTGTCCGGATGGAACCGCTGGTACACTGCAGGTTAGCTGGAAGACCTCTACACATGAAAGTTTTAAGTCCTGACTGGGATTTGAACCCATACAGTAATGGACTGAGGAAGTATAGGTATTACAAGGCCACAGATCTGCTTTCTTGGCCATGAGTGGTCTGCTTTGCAATTGTTTTTTTTGTTGTTTTTTTTTGTTTTTCAGATTCGCTGCAACCAATTCGAGTCACTATAGCGATATTTTGAGTTTACAATATACATTTCAGCAACTAAATTATGGTCTTTAGGCAAGGTCTGGCTATTATTGGGTGGGGAAGACTCCATGGGTGGGGAAGACTCCAGACAAATCTCTTGGTAGGTCAGCTTGAGTACCTTGCATACACATTACATTAATAGGATCCGAACCCACATAGTAAGAGGATAAAGCAGCCGCAGGAATTAAGATATTGGCATCTCTACCATTTCACCATATTTAGGGATTTAAAACCACAGTAATCTCAGTTAATCCATATAAGGTATAAAGTTGCTCCTTTTAAGCTGAACATTGTAGAATGAAGGTTTTACGAGGTTATTTATCTCTTTGCTCAATACTATCTCTGTCTACCAAGAGCTTTGACAAAGGTTTATGCAAGCTCAGAGCACTTGGAAGTAGCTCTTTTATTTCAAAAATCACAAACAAAAGTAATGATATTATGCCCCTGCAAGCCATTTTCAATGTATAAGCTTACCCGTTCATCAAACTTGGAGTACTTGTCAGTCTCCTTGATAAAGAGTTCCGATGGTGGGATACGCTTTCTGGGCCTCCTTGGCAGCCTTCTCAGCATCAGCCTTCTGCTTCTTCAGTTCCTTCTCTTTACGCTTTGCTTCTTCTTGCTGCAATACAAACATTGTTAGCTTTTGTCATATTGTAACAAACATAGGCAAATTTGCAGCCATTTCAATAAAAAAAAGAAGCAGGGACCCTTCACTAACTGGACGAATGCTCTACTGACTGAACTGTCATGGAAGCTTGCATATCTTCTCCACAATAACCAAGCTACACTTCTTTTTAAAAATAGTTTGCTTGATATGAAAATATAATTCCGAATATCAAAACGTTCACTATTGAACATCTAGCTGCCTACCTTGTTGATTGTCTATTCCAAAAATATTGACCCTGTGCCAGTTGTCAAATGTTTAAAATTCCAAATCAGACAACTGCTTCTTGTGGACAATAATTTGCTGCTAGCTTACTGTACCTTTGATAACTGCCCCATGGTAAACAAAGATTTATTCTAAAATAAACATGAAAAATTTAACACCTCAGCTGTTGCTTCCCCACCCCACCCCCCAATTTTTCATGTTCAATATGGAATTATTATTAATTAGTATCCTGTCCCAAATTGGACAAAGGGGACCATAATAGTGAAATTTAGAGGCATAATCCTATATGGGAGCTTTCTAAGGGTGCAATGTCAAAACTGTATTCACTCATTAATCAGTTTAAAATAACACTAAATATATCAGTCACCTTGAGTTTCTCCTCCCTCTCTCTCAATAGTGTCTCCCTATCCACCAGTTTAATGACAGGAGCCTGCCCCTCATGGTCCTCCAACCTCACGCCCAGGTTGGGTAAAACATCATCACGGATCTGGTCACAGATCTTCAACACGTCTGTCACTGTGAAATGGAGCAGAGAAACTTCAATGCACAAGATATTGATACATTTTCTATGAATATAAAATGTAGAATTGAATCTGCCTTTATGCATTAACATCCAATTTTATGCGAAAGTGTATTGTTTTAAACAATATTTGAGTCACTTGAAACATTTATAGTGCTACGTCCACACTTGAAGTAAGTCTCACACAAACACAGTGAAATTTTTTTGAGTAACCAGTTACTGAACAATCATCATACATGTCAGATAAGATAAATCATGCAAGTCACCCCCAGCAGAAGCCATTAACAAAAGGGGTAGTGTCAGGAACTTGTTTTGCCACTGACTCCTCATGAGTTTGATTTATAGTTGGGGCAATGGACAAGATATGAGCTCTGACCTAAACTGTGCTAGTGGTTCTTCCTGGACATTGCCCTGAGTCTTCCTCATCTAACAAAGCTGGACATTGGCTTAACGACCATATATAATTAAGTCTGATGTCTGTCTGGTTGTGTGTCTGAACCTGGTGTTGGTTTTCTACTGTGTTTTTCCCAGTTTCTGTGGTTGGCAGCAGGTGGCTTACACTCACTCTCTTTACAACTCTGTTAAGGGCATCAATGCTGGACAGATTGCACACCTTTTTATGATTTAATAAAAATTAAATGTTACCTCAGTAGAAGTTTCAGACTTTGAAATTTATTGACATTGGATTGACTCAAATTCCTCCAACATTTTGGGTTAATGTTTAAATGTGCCATCAATTGGCACACAATTATATGTGTGTGTACCTTTCTGTTCCCTGGCCACCTTCCTGATGTCCTCTCTAAACGTGGCAAATGCTGTCAGGTAGGGCATCACTGTGTCTTCAATCTGAGTGCAAAGCAAAGAAACATCTCACAAACAATCTTTCTTATATGAAACTAGATTATAATATATGTTTAAGTTTAATTGGTTTATTTCCCCAGCAACAGCATTTCAGTTATCAGGAGACAGTGTCCACTTGAAGCAGATATTGTGCTGCATACACTTTGTATAGCATGTCATGAACACCTGGCATGATACTACGCCCAGTCACATTATCCTGACAGTGAGCAAGCCAGTCATGGAACTAACCCTATATTTCTTGAGCATTAGCAAGGGAGCTATATCACTACCACTTTTAACGACTCTGGTATGTCGTGGCTCAGGACCGAACTTGGGGCCTCCTGTACCTGGAGGCAATGCTCTAACTATTGCACTACCAGGTCCTGTATATAATAATATCTTATGGCTTGGAGGTTAATAGCAGGCAATGTTATCCTATGATTACATGCCCCATTAGACAGTACTAGTGCTATTATCCTCCATGTTGAAGGATAACTTTTTAATAATATACTGAAAATCTAGTGTTTTAATAAAGTAAGCGCCAAACCCTTAACAAGTGCTCATAGTCAGAGATAAGATTATATCAGCACTCAGTTTTAATTTCCATGCTATGATATATCAAATGATATAACAGATGGTCATAACCGGTTGTCAAATGGTTTGTATATGGAAACTTTAAATGGGAATGTTCAAATGAACTATAATAAATAATAATGCTGCCTTCAGTGTATTAATGCCTTGATATAATAATATATTATCTATACACTGGGCCGAACATATGGTTAACTTTCATTAAAAACGAAGCTTAAGCAGGGACGGTAAACAATCCATTTTTTACAATTTGCTATAGAGAAGATGCTCTACTTACTGTGATACAAGAGTCAATGATAAACATGCTATATAGAATTAAACCATTACATTGCTTATAAACATATATCCAACCAATGATATAGAACAGTTGCAATCTTGTTTGTTTTTTTGGTTTTGGGGGTTTTACGGCACACCGACAATTGATAGGTCATATGGCGCAGAAGTTGCAATCATGCTTTCTAAGGTTTATAAGAATTGGGAAGTAAAGACATGCTGTATTACTGAATTCATCTCAATTAAACTTTCAAAAAGAATTATGACTTCTTTTGTTATTTCCTTTCATTTTTTGTATTGAATTTAAATGTCTGAATATTTCTTTCAATTTAGCTTTTTCTTTCAAGACTTTTGTTTCAAAACTTGTATTATTTAATCAGAATCTCTTGCAAGCTTTAAATTTACTGAGAACTTTTTTTAATTAACTGCAACAAACTGTTGGCTATAGATTGAATCAAACTTTATAAGCATGAAACTAAACCATTCAACTTAAAAAGTAACTGAAACCAAGGGAGTTAACTCACATTGACGGCCCCTTGTCCTTCTGTCTGAGTAGAGAACCAGTCGTCCCCTGACACAGCTCCAAATATCTGAATGTGAAAAAGTAAAAGTTAAATAAAGTATAGTGGAAATTAATGTATCCAAACTAAATTCTGTAAAATTATATTCAATTTTAAAGATAATGTTATATACTATAAAAGATATTGAAAATTTTAATGTGGCCTTATCTGGCTTTACAGTGAAAGGTTAAAGGGTTGGGGGAGGGTAGTCGGGGGTGGGGCTGATTTCCCTGGTTGAACACAGTCTCAAGCTGCAGTGGTATCAGAGAAGGGGTGGAGTTTTAGAGTAATGCTGACAAGTGTGTCTGATTTACAACTTTTCTCCATATGACATCCCTGTGTTCAGTACACAAATCAAATGGTTTATGACCCTTCTCACAGGAAGGTGTTATCTTGGGAGGTGCCTTTAAGAAAATTTTCATGCCTTGCATTGTATTTATATATTTTTGTCCTTAATAACATGGTATATTTTATTTTATAAAACATGTGTAATTATAATTTTTATTTATTATTTGGTTAAAGAGAAAAATAATAACAGATTGCTCATTAGTATGTAATGTCTGTTAAATAAATGTACAATAAAACATATCAATAGTATTGGTCCTGAGTCTTCATGAGTGCCAGATTTGACAATGCAATCATAATAACAAAAGTCTGATTCTGAAACAAAGAATTTCCACTTAACATATATTCATTACC
Source organism: Sinonovacula constricta (assembly GCA_007844125.1). Classification (NCBI taxonomy): domain Eukaryota; kingdom Metazoa; phylum Mollusca; class Bivalvia; order Cardiida; family Solecurtidae; genus Sinonovacula; species Sinonovacula constricta. The sequence continues at coordinate 50,405,916 of CM017568.1, read as the reverse complement.
TTGAACATTTTGAGTATATAAGCCCCAATGTTTTCCAGCAGAACTTTGATAGGTCGTCGGGATGATGTTCGGACCTCAGACACGTAGATATTACAGGCCTTGATCAGCTCACGCATGCTGTCCAGGGACGTCTTCGTGTCAATGGAGTCTGTGAGGGGTACAGATAAGGGAGGTAAAATGTTTGTAACAGTTACTGAACATATTTAACTACCGGTATGTAAATTGAAACTTAACAAAGACTATTTTGTTCAAGACCACCAAAACGTGTTGTGTGTACAATATTTCTCAAGTTATCAGCCTTATGGCCATAGTCTAGGGTGTCCTGGGGAAGCCTAGGCTCCCAAATTGGAACCTGCCCATTTCTATCTATGGCACAATCAGGATGAGGCCAAGAGGCATTATGACAGCTGAGACAGTCCAAAATCGTGTTTTATCTGATCTGCTGGGTTTTGAGAAAACACATCATTTTTTCCCTTTTTTGCAAATAAGAGTATTATACATGCTGTACATTATAAAGGTTTTGTTGCACCCTATGCTGAGCAGACTCAAATTTGTAACTTCTGGCTGAGACGAGAACTTTCATGTAGGGAGATTTTCAAGCTGACCTGAAGTGTGCCGGAATGTATGTCTGGAGTCTTCCTCCACCAATATGTAGCTGGACATGATCAATATGACCACAAGTGTGTTGGGGCAATATAACAAGTATCAGTAACAAAACAAGCACAAGATTTGTTGCTTTTTCCTCTTTAATTAATAAAATGCATACTTCAAAAGTTAAATGTAAAGCTATCAAACATACCGCAAAGAGCATCATGAACTGCCTCCCTGGTCACAGAAAATCTGAAATACAGACAAAAAGATAATTTAAACCTTCATTTTAAGATATGAACCCCAATGAGCATTGTCAAGAAATTGATGGAGCATTATTTTATTCTAAGAAATATTATATAACAGCAATTTATTTCCAGATTTAAAGCATGTGTTACCATGTTAAACTTGAGATATTCATATTTGAAGATAGTAGCACCAATGCTTGGAAAATGAAGAAAATGAAGAAGATACCTGCATTACAAACAATTAGCTTTTTTTATAAATATTGCTTAAGAATGTCTAAATATATGATTTTACAGTGTACTTTCATCAACTTTATGAAAATAATAATGCAAAAAGTAAAACAGATTAATCTTTTTAAATTTTCAGTACCACATATGCTTCAAAAAGAACTATGGCAATAGTCCTAATACTAAAACCATGTACTATTATTTCCTTTCTTAAATATTGGTTTTAGTTCAATCAAAAAAGAATTAATATTTCATATCTACAAAATTTGAGAAAATGAATGACTGAATTACAGGAGATTTTGCCATGGATATTTCTTTTTATAACTTATTTAACAAAATAGGTGTCAGCTTTCCAATTATCGAAAATTGGCCAAAAATACTTTTGATTCAATATTTATTCAACATCTTGAAATCTAAATTTCTATTAAAGAAAAGAACACTATAGTAAGCCATCTAAGATTTGTCTCACACTAAATAATTAATTGTAAATTAAAAAAACACTTCTGAAGTTGATTTATGCAGGAAATAACTAAAATTGATTACTTTTGGTCAAAATCGAAAACTAGAATAGAACATTTGAAATCAGAAATACTGTGTATAGTAAAACTGATGCCAGAAGACCATTTTGATTGTTTGAGTGGGATTGTTTAGTGAGATAATGATAGTTGTGTTACTGAGTGACAATAAACACATAACTGTTCGGTAACTGATTACGACATAATTAAAGAAACATTTGACCAAACAAGCTGACCGCTGGCTGAAGAAGACATGTGACCGCTGTTTAGGCTGCAATTTAACCAGAAGAGAGGACCTGATCTAACAGCATACATCATGGTGACCGCTCTTAACACATGACAGGTAGCACAAGTTCACCTTTACTATAAGCAATCATTACACTTAGGCCATCAGTCACCAAACATTCTGAAACCTACGACTTAAGCCAAAGTCTCAATTTTCATAATTTTAAGCTGAAAATAGCAAAGTTAAAGTGTCATGCGAAAATACAGACACATAGCTAAATACATAATGAAGATATTTTGGATTGAAATCCATGACTTGAGCAATTCTAACTTAAGAATGACTCTTACTATGCCGATATATAGAAAACTGGTACATTACAAGGCTCCTTGATCAGTACAGGCCTTCCATAAAGACAATATTCATAAAAGTGCAGGTCTTGCATATACACAATATCCATAAACATACAGATCTTCCATATAGACAATACCCATAAATGTACTGGTCTTCCATATAGACAATATCCATAAACATACAGGTCTTCCATATACACAATATCCATAAATGTACAGGTCTTCCATATAGACAATATCCATAAACATACAGATCTTCCATATAGACAATATCCATAAACATACAGGTCTTCCATATAGACAATATCCATAAACGTACAGGTCTTCCATATAGACAATATCCATAAACGTACAGGTCTTCCATATAGACAATATCCATAAACATACAGGTCTTCCATATAGACAATATCTATAAACATACAGGACTTCCATATAGACAATACCCATAAACATACAGGTCTTCCATTTAGACAATATACATAAACGTACAGGCCTTCCATATAGACAATATCATTAAACATACAGGCCTTCCATATAGACAATACTCATAAACGTACAGGTCTTCCATATAGACAATATCCATAAACATACAGATCTTCCATATAGATAATATCCATAAACATACAGGCCTTCAATAGACAATATCTATAAACATACAGGCCTTCCATATAGACAATATCCATAAATATACAGATCTTCCATATAGACAATATCCATAAACGTACAGGTCTTCCATATAGATAATATCCATAAACGTACAGGTCTTCCATATAGACAATATCCATAAACGTACAGGTCTTCCATATAGACAATATCCATAAACATACAGATCTTCCATATAGATAATATCCATAAACATACAGGCCTTCAATAGACAATATGTATAAACATACAGGCCTTCCATATAGACAATATCCATAAATATACAGATCTTCCATATAGACAATATCCATAAATGTACAGGTCTTCCATATAGACAATATCCATAAACATACAGGTCTTCCATATAGACAATATCCATAAACATACAGATCTTCCATATAGATAATATCCATAAACATACAGGCCTTCAATAGACAATATCTATAAACATACAGGCCTTCCATATAGACAATATCCATAAATATACAGGTCTTCCATATAGACAATATCCATAAACGTACAGGTCTTCCATATAGACAATATCCATAAACGTACAGGTCTTCCATATAGACAATATCCATAAACATACAGATCTTCCATATAGATAATATCCATAAACATACAGGCCTTCAATAGACAATATCTATAAACACACAGGCCTTCCATATAGACAATATCCATAAATATACAGATCTTCCATATAGACAATATCCATAAATGTACAGGTCTTCCATATAGATAATATCCATAAATATACAGATCTTCCATATAGACAATATCCATAAACGTACAGGCCTTCCATATAGACAATATCCATAAATATACAGATCTTCCATATAGACAATATCCATAAACGTACAGGTCTTCCATATAGACAATATCCATAAACGTACAGGCCTTCCATATAGACAATATCCATAAATATACAGATCTTCCATATAGACAATATCCATAAATATACAGATCTTCCATATAGACAATATCCATAAACGTACAGGCCTTCCATATAGACAATATCCATAAATATACAGATCTTCCATATAGACAATATCCATAAACGTACAGGTCTTCCATAAAGATAATATCCATAAATGTACAGGTCTTCCATATAGACAATATCCATAAATGTACAGGTCTTCCAAAAAAACAATATCCATAAACGTACAGATCTTCCATATAGATAATATCCATAAACGTACAGGTCTTCCATATAGATAATATCCATAAACGTACAGGTCTTCCATATAGACAATATCCATAAATGTACAGGTCTTCCATAAAAACAATATCCATAAATATACAGATCTTCCATATAGATAATATCCATAAACGTACAGGTCTTCCATATAGACAATATTTATAATTGTGTGTGAATTAGACCTCATCTTTTTCACATCCCTTAAACTATTACCTACTGCACAACTTTTTTTCCTTACCTTGGCAGTAGACTCTGGTAGTGAAAAGATTAATATACCTGTACAACACAAATATGTAATAAGAAATCCTACATATCTCTAACACCAGGGTGCAAGGTGTCTGTTTGCTTACTTGTTGTTGAGGGCCAGCTCCTCTGCAGCCCACTTGTCAAAGGCGGCCACACCCGAACTAGGGGAGTTCCTCTTGACGTCCTTCACCATCAGGAAAAACTCCTGCAGGATAGATGGAGATATCAAGTAAGGTGTTGTGAACACAGCCTGCCTATGCCACATACCGTAAAAACCCTAAGTCTTCGGCCACCCTAAGTCTTCGGCCACGGTCAATTTTTTTTTGAACCAATTATTTAAATGACCCTAAGTTTTCGGCCACTAAAATTCGGCAATTTTTTCTGTGACCCTAAGTCTCCGGCCACCATTTTCAACCAGCCAGTATTTTTCTTTTTCTCAAAAATACATCCAATAGAAACAGCATTACTAAACTCTAGCCATTCAATTCATCGAAAAGAAGATTATTTGCTTTAAAAGCGTTATACAAACGTCTGATTGGGTGACGGGCGTACACATTAATTATGATAATTAGCCCCAATCTTATAATTAAATTCAAATTAATTCAAAATCAATCGACTTTGACTTTAACATAATCAATCAGTTGTAAGAAACAAACAACAAAGTGTGAAATGTTTATTGAATGATGAACAAAAGCATGTAAGAGTAGGTGTTAACAAACACAGTAGCCTCGTATTAAACTTGGCCGATGTTTAACACTTTCGAGTCCGCAGTTTCAGTTGAGAATATTTGATCTCGCCGTCGCATAAGACTAAATCAACCGGCATTCTATCAACATTTATTCTAATCTTAGGAAATACAGTAAGTTTCGTTACGCATTTGAATTCATAAACCACATGTATACTGTACCAATTTTCGGATAGTCGGCAACGCGGACAAACCCTAAGTTTTCGGCCACATTTTTCATAATTATTTTTTTGTAACCCTAAGTTTTCGGCCAATAAAAAAAATAATTATTTAAAGCTGGCCGAAGACTTAGGGTTTTTACGGTAAGTAACATATAATTAGGAACAATTCCCGCAGGATAGATGGAGATATCACGTGAGAAGTTGCGAACATGGCACACTAGTGCCACATAAGAAACATACAATTAGTAACAACTCCTGCAGGATAGATGGAGATATCACGTGAGAAGTTGCGAACATGGCACACTAGTGCCACATAAGAAACATACAATTAGTAACAACTCCTGCAGGATAGATGGAGATATCACGTGAGAAGTTGCGAACATGGCACACTAGTGCCACATAAGAAACATACAATTAGTAACAACTCCTGCAGGATAGATGGAGATATCACGTGAGAAGTTGCGAACATGGCACAGTAACAACTCCTGCCGGAACAGTGAGGCATAAAGCTTACAACTGCATGGTGCCTGCTATAATGCCAACATAGTTCTAAGCAGAAAGAAAACAACTGTGTTTTAAATGTATTTTTAACAGTTTACTAGTTGGAAACACTATTTACCATATAAACATAAAACATACCTCACACTAAAGTTGTTTCCAGCAAGTCAATGGTTAAACCCTGTTTTCAGTTAACAAATCGTTCCATTTATTTAATTATCTCAGATGATCCCATTTAGGTACTTGGAGCGGAATAGTCCAGTGGTAGGACGCACGACTCTGGAACACCGGGGTCCGTGGTTCGAACCCCGGTCAGGTCACTGCTAATTTCCTTGAGCAAGAAATTTACCTTGAATTGTATAAATGGGTACCTGCGAGGGTTATTCGGGTCAGTAATAAGACTTCCAAGCGCCATGTGTCGGTTGCCATTGTACGGGATTGACGAATATACCCAATGACCAGGGGGTAAACTGTAAAGTCGGCTGAACAAGCAGTAGCTTGATAGTTGACTATAACTTAGGTATTACCTATTACCTATATTACCTTAAATCTTGTGTGAGAAAAAAAGATTTGTGCTAGACTTCATATAACATTATGTCCAACTTAAGACCAATTTAACAGCTCCTAATTAACTCCTCTATTCCTCCCCAAACCCAAAATAGCTGGTACTCATTAGAATCATCTTGATCAGACAATATCAATAAGTAACAACAAAGGATTTGGATAAGAATTATGGGATATATGACAACATCAATTTGGTAAATAAGATATACTCTTTTTGTCTGCAACTTTGCACTAAACGTCTACAGTGAAACTGACTCTACTTACGGTGACAAGTTTCTCATATCTCAGCGCGCCTGTCATGCTCTCTTCTCCATAGTCTAGGGTGTCTTTCCAAGCATGGAGGAGGAAGAGGAGACGGAGCTGTCTGGCAGAGTGTTTCTGAAGGGCCGCCTTTATTGATATAAAGTTCTTCAGTGATTTGGACATCTTGCAGCCAGAAATGGTCAGATGGCCTGTGTGAAGGAAATACTGGACCCAGTTGTCATTCTCGTAGCAAGCCTGCAGGATGGTATAAATCATAGAACAAATCGATGTATTGTAATTTGAAGATTAGTGACAATGGCTATAATATAAAAAATAAAACTCTGATTATAGAAAAAGTCTGAGAAAGAACTCCATTAATTTACAGACATCTTAATTATGGATTTTTATATACCGTACTGACATCCAATCCTAATCACTGAAGAAGTTACTTTTTTCACCATAGTCAGTATATCAGATTGAAGGAGTGACAAGCATTGATAAACTTTTTTTATTTTTACTTTTATTTTTTACCTTAAACACACAGGCTAAAATCTCAGCACACCTGAGAGATCAGAGTATGAAGTTATAAAACTTGGAGACAATTCTCAAGCATCCAACTGTCTAGTTTTACGACATTTAATATTTAGCCAACAGGAAGACAGACGATATAGGTCTGTGTACAAGCACCAGCATAACGCAGGTCTGCTGAAAGACCGCCTCACATGGAAGTTCTCGCCATGACCAAGGTTCCTTCCATGAGGAGATGGGCCTGAGGAATTACAAGATTGCAACTCAGCCTCGGAACCCAATTTCTGAGATTAAATTTGTAGTTTTGAAAATTTAGTCTCTGAATTAGTCGGGCCATACCTCTGCCTGTGCGAGCTCGTTGTCATGGTGAGGAAACTTGAGGTCAACGCCTCCTGTATGGATGTCTAGGGTAGAGCCAAGGATGCTGCTCGCCATCACAGAACACTCTATGTGCCAGCCTGGCCGACCCTGCAGATTACAATTATGATGAAAGGTTACAATATACGAAATGAATATTAAAATTCTGTTTGCATAAAATTGAAATCCAATTAATGAAGGCAAAGGGTGTTAGTTTTTTCTTCTTCTTTTTTTCTTTATGTCACTTAATCTCAATTTTGATTTTTTTTATCAATTGAAATAAAGATTTTTGTGATATTGCTGTGTAATGAGACAATAAGGTGATAACCTTCAATTTAAATGTTTAAGGAATTTCTGATTATTTAACTTTGGTCAAATTTAATTAAGACTGGCACAAGCACAAGCACAACAAAGTGTATGAATCAGCTGTTTTTTCAACATGAACAGATGTGCATCCAAGGCAACTGAAGATTTTTTATACTTACAAGTACTTCACACAATGCTGAAAAACGACTTGTGAAAATATGATTTAGCAAAAGATTTCTATATAAACTAGGTATATTTTAGATGAGACAAACCTTACTAAAGTGTTGGTTGCTTTTTTTGGAAACAGAAGGTTAAATTACTCTGAACATCATCATCTATGTGTAAACTGAGATGATGATATTAGTTATCAACTATAAGGCTAATATAGCCCCCATACACATTGTATCTTAACATTTTTTTTAAAAATACTGTAGCCTATTTATATTCTTCTATCTTGTATGGTACTTCTTGTTATTATGTGCATATCTGTATAAGTCTGTCATGGATTGTACCAATCTGTTCTTTAACACAAATTTTTTTCGTACTTAAACTTTACAAGACCTTACTACTCAAAGTGTAGTAGCCCAGAGATACCACCATGTCTAACTTTAGCTTTTGTTTTTTAGAATACATCAGTGATCAATTATGGTCATTATAGCAACTTTCAGCGAGTTTTGGTGGAATAAGACCCCAGACAAGTGTCTAGGGTAGAAGCCGCTGGTGCACCTGCAGTTCAGCTGAATGATCCTTCCACATTTGAACCTTTGCCGTGAATGAGTCTTGAACCAATGTTCATTGTTGTGGGAAGCTAAGCAGTCAGAGGAGTTACAAGCTGGTGACTCTACCACTTTTGTCTGTACCTGCCCGGAACTACTATCCATGAATGTGTGACCCAGGGGATATATGGACCACACCCAGACAAATACAAGGTTAAACCCACCAGACCCCAGGGTGAATCCCATCTGGGCTCCCCTGGCTTGCTGGCCTTCCATAGGGCAAAGTCATTGGGGCTCCTCTTTTCTCCCAGTCTCTCCTCCGATACACTCAACTCTCCTGAAATTTCAAATAAGAGTTTGTTATTAGTAATAGAGACAGACAAATTTTCTTATAAAACATCAGTAATATTTTAATTGAGTTCATCATATCAAAAAGCCAAATTGCCATTCACTTTATAGCTTTAAATACTATCATGGAATCTATGTGTAAATAAAAATATTTTGCCATACTATGTATGTTTATAGCAGAGTGGTATTTTAGCATTTTTAATATAGTGTAATTACTTTCGCTTTAAACTTAGTGCAGTCTGTAAATTTGTTCTTCCAGCCTTTTTATACCACGTGATTCCAGTCTGTACCATGCTGGTTAGTCCCCTGCCAGTCCTCAACCATTTCTGGATCATTTCTGATGATTTGCTTTTTGGTTTGTTTGAATTGGTGTTTGAGTTGTTGAATTGTATTGACTCAGCGGTTGGATTATCTGTCTTCTTTTAGCACTGGTATTTTATATTGTTTGGTATTAGAAATATTTAATAGATGGTAACGAATGACTACGGCGACAACAAACTTTAAATTACTAACAGTTATTGCACTGCTTACTTACAGCAATGTCACAAAGAGCGTGAGATAGTGAGTCATAGGACCCATAGTCCTTGTAAGTATTATGAATATTGTGTTCTAGTTTTCTAATTGTATTTATTCTTAAAACTCATTTTAGATAAACTTTATTTAGGCAGTTGGGTATTGTTAAGTTATTAAACTGTCATGAGTAATGATATTTTATTCTGGTATAAGAATTACTTAGGAGCTAACAGCCCGCTTAGCTCAGTTGGTAGAGTGTTTGCCACTAAGTGTCAAGGCTCTGGGTTCAAACCCCAGTCAGGTCGTTTGAAGTAATTTATAGTTATATCATAATTATCATTTGTTGGCATTGTTGTATGGTTTAAAACAATATGTGATGCTTAAATCTCGTTATTAATTATTATAATATGTTTGTTGTAGGACGTACATGTGGTAAAAATATATACAAGAAACGTGTAAAAAAAACTAGTGTTGGATCTTCAATCACCCCCACCACCAACCTAAGTTACGTGTACACACACTTAATTTGGTAAAAGTCAAAGGAAAAGTTAACAGGTTTCATAAAATGATGGCAATACATTTATTCCCCGCAAGGAACCAACCAACTCATCATTTTTTATTCAACTTGATTAAATTAATTTCATTATCGGCATAAAATGACAAAAGTATGAGCTAAATGGCAAAAGTGTGGAATGGCATACCTATGCACTTAACAGAAAGGTTGTAAAAAAGACAAAACTTTGGATGAAAGAGTAAAAGTATTGGGCAATTATTTATTCTATCCTGAACATGGTGAAAAATATGCACAAGTAGGCTTTATAACATACAGCAAATACTCAAATTCCTGTGAGTCTTTTCAAGGTGGTGAAAGTATTAAGAGATAAAAAAAAAAGAAAAATAACTATGCATAAAAGGACAGCCAGTGACTATGTACATGTACTATGAGGAGATCTAATTTGCAATGGTTATATCAAAGTAATGCATTCAAAGTAAAGAATTTTTTATGGATATTGAAGTGATTCACATGAAATTCCACAATAATTTATGCAATTTACGATGTTCGAAACTCCTTCAATATTCAAGTATCATTGTTTCCTCATAATGCTGCCATCTAGGGAATTATATATTATTAGATGTCACTATTATAGTCCATAATTGACTTCTACTATAATTTCTAATTGAAGACAAATGAATGACAATTTGTAAATCAAAATGAAAATTTGACCATACAATGTATATATACACTTGTTTGGGGAGGAAAGGTGCCCAGCTGCAGCTGTCAATTTTTCATGTTGATTTTTAAATTATCATTCATTAAACTTTTTGTCCACTTGGCTTTTTCAAAAACAATTAAAACTTAGAAGCATATATATTAAAATATCTTAAAATATATCATTACCCTTGTAAGTACATGTAATTCTATTTAAAGGTCAAAAAGTTAAATAAATAAAGTAAAATGATTCAATGTTGTAAATTGTTGCTAAGGTAACTGTATTAATTATATTTCTTCTTAAAATGGTCTTACTTAAATTTTCAGCAAATTGCCTTTTTTCAAGAGTTAAACATAATCAATTTCTGTCTCTACATTTTGAGTTAAACATAATCAATTTCTGTCTCTACATTTTGAGTTAAACATAGTCAATTTCTGTCTCTACATTTTGAGTTAAACATAATCAATTTCTGTCTCTACATTTTGAGTTAAACATAAACAATTTCTTCTCTACATTTTGAGTTAAACATAAACAATTTCTGTCTCTACATTTTGAGTTAAACATAATCAATTTCTGTCTCTACATTTTGAGTTAAACATAATCAATTTCTGTCTGAACATTTTGAGTTAAACATAATCAATTTCTGTCTCAACATTTTTGCAAAACGTTTATGTGCGCTGCCATATTAGAAAAATATTTATGTTTAACTATTGAGAAAGGCAGTTCGCCGAAAATTTGAGTGAGAGCGTTTTTAGAAAAAATAAAATGATTTCATTTTCTAATGACCTTCTCCTTCCTTTAGAGCCTTCATGTCCCCGAAAGCTTCCGGCACTAGCTTGGCGTAGAAGTGGTTTGGTGCGTCACTAAACCTTGTGGTGTCAAAGTAAATTGAGCCATTGGATTCGTACCTGGAGGTAAACATGGTCCATACTCAGCACAGTGTGGGTATCACTAATAGATACATGTTAACAAATGGTTAAGAAAAAAAATAGTTCTAATTAAAGGTAATGGACTTATTTCTGTCTACTTTGAACAATTTTAATAATGATTATTTAAAAGCTACGAATTTGGAAGGAGTTTAAGCTGACTTAGTCACAGTTGGTCTACACCATATTGTTTTTAATTAAGCTAACAAAATATATACCTTTGAATCCCATGCAATAATGGGGTAAAAAAATACCTCTGATCATTAGATTATATTGTATGTGACAGCTTTTATTCAAAAGATCTTCAAGTTTGGAGAATTAAAAGTGACTCGGCACTTTTTAACTTTTTTTAGTCATTTTTAGCCCAAGAGCCTATTTTATGTTTCCGAACTGATGCATGCGATCTTCTCCGAATACATGCATAATCATTTATAACATATATGGTTAAGTAATTGTTAATGTCAAACTATTTTCTTATATAGACTGTTCCTTAATTGGCTTATGAGAACTGAAACATTTGTTGAATGATAACTGCATAGCTGTTGATGGCATATGCTATATATAGAGAATCAGCCCAGCAAACTGGACCAGAAATATATATCAGTATATGTGCAGCCAGATGAGTTAGTAACCAGGCCATTTTGTATAGAAACAATATGTTATACAACAATCTATCACAAGGGTTCATGTAAAATTTGAACATCTTACTCAAGGGTATAAAATTCATGCCACGAGGAAGCTTTGTTTTCTTGCTTGAAATTCTGATTCTGATGATTAGACAGTCGAAGTTTGACATGAACTAACAAGAAATCGCTACTTGTCTCCAATTTTTTTTTTTTTTTTTTCTTTTTTTTTTTTTTTTAAGTAAGCGACCAGTTATGATGATTATAGCAAAATCCAGCATTAATGTTGGAGGAAAACCCCATAATTCTTGGGTAGAACCACAGGTGCAACTTCCCAAAACCTTCGCATATTAAGTTCTTTGCCCCGATCAAGACTCCAACCCATGCGTCGAGAGGCTAAGCAGTCGAAGGAGTTACAAAACCACGATTCTACCACTATACTAAGGGCGCCCCCCAATTTACAATTGTTATTGTCACCAAACGTCAACCTTTATCATGTACATGTTACATGTCAGATAGAGTTATCTTCCATGGCAGAAAGTTATATCTACAATTACTGAAAGAGGGAGATAACACAGACTAGTACTAATAAACAGCTACTGCTAAAGTTGAATATCCAGTATCCATTTAAAGTACCATAAGTACAAGCTACAGAAGTTGGGATTGGGATTTGCCGGCATTTTTGTCGATACTGTGCAGCGACATTTCTATCATTATAGCAAAGGGGTACTTATGAGGTGCCCAGGGACTGAACCCGGCTGGTCCATTTTAATAAAACCAACAAGTCAGGCATAATGCTGTCCCCTTAGCCCCGAGCATTAAGAGGGAAGCCACTACTACCAACTTTAAAGTCTCTGGTTTGACCTGGCAGGGGTTTGAACCCACAATCTCCCGATCCACAAGCCAACACAGTAGTTGATGCTATGTCACAAGCAATACATCTTGTGACAAATGCTTTACATTGCTAGCAGACAAGAATTCAATACGGAAGCAGGATAAGTGTTAAAACTTGTACCCATATTTGTTGTCGATGATTTTCTGGACAAACTCGATGATTTCTGGAATGTACTCACTGACCCTTGTAAGCACATCTGGTGGGAGAACCTGCATTAACAGCAGACACAACAGTTAATTATAAGCAATGGAAAATATATAAACATAATTATTAATTATTGGTTGCAAACTTTGAAATTGACTTTCTATTTATTATTTCACTTCACTTTTAACACACTTTAATTCTGCTAAAAAAGACACATTTACATTTTGCTTTGTTTGTTTCTATTTGAAGTAGACTATTTTCATATCAAAATTAAATAATGTTATATCTAAGACAAAATTTGCATTATTTTCTACTTTCTAGCCAATTTTATGTTACTTCCAAATACTACTAATGGTTTCTTAACTGTCTGTTAAGTCTGATGACATTGTTTTTATCCAATCAGTGAGAGCCAAAAGCACATGCTGCACTGACCTACTACAATAAAGGAAATGACTGGGATATTGTTTATTACCACATGACCCAAGTAAACTGAATACTGAAACTGTCAAAACTTGAATAGAAGGAGCAGTTACATATGATTCTTTGTATTGTTTATTTGGGGGTTTATCATCCCACCAGCAGTATATCAGTTACCTGGAGACAGTGTCTACTTGAAGGAGATAATTATGGTGCTGCCTTCACTGTGTAGTTGTGGAACTACCCTTATAATAGCTTGAGAAACAGAGCAAGGAAACTTTGCCACTACAACTTTAAACAACTTTGGTATAAGGCAGTCTGGGACTGAACCCGGGTCTCCCAAACCTGGCAGTGACATTCTGCCATTTATGCTACCAGGTCCAGTCATGGAATATTTAGAACCACCGGTGCACCACAAAGCCACCTGAACCTGGAAGACCGTCCCACATTAAGTCCTTTGCCCTGAATGAAACATGGGGTGAGAGGCTAAGCAGTCAGATGAGTTACAAATCAGCAGCTCCACCACCACAGTATGGGCGCCCCATTTTAGATATAAACTGTCAAAACACCAATAGGGAAGGAGTTACATAAGAATTGTGGAATAGTTTGTTTGTTTATTGGGTTTATTGTCCCCCCCAACAGTATTTTAGTTATCTGGTGATGACTTGAGCAGATATAGTGCTGCTTTCACTGTGTATGGCTTGCCATGAACACCTGGCATGATACTACACACAGTCACATTATCTGGACACCATGCCAACCAGTCGTGGAACTACCTTTTTTGCTTGAGCTTTAGCAAGGGAGCTATACCACAACCATTTTTAATGACTTTGGTATGTCGCGGCCCAGGATCGAACCCAGGGCCGCCCATACCTGGAGCTGACACTCTACTGATTGTGCTACCAGGTCCATTGTGGGATAGTTTATTGAACACTCAGACTAGTGCTTACATTAAGATTGGCCATGTCCTGATGGTAGTCCTCTTCAAAGTGCTGGGGCAGTCGACTGAAAATGGAGTTGTCCGTGACACTGGAGCCATGGCGACTGTCCAGCCAATCAGAGACCACATCCTTTACCGCTACCAGTAGGACCTGATGGGTCACAGAAAAAAATAAGTTTTTTATAATTTATTATCATTTATCAATGAATTTATCTTATATCTTTTTAAAAACATGCTATTAATAGTGAAAATACCATGAAAAATGCAATGTTTTCGAATGTTGCTAAAAGAATGCTTATTAATTGTCCAAAAACATTATAACGTTAGAAAAGGTTTGTCTGTTGGGTTTATTGTCCTACCAACAGTGTTTCAGTTACCTGGAGATGGAGTCCACTTGAAGCAGATATAGTGCTGCCTTCACTGTGTATAGCATGCTGTGAACACCTGGCATGATGCCACACCCAGTCACATTATCCTGACACTGGGCCAACCTGGGCCTATACCAGTACCATTTTTCTTGACTTTGGTATGTCAAAGCCCAGGATCGAACCCGGGTCCTCCCATACCTGGAGCCGATGCTCTACCGTTAGCACTACCAGGTCTGGTCGAGATAAAAATTGAGATAATAAACAAGTTAAATACCCCATAAGTTTATCATTAGAAATGCCACATTAAACTCAGCTCTTGTACCTGTTTGGACTGTTCTATGGCTATCTCATCACCCCCATTGTTCACCACCATCTCCATGTTGGTAACCGCGGCAATCACCTTGGCCTTCATCCTCTGGTACATCGCGAGCTTGTCAGGGTCCTTCTCTGTTGCCAGCTTCTCTCCAAATGGCTGCAAGCAGATGCAGGACACCAAAGGATGATTAGGGAAAATATGTCTTTAATACTTGACTGGCTAAAAACACCATTCAATCCATTAACATGAAAAAATACCCCATCCTAAGGGTGTTTCCAGCAAGTGAAGGGTTAAAAAGAATTACAACATAAAGTCTATTAAAAGAAAGTCACAATACATATTCGTAAGAACATCTTTAGTTCAAATGATAAGTACATATCATAGATAAACAATGATGGGTATTAAAGCCGTGTCTACACATAGCTAATAGTGTTTCGGAAGAAATGCAGAAAATGTATGGGGAGGACAGCTGATGCACCATGTAAGCTGGAAGACCTCCCAACATTAAAAGTTGTATCCGACAGTCTGGACAAAAATTCTCTTTTCTTCCAATAACCAAATAAGTCCTTGTTACTGCAAAGATCTTGCAAAATGCTGCTCATTGATGCCCTAGATCAGTGTAAACAGTGAAACATAAATCCCCATTCCTCATTTCAAACAGGAATTTCCTATCTGAGTCACGCTACAGAGATAGCTATTTTTAACTAGGGAAACCATGTAACATTCACTCGTAATCTGCTCTGCCATCTGTACCTATTTTTAGCAGAGATCACTATCATGCTTATTTATAGATTTGGAATGATTGAGCTTTAAGAGTGTTTTTATGGCGATATGTACGTCACAACTATCTGTACTTGTACTTAAGTATGCAGAGTATAGTATGAGTTTATGCAGAAATTAATTAAGTACGTTAAGTACAAGTTTATGCAGATATTATGCCCTAATTCCCCAAAGCAGTGGTAAGGTATTGTTACATGGATTTGATATTGGCAAACTGCCAGCTACCACTTTTAAATGTGGCATCCAACAGTTTGACTGAGTCATATACATTTATCAATATCATACCACTGATTTGGGTATTAGTGGCATTATTTTTGCACAAACTCTGTACTGTACATAAACACTACTGTTTGACAGTACAAATCACAAAAAGCCTTACTCTAAATGTTCCAAATTAATTCCAAATCTATAAAAAAGCAGGATAGTGATCTATGCTAACAATAGAAATCGAAATCAAAGCGGATTACCGTGAATATGACAAAATGTGATCTCAAAAATAAGTTGTCACATGGTTTTCTAAGTTAAAAAAAATAGCTCTGCAGCATGGACTTACACGTTTCTTATAACACAGATCTGGAGCAATCAATGAACAGCACTTAACCGGACCATTTCAGGTAACAAATACTTATTTGGTTATGCAAAAGAAATTTTTTATCCAAACAGTCAGATGCCACCTATAAGTTTTCAATGATATTTGCTGATGCAATGTTAACATGTTACTAAAATGGGATGGGAATTACTCAGCATTTTTGCCGATACTGTGCAGCGACATTCCTATCATTATAGCACAAGGGCACTTATAAGGCGCCCAGGGACTGAACCCGGTCGGTCTATTATACTGATACCAATGAGTCAGGTGTAATGCTGTCCCCTTGGCCATCAAGCTTTAGGAGGGAAGCCACTACTACCAACTTTAAAGCCTTTGGTTTGACCCGACCAAGGTTTGAACCCGCGACCTCCTGATCAACAAGCCAATGCTCTACCACCTAAGCTATTTCGGCCCGTTTACTAAAATGTAATCCAGAATAAACTGTGAATTATACTCTCAAGATTAAAATTCCATGATGAATGATAATGGTAGGTCTGGTCTGTACTGCTGACCATGATGTACAGCCAAAGTAGTGATAAAAGGAAATAAAGGTGAATCTATTTCATGAATATAACAAAACAAAAGTCTAACTTTAAAGTTTTGGAGTTTTATTCAAGTTTAGGCAGACATATTCAATAGCTGTCCAACTAACTGTAACATGCTGGTACTCATTTGAAACCTTTCATATAGAGAATTCATAGCAGTAACATAGGGTGTACAGGAAATATGTCACAGTTTTCCACCAAACCCTATAGTGTGGGCCCTCATTTAAAACCTCTTTACATGACATAGAAGTACTCACAACATAGGTTGTACAGGAAATATGTCACAGTTTTCCACCAAACCCTATAGTGTGGGCCCTCATTTAAAACCTCTTTACATGACATAGGAGTACTCACAACATAGGGTGTATAGGAAAGATGTCACAGTTTTCAACCAAACCCTATAGTGTGTGCCCTCATTTAAAACCTCTTTACATGACATAGCAGTACTCACAACATAGGGTGTATAGGAAAGATGTCACAGTTTTCAACCAAACCCTATAGTGTGTGCCCTCATTTAAAACCTCTTTACATGACATAGGAGTACTCACAACATAGGGTGCACAGGAAATAGGCCACAGTTTTCCACCAAATAGTGTGTGCTTTCATTTAAAACCTTTTTACATGACATAGAAGTACTCACAACATAGGGTGTGCAGGAAAGATGTCACAGTTTTCAACCAAACCCTATAGTGTGGGCCCTAATTTAAAACCTCTTTACATGACATAGGAGTACTCACAACATAGGGTGTATAGGACATAGGGTGTACAGGAAATATGTCACAGTTTTCCACCAAACCCTATAGTGTGGGCCCTCAATTAAAACCTCTTTACAGGACATAGGAGTACTCACAACATAGGGTGTATAGGACATAGGGTGTACAAGAAATATGTCACAGTTTTCAACCAAACCCTTCAGTGTAGTGCCTTAATTTACAACCTCTTTACATGACATTGGAGTACTCACAACATAGGGTGCACAGGAAATAGGCCACAGTTTTCCACCAAACCCTATAGTGTGTGCCTTCATTTAAAACCACTTTACATGACATAGGAGTACTCACAACATAGGGTGCACAGGAAATAGGCCACAGTTTTCCACCAAACCCTATAGTGTGTGCCTTCATTTAAAACATCTTTACATGACATAGGAGTACTCACAACATAGGGTGCACAGGAAATAGGCCACAGTTTTCCACCAAACCCTATAGTGTGTGCCTTCATTTAAAACCTCTTTACATGACATAGAAGTACTCACAACATAGAGTGCACAGGAAATAGGCCACAGTTTTCCACCAAACCCTATAGTGTGTGCCTTCATTTAAAACCTCTTTACATGACATAGAAGTACTCACAACATAGGGTGTACAGGAAATATGTCACAGTTTTTAACCAAACCCAATAGTGTGGGCCCTCATTTAAAACCTCTTTACATGACATAGAAGTACTCACAACATAGAGTGCACAGGAAATAGGCCACAGTTTTCCACCAAACCCTATAGTGTGTGCCTTCATTTAAAACCACTTTACATGACATAGGAGTACTCACAACATAGGGTGCACAGGAAATAGGCCACAGTTTTCCACCAAACCCTATAGTGTGTGCCTTCATTTAAAACATCTTTACATGACATAGGAGTACTCACAACATAGGGTGCACAGGAAATAGGCCACAGTTTTCCACCAAACCCTATAGTGTGTGCCTTCATTTAAAACCTCTTTACATGACATAGAAGTACTCACAACATAGAGTGCACAGGAAATAGGCCACAGTTTTCCACCAAACCCTATAGTGTGTGCCTTCATTTAAAACCTCTTTACATGACATAGAAGTACTCACAACATAGGGTGCACAGGAAATAGGCCACAGTTTTCCACCAAACCCTATAGTATGTGCCTTCATTTAAAACCTCTTTACATGACATAGCAGTACTCACAACATAGAGTGCACAGGAAATAGGCCACAGTTTTCCACCAAACCCTATAGTGTGTGCCTTCATTTAAAACCTCTTTACATGACATAGGAGTACTCACAACATAGGGTGCACAGGAAATAGGCTACAGTTTTCCACCAAACCCTATAGTGTGTGCCTTCATTTAAAACCTCTTTAAATGACATAGGAGTACTCACAACATAGGGTGCACAGGAAATAGGCCACAGTTTTCCACCAAACCCTATAGTGTGTGCCTTCATTTAAAACCTCTTTACATGACATAGGAGTACTCACAACATAGAGTGCACAGGAAATAGGCCACAGTTTTCCACCAAACCCAATAGTGTGTGCCTTCATTTAAAACCTCTTTACATGACATAGAAGTACTCACAACATAGAGTGCACAGGAAATAGGCCACAGTTTTCCACCAAACCCAATAGTGTGTGCCTTCATTTAAAACCTCTTTACATGACATAGGAGTACTCACAACATAGGGTGTACAGGAAATAGGCCACAGTTTTCCACCAAACCCTATAGTGTGTGCCTTCATTTAAAACCTCTTACATGACATAGAAGTACTCACAACATAGGGTGCACAGGAAATAGGCCACAGTTTTCCACCAAACCCTATAGTGTGTGCTTTCATTTAAAACCTCTTTACATGACATAGGAGTACTCACAACATAGGGTGCACAGGAAATAGGCTACAGTTTTCCACCAAACCCTATAGTGTGTGCCTTCATTTAAAACCTCTTACATGACATAGGAGTACTCACAACATAGGGTGTACAGGAAATATGTCACAGTTTTCCAGCAAACCCTATAGTGTGTGCCTTCATTTAAAACCTCTTGACATGACTTAGGAGTACTCACAACATAGGGTGCACAGGAAATAGGCTACATTTTTCCACCAAACCCTATAGTGTGTGCCTTCATTTAAAACCTCTTTACATGACATAGAAGTACCCACAACATAGGGTGCACAGGAAATAGGCCACAGTTTTCCACCAAACCCTATAGTGTGTACCTTCATTTAAAACCTCTTTACATGACATAGGAGTACTCACAACATAGGGTGTACAGGAAATAGGCAACAGTTTTCCACCAAACCCTATAGTGTGTGCCTTCATTTAAAACCTCTTGACATGACTTAGGAGTACTCACAACATAGGGTGCACAGGAAATAGGCTACAGTTTTCCACCAAACCCTATAGTGTGTGCCTTCATTTAAAACCTCTTTACATGACATAGAAGTACCCACAACATAGGGTGCACAGGAAATAGGCAACAGTTTTCCACCAAACCCTATAGTGTGTGCCTTCATTTAAAACCTCTTTACATGACATAGGAGTACTCACAACATAGGGTGCACAGGAAATAGGCCACAGTTTTCCACCAAACCCAATAGTGTGTGCCTTCATTTAAAACCTCTTTACATGACATAGAAGTACTCACAACATAGGGTGCACAGGAAATAGGCCACAGTTTTCCACCAAACCCAATAGTGTGGGCCCTCATTTAAAACCTCTTTACATGACATAGAAGTACTCACAACATAGAGTGCACAGGAAATAGGCCACAGTTTTCCACCAAACCCAATAGTGTGGGCCCTCATTTAAAACCTCTTTACATGACATAGAAGTACTCACAACATAGAGTGCACAGGAAATAGGCCACAGTTTTCCACCAAACCCAATAGTGTGGGCCCTCATTTAAAACCTCTTTACATGACATAGGAGTACTCACAACATAGGGTGCACAGGAAATAGGCCACAGTTTTCCACCAAACCCAATAGTGTGGGCCCTCATTTAAAACCTCTTTACATGACATAGAAGTACTCACAACATAGGGTGCACAGGAAATAGGCCACAGTTTTCCACCAAACCCAATAGTGTGGGCCCTCATTTAAAACCTCTTTAAATGACATAGGAGTACTCACAACATAGGGTGCACAGGAAATAGGCCACAGTTTTCCACCAAACCCTATAGTGTGTGCCTTCATTTAAAACCTCTTTACATGACATAGGAGTACTCACAACATAGGGTGCACAGGAAATAGGCCACAGTTTTCCACCAAACCCTATAGTGTGTGCCTTCATTTAAAACCTCTTTACATGACATAGAAGTACTCACAACATAGAGTGCACAGGAAAAAGGCCACAGTTTTCCACCAAACCCTATAGTGTGTGCCTTCATTTAAAACCTCTTTACATGACATAGAAGTACTCACAACATAGGGTGCTCAGGAAATAGGCCACAGTTTTCCACCAAACCCTATAGTGTGTGCCTTCATTTAAAACCTCTTTACATGACATAGAAGTACTCACAACATAGAGTGCACAGGAAATAGGCCACAGTTTTCCACCAAACCCTATAGTGTGTGCCTTCATTTAAAACCTCTTTACATGACATAGGAGTACTCACAACATAGGGTGCACAGGAAATAGGCTACAGTTTTCCACCAAACCCTATAGTGTGTGCCTTCATTTAAAACCTCTTTAAATGACATAGGAGTACTCACAACATAGGGTGCACAGGAAATAGGCCACAGTTTTCCACCAAATCCTATAGTGTGTGCCTTCATTTAAAACCTCTTTATATGACATAGGATTTATGTTCCAGTTCTCCAAACCACTCATACATATCAAGTCCACAACACAATGCATCAGAGAACCCACAACATAAGGTCTGCGGCATATATCCTCTAGTTTTCTACCAAAATCTACAGTATGGGCATTCATTAGAATCTTTTCATCATGATATCCATATCAACAACATAGAGTTTGCAAAATAAACAACAGAGCAAATACTTCATGCCTCTTATCTACAGGTTTGTTACATGGCATGGAAGAAATGTGACAAACCTTCATGGCCTCATTTGTGTCAGCAATCATCATATTCCAGGACCGTCCTTCCTTCAGGTAATTCTCCCAAAGATAATTCTGACGGGCCCGCTTGATTATCTACAATATAAACACAGAGATAAAATTGTGACAATTGTTCCAAATAGTATAAATATTCAGTAAAATATTTACCAGTAAGAATTTGCCATTACTGTTTATCTTCAATACAAACATCCAAATGTGTTATCATAAACAAAATAATTGAACAATTCAGAAAACATTTTGGGTGCATTTTGTCAAAAATCTTAATATTGATTGAAAAATGTTTTTAAGTTTTGGTCTCACAATCATTCCTAAGTGTGTTTTAACAAGCTGTCATAAGTGCAACTGGTAGCAAATCGACCAAAAGCACTCCAAAGATTGAGGAGCGATTTAACTCTGAGAGTGATTTCCGAAATATTAGTGAAATGCTCATAAGAAGGAAGACCATTCTTAAGAGAAAAAAATGTCTTAAGATTTATGATGAAACACACCCTTTATCACAAATTGATTTTTGTTGAAAACTATTCAATAAATTTCAGAAGCTCAATAACATTAAAGTTATAATGAACCAAAGAGAAATTAAGAAATTACTCTTTTTTAAGAAAAAATAAACTTCCCTCAAAATGTTTGACATTTAAAAAAGAAAAAGAAAAATTAAGGAACTCTTCACACATTAAAGTTTATTATATTTTGCTTTACCTTGTCATCAATGTCAGTGATGTTCATGCAATAAACAACATTATAATTGAAATAGTCCATCATGATGCGGCGCAGGATGTCGAAGGAGATATACGACCGGGCATGGCCCATGTGGGACGAGTCATATACAGTTGGTCCACAGCTGTACCATAGCACTTCCTTTCCAGACAGCGGAACAAACTCCTCCTGAAACGAGAGGAACGAAGAATTTTAAATGACCAGTAAAAGTATTTGTATTGCTGTTAAGGCGGTGTGGTTCTAAGTTTGTTGAAACAAAATTCAAATAGAGCATGTATTTGAAAATAATGTGATAAATCCCTCCTGTAAATTAACAAAACTAAAATATCTCATAGCTGGATTTTCCTTAGAAAAAAAAAATATTATGACTACAGAAAACCTTGCTAAAGGACCACCCTGCTAAGTGGGGCACCTAGCTATGTTCGACACTTTATACCAGAACTGTTCCTTCATCATAATGTCCCACAACCTTAGAAAGTGGGGCACCTGCTACCCATGACAGTTATTTCAGAACCAATTAACAAATTCACACCTTTCTTAACACTGCCACACCCCACCTCCTGCACCCCTACCAGTTATTGAAGTGTCATTAATCAGTTGATCATGCCAGTCAATACCGTTCTTGAGTGAATGAGATTGTTTGCAGATATTAGGACTTCAAATTATCAAATTGCCGATTCACAGACGGTGATCGTTACGAGTCAATTATGACTCTGATTTGATTTATTTACATGTATATAAACTGATATACGCTAAGTAGCACAAAAGGTGAATTGACCTCATCTCTTCCTAGCATCATGGTAGACTTCCAGAAGCAGGCAGTGAAAGTCTGCCCCAAAGGCAGACAGATAACTTTTACCAGTACTTCCAGCACATTACAACCTGACACATGCAGTTCAGTAAATTAAATGTGCTATTGTATGAATGTGCTATGACATTAGGAAAAACAGTTTATAACATTCCTGTTTTAAATTACTAGGTCACAAATTTGAAAAAAACGAACAATTACTGTAAATTACTTTATTTTACGCTTAAGCACACCTTTTTGAAAAGTCACTCAAATACTACAAAATAAACTGTAAAACCTACAATAGAAAGATGAAAAAAAATAATCTACAACACAATAAGCACAATAGATAATAATAATACAATATACCGGTACATAAAATATAATATGCCACTTTTTAATAAATATAAAAGTATTATGCATGAACTCCTTAAGATGACCACCTTGCTAAGGAGGACAGTTTTAAAAAAGAACCTCAGGTGGTCCTCTTAGAGAGGTTTTATTTTATATTTATGAGACCCAATAGGGTACATTAAAGAAATTGAGATTGCCTCCCTTGTTAGTTAATATTCCAGGTATTCCAAACAATAGGTAGGTCCTTTTAGTTGGAATTCCTGGACTTTATCGCCTGTCCTTTTTTAGATACTGCAACTACAAACTGTTAAATTTCTTACTTTTGTATTATCATCAGCTTAAAATTCATTTAAATGCTTACAGAGATATGGTATCTAAAAAGAAAATGGAAATGTTTGTTGATGATGGTTAACCTGGGTATCACAAGAAAGGCAGAAAAAAAGTCAACAAACATTCCATAGGGCACAAGCATAAAAACCAAGTAAAACAAATGAAAGGACCTACTTGCATTCAGGGATTATTCAGGGGAGACTATTCCTTAATGTCTCTCATTGCGCAAGCCAAATAGAAAAATATGGAAATCATGGAAAATATACAATGGGGATTTGTCCACACTGGAAAATGTTTTACAAAAGGGATGTTGTCCACCAAGGATAAAATTAATGGATGGGATTTTGACCAAGAAGGATTTTGTTTAGCCACCCAAATCGGCCTAATGCAACAACTCAAATGTTATTTACTCCACTTTGTGCCAATAGTTCAGACTTTTCACAAACAGGCCTGAAACAATTGTAAACACCAGCCAGAAATACATAAGGTAAATAGAACAGTACTTCCAGGACTGTAGAGACTGAAGAAATGGAAATTGAACTGACATGTACAGCATGAAATGACATTAAATATAACCTTGAATGGAAATTGAACTGACATGTACAGCATGAAATGACATTAAATATAACCTTGATTGTAAATTGAACTGACATGTACAGCATGAAACAACATTAAATATAACCTTGAATGGAAATTGAACTGACATGTACAGCATGAAACGACATTAAATATAACCTTGAATGGAAATTGAACTGACATGTACAGCATGAAATGACATTAAATATAACCTTGAATGGAAATTGAACTGACATGTACAGCATGAAATGACATTAAATATAACCTTGAATGGAAATTGAACTGACATGTACAGCATGAAATGACATTAAATATAACCTTGAATGGAAATTGAACTGACATGTACAGCATGAAATGACATTAAATATAACCTTGAATGGAAATTGAACTGACATGTACAGCATGAAATGACATTAAATATAACCTTGAATGGAAACTGAACTGACATGTACAGCATGAAATGACATTAAATATAACCTTGAATGAAAATTGAACTGACATGTACAGCATGAAATGACATTAAATATAACCTTGAATGGAAATTGAACTGACATGTACAGCATGAAATGACATTAAATATAACCTTGAATGGAAATTGAACTGACATGTACAGCATGAAATGACATTAAATATAACCTTGAATGGAAATTGAACTGACATGTACAGCATGAAATGACATTAAATATAACCTTGAATGGAAATTGAACTGACATGTACAGCATGAAATGACATTAAATATAACCTTGAATAAGACCTTCACCTTAACTGTTGTGCTTGAAAATTTTACATGCCACAACCTTCAAGAGTATGACTATCAGATTGTGAAATTTGATTGAAAATTTATAAGTAATTAAAACTTAAAGCCCTGACACGAAAATGGAATGGACGGATTATGTCATGTATATTTGATCAAATGGACGGACAGTGTGACTACTATATTACACCATTCGAGGGGCATAAAGATGCTAATACAAAATTACAAAAATATTTTTTCCCCGATGAATTGATATTTATGACATGCACAAAAGAAGAAAAAAAAACAATGTAGGTCGAAACAAACTCAGTAATGACTGTGTATAACGATGAGCCAGAAAGTTGTTTGCTTTTTTGTTTGTTTTTTAAATACATCGCAGTGACAATTTATGTTCATTATAACATTGTCAAGCTTTTTGGTGGAGAAAGACCCCCAGATACTAGTGGGTAGAACCACCAGTGCACCGTCAGTCAGCTGGAAGACCTCACATTAAGTACTTTGCCCTGAAAATAAGACTCAAAGCCATGTGGTGAGAGGCTAAGCAGTCAGAGGAGTTACAAATCAGCAACTCTACAGGTGACATTGAGCAGGAAAGTCCAGTGGTAGGACACACAACTCCGGACCATGGGGTTCGTGGTTTGAACCTCGGTTGGGTCAATACTTATTTCCTTGAGCAAGAAATTATAAATGGGTACCTGCGAGGGTTATTTAGGTCATGCAAATTAATTCCTAGTGCCAAATGTCTTTGCTGCTCATATTGGATTTACGAATATACACAACGACCCGGGGTGTAAAGTTGGCTGAATATGCCATTGGCGTAGAAGAAGACTATGAACTTGACCTTTACCGTTAAAATGTATCTAGGAAATATTAACTAGTCAGGTATCTCCATACTAATTATATCCACTGATTAATGAAACATGCATTATAATGGATATGTGTAAACCCTCAAATCATCAGTAAGGTAAATTATTTATTTTATATTATTTTTGCAATTATTCTAGAATCTGGTTTAATTGCTACATTACTTCCTAGAATAATAGATTTTTCAATTTAAATTAAGCATTTAAGTTTATTTATTTAATTTAAACACATACAATTACGTGGTTCATATATAATTCAGTTGGTTGAGATAATGACACAGGACATATTAATTGAAGAAAGGAATTTCTTATCTATCTCAAAGATTATAATAAATTGCTTAAATGGTTAATAAATATAATATTTTATGTATTATTAATGGAAAATAAAATGTAATTGTACCATAAACATCATTTACATTTCGTTTCCATTCCATCTTACAATATAAGATATTGATATTCCATTATTCACTGCGTCACAGCTACTTTCCAATGGAGAACATAGATCTTCGAAGGAACTAACTTCTGAATTTTTAATAAGATAATAGCTTTCTCAAGATAATTAAAATTTTTTGAATGTACTGTTACCTCTCTTCATTGAGTGTTCAAGTAAAAAAACACCCTTATTGCAGCTTGATTGCTTTTTCTAAGAGAAATGCGCTGCACCTACTGCTCTAATTTGCCATTCAGTTAATGATCGTAAACATAAATAAATTACTATAAGGCAATTAGGATCAATTTCGAGTCTCTCCAATCTTCAGTGAGGGAGGAAGGTAAGGTACTTTACCTCAGGATATTTGCTGCCCTCACATAAGTCTTGGGAGAAATATCTCCACAGGATAGACTTGATTTAAGGTCAGTTTGCCTGGGAAGTAATGAGTTTCTGTTGTTTATGTGGTAGATGTTACCGAATGTTATTTTAGAAATTTCAGAGTTAAAGGTGGTATTCGACAGTTTTGACCAAAATATTTTTTCTCAAATAACCAAATAAGTCATTGTAAACAGATTTCAGTTCATCGGGAAGAACAACTCATGAAAGTTTCAACTCTGACTGCTGCCAAGGTAATGATTAACACAAAGGTATGCCAAAATCTACTGAAGGATAAAATATCTGTCATAGAATGTGGCACCAATTATATAAACAAAACGTAATTTTTTTTATTTTTTTTTAAAAATCTAGAAACTTTTTTCAAGAATCCAGAATATTAAAATTATTTTCTCTGAGATTAATTTGAAGAGTTTAAGAAAGAACTGATTGTATGCAACTTGCTCCATGAAATTTAAATCTTTGGATTGGGATCAGGATTTGTCCGCATTTTTGCTGACACTGTGCAGCAACATTTCTATTATTATAGCACAGGGGCACTTATGAGGTGCCCAGGGACAGAACCCGACCGGTCCATTATACTGACACCGACGAGTCAGGGGTAATGCTGTCCCCTTAGCCACGAGCCTTAGGAGGGAAGCCACTACTACCTACTTTAAAGTCTTTGGTTTCTGGCCGGGGTGTGAACCCGCGACCTCACGATCCGCAAGCTGACGCTCTACAACCTGAGCTGTTGCGACCGGTTTTTAATCTTGCGTAAAAAAAATAAAATAAAGCTTACAGTTTGGAGGCATAATTTTTCTGAGCCAGCTATACAAAAAAAGATTCAGGGTTTAAGGTGGTATCTGCCACTTTGCCTATATCAGGTACCTATCAGCATATCTGACCCATCATTGAGGTAAAGAATAATTTCAGCAAAACTCATACTACAGTCTCTGCCAAGATGAATATGAACGTTACCTCATTTGTAAAAATCATAAATTCACTTTAATTTCTTTTTTTTCAAACCTATAATTAAGCACTATTGGGATTTCTGCTATTAAGTGACATCAATGTGCACTGTTTATGATTTCTGCTATTAATAGATATCAATGTGCACTGTTGGGATTTCTGCTATTAATAGATATCAATGTGCACTGTTGGGATTTCTGCTATTAATAGATATCAATGTGCACTGTTGGGATTTCTGCTATTAATAGACATCAACATGCACTGTTGGGAGTTCTGCTATAAATAGATATGAACGTGCACTATTGGGATTTCTGCTATCAATAGACATTATCTTGCGCTACTGGGATTTCTGCTATAAATAGACATCAATGTGCACTACTGGGATTTCTGCTATTAATAGACATCAACGTGCACTACTGGGATTTCTGCTATTAATAGACATCAACGTGCACTACTAGGATTGCTGCTATAAATAGACATCAACGTCAGAGTGAACTGACCATATGATGACATAATGTGATATCAAAACTAAGTGATTATGGGATTTTCTTAGTTTAAAAATAGCAAACTGTTCAGCACAGCTCAGATGAGAATTACATATACATGTATTTATAAATACATGACAATTGGATTCACTTTGCATAAAGATTCAGGACATCAGAAAATAACATTTCACTGGATCCCTTCAGGTGATTGAATTAAACAGTCAATTTTGATGTTTGAAGAAATATTTTTTTGTCCAAACTGTCCCAAATATTTATTAGGTTGACTTATAGTTCCTCTTTTGCACAGGGTTGGATATGCATAATAAACTCTGGTTAAAATATTGAAGACTTGATTCTTGTTATGCCTTGTTCTGTAACCTTGCTTTCAGTTATTCTTTCCATTTGAAGTCATATTGTATATTATATAACTATTTAATATTATATAATTGTGTTCTGTTTTGTTCAGCTGGTATAGACAATGTCACAGAAAAACGGTTGTTCATGTTTATTGGGTTTATCATCCCTGCAACAGCATTTTAGTTACCTGGAGATGGAATCAACTTGAAGCAGATTTGTGCTGCCTTCAGTGTGTATAGAGTGCTGTGAACTCCTGGCATACCACACCCAGTCATATTATCCTGACACCGGGCAACCAGTTGTGGAACTACCTTTTCTGCTTGAGCTTTAGCTAATTTTTCTATGTAAATTAACTGATATTTTTACATTCAAATGACTACGTAATAACATTATTATAATCAATCAATCCAATAATTTTAGGATCATATTTTAAATGTTTTAATGTTTAGAAAGTGTTTAATTTATACTTATATTGGATTTTCATCACTCTAGTTAGTAAAAAAACCCAAACCTTCATGTTTATTTTATGAGATAAATAATGGCTGTACCATAGTTGTTGATATGATTACAATTTTTTATTTTTTTTATTTCAGCACTGCAAAAATTATATGATTTCGGTCAAATCTAGAAATAAATTGATTAGTTCAGAAAGCATAAATAATGGACAAGTTAGTGTCAAGCTTTCTAAAAGTAAACTAATTCAATCCAGTAACATATATCAGCAGCTATGTTTTTATTCTAACTGCCAAAGGTTATAATTCCACCAATTTTACAATATCTCTCAAACAGATTTTTTTATTGTGAGGGTGATGGTACTCCAAGGCTTGTATATATCTGTAAATATGCCACAAACATCTGCAGTCGTATTTACATTTTGTTGCTTATTACACTTCACTATGAAACTCATTTAGAGTTAATGTTCAACACTCTCGACTGCAGAGGGACGCTTGTGGACGAGCAGTTAGAGTCCCTAACTTGTCAGCTCCTCTCAGCTCAAAACTGCTTGGGTTCGAGTCCTGGTCGCAGTGTAAGAACTTAGAGGAGCATTATTGAGGAGACATTCTAGTTCTCTTGCATTACAAGGGTGGTCCTACCCGGACTGTAAGTCTAGGGTCTTCCTCAGCCAATAAGTAGCTGATGCTGCCATTATAACAGTAACTGCATTTATGTGATGTAAAAACATAAACAACAACACTCTGCATACATGTGAACCTTTTCTGAGTGGGAGATTTTCACTTTCAAAAGGGGAAATCTGTTATTTACACATCAACAAAGATAAAGTAATCAGTTTCCACGTAGGGAGATTTCTGAAAAATATGAAAATCACCCCTCATTTTCTAATAATTTTGAACCTTAAAAGAGGGAGTCTCCCTCCAAAAGCGGGAGAGTTCACATGTATATTTCTGACTGCATGTTCAGCTCTTGCTGATGCACTCTGTCTCCATAAATTAGCTGGTTACCGCATCATTTGGCACACAGTCATTAAAAAGACAGAGACCAGGTACCGATGTCAAAACTGAATAAATTTTTTTTTTAATATCTTTTTATTGACAGGTCAATATTTAAGAAAAGAAGTGAATACCGCATAATACTGACTAGATTTTCAGAAGTCAGTAGCCTAAGAGAATGCATAATTTACAAAAATAATATATAAAATAAAATCTTATTAACAATGCTGTGGATGACCTATTGCTGCTATAAACCAAATCCAGGAAAAAGACTTTTCCATGTGCAACCATTCTTTAAGAAAGTCTCTCAAATTATAAATTTTGAGAAGCAGAGCACCAAATCAACCCCAAGAGAAGTAACTCTAGCAATGCTATGCTAAATTTCAGGGGAAACTACTCTTACTCCTGCTTTATGACCTTCCTGACGAAGTTGGATGCTGTGTGTGTACATTTCATTGTTTGAAATGGAGCTTTCTGATTGGCTGGCCGATGTTGACAGTCGGTGTATGCTGCTATAATTATCCCAAGCACATGGTGGACTGACAGAGTCTCTCTATTGGAGAGTGTTTAAAAGATCTTGACTGAAAACACTACCAATGTTCTCTTGGTCTTGTAATAACTCTATAGACAGACGGTGGATTTTGTGATAGTCTCAACGAGTTAGAAATGCATATTTAAACTTGATTTTTCTTGGATTACTTTTTTATTTCAACACTCTGGAACACATGTCATGAAATGGACTGTAGTAGAATCTAAGGGGGAGGCACAAGATGACAGAATGTAAATATTTACATTATGTTGTGTACATGTCACTCACCATGTGACTTAGGAATATCTAGGATTAGCAACAATATTTGATACTTTAGAAACAATACATTCTAATGGATAGTTTCAAGTGATACATCATTTACAAACTGAATCTTCTTCATTTTAAAAAAAACCCCACAGAAATCTTCAATTATTCAGAGAAAAAGTGACGGAATAAGTTTTTTTGAAAATTGAAGCATGAAAATGCAATGGAATACCGCCTTATCGGATTTACCAGTGTTTTGCATTTTGTTATTTTTGAACTTCATTGATAGAAGTTCCCAAAATCGTAACATTAATCACAATAAATGGGAGGAAATCTCTGGTAAGTTAATATTCATCTGCTTATGCATCCTCTGTTCTTTCTTTCAATTTTCTTCTCTCTATCCACACATGAAGACTAAACAAACTAAACTGTACAGGATATCTTTAGTTGATTAATTGCAGTAGCTGGATTGCTTATCTCAAAAACTGAACTTAAGAGTCCTACTGCTCTTAAAACATCATCATCATCATCATCAACAACAAATTGGTAATTACTAGAAAAAAAATAGCAGCTCTTACTAGCAAACCTAAGTTACAGCAGTTAGATTAATAAAAAGTGAAAGCAAAATGAAAGCAACTGTTAATCTGTTACAAAACCAAGTAAGAGGGAGTATGAAATTAAGTCTCAGTAAGTCAAAGAATGATTTAGAAAGAATGTATAATAAATATTATATATAATATTAAAATATAAACAGTAACCAAAAACCAGTTAGTTTTTAATATACACCTCCACCAAACTGATAAAGGTCACTTATATAAAAACTTACAGCAACGAGGATAGTTAAGTACAATCTGCCTACTGCAGTTACTAAAAACATCTGAGAGGGTTTACGGTTAATCTCACCTGAGCATGCAATGCTGTCACGATCAAATAATGGAGTCGAATTGTCAAGAGTTCAAGTCAGTAACTCTCATCAATAAGTCAAGATAGTGACATGGCTACCTTCTGTTTGAAATGCTACCTCTGGTGAGAAACCAACCTGTGACATAGAACATTAGCCACAATTGTATAAAGATTCTATTTCAAAGACTCACATCAAAAGAATGAAATAACGCGAGAATCAAATGCCATGAAAATCCACTCAGAAAATTTAATTACACAATCAATAAGGACCCATTAATAAAGCAGAAATTCTGCATGTACGTCTTGGAAATGAGAGAACTATCTTCACATGGGGCTTGTGTATACACCCATGTTACCAGCCGCAGTAGCTCAGGTGGTAAAGCAGAGCGGGAGGTCGCAGGGTTAGAATCCCGGCCGGGTCAAACCAAAGACTTTAAAGTTGGTAGTAGTGGGTTCCCTCCTAACGCTCGAGGCTAAGTGGACAGCATTACGCCTGACTCGTCAGTGTCAGTATAATGGACCAGGCCTCGTTCAGTCCCTGGGTACCTCATAAGTGCCCCTGTGCTATTAATGATAGAAATGTTGTTGCACAGTATTGGCAAAAATGCCAGCAAATCTCAAATCTCATACACCCATGTTGAGAATCCGTTCAAGTTTGATGTTTTTTATAATATTCAGGATTGCATCATTGCACTGTCACACCAACAGTGTCATTTGGAAATTTCTGCTGGAAATACATGTTTCCCAAGGTCTGCATGAGAATTGGAAAGCTTTTATTTGTTTTCTTTGTTTTCTGTTATATCGCAACGGCACAATTATAATCATATTCGTGACATCCTGTTAATTATTGTTGGAAAGGCTCCAGACTTAAGTTTGGGTAGAACCAACCGTGCACAGCAGGTTTGCTATAAAACCTCTCACATAAGGGATCTTGCCTTCTGGCATGCCTTTTATACTTTGATATCATATTTGTAGGACACTAAGGGCCTCGAACTCTCCACATAGAGGTGCCAAGAGGTTTATAATGCTTAGTCAGTGGCATGTAGTAAGCGAAATTCATGGTAAATGGTTCTAGAAGAATGGCGGTATTCAGATATTGTCAGGAATGTCACCGAACTTAGACAAGGTTAGATACAGAAACCATGAGCAAGGCAAGTTGTACAGGAGGTGTCAAGAATGACATAACAAACATAGTGTGGGGGATATAACAGCCGTACCACTAGAATCCACACCATCATAGCCATGAATATGACACAAAATATATTCGGATTTCTGTAATGTCTTTCAACTGACATGCGTTGTGTCCCTGGTTCTACTCAGAAAAATAATCTGGGGGTCTTTCTCCACTAATTATAGCTGGATGCCACTAAAATAGCCTTGAATATGTTGGCATGTTGTTTATTTATACAAAATTTACCACAAAAAAAACCCTCAAAGGTTAACTAAATCTTGACGAGGATTTCACAATGAGAACTTATGTATCAAGACAAGCAAGTGAAGAAGATAATAAAATTAAGTAAAATTTATGATGATCAAAATTTTTAATCAACGTGTTCATGTCTTTTAATGTTATAAAATCAAAAAAGGTTTTATCCTGTGTCCATCAAATTGTCCAGATAATTAGACCCACACTAAATCAGAGTAAATGGTGATTTGGGGAAGGCTGAGCGTTTACGAAGGGAAAAAAGTGTCGTTAATGAGTGACGGCATAGATTTCCCAGCGGAATAATCACCTGTGGTAATTTACAAGTTAGTAGGATGGATGAATATTGATCTGGGATTGTGCTACCAAGTGTTGGACAGCCACACTTACACCCGACACAGGTGACCAGTCATCAAGGGGTCCCTAGATAGCGATAAACACCTACCTCAGGCTCCAGTGATAGATGCAGTTGTAGAGATAAATGGTTCAGTGGGGATATTTATTTTATTTTGTTTGTGTGTGTGTGTGGGGGGGGGGGATCTTATAGTATAATAAATTTTAAATGTAATATATATATTTACACACAAAATACTTAAGCATTAGAAGAACTTAGTAAGTGTAACAAAACCTAACATGATACAGGTCAACATCTCAATCAATGGAATGTTTCATGAGTACCTGCATCATCCATGCATGGATGGGGATCAGAGGGAATGTGTGATTAGGTGTGGGACCAAGGACAGAGAATGGGAGATTAATTATGTAGAGGATTCTAAGAAAAACATAAATGTTACCACCAGGGTATGATATTTCAATGATCCAAGGCAAACTAATGTAAGTCAAAAAAGAAAAACATATGTTTGGTTTTTTGTTGTGTTTTTTTTTTATTTACTGTGTCTTCAGTGAATACAAAGCTACTGCATCACACAGGAAGCTGCCAACCTAATTATTTAAAGGTGGTATCTAGCAGTTTGCCTATATTAAGTACACAAACCAATATCTAACCACCGCTTTGGGGAATTTGGTCATACTTATTGCATAAACCTTCAGTCGTTTTAACAATAATTTCGAACACTAACCTTATTGTTACACTGTACTAATCTGAAAAGAAAATCTCTAAAAGTTCAGTCTTTCCAACTCTATAAAAAAAGTGCAACAGCGGTCTCTGCTAACAATAGATATCAACGTCAGAGCAGATTTACAGGATGACTATATAAAAGTAAGTGGTCAAGTGGTATCCTAAGTTAAAAATAGCTATCTGTGCAGTGTGGCTCGGATAGGAAACACCCATTTGCAATGATGAGTGGGAATTTATCTTTGACTGTTCACACAGATCTTTGGCATCAATAGAACAGCATTTTGCAAGACCTTTTCAGGTACCACTGACTTTTTTTGACTTTTGAGAAAAAGTTTTTGGACCAAACTGTCGGATACCACCTTTAAGACGATCCTTCTCCCCAGCGTGATGGAAAGTAGTTCTACGTATTTCTATGATTGCATGTTTGAAAAATTGAAGAAATAATTCTTACAAACACGAATAATGTTATATTTATTCCGACGTTTCGGTCATTAAACCGTTCATCAGTGAAATAATAACATAATAACGGAAATGACATGACATCGTCTAAATGGCGCATTAATGCCACCTTAACTATATATTACTATATATAACTATATTTTATGCAATTAATACACCGATGGTACAGAGAAAATCTACAATATGACAAAATAAAACATTGGACCTAAACGATACAAAAAGACTTTACATTGAATAAGAGAAAATTGGAAAAAAGAAACCAACAATATTTTATTTTCTATTTTTTTTGTGATTGCATGTGAAACAAAACACAGTCACACAGTTAAAATTCCATAGCAGTAAAAATCAAATTTTATTGAATTATTGTCCAGCCTGTTATAACTAGTTGGTAATGTCATTATACAATGCAACACTAAATGAACTTTGAATTTATAAATAAACCAACGCCCAATAGCAAGTAGAAATTCAGCATACGGTGCATTGTGGTACATGGAATATAATCATCATAGAGGGATATGAATCAACTTTCCTTCAGTAGTCCTGTAGTTTTGCTTCTTGACCCTTAAAGGTTGTAGCCAAGCAGTTTGCCTATGCCAAACATATGGAACAATACCGTAAAGTTTTATAGATAAGACGCAGTTTTTTGCCCCAAATTATGATAAAAAAAGTGGGGGATGCGTCTTATCCCATGCGAATTTAAGTTTTCCCCTTTTTTCCCAGATCAAAATTGACCCTTAGACTAATCCGACCGCAGAGAATATCGCCGATAGTATCGGCCGTAGACAACTGTATTGTGCTATATTAAGGGAAAAGTTACGTTGTTTTTACCTAAAATTTGACATTAAACATAAAAAGAGACATTTGAATTCGTTTCTGTATAAATAAAAACAAAAATATGCAATAAATATTTGTATTAATATCAATTTATTCTAACAAAATCAGCAAAGTTTCATAATCTGGAAACGGTTATTGAGTTTTAGTGGAACGGGCATATTCATTGACGACGCTGCTATTATCATCGTCTATGTAATATGGTATTATTCAATTGATCAATTTTGATTTGAAATTTGTTTTATTTTGAATGTTAACTACGAATAAATTTTAAGTTGAAATTAAAAACCCACTTAACAACAATTAAATGTGCAGACAAGTTTTCACACCTCTTTTGATGTTAATAGATCGTCCATCATCCGTAAGTAATTACAAAGGTGCATAGAACTAATTTGTTGGTAAGCGGTCACTTAAATAACATGGTGTGAAAATGAACATTTAAAAGCCTTTAGTTGTTATTTTAAATGTCATTTATGTGTTTGTCACATGTGTAGAGAACTTAATTATAGGCCGAGAATTGTTTTCATGACATGCTGCCGCGTGAAACAGGATGTTCTCTTATGTGTAGGGCTGGGATAGTTGGAGAATATCCTGTCTGGCGTGTAAACGATATACTGGGGTAGAGTGTCGTAACGTAACACAATACACACAGTCTCACTAGGCAAACAGTCGTGACGTTTTATTCAAGACACTTAGAGAATAATAAGCACTCGGCGCAAACACCGATTTACGGAACAATTGGAACATGTTCCGTCGAGTCAAATCGAGCGATGCGGCGACTGCGGGAGTTTCGTAATGGCAGGCCAGATGGATAAGTGAATCGGGGATGCGTCTTGTCTTTTAGAATTTGCTTTTTTCCTTGATTCTAGACCTCGAAGCGGGGGTGAGTCTTATCTTTGTGTGCGTCTTATCTATAAAACTTTACTGTACTTGATGAATTTTAACGGTATCTCAATTTTAGGGGATAAAACTCATTAATAAGTTCTAAAAATGTTCATTCTTTACAAAGCTATAAATAAGAATGCTTGGGATGCCTGCTAAAACTAGACATCGATGTCATAGTGGATGACAGGGATGAGCTAAAACATAAGTGGTTATGTGGTCTTCTTAGTTTCAAATAGCTAACTGTGCAGCGTGGCTCAGATAGAAAAATCAATTTTTGTAATGACGATCGTGTAGTTATGGTTCACCTTTCACACAGGTGTCGGACATAAAATAAACAATGAATTCGCCAGGTTTGTTCAGGTAACAATAATTGATTTGGCCGTTTCATGAAAGAATTTTGGTCCAAACTGTTGGATACCACCTTTTGACCTTCAACCTATCGAACATTGAATCATCATCATATAGTTTGTAAAGGGTATGTTTGTGTAACTTAAACCTGCTGTAAAGCTGTTTATTACACTAGTTCTCAGTGTCTCAAAATATTACTATTTATTCCAAAGTTGTGAACACCAAAGAGCTTGCAACGATTTTATTTAAATACATTGCAGCATCAAAATGAAGGTCAGTATAGCTACATCCAGCAATCCAGGAACACCCTAGACAGATGTCTCTGTAGAACCAGTGGCACACTGCCAGTTAGCTGGAAAACATTTGTGCATTTAGTCCTTTGTCTGTAATAGGACATGAAACCATGCTGTGAGATCAAGGCTGAGCAATCAGGCTTGTTACCAGTCAGTGAGGCTTCCTCTTTGGCATAGGTGCCCCCCCCCCCCCCCCCCTATAGCCCCCTTAGCCCCCACCCCCAAGAAATGGAAAATTTGATATGATACCTTAAATCACAGCAGAAAGGAAAGTTTTGTTTTTATAAGGCATTTTTTATGCTACCAATGCCATTAACCAAATCAATACAATCATGTGAAAATGTATATAATTGTAACAATACTTTCTGTGAGATGTTATTTTAATTAATTGTTATCACAAATCTAGATCTAGAGCTATTAATGAAAGTAATAAATAATTCAGTATATTGGCCATGTGTGACTGAATATATGGGATGTTGTTTCGGCTAGGGCATCCACAAGGCAAACTACTGGATGTTTTTGGGTCATAGCTCTCTGACCTCACTTTTGACCTACTAATCAATAATGATGAAGGTCAGCCTGGATGAGTATTAAAGAGACTCCAATGTTTAGAAATTAGAGATAGCATGGTATAAACACAGCAAAAAAAAAACCCACACTGCTTAGCCAATGCACTCTACCCACAGTTTCACAAATGTCTGCCTATTGTCTGCTGTTTCATCTGTCAGCCATGTTGTAAGCAACATCTTTATTTCCCTTGTATTACTCATTGTACGTTATTGTTCTAAAATGTCTTCTTTTTTTAACAGTCATCAACTAAAATTATTGCAACCATTCTTTTTGTAAATACGTATATAATATATACATGTATATACACACATATATATATATATATATATATATATATATATATATATATCCACCCAAAACCTATATGATTAGGCATTGGGTATCATGGATTTTATAACATTTCTTTAATCGATTTACAACAATGTTTTGTGTCATTCCTATATAAATCTATTTGACCCACAAAAAGGTTGACATGGTAACATACCAGACTGGGAAATAGTGAAAATATGAATATTTACCTTGGGAAAATTATGTGAAGCATAATTAAAAACAAAATGATGTCAGTAAGGAAAAACTAATTGCATTTTTAAGAGTATGATATACATGTATGAGGACCTTGCTTCAATTCCAATATAAAACAACATTTACTATCTTAGTAGTTGATATTGTGCTTAAATAGACAAAGAACAAGAAAAACACCAACTTTTGCCTTTGTTCTTTTTCTTTATAACTTGCTTTTAAAACAGACCATGAAAGGATGTGACAGATTTGGGGAGGGATCATTTATTTCTCAGAAATATTAAAGCGAAGACTTTTTAATATTTCTGTGAAATGTTACAAATGAAAAAAAACCACAAAGTTTCTATTTATTTTATGTCCTCAAATAAAACACTATCTCTTTGACACTTAAGAAAGTTTGATATGTAAAACCTTAGCACTAAAAAACGACAACACTCAATATGATTGACAAATTAAATAAACATGCTCACACAATAACAATAAAAATGTCTGCACAATTGTAAATATATTCACACGCTACAATTGTTATAAAAACTTTTAAAATTTTTTTTGAAAGAACCACTCTTTAACGGAATCATTCTTAAAATTCCCAGACACAAAAATTCATAATCCTTGAAATATCTCCCATGCCTCTAATATCCTATGCTGAGTTTGAGTTGGCGCTTTCTTCTATTGTTCACATACAATACCAGTCAATTGCAGGGTGCAGGCAACTGCATGACCTTGTATTGGTCTAGGAAGATGCTCATTTTCGCTCCCTAGGCGATGTATAAGGAAATATAGAGAGAAAACATTTCAAAGGCAAACAACTTCAATCATATCCAATTACTAACTAACAGACAATCAATGGAAAGCTGACAGTGTCTGGAAATCTTTCCAGAACAAGCTGAAGTTAGACTGTGTGAAGTTTTAACTGAAATTGTTTGTTTAAGACAAA
Organism: Sinonovacula constricta; assembly: GCA_007844125.1. Classification (NCBI taxonomy): domain Eukaryota; kingdom Metazoa; phylum Mollusca; class Bivalvia; order Cardiida; family Solecurtidae; genus Sinonovacula; species Sinonovacula constricta. The sequence goes on along the minus strand of CM017568.1, from coordinate 50,366,643 downwards.
GGCATTTTCTCAGGAAAAAGACAAAATTTTAAACAAATATTGGAACCTCCTGAGCAACAGTTTAAAAGTTTGTATTATATGTACAAGATATTTTTGTAGAAATGTCTTCAAATGTTCAGTTCTAGGGTAGAACCAAGGCTTAAAATTTGAAGAAAAAAAATAAATATTTGCTTTGTAATGTGTTTTATATGATATTATTTGCATAAATAATGGCTTTGTTAGAAATGTGCTTTCAGTAATTTAAATTAAAAAAACACAACATCAACCAATCTTGTATGGCATTTCAGAGTTTTAAAAATTCAAGTGAAGGTCTTCCTCAATCAAAAAAGCTTGAAGAAGCTATAATGACCATGATTCTGTCATGTGATGTATTTTCTAAAAACAAAACATCCGCAGCACTAAGAAAGATAATGGTGATACTATGAATGCTGTTTCCGTTGATGATGGTACTGAAGATTCTGATTACTGCTTATGCCACCACTGCTGGTGGTGTTGCTGGTAGTGGTAATGGTGGTGCTGGTGGTGTTGCTGGTAGTGGTGATGGTGGTGCTGGTTGGTGGGGGTGGTGTCCAAAAAATAATGACATCCAGCAGCAATAACAACTACTGTCACAGTATAACACATAATGCTTCTACTCAAAGGTTTCTATCTGCTTGCAGATTGTTATAAATATATGGCTGGCTCAAATATTCAAAAACCTGCCACAATAGCTCCGGTGGTAGAGCGTCGGCTTACAGATCTGGAGGTCCTGGGTTCAAACCCCGGCCGGGTCAAACCAAAGACTTTAAAGTTGGTTGTAGTGGCTTCTCTCCTTACGCTCGGGCTAAGGGGACAGCATTACGCCTAACTCATTGGTGTCAGTATTAAGGACCGGCCGGGGTCAGTCCCTGGGCACCTCATAAGTGCTCCTGTGCTATAATGATAGAAATGTTGCTGCACAGTATTGGCAAAAATGCTGGCTAATCCCATCCCATCCCATCCCAAATATGCAAATTTTAAATAACTATTTTTTTAATGTTTGGTTGTCGATGAAACATACTGGTACACATGATTTCTACACATATTTCCAACATACAATTCCTTACAGACATTCCTAAACACATATTATGCTTACTCCTATCAATAGGCAGTATAGTATACCCCATATCTTGTGAGTAAAAGAGACTTCTTGTTGAGAAAATTGACTGAAGTTATGGACAGTTTAGAAATAAGTTTCTATTCCAAAACTTAAACGTCTGTACAGTCCCCTGAGTGGTATGCTTGAAAACTCGTTACAAAATTTGAATTTTATGTCCTAATAGATTGTCTGTAGATTGCCCATTCCTGTTTGCTTACTTTTTCAACTTCACGGAGTCTCCGGGGGAACCTGTGGCCAAGCAATGCGAGTCACCAACTTGACTTGTAACCCTTTAGTCCCTCACATCCAGGGTTTGAGTCAAGACAAGAACTTTTACCTGGGCAGACAATGGTCTTGGTAGAACCACCACTGCTCTGTGGGCCAGCAAGAACTTTTAAACTACCTTACATGTGTTGTTGAAACTCCAAGGAAGCCAGGGTCATAGGCTGTAGAAGTCAGTGGCTGTAACCATCCTAACACTTCAGTTGTTAGAACTTACCAGCCCCTCTCAGCAAGTCCTGATCGGGGAGTGAACTTTCATGTGGGGAGGTTTTGTTTGTTTATTGGGTTTATCGTCCCACCAAGTGTATTTCAGTTATCTGGAGATGGTGTCCACTTGAAGCAGATATAGTGCTGCCGTCACTGTGTATAGCACACCGTGAACACCTGGCATGATACCACACCCAGTCCCATTATCCTGACAACCAGTTGTGGAACTACCCTTATATTTTGCTTGAGCGTTAGCAAGGGAGCTATCCCATTACCTTTTTTAATGACTTAGGTATGTCATGGCCCGGGATCGAACCCGGGGCCTTCCGTACCTGGAGCTGATGCTCTACCGAGTGCTCTACACGGTCCGGTATATGTGGGGAGGTTTTCAAGCTGCACATGGTCGTTTAACCAAGATATAAGTCTGGGGTCTTCCTACACCAATAATAAGCTAGATGTTGCCAACATGACAATAACTGTGTTAGTACCATGTAACAAAACAACAAAACAGACAAAACTATTACATGTGTACACCCTGTCTTATCATACAGCCCAATGTCGGACGCTCTAGTCTTCTGTCTTTCCATATATGTCTCTGATTCAATATTGTTCCGGTGAAACACAATTACATTTCTGTGTTTTCTACTGATCCCATCCTACCTAATCATGCATTCAAGTACTTAATTAACCCTGACTCTGCCGAGAAAATCCCCCCTGTCTAGATGAGAGTTGCCATCGGCTGGGTTTGTCTTATGTCTCACAGACGCAATAATCACCATGAACAAAATGTTTTAAACTGCCCTGCAGCAACCCTCAAACTGACGTTCTAAGTTACAATTTTTGTCTGATTGACAAAAATTCTTCTCTTTCTTCCAGCAAAAGAAGTATAATTATGTATTTTTCATCCCCCAAACCATTTGTCTTTTTTTTCAATACAAAGGATTATATTGAAAAACATCAAAGAAAAGACTATCCTTCAATGCCTTTTGTTGTTTTTGGAATAATTATGTTTTAAGCTTTGCCAGTTTTGTGTTCAGGTCTAATGTTTGGCATCAAATCTATTAGTAAAAGTAGAATGGGTCTTACGAATTTGTCACACATCATGACAACTGTATTCATGTTGAGTCAGTTAAGTTTTTTACAAAAAAGACTAAACAGGTTGGATAATAATAAAGAAGATTAAGATTCAAAGACATTAATATAATAACAATAAAGAAGGCTCAGATTCAAAGACATTAATAAAATAACAATAAAGAAGGCTCAGATTCAAAGACATTAATTTGCTATGACAATGTTGTACAAGGGATTACTATATATGGGCCAGAACTGGGTCTACAAGTCATGCAACAGTGTATGGCAGTGGAGTCTGCAGAATGTTATAGTCATCTATGAATTGCAATTCTTAACCTTTCCAGTAACAACTACATTAAGCTTAAGCTAGGATTGGCAAGAGAAATGTTATGCTGTAGCTAGAAATGGCACAATCTAGGATTGATGTTGAAAGCTACAACTGACAAAAACTAGACAAGCATAAAGTTAGAAAACTCTAGCTAGAATCTGACTACAGCTATAGAATCAGCTACATTCAAAACAACTCTAGCTAGAATCTGACTACAGCTATAGAATCAGCTACATTCAAAACAACTCTAGCTAGAATCTGACTACAGCTATAGAATCAGCTACATACAAAATAACTCTAGCTAGAATCTGACTACAGCTATAGAATCAGCTACATACAAAATAACTCTAGCTAGAATCTGACTACAGCTATAGAATCAGCTACATACAAAACAACTCTAGCTAGAATCTGACTACAGCTATAGAATCAGCTACATACAAAATAACTCTAGCTAGAATCTGACTACAGCTATAGAATCAGCTACATACAAAACAACTCTAGCTAGAATCTGACTACAGCTATAGAATCAGCTAAATACAAAACAACTCTAGCTAGAATCTGACTACAGCTATAGAATCAGCTACATACAAAACAACTCTAGCTAGAATCTGACTACAGGTATAGAATCAGCTACATTCAAAACAACTCTATAGCTAGAATCTGACTACAGGTATAGAATCAGCTACATTCAAAACAACTCTATAGCTAGAATCTTACAGCAGTTAGAATCAGCTACATACAAAACAACTCTATAGCTAGAATCTTACAGCAGTTAGAATCAGCTACATACAAAACAACTCTATAGCTAGAATCTTACAGCAGTTAGAATCAGCTACATACAAAACAACTCTATAGGTAGAATCTTACTGCAGTTAGAATCAGCTTCATACAAAACGACTCTTTAGCAAGAATCTTACAGCAGTAAAAATCAGCTACATACAAAATGACTCTATAGCTAGAATCTTACAGCAGTTAGAATCAGCTTCATACAAAATGACTCTATAGCTAGAATCTTACAGCAGTAAGAATCAGCTACATACAAAATGACTCTATAGCTAGAATCTTACAGCAGTTAGAATCAGCTACATACAAAATGACTCTATAGCTAGAATCTTACAGCAGTAAGAATCAGCAACATACAAAATGACTCTATAGCTAGAATCTTACAGCAGTTAGAATCAGCTTCATTCAAAATGACTCTATAGCTAGAATCTTACAGCAGTAAGAATCAGCTACATACAAAATGCCTCTATAGCTAGAATCTTACAGCAGTAAGAATCAGCTACATACAAAATGACTCTATAGCTAGGAATCTTAATGCACTTAGAATCAGCTACAGACACAACTCTAGCTAGAATTTCTTCACTGCTAGAATCAGCAACAACATAGTAAATAATGTCAAGGATCAGGGTACTGCTAATACACTGGCTCAAAAGGAAACCAGCTATAGAAGGAATCAGTTAAAATTAGAATTGAATAATCTATAACAAAACCAGCATAGACAGAACCAGCTAAAGCTTAAATTGGCATGAACCAGCTATATCTATAATAAAACCAGTACAGACTGAACCAGCAATAGCTTAAATCAGCATGAAGCCAGCTATAGCTTAAATATGCATGAACCAGCTATAGATGGAACCAGCTAGAGACAGAATCACTACTGCTAAAATCAGATAACACAAACTAGTTTAAAATTGGACTGCTGGATAAAGCCTCAAGAACTAACAGCAACAGACAGAAACAGCTGCAGCTAGAATTATCAAGAGCTATAATAAAATAAGCTACAACTAGATAAAAAACCATATGTACAGCTAGAATTGGCTACAGATAACATCATATCTAAAGCTTGAATAAACAAACAGAATTAGCTATGACAAAATCACAATTAAAGCCCAGCTCCAATCGAAAAAAAAAAATAAGCAAATAATTTTCTCCAAGAAAATTCTTGTCAATCGTGAAGGGAATGTTCAATAGTTTCCAAAACAAAGTCAGCCTCTGTACTACAAGTGTGCATGAAATGTTGATCCTTAATGCCATATTTATTAAAGTCCTGTCACTCCACGAGCGCAGACCTTACAAATTAGAAATAAAAGGTGAGTTTCTCTTATTGACATTGGCAGTAGTAGGGAAGGAAGGTCTCATTCTGGATCAACTTCTGACAGAAAGTTTCCAGACTTGTGAAAACAGTGTACATACAGTCGGATGCCAGATCACAGAAAAAGGAGTTTTATCAATAAAAAATCATATTGGATCTTGAATTCTTTTTTAAGCAGCAAAAGAATAGACTCATTGCTTGCGCAAAATATTTGCCAGCATTATCTAACATGGGGGTGCCCGTTAAGAACAAATTCTTCAGAGATTGAATTTTAGGTGAGGGCGCCATGGTGTAGTGGTAGAGTTACTTATTGGCAACTGCTCTGCTTAGCACTGCATGGGTTCGAGTCCTGTTCGGGGTGGAGGACTTAACGTGGGAATAGTAATTTTACTAAAACATTTGTCTGGAGTCATCCTCCACCACAATAGCTGGACGTTGCAATAATGATCATAAATGGTCGCTGCAGTGTATTTCAAAAACAAAAACGAAACATAGTTTAACATTACTCTTCCATATATCTACAAGAAAGAGTATGCACATGAGACATCTCTAGTGCTGCAGACAGCATGCGCTTTAAACAAAAAGATTACCGTAATCTTTTTGTTTAAAGCGCATGCTGTCTGCAGCATGAGTGTAAGCAGAGTTTATTTTCAGAATGAATTCTTGAATCCTTTTTTAAGCAGGGAAAGAAAAGACTCATTCCTTACTCAAAATATTTGCCAGCATTATCTAACATGGGGGTGATCATTAAGGACAAATTCTTTAGTTATTAAATTTTAGGTGGGGAGCATTTCGGAAAAAAACTCTCAGCTTACACTGTCGGTTCATAGCATAAGTATATGAAAATAATGAACCATAACTCTGATAGGAAACTAGACTGTTACTTTGCTTTTTTCCTTGTTATCTGCTAAATCTTTAAACTTTTTACCAAGTCTATTAAAAAAGCATGAATAATATCTTCTAAAAATAGACATCAACATTAGTGTTGGGAAATCGGTTGCAAATTATAATCGATCATCGGTTTGAATCGGTAGCCACTTCCGATGCAATTTCACAGATTTTAATCGGTTTATTAATCTACGCAGTGTTACATTCACAAATGATTTTGATTAGTAACTTACATAATTACTCGATGCTATAGTGTACTTGCAGCCACTTTCTACAAAACATTTGGTGTTTCAAGGACAAAATATGAATTTTTCACTTGCTTTCTATTTTTGTATGTACTGATCATTAATCATGGTTAATGATTAGTCATAAAATAAGCACAGAACACATATACAGATGCTTGTAAATCTCTTGGGCCGCCATTTTAATTTCAGAGTGACTTCCCTTTACAACAGGATAAGTGTGCCAGAACCCGTACCTTTATTTGAAGTGCATTCGCACTCTTCTGTAAATCGATTATGAGAGACTGAACAACGATTATCGACATCGAGAAGCTTTTCCATGCAGCTAATCGATATCTTCCGATCATCAGCGGATCACTAATCAACATCTATGTCAGAGTGGACAATCCAAATGATGATATAATGTGAACTCAAAAATAAGTGGTCACGTGGTTTTCTTCTTTTAAAAATAGCCAACTGTGCAGTGTGGCTCAGATATGAAATACACGTTTGTAATGATGTGTGTTGTGTCTTTTCACATAGACTTAGGCCATCAATTAAAGCACTTTGTTTTATCTACTCAAGTACCAATACTTTATTTGGTTGCCTGAGCAACCAAACTTTGGTCCAAACTGTTGGATACCACCCTTTAACATACCATTTTTACAATGCGAATACTGAAATAATCTTTCACACCAGAAATACCAAATGTCTCTATAGATAGTTTTGTTACATAAACTTCAATTTAAATGACACGATCATTAATTGAAATCACTTTTGATATCTGATTGGCACTTTTGTACTATTGCATGTCAATATCATTTAACCAGGTTATCTACTTAATGGCCAGATTGTAATATCAATAGTATTATGATTTTATATCAAAATCAGTATCTTTAATGGATTTTATATAACCCTTCAATTTTTACTGTAACATTGTAATGTTATTACATAACAATGTCTGGGTAACTGTCAACTTCTCAGGTATCTGATATGCGGACTTCCTGTATCAAATGCCCTGACCTTAGGTTAGGAAACATGCCTTGACTACTTTGTGTTATAACTACATACAAGCAGTATTGTCAACCATGGTAAATTGTGTGTCACAATGTTCTAACTGTGTTATGCAGGCTGCACGAGTGCACTTCGCACATGCATCAACGATTTAATCCCATACTTCCACAGTGTCTATTGATCAGCTGTCAGAGATGTGGTGTTAAAGATGAGGGCAGCACTAGGTTCATGACATGCAAGAGTAGGTAACTGTTCAATCTGATTAATCTTTGTTTATCACACAGTGTGTTCAATCTGATTAATCTTTGTTTATCATTAGAGCATCGGCTTGCGGATTGGGAGGTCGCGGGTTCAAACCCCTGCCAGGTCAAACCAATGACTTTAAAGTTGGTAGAAGTGGCTTCCTTCCTAATGTTCCGGGCTTAGGAGGTAGCATTATGCCTGACTCGTGGGTGTCAGTATAATGGACCGACCGGGTTCAATCCCTGGGCACCTCATAAGTGCCCCTGTGCTATAATGATGGAAATGTCACTGCATAGTAATTGTAAAAATGCCAGCAAATCCTATCCCTTTCCTTTGTTTATCACACTGTCTTCAAATATAATATAATTTTCTTTAATCATGGTTTAAGCATTTAGGTAAAACATTGTCAAATGTAAAACCTTTTCAGTTGCTATGTTTAAAGTTATAGAAGAAAAACATTGAAAACAGCCATGATTTTGTACTCAAGCAACTAAGTTGCAAATTTTGTGCAGGTGCAGGATACATAGAACCATATGATCTGCATTTCATATGTATTTGAATTATTGTTCCAATTTCAAACAGAAACAAGCGAGCCTGCAATTGTTGATAATAAACATTTCTGTACGATAACCTATTGGGCAATAATTGTGTACGAGACAAACTGCTAGACATCATATTTTCATGTAATACTGCCCTAAATTCTTATATAATTACCATGACTGATTGTTTGTTTATTGGGTTTATCGTCCCACTAACAGTATTTTAGTTATCTGGAGACGGTGTTCAGTTGAAGCAGATATAGTGCTGCCTTCACTGTGTATTGCATGCCGTGAACGCCAGGCATGATACCACACCCAGTCACATTATCCTGACACTGTGCCAACCAGTCGTGGAACAACCTTTTCATTTGCCTGACCATTAGAAAGGGAGCTTTACTACTACCATTTTTTACGACTTTGGTATGTCGCGGCCCGGGATCAATCCCGCGGCCTCCCGTACTGAAGCTGACGCTTTACCAACTGCGCTACCAGATCCAGATTACAATGACTGTAATACAGTGTCTGGTCTTTTGACCTTTCAATACATGGTGCCAGGTTTTTCTAAAACAGGAGTGTGGGTGGCTAAGCGGGTGATATAAAAATTAACAAACCATAGCTAACAATTTTCTAAAAATTAAATTTGCATCAGCTCCATTTGTTAAGTAACTGAGGGGGCGGCAAAGTAGTTAAAATTTAACAATTTCAAAAATAAAGCTACAATTTTACATTAAAGGAGATAAAATTCAGGACAAACACCTTCATAGCAATATTCTTAATTACCACATAATTTCAGATGTTACAAAAATATAATCCTTTTAAACACTTCAGTTAGGTTTCTCAAATCCTTCACATCCAAACCTATCTCATCTTTACTCAGATATTCTTATTTTATCATCTCAAGGCATCTCTGTAAATGGTAAGCAATGTTTATTTATTTATTTGGGTTTTACGGCACACCGACACTTAATAGGTCATAAGGCGCCGAAGGTAAGCAATGGTTTAAACTAAATTATATTATGTTACGCTTAAACCAGCAAATAACTTATTTATGCTGAAAGTTGCAGCTGAACTGCTGCTTTTTTACATCTAACCTCTGTGTTTAAAAGTGAAACCTAACTCATCATTACAAACAGGTATTTCCTATATGAACCAAGCTCCACAGTTAGCTATATTTAAACTGAAAAAACTTTGTTATCACTTTTTTTTTTAAAATACATCGCAGAGACCAATTATGATCATTATAGTGATGTACAGCTACTTGGAGGTGGAAGACCCCAGACATATGTCTGGGTAGAACCACCGGCACACCGCAAGTCAGCTGGAAGACCTTATGACATTAAGTCCTTCGTCCCGACCGGGACTTTAACCCATGCGGTTAGAGGCTAAGCAGTCTGATAATTTTAAGATATCATCATCCAGGTAAACTCTATTTATATATTTTATATATTATTTATAATATTTGAATGAAACCCATCCCTATCATGTTTTATAATAGAGTTGGAAAAAAGGTTGAAAATTTAGAGAAGTTTAATACCCAATTTGCTCTTTCTTAAAATTGAGACACTGTTCAAAACAGATTTTACTTATACCAAAATATGTTTATGCAGAAAAGTATGCCCAAATTTGGAATATTCTCAAAATAACTGGAATAAGATATTGTTACATGAATTTGATATAGGCAAGCTGTTGGGTCCCACCCACCTTTAACCCCCAATTTCTACGTCATGTACATGGATGAGATGTGGATGTAAGAAACCCTCCGGCTCTGACTGAGTGCTATTCCCGTCAGACATAGGGAAAGAAACCATTCCAATGGAGTTCCCTCGGATAAATGCCAGTAGATGGTTTTAAATGGATTGCTCCCATGTCCCCAGGATCAATTAGGCAGCCGTATAAATGATCTTAAAAATAAAATCATCCCCCAAAAAGGAGAGGAAGCAAGTTGGCTTAAAAGCCAGGAAATTGCTTGTAAGTGAAGCACAGACATAGATCTTTTGTAACAATGATCTATTTAAAGTCACATGCTGGGCAGGCTTTTTGCCACAAGCAAACACATCTTAATGTGCTAGAGAGTAAAGCCAGGGGAGGTCATCCAGGATTAATATATCACGCGATGACATGTACGCTATCTTTAAGGACAAAATCTTCAAATTCTTTAGATATTGAATTTTAGGATGCTGTGGGGAGGGGGGGTGGGGGTGGGGTGGGGTGGGGGAGTTAGAATTTGAGTCCCGTTCTGGGCAAAGGACTTAATGTGGGAAGGTCTTCCAGCTGACCTGTGGTGAACTGGTGTTTCTATCCAGACATTTGTTTGGGGTCTTCCTCTACCAAAATAGCTGGACATCGCTATAATGATTATAATTGGTTGCTGTGATGTATTTAAAAAAACAAACAAAAACAAACGAATTTTAGGTTAACATTCATGTTTCTACTAAAAACGCTGTTATTTTTTTTGTAAAAAATGTATAAAGTGTCAATTTCTGATACTCGAGATTAAGCTTTAATTCAATTTTTACTTTATCTGAAAAAAGTTGTCAACAGTGACTTCTGTGAAAAAATATCAACTCTGACAATAATCTGTAAACATAAAATTTGGATGTAAAATATATTTTTATTGTGTGGACACAGACTCTTGTAAATAATGATCTTTTTGGTGCAGATTTGACTCAATTGTAAACTTGTACATATCTTTCCCATTGTATTCTCAATGGAATACAGCCAGTGTTGTTGGCATATCTGGTATTGAAAATGAGTCATGGAGTTCTGGAAAATGCAGCCATACTTAAGTAAATTAAAATGAAAAGAGATCTACATTACAGTTTTCATGAACTAAAAGCATCACTATTATCATTTTAATCTTTACCATTTAAACTTTGTGTTATGGTCTTCTATGAACACAAGTAAAAAGAAAAATGGTCCATAAACAGAGCTCAAGTAAAAGATTGTATTACTTTTAAATCTCCCAGCATTGAAGATTCTTGCACAGGAAGTAGAAAACATAAAGCGAAGATTCCCACTTTCTTTCCTCCACTTCTTGCAGTCAGAGAGCATGCATTGCCATAAGAGAGGCAAACAACACTAATTTATTATCTGTCTTATTTAAATTACTTGTTTGTTTTAATTAAAAAGGTAATACTTCTCATTGCTTTTGTGTGTGTTTTTTTTTTCAAGAAGGGAGTCAGAATTGGCAATGGTGAGTAAGAGACTGCATGTTGATTGTCCGATAACGATGGCTGGCCAGTATCCTGGAGATCAAACAACAACAAAGCAAAACACTTTAATTGACAAGTTGCATTACAGCTACTGTGAATGATAATTATATGCTGTATAAGATGTTTTCTTATCTTCAGACTGAATCAGGTAAATACTAAAACAATGGTAAGCATTCTAATGCAATTAGAGACAAAATATAAAAAATAAAATAATTAAAAATTGTTAGATTTAAAATTGTTGGTTAAAAAGCCTTTATGATATATACTATGTGCTAGCAGTGATAGACTGAGTTAACAATAATGTGATTAACGTATTATGTTAGTATAATAACCTTGTTACTATAAAGAGTAACAAAACAGGCTGGGATTCGGTCTTTCTCACTTATAAGACTATTTGCTTATAAGACGACCCCCACCCCCTACTTCACCTGTGAAATTGTCGGTTTCTGCTTCGACCTGCTCATAAGACGAGGTAAAAAAATGACCAGGAGCGTCAATCAGTCATGCTGTCTCAACAATAGGGTAATTAGCTAACGGTGACTTGTAATTTTCACAAGTTGCGGGATGTATCTAGCAGTATTTCAGCTACAAGAACATCCTGTAGCACGTGACATTAATTTCTTTGATTTACGTCACCAAGGCTGGCATGACAGTACACGATATAGGCTACACATGTGCTGACACGTTTTTTCTGATCCAGATTACTGGATTTATTATTAACAATCTACCCAGAACACAAAAATCATGCCAAGTCGATGGATAATTATGATGTCATTGCTGTTAATATCCCCAGTGTCTTTCTCCAGTTATCATTTTAATTCAAACTAGCCAATTTAAGAACGGTTTATATAAAATACTGTTTGCTCAGACAGCTAAGGTAATTTCCAGTTAACAAAATATCTATTATTTTAGTTTATATATGGTGGATGTGACCTGAACACGTATGACTGGCCGTAGTCCAAATATCAGCCTTTAGGCCTAAAGGCCCTATTGGGGCTATTCTTTTGCCAGGGGATCAATTATCATCCAAGCTCCACCATATATTAAAATGGGCCATCAAAAGATCCAATGATAATGGTTTGCCAAGTGGACACGTCTGGAAATCAAGGTTGACAGTCTGCAACTGGTTTTTTTTTTTTCTCCTGTCTTTTACATAGCCTGACAATTGTCAATGTTCTGATCAATTACACTGATGCTTTTTCTCCTGCCAACACCTCTATGAGCCTGACTTACGTGGCTTAGGCTGGTCTCTTATTGATGGCTCATTAATTGGCCATACATTATAGGCTGCTGGGACAGTGGACATCAAACATTCCAGAAACAACCCTTGATCCCTGATTATATGTGTTAGCTGTCACTGTATCACAATAGAATGCCTCTCTATATTGGTTCAGAATTTGCCACAATATTAATTCTCACCCTGTTATGCACAAAAGGAGAACTCATCAGAATAGGCAAAACCTGTAGATCCAGACTAGTCAGCCCCCTCTGGGAGCTCATCACTTATATTGTATATTTACCAGCAAAGGCTTCTTTAATTATCATTGTTTTTAATTATCTTTAATTATTATTTAATTTTAATGGTGTTAGCGAATAATCACAAACCTGGGTTATAAACAGACAGCAGTTTAAGTAAGGACCTCTAGTCCTAAGTCAGACAATAGTCAATATTTGATTGACCCATGGGGCCCATGTTTTAGCATGAATATACTACAGATGGTTGACAGACAGTTCTAATTTGTGCATGTTGACTAAAGACCATTGAATTATCAGAACTTATGGTGATGGTTGGGAATGTTTGACAATCAATCTGTTGAGCTTCCAAATGATTCTGTTGCTTATATTGAAGACAAAAGGTTGACCTTTATTTGGGGTCAAAGACACTGTATATCACCAAAAGACACCACAGGACATTGCAAGATGTAACAAGACATCATGAGATGCCATGAAACACCACAAGACAATGCATGGTGTAAAAAGACACCACTGGGTACCAAAAGATGACATAAGACACCACAAGACACTGCAAGGAGCAAAAACACACCAAGGGGTATCATAAGATGCCACAAGACACCACAAGACACTGCAAAGAGCAAAAATACAACAAAGGGTATCATAAGATGCCATGAGACACCAAAAGACACTGCAAGGAGCAAAAATACACCACAGGACATCCCATGCTGCCACAAAACAAAGATACTACAGGACACTGCAAGGAGCAAAGACATCGCATGTCACCACAGGAGGCCTCAAGATACCACAAGACACTGCAAGGAGCAAAAATACACCACAGGACATCCCATGCTGCCACAAAATACCACAAGGCACTGCAAGGAGCAAAAATACACCACAGGATATCTCATGCTGCCACAAAATACCACAAGACACTGCAAGAACAAAACTACATCACAGGACATCCCATGCTGCCACAAAATACCACAAGACACTGCAAGAACAAAACTACATCACAGGACATCCCATGCTGCCACAAAATACCACAAGACACTGCAAGAACAAAACTACATCACAGGACATCCCATGCTGCCACAAAATACCACAAGACACTGCAAGAACAAAACTACATCACAGGACATCCCATGCTGCCACAAAATACCACAAGACACTGCAAGGAGCAAAAATTCACCACAGGACATCTCCTGTTGCCACAAGATACCACAAGACACTGCAAGGAGCAAAATACACCACAGGACATCTCATGCTGTCATAAGACACAGAAATATACCTTGGAACTCACACCAAAACACCAGAAGACTGGCGGCAATTCATTTGTCTCTCGAGATTCTAGTTTCTGATACAAACAGCGCAATGAGACAGAAGTCTGACAGAATTATACACTCTAGACAAATTGTCAATATAAGCATACAAAGGTCTAGACACTACAAAAAGGTTTAAGATTTTTTTGTTTTTGGAATACTTTAAGTTTTAATTAGAAGTTATTTTTGCATGGGCCTAACTTTGTAATTAAAATTATTATCATTTTTTCATATATTGAAAAAAAGAAGAAACCATACAAGTTTTTTGTAAATAACAGAAAAGGTCCCATTTTAGGATTTCGACAGAGAGAAAAAAAAATAGTTCACTCTTTTTAAAATTTTCGTAAAAAGTGTGCCTTACTAAATCAACATACTATATGCCAAAAAAATATTTAAAAAATGTCAAAAAGTCATTTTAAGAAAAAAAATTGGCAAATATAGACCCAGCATTTGCTCTAGGCAATAAATGTATTAATTTTTCAGTTTGCAATGATAGCCATACAAATTGCTGACTTCATTAAATCTTAAGAAATTTCAATAAATACAAATTTCAACATTAGCACCCTTTCCTTTGGCAATTAATCATGCAAGATCAGGCAATTCATGTACGCTGCAGTGTGCACTTAACCCTAAGCTTGCTACATTTTGGTAAAAATCCAGGCCAAAATCTTAGCTTTGTTTTAGATTTAATATTAAATATGTTACATATCAGGGCTGATATAATTATAAAAAAGAGACTGAGCAGCAAATTGTGTGGTTTCAAATCAGACATATTGCCAAAGCCTTATAAATATGCGAATAGCAGGGTAAGATTTAATATAAATTTCACCAATTTTAACTAGATGACATGAAACTTAAATGACATTTAAAATAACATTCTATCTAAAAAGATTTAAAAGTCTGACCAATAAAGTAGTTAATACTTCAACCAATTAAGGCATTATATGAATTAAGATAAATGAAAACTGGGAAACGTTTAATTTCCAAATTTAAGAAATTTCAAAGTTGAATATTCTATTACTATATATGGTGATTTAGGTTGTAATTCAAGGTTGTTTAGCCGTGAAACATCCTACTCAGCAAATGTATAGAGTATATTATGCATGACATGGAGAATGCTTCCTGAATATGGATGGATTTCTAAATATTATGATTACCATAAAATGGCTTAATAGTTCTTATAAATAATAATGCTGACAATGTCAACTTGACAAAAAAAGAAAGAAAATGTTTCAAGGCAGTATTTTATACTGACGTTATACTGCGTTTTCTTGAATATTTATCTAATTGTTAACATTAATTGGCTCAATTAAATCTTTTCTTTTGAACTTCATTTTAGCAAAAAGTGAATAAAGCCAGTGCAATGTTTAAACCATGTCCTATGTAACTTACATGTAACAGCTATAAACAATATTTTGTGCACTGTACACAAGTTAAGTCAACAATCAGAAATGATATATATTTACGTTATATTTACTTTATTCTCAGTGATCAATGAATTTTTAAGCTTAATATTAGCATTTTATGGTTTGAAAGTCTTTGTATTGCATTTCACGAAAAGAAGGAACACAATTAAGAAAATTATTTTGAACATTAAAAAACTGGGAAAGTAAAAGCAACCCATTTGGCTGCACTCTATACAATAAAGCACTTTGATACCCTATACAAGGATATACCGACCATTTTATCTGATATATGCTAATACAAATGTTACAAATAAAAAATGATTTTTATTTCAAAGTTTTATTCAAACTTTTTTGAAGTTTAACACACATTTTATCATGGACCTTCTGAAGTAAAGCTTGTCACTGATTTGTTGCTAAGCAAGACAATCTGCTTTTAATTAATAAAAATTTTAATGGTCTCAATTCCCTTTATTTTCTGCTCTTTTTTTGACAAAGATAATTGAATTTACAGTAATACCCTCATCTGGTCGCACACATGAGCAGGCACAAACACACACACCATGAAGCAGAAGAGCCGCAGAAATTGGCGCTCCAGTGGCCATATTGAGAAAGTCTCATCTGCTGACAGCCACAAAGGATTCTGGGATTAGGCATGGCTATATGGATGCTAACACATTCATAAAACACCAGGATGACTTGAAGAAATGAATTATTTATCATCAAATAACCTAGAGCAGATTGTATAAAAACAGCAACTTGGAAAAGGTACACACTCCTGACAAAAAGAAACTGATGTCACACATGGTTAGATGGTATAAAGGCTACTTTTGTTTCAATACAAAAATCATGGTTAAGGTTTGTTTGTTTTTTGTTAAATTGCATCGACACAATTATATTCAACTTGGCAATTTCCAAATAATTATTGGTGGAGGAAATTCCCAGACTAATGTCAGGTAAGAACCACCAGTGTACCACTGGTTGGTGGGCAAACCTCCCCACATCAAAGCTCTTACTTCATTTCAGCATGCTTGAACCATTGTCACACTGTTCTGACGAGGCTTAGTCAAATAATGTAGATCCAGATCAGCAAGATCATGCTGGGAGCTGATTGACTAGTGTAGCGAGGGAGAGAATGGGTACTCGATCTGATTAGCTTAGTCAGTAGAGCATTTGCCCTGTTAGCAAAGAGTCCTTGGTTCGAGTCCTGCACAGGCTGCATATTTTTCTCCCTCTGTCACATACTCACGTGGGTTTGAGTCCGGATCAGGGCAAGATCTTTCATATGGGTTTGAGTCAGGATCAGGGCAAGATCTTTCATGTGGGTTTGAGTTCAGATCAGGGCAAGATCTTTCATGTGGGTTTGAGTTCAGATCAGGGCAAGATCTTTCATGTGGGTTTGAATCCAAATCAGGGCAAGATCTTTCATGTGGGTTTGAGTCCGGATCAGGGCAAGATCTTTCATGTGGGTTTGAGTCCAAATCAGGGCAAGATCTTTCATGTGGGTTTGAGTCCAAATCAGGGCAAGATCTTTCATGTGGGAAGGCTTTTCAGCTTACCTGCAGTGGGTCAGTGGCTCTACCCAGGTGTAAATGTGGGGTCTTCCTCCACAAATAATTAAAGGAGGTATCTGACAGTTCGGACAAAAAATATTTTCATTAAACATCTTAATAAGCAATTGTAACCTGAACAGATCTTGCAAAATTCTGTTTATTGATGTCCTACATCTGTCTGAAAAGTGTACCATAATGCCACAATTGTCATTAAAAACATGTATTTCCTATCTGAGCCATGCTGCACAGTTAGCTATTTTTTTAAACCAAGACAACCCCATGACCACTTATGTTTTAGCTCATCTACATCATCCGCTGTGATGTCGATATCTTTTTTTAGCCGAAATCCCAAACGTTCTTATTCATAGATTTGAAAAGAACGAACATTTTAAGTGTTTATTAACGAGTTTTACTGCCCCAAAATTAAGAAACTGTTGAAAATCATCAAAACTTAGATTAAAGTATGATGTTCTTCTGCAGAAATTATGCACAAATACCCCAAACAGAAGTCAGATATTGTTACTTATATTAGATATAGGCCAACTGTCTGAAACCACCTTCAACTATACGTCGCCAATATGACCATAATTGTGTCAGTGCAATGTAATGAAAAAAAGGAAGTCACTCTGATTTTGTATTTCCTATTATTATAAAATCCTGCATCAGAATGGCTTGCACATGCAAAATGCTGTTAGGGTTATAAAGATTTCATGTTTCCAGTCAATCCTGCCATGGACATAAGCTGGTATCTACGGAGACAGACATTGAATAGAAGCTTGTCTGGAGTCGGCCATGGGTCAGGTAAATCATGCGTCTAAATCGGCATTCATTTGATCCCAGCAAACATTGTCTACATACAAATATCTATCATGTCTACACCAATGGATGAAGACAAACTGGGGAGAATTACATCTCCTTGGCTATGAGACTTGTACAATGATAATCTAATATCTATGATATACAGGGCAGTTTATGGGAGCAGACAGTCTACACAATATTAAACTGAAGGAAACCAGGACGGACAGATTACACAATATCAAACTGGAGGCAATCAGGACGGACAGATTACACAATATCAAACTGGAGGCAACCAGGACGGACAAACTACACAATATCAAACTGGAGGCAACCAGGATAAACAGACTATACAATATCAAACTGAAGGCAACCACGATGGACAGACTACACAATATCAAACTGGAGGCAACCAGGATGGACAGACTACACAATATCAAACTGGAGGCAACCAGGACGGATAGACTACACAAGAAAGTGCACAAGAAGACTCCTGACTGAACTAGAACTATCGCTGAATGCGATTCATACCCCCACCAATGTCTTTGACAAAGCTAGTACAAGGGTAAGATGGGTTCTGCACATTGCCCAGTTGGGGTGAACATTTGAGTCAAGTTTGAAGAAAATCCTTCCATTAGTATAGAACTTATAGAGCGGACCTGACATATTGTCTAGTATTGATTGTAAGTAAATTAAAAGACTTAAAAAAAGGGGCATAACTTTGACAAAATGCAATACAGAGTTATGAAACTTGACCTGCATATCTTACTTGTGATACGTCATATATATTTTAAGTTTCAAGCAAATACTTTTTCAAGTTTCAGAAATATTCAAATACATGTTAAAATTTAAGAATATTTTCTAAGTCAATTTTGACCTTCAAGTGTGACCTTGACCTTAAGCCGGCACAAAGGTAACATGGGTTCTGCACATAACCTTGTTGAGTTGAACATTTGAGCAAAGTTTGAAGAAAATTCTTCCATTAGTATAGGATTTATAGAGCGGACACGACATATTGTCTAATACTTGATTGTATGTAAATCTGAAGACTTAAAAGGGGCATAACTTTGTCAAAATGCAATACAGAGTTATGAAACTTGACCTGCATATCCTAATTGTAAGACTTCAGATATATTTTAAGTTTCAAGCAAATACTTTTTCAAGTTTCAGAAATATTCAAATACATGTTAAAATTTAAGAATATTTTCTAAGTCAATTTTTGACCTTCAAGTGTGACCTTGACCTTAAGCCGGCACAAAGGTAACATGGGTTCTGCACATAACCTTGTTGAGTTGAACATTTGAGCAAAGTTTGAAGAAAATTCTTCCATTAGTATAGGATTTATAGAGCGGACACGACATATTGTCTAATACTTGATTGTATGTAAATCTGAAGACTTAAAAGGGGCATAACTTTGTCAAAATGCAATACAGAGTTATGAAACTTGACCTGCATATCCTAATTGTAAGACTTCAGATATATTTTAAGTTTCAAGCAAATACTTTTTCAAGTTTCAGAAATATTCAAATACATGTTAAAATTAATTCAAGGTTACCTTTTGCTAATAGGTTCTAATTTCAATAGTGGACAAGTATTCCAATATTGTAGAGAATATCCTGGAAAGTTCTGGATAAACAAAAATATGCTGATGGGAGGGTGGAGACAATAGACACACTTTTTTTTTAAATTAGAGCTAAAAATATAATAATTGAGAAAAAGAGCTATTTAAAAATTTAGTTGAAAAAAGGCATAATCATCGATCCTCTCATTGTGAAAGCAATGCTCACATTTGTTAAAATCAATCCATACAAAGTTACAAAAAAACAACATTTCCCAATCATGCTCACAGACCAAATTCAACAGTGTGTACAATAGAACTGTTCAAATGCTGTTTCATAGTTTTAAATCCCACTCCTAACTACAATTCCATTAGATTCAACTCCCAAAGTAGCACTAGGGTCTGCATTGTTGGACCATTAGCGGACAAACGGCAAATAAAGTGATACACATCTTCAAACACTTTCCAATTCTTTTTTAATTCTTGGGAATTAAAGCATCCCCTTGTTGCATGTGGAATGATTACGGTGGCTTCTCGGTCATGCACCCAAAATTCTGACAACATGTGAAAATTCTTTGCAGTCAAGAAATGATGGGATGTGGTGCAGACAGAAAAAATAGAATGATACGTTATTTAATCCTGCAAATCTTGTGCCGAAATTTGTGAGACTATTATAGATGATTGATATTGTGTAGTCAGATACTTTGCTAATGCTGACGAAATTTATGCAGACATCTTATAATGTAATTACTTTGCTGCAATATATTTCAATCTAAACCAATTATATTATATAGTTCAGGGGCGGATCCAGAGGGGGGCAGAAGGGGCCGCAGCCCCCCCCCCCTATTTTTCGACGACCAACAAAAAAAAAGTATTTTGCCCTTAAAAGTGAGCAAAAAGATAAGGAAATTATGCCCCACAGATGCTTGGAAATCACATCTCAGCGCATCTAGAATTCAAAATTTTCTGGGGGAGCCCCCTTCAGACCCCCCGCCGTGGATTTCGTGCCTGCGGCGCGATCAGCTCCGGCCTGCGGCCCTGTACTTACCATAAAACATGGTAAACTGACCATTGATTCAACAATCTTCAATCCAATCAGATATCTTGCTTATATAGTTTTTCTTCAAAGCAAATCACAAACCAGGATGAAGTACATGCTATCTTCCTGTCTTTACTTAATTAACTTAGAAGTCGCCCGACATTTGTAGCCAATCAGAAGCTATGAAAATTCAAATTCCTCAGCAATATATTTCAATAGAACTCCTTTCTATTTTCTATTTTACAATGAATAAAATAGATTGATCTTTTTTATTAAATGGTTTTATTTTCAACTGCACATGTGCAACAAACCACACGCTCTTGCTTGACTCCTCCCCTTGTGACGACAAGTTTGAACACATCAAGATGATTGAAATTTGATTGACAGTTTTATGGGGGGATTAACATGTCATTTTGTAGAACATCTAGAAGTAACCCGGAACTTCTAGGTTGAATAGAACCTATTAAGATGTTTCTCTAGAAAATAGAAGCCAAATCCTATCCTATACTAATTCTGTTCTATCAGGGCAAGAACTTGTAACAACTTCGGCTCTCACTTGGCCTGTTCTATCAGGGCAAGAACTTGTAACAACTTAGGCCCTCACTTGGCCTGTTCTATCAGGGCAAGAACTTGTAACAACTTAGGCCCTCACTTGGCCTGTTCTATCAGGGCAAGAACTTGTAACAACTTAGGCCTACACTTGCCCTGTTCTTATCAGGGCAAGAACTTGTAACAACTTCGGCTCTCACTTGGCCTGTTCTATCAGGGCAAGAACTTGTAACAACTTAGGCCCTCACTTGGCCTGTTCTCTCAGGGCAAGAACTTCTTATCTGAAAGTCTTCCAGAATAACTGTGGTGTGCCGGTGGTTCTACCCAGACATTTGTCTGGGGTCTCCCTTCACCAATGAAGGAGATGGATCTAGCCAATATGACTCTAACTGTACTGATGTGTGTAAACAACAACATTTTGAATCAAAAACTATCCTGTTAAAGTCTATGGTGCATCAGCTCCAGCAATAGAAGCATTCCCTTGCAGGCATTTAGAGGCTGGTGATTTAAATAATGGCAATCATTTAATGACAATCATGACATGCAAACCATATTGAAGGGCAATTTAAATTGTGTAATTATTAAATTATACATAAAGATAATTTCCAATTTAGTCACTGACAATCAAAAAAAGGGTTTCTCTTTCCTTTTTATCTCTGATTTTTTCCCCCCTCTTTTCTCTGAAAAGTGTAAAAAATATATAGTTATAACTGAAACACAACAACATAATTGACGAAAAAAGTGTGTAAAATTGTTTAATTAAAGAACAATAACTTAAAATTTGCATTAAAAACTGCATAAAATCAAAATGACAAAGCAAGAACATTTTTTCCCCTGTACATTTTTTTAATAAATGAAGGTGTTTGTTTTTTACTAAGATCAGTGACTATTTTAAATAATTTAATTTTAATTGTTAGTGGCAATCAAACCCCTAATCAAACAATCAAATGTCATGTTTTTAACAAGGGCATCTCAATTTTATACTCAAAGGTCAAGTAACATGTGTGACATGATGTCCACATCAGAATTTGCCTAGGAAAAAATAACAAAGGGCTATAACTCCAAAATGAACAATTCAATTAGAGTAATCTCACCTTGATAAGCAACTCCGTTTATGTTAATGATTGATGCCAGTAAATTCAGAAGAGTAATGAAGGCGGACTTGTTTACGTAAGAATTAGCCAAGAACATAACAAAGGGCAATAACTCCAGAACAAACACCCCATCTGAGTTACCTTACCTTAATGCTCAACGATGCATCAAAATGCAAACATTCATGCAAATATGGAGAAAATCCAATCAGTAATAGAATCCGAGTTATCCACTCAAGAAATTGCTGATGAACAGAGGGGCAAATGAACAATATGCTTGGCCATGCAATAAAACCACTCTTCATTTGCTTAAAAAAGTGACTTTGCTTTTACCTTAAAGGTGGTATCAGACAGTTTCGACCAAAATTTATTTTCTCAAATAATCAAATAATTCCTTGTTATCTGAAAAGCACCTGCAAAATGCTGTTCATTGATATCCTAGATCTGTGTGAACAGTCAATCCTTAATCACCACTTTTCATTGCAAACAGGTATTTCCTATCCGAGCCACGCTGCAGAGAAAGCTACTTTCAAACTTATATGTGGGAGTCTCCCTCCAAAAGTGGGAAAGGTCACATGCATGCAAGTGTGCATCGAAAGATAATACAATCATTCCAAATGTCACAACACTACACTGTTATAGTGGCCCTTTTTTAACTTTGAAGACAACATGCCTGATTGTATCTATAAATGCATTTTATTTCTACAACAAACTGAATGACAGTTTTATCCGAGTTGGTAGCTTTGATTTAAATCATTATGCATTGGAATCCCTTGTGAGAGGGAAAGAGAGCCAGCCAATTTGTTTCTCTCAAATTAGAATGATAAAATAATGAAAAGATTTTTTGCTGGATACAGTTCTGTAGATTTTGAAAGAAATTTAACTGAAATGAAACCAATGACTTTATTTCAGATGATTTCTACAAATAATGTTGATTGATGTCAATTTAAAGTATTTGAATACTTTGGGGGGATAATGAGGTGTACAGATACTGCAGTACATTGTTTCTCATTAAGTAGATCATTTTTATTGACAACACTAGGATTTCTGTGATATAATTTAATGTGTTTAATTCAAGATGCTCAGCACAATTGTAAAATAAGACAAATTATTCAATATTACTCATTCATAACTGAGTCATGTGGAATTCTTAAAATATGAGTGGTGTAGTGAACTTGCTAAACCTGAGTTTATTAGGGCAGTTCCACAGCTAGTAGCTCTATACACTGTCAGGACATTGTAACTGCATACACCGCACATGTGCTACAAAAGTACTATAACCAGTCATGTGCTACAAAGTACATACACCAATCATGTGCTACACAAGTAAATACACCACTCATATGTGACACATACACAAGTACATACACCACTCATGGGCTAAACAAGTACACATACCATCCATGTGCTATAAAGTACATACATCACTCATGAGCTACACAAGTACATACACCTCTTATGTGCTACACAAATACACACCATCCATGTGCTACACAAGTACATACACCACTCATGTGCTACACAAGTACATAACACTTCTGTGCTACACAAGTAAATACACCACTCATGTGCTACACAAGTACATACACCACTCAGTGGTACACAAGTACATACACCACTCATGTGCTACACAAGTACATACACCACTCATGTGCTACATAATTATATAAATCACTCATGTGCCACACAAGTACATACACCACTCATGTGCTACAAAATTATATAAACCACTCATGTGCCACACAAGTACATACAACACTCATGTGCTACACAAGTACATACACCACTCATGTGCTACATAATTATATAAACCACTCATGTGCCACACAAGTACATACAACACTCATGTGCTACATAATTATATAAACCACTCATGTGTCACACAAGTACATACACCACTCATGTGCTACATAATTATATAAACCACTCATGTATTACACAAGTACATACAACACTCATGTGCTACCATATATATAAATATTGGACTGCATATTTTGGACTATTTACTACTGATTGTGATGCGACATATTAAATGGTCCACTCAGATACTGTGCCAGGGGCGTGCCTGGGCTTACGCACTTGCGTACAGTTGCTTCCAAAAATTGAAAAAATAAAAACGTCAAAAAGCAAATAAAAATCGTACATAACCTGTGTTTGGCACTTGTTGTTAGCAGTGTTTCATTTTTTAAATTAGAGTTCTTTAACCCTTTACCAAATTCTACAAATACTTCTGCAATCCTACCTGACGTATTTCTGTCCCTTCCTGCTCGTTGTACTGTGACAGTTTCTCCCCAGAATGCATCTACGGCGTTCTAAGGAAAAAAAATCCCCCCCCCCCCCAAGGAATAGTGCGTATACTCAAAAGTCGCCTAGGCATGCCCCTGTGTGCAATTGTCTTTGTAGATGTTAGCTACATTTTAAACAATTTGTTTACATTGTCTCACACTGCAATTAACATACAACTGTCCACTCACTCATCTCAGTATTAAGGGTTGGTTCCCACACTGTCTTTCCCATGGGGTATGGCTAGAAATGGAACCTTCATCAGGTCCGCCATGTGTCCATCACATGTCTGTGTCCTGGCTCCATCCCTTAGGGCCCAGTATGGGAAACAATCATGTGACTGGGACAAAAATGTCTGCCACTTTTGTCTCCTTGCTTTTTGCTACAATCAGCCATGATTGGAAGTTTTTTACAGTTGTATTGTGTAAGGACTAAAGGGGGGCATATAACAATTGTCTGTCATCCATGTGTCCATTTGTCCATCCATCTCATTTTCATATCTTAGCATTAATATTTTTTTTCCTTTTCCTTCCTTTAAATAGACACTCTGGCTATATATGTAATTTATTGGCCATAATTCTGTCATTTTTCAAGGGTATTCAGTTAGAGTCCATCCACTAAGGGACATACTACTTACAAACTTGGGACATGCTTAAAGTTGATATTTATTTTATTTTAACCATTGGTTGTAGCAGCACTGTATCTTTTTGTAAAACAACTGGATACTTTCCCAGACTCATCCCCACTTCCCCCCAGAAAAATCACCCTGAAATCTCAATAAGTTTGGATCTACAACCAGCTAACATGAGGGTTTAAACTGTAACTTTCCCACCTATATTCCAGCCAGTGTTCCTCGACCCCATCTCTGAGAGAAAGTCTTACTAATACTTCCACACATTCCTGTAAGACTTCACAGGGGGGTCAGTAATTGTATTTATCCTGCCAAAACCTGATTGCCATAACAATTGTGAAATTCTGCAGCAATAACATAGTTACAGGGTCAATTACCCATTTTCAATATCCTAGGCAAACCGTATTACAGACTGAAGGCAGGCTGGGCGTCACAATTCTCTATCTTCTATCACTAGCATCCTTACATGGCCATGGTAGATGTGTTTTCTCCCTAAATCTCTGCTCCACTTCCCGATTAATCATTTCCTTAAAGTAGTTCTAGAGTTAGCATAATCCATTACAATACGCACAGCATTAAAGATATGGTATGCACAAACAAAGATACAATTTATCATGCCAGTCCCATGGGTTGTGAAAAACAGTATAAATATGATTTTTCTTCAAGACAATGACTCTGATATTGAGATTTGTTACAAATTTCTGCACCTCAGTGGAAATGAATTTAACAAACAAATCTATTTACAGATTTTGTAAATTTACTACAAATGTCTTTCTCAGAGGGCAAACTAACTGAGCATCACATCTGGAACGGCAGGATGTCCTATGAATTATGGTCCAAGTTGTAACATGATAGAGACACAATATTGATATATTTGTTTTTCTTTATTTCACATAGATAGTTTCTGTGTGATGTCATAGGTACTGATAAGACAGTTTAAGGCAGCCATCTTTGAAGGCAGAAGCTATGCAGGCCGAAATCTGGAAATATGTGCTGTATTAAACTCACCACTGTATTTTTCAGCCTATTTTACTGAATTTTATATCAAGTTTAACAACTTTATTGAAGTATTTTAAATATCAAAATTAATTTTGACAGTTTAAAAGGTAAAAAAATTCTACAAAAAATGTTACACTGTTCATTTTGTTTAAGGATGAGCTCATAATTTTATTTATTAATGTGTAATAATTCTTTGTGCATTTATCAACTTAACAAATATTGCATTCTAAAAATATGAATTTCAAGAGCTTTCCGATGGTGTATAGTTTTTAATTTTTGGATCTCAAATGGATGAAATTACAAGAAAAAAATTTACGCATCTATTCAATTCATCTGAAAATCACTTGAAGTTGCCATCAAAGATGGCTGCCAAGATAAGGGATTTTCACTGATGTGGAAACTAATCTATATATTATCAAAAGGTAAATAAATGGATATTAAAAACATCATTAATACTGATTATACTTATATTCCAGCTGTCATACCTTATAAAAAGACTCAGATTTAGAGCCTGTTGTAGAATGTTGGCACATTAAACATGCCTACATGCCTCTGGGTACAATACTAACACTCAACTGTCAAACCCATATATCTTCTAGTGAAGCCAAAACAAGACAAGTTCACAGTTTCTTCAAGAATCAGAATTTATTCTAACGAAAATGCTAGCAGGGAAATAATGCAAACAGAAGCATAATGCTACCAAATGGAACCCTATAAGTACAGTTAGAATCAATATATTTAGGAATATATCTTGGAGACTTACTGGGAGAATGCCCAGACCACAGGACATAATGAAGATTTGTAATCTGTGATGGGTTATATAGAATAATGTATTACGACCAAGCTGAGTCATCAAGATGCTTTACCTACACAATCGGGGTGCCCATGGCCAAGTGATAGAGTCGCAGACTTGTATCTGATTACTGGTAGAGGAAGACCACAGTCTTAGGTCTGTGTAGAATAACTGACACAAAATATGTTAGCTGGAAATACTCCCCACATTAAAGTTCTTGCCAAAACTGGAACATAAACCCATGCAGTGGCGGACCAGGGATTTAGCCACTCAAACAAAAAACCAAACGACCATCTCCCCTAACACCACTACAAACACAAAAAATGAGCCAATCCAACACAACAGTAGATACAATAAAGAGCCTCTTTGAATATCTAACATAAATCTAGTTGGGTGGCTGCCTCTAAAGATGCAGCAAATTGCAAATGCTGAACTGGTTGTTTAATTATTTCATCATCTTTCATGTTTTTCATTCCTATCTTTATCTTTACCTCAGCCTGGTAGGGGATTGGCTGGATGGTGATGCTTGTAAACAAACTTGCCAGATGTTTTATGACAGTTGACAGAAACCTTTCCTCACCTCAGCCAATCAGCACACATGCTGTGCCTACTATATCAATATTTAACAAGGCACATTATTTTAAAACTTGCCCTGAATCTGCTTTATTCCTCACAAGCTGCTTTATTTCTCACAATCTGCTTAATTCCTCAAAATGTCTACACTAGTTTGTATCTTTTCACTGAAAACAACCGCCAGAGGTCTAGAACCTCAGCAGCAAACAATGCAGATGATGATAAGTCAGTTCCCAGTGAAAGCTGGCTGATCAGGATTTGTATTATTTGCCTAGGTCTGATCTTTTGTTCTTAGCAGGTTAAGAGTTGTCTCTAGCAGATTATTTAGCCCTTTACTTGCTGGAAACACCTTTATGGTAGGTATGTTTTATGGTAATCCTTTACTTGCTGGAAACACCTTTAGGCTGGGTATGTTTTATGGTAATCCTTTACTTGCTGGAAACACCTTTAGGGTGGGAATATTTTATATTAATCCTTTACTTGCTGGAATCACCTTTAGGGTGAGTATGTTTTATCGTAATCCTTTACTTGCTGGAAACACCTTTAGGATTGGTATGTGTCATGGTAATCCTTTACTTGCTGAAAACACCTTTAGGATTGGTATGTGTTATGGTAATCCTTTACTTGCTGGAAACACCTTTAGGATTGGAATGTGTTATGGTAATCCTTTACTTGCTAGAAACACCTTTAGGATTGGTATGTGTCATGGTAATCCTTTACTTGCTGGAAACACCTTTAGGATTGGAATGTGTTATGGTAATCCTTTACTTGCTGGAAACACCTTTAGGATTGGAATGTGTTATGGTAATCCTTTACTTGCTGGAAACACCTTTAGGATTGGTATGTTTTATGGTAATCCTTTACTTGCTGGAAACACCGTTAGGATTGGTATGTGTAAGGTAATCCTTTACTTGCTGGAAACAACTTCAGGACTGGTATGTTTTATGTTTAAGGAGTTATCTGACTGTTTGCCTACATCTCATAGATATAACAACACTTACACTTGTTCTTAAGAATTTGTGCATAATTAATTACTGCATAAACTTATATTTTGTTGAAGTAAAGGCTGTCAGCAACCTTACCTCGATAGGACAGTATCAACTATTAAATGTATCGCTTCAAATGTCCATTATTTCCAAATCTATTAAGAAACATACTGGGGATTCCAGCGAAATATAGATACTAACGTCAGAGCCCATTACCCGCATGATCATGTAACATGATTTAAAAAGAAAGAGCTGATTTTTCTTAGTCTGTGATTTTCTTAGTTTAAAAATAACTGTGCAATGTGCCTCATTTAGGTTATGCCAAGTGGGGTTAAATGCTTTATGCTTTACTGTTAACATAGATGTATGGAGCCAAAAAACATTTTTCAGAATCTTTTCGGGTAACAATAGTTGATTTGGTTGCATGAAGAGAGAACTGTTCCAATCTGTGAGATACCCCCTTTAATGGATTGTGTTTTGCCAGCATGTTGGCCGAAACTGTGCAGCGACATTTCATTATAGCAAAGGGGCCCAGGGAGTGAACCCAGCCAATCCATTATACTGTCACTGAGAAGTTGTCCCCTTAGCCCCAAGCATAAGGACGGAAGCCACTACTACTAACTCTAAAGTCTTTGGTTTGACCCGACTAGGGGTTTGAATTGCGACCTCCTGATCTGCAAGCCGAGGCTCTACCATTTGAGCTATTGTGGCCGGTACCTTTAATGGAGTGAACAGTGTTTCCAGCGAGTAAAGGGTTTAAAACAGCACTTCAGCCTCTCTTTGACACTGTGGGGATTGTGATGGTTTAACACAAAACATCTGAAACACAGGTCTAGCACCTGTCTCCACTTGTTCATCTGTAAATAATGGCTAGTGTTGATCTTTAAGGGCCAAGTCTCATTTCTGCTACAAATAATTAGAAGGTGTTGGCAGTGTTCAGTGTAGTTTTCAAATCATTACTTTTTTGTTGTTAATGTCATCTTTGTCATCGATTTCATGGCAAGGTTTTGTCATCTTTCAATATCCTTTATAGGTCTATTATTATTATCATCAGTATTTTTTTTTGAAATCCAAACTTTATATTCTTAAATAATTAATTTCTTTAAATAAAAAAAAATCGTAAGGGACCAAGGAAGTATGACTTGTTTGAAACATGTTAATTAAAGCTGCCATTATTGAAACTTCAAAAAAGATAATTAGCACAGCAATAATTCATTTACAGTTTTTTTACTACCCATTTATTTCTCTGATTTGAGATGTTCATTACAAATAAATTAACCAATAACCCAGAAAGCAACTTTCCTCATAAAGCAACACTTAAAATGACACTCTCACGTGGTGTTTGTGAAACTTTACCCATAACCCTCTTCCAAGCTCTTTTTTTTTTTGTCTAGCTTTCTCTCTCTCTCTTTAACATCTCTCATTCACATTTTCTCTGCACACAATTGTACTATCAAGGTATTGAATTGTGTTCTACAATTCTACAAGAGCAAAGAAAGCAGCAAAATGATATCGCCAATTCTTCACAGGGGAATGTTCGTTTACTTAAATCAATACTAATTGCCTGAAGGAATTTTAAGAACTTAATTGAGCAAGTCACTCTGCCATTGTAGGATAGACAGAAACTTCTGGGTTACTTCAAACGTACAAATTGTGTGACACCCATGTGGCATCGTCGCAAGCAGTTCCGGGGTTAATTTGGGACAGCTAAAGGACATTATGGGCAGGTCATGTGACAATCTTCTCACGAGAACAAAGGGGCGAAATGGTCCCTGGAGGGGGGACGACATTCCGTAATGATGTCCCAGGTGACTAAGATCTGCTATGTCTCCAATTAAAGGCTGCAAGACAAAAATATTCTCATCAACTGTTTTGTCTCTTGTGGGGTTGCCCCTATTCCTCCTGCCATTAGTCTTTCTGATACCACAGGAGACTTAGTGATACAACGATGACACAATCTTGATACTATGATAGTTTTCTCACACTATATAAGCCTTCTGTGCCGTTCAAATGGGAAGAAGGAAAAACCATGCACACAGCCTAATGAAATATCAATTTTTCTGCATCATTCATTCATTAGGATAGGATATTTCACATATTTCGTATAATGTCATATGACTACATGATTTCTTTGTAATGAATTTTTATTATAATGACTGACCGTGAACCATAGAGCTTTGATAAACTTTTAAAGTCCTATAAAATCGTTTTTTTTTTTTAAAGGATTATAGCATTAAGGAGAAAAAGCCATGTTGTGAATGGTCATTTTAACTTTGATTGCTACATAATTACATATTTATAAGGCTTAGGCAAATTGTGTAGATCAACATGTGCCAGCTCCCTGGTGGGTGCTGTCTGATCAGAATCTATGATTTCCTATGTCCATCTCTACTTGTTGTTATATTTATCTTTTCAGGCAATATGTACTATATATAAGCAAGAAACAAACTATGACTATGTTTTAGTTACATCGCTCCAAAACAATTACCAAGCAGTCATATTGGAGACGTTCAGCAATTAATCGGTAGATGAAGACCCCAGAGGTCTGGGTAGTTCCACTGGTACACTGCAGGCTAGCAGGGTAACCTCCTTACATGAAAGTTTTCACCCAACCAGGAATCGAACCCAGCAGGTGTGGCCCTATGGAGTTACAAGTCGGTAATTCTAAATGATTGGCCACAGACGCTCCTGTCACAAAAAAAGTAAGCATTTAGCTTTGGTTTAAATCGAATTATACATGCAGCATGATAAGGATTAATATCAAATCATGGTTGTATACTCAGGAAGCTGTGACATGGCAGG
The DNA here is from genome assembly GCA_007844125.1 of Sinonovacula constricta. Taxonomy (NCBI): domain Eukaryota; kingdom Metazoa; phylum Mollusca; class Bivalvia; order Cardiida; family Solecurtidae; genus Sinonovacula; species Sinonovacula constricta. The sequence continues at coordinate 50,335,597 of CM017568.1, read as the reverse complement.
GAACTATTATCTGCCACAATTACCAGTATACCATGGTGTTGAACCTAATAACCTCTCTAGTTGTCCTTGAAGACCTCTGGTGCCCATCAATCGGGCCTTGCATGAGGACAATGCAGGCAACCAGTAACTAGCATGTATGAATGTAAGCTGGTTCCCATTTAATATGTTCTCAATACCTCAGCCAGGTTGGTGTTCCTGCGGTAAATTATCCTGACAGGACTCACATTGTTTTATACCTCATAATAAACATCATTTATGTCATGCTAGTCCCAGTAGAAATGTTTTTCATATTAATGGGGGAATGAACTTCATATAAATAGGAATAATATCATGTTTTCAAATTGATGTTTCATCTGATGTCTGTATTAAGGCATTGGTTATAACATATTTAAGTTACAATTAACCAAATGTGTACCAAATTGTGTTCACACCTGTCTATTTTTAATGTGCACTTCAAAACACCTTTTAGAAAAGTGTACAATCTGCATTAGCAACTGACAATTTGGCCACAACAAACTAAATTAAATCAAGAAAAGTTCATAAGCAATGAAAGGTTGAAACAAAACAAAAATAATATGTTGTGAAATGTTCACAATTTCTCTGCATAAACCTGAGGTAAATAATAGAGAACAGTTTCATAAAAAATAAGTCTCCATCTAAATTAGAAAGAATCGAAATTATGACAAGTTTCATTACACTAGTTTCCTATAGCCATTGTACTTTTCACATGTTTGACAGATCAATCATCAAGCATAAACCAAAACCTGACAATTGATTTGGCCTGTAATAATGTTCATTACTACATGTGTGTTTGTATCAAAGAGATCCCTGTTAATGTGAGGGGCGTGTAAGTAAACATTTCACTCTTGTTAGCTGGATCAAGGCTATAGAAAAACTTGACAATGTTTCTAGGTTTTTTTTTCAGCATGTGAACAAAGCAGTGTCTCTTTTGTATTGATGTGTCCGAAAGTGGCAGTTTGCTATTGATAGGGTGGTTGGTATAATGAATAGAGGAGGCTGATCAGAATGCGTATGATATTAAAAAATGTGGCCAGCTTTTATACGGGCTGTTATAAATGTAAGTGAGATGTTGCAGGAAAGTGCGTCAGACTCCTGTCGGATGAGGAAATTAGCAAATCATGAAAATGACTCTAAATATCAAAGATACTAAAATTGAGGGGATGCAATGAAGAGTGCTACAAATAAATGAAAACAAATTAAGCCTGCTGGGAAATGCGGCTATATTTTCACTGAATATTAATAACAATGTGGCAGAAGAGGAACATATAAAAACAGGCACCAATAAATTAATCCCATGAGTTCCTGATTGGTCAAGTTTAGTTTATTACGGTGATCAATTTGAACCAATCAAATGATAGGAAATGGTCTAAAACTAGATGTTTAAAAGGTGGTATCCAGTAATTTGCCTAAATACATATAACAATATATTATGCCTGTTTGGGGAAAATTGGGCATATAAACATTCTACCAAACTCATACTGTAGTTTAAGCAAACGCAACTTTGAGCACTTCCATAACTGCTGGGCAGAACATATAAAAACTAATGCTCTAAATGTCCATTCTTTCCAGATCTATGTAAGAACTATTTGGAATTTCAGCTAAAAGTAGACATCAATGTCAGAGCAGATTATCCCCCAAAATGATAACGTAATCTTAAAAGTAAGTTGTCACATGATTTTTGAAGTGTAAAAATAGCTAACTGTGCAGCATGGCTCCAATTGGAAAAAACATGTTGGAGTGTTACGCTTCATTATTTCACTAAGATGTAGGGCATCAACAAGCAGCATTTTGTGGGATCTGCTCATATTTCACTAAGATGTAGGGCATCAACAAGCAGCATTTTGTGGGATCTGCTCATATTTCACTAAGATGTAGGGCATCAACAAGCAGCATTTTGTGGGATCTGCAAATATTTCACTAAGATGTAGGGCATCAACAAGCAGCATTTTGTGGGATCTGCTCATATTTCACTAAGATGTAGGGCATCAACGAGCAGCATTTTGTGGGATCTGCTCATATTTCACTAAGATGTAGGGCATCAACAAGCAGCATTTTGTGGGATCTGCTCATATTTCACTAAGATTAGTGCATTAACAAGAAGCATTTTGTGGGATCTGCGCATATTTCACTAAGATGTAGGGCATCAACAAGCAGCATTTTGTGGGATTCATGTAACTATAATTTTATTTGCATGTTTGAGGAAAAAAAGGGGGCTCCAAAAGGGCGGATACTACCTTTAAAGCAAGATGACTAATTCCCGACAAGATCAAATGTATAAGTGAAATAAACAGCAAGTATGTTCTAGCTGACTTAAGGCTTGTACAACAACATAAAACCATAAAAAAAAAAAAAAAAAATTATTTACTGACTATTTATACCTTTATGAACCATCTAAAATAGCCAGTCAAAATGTCCTATACAAATAATTTTGAAAAGAAAATATATTCATATATTTAGTTCCACTTTTTATTATTGTATGTCAAATGTTACCACCCTTATCAATATAGTTGACAACAAAATAACCATAACACTTATATGGTTTGACATGTTTTACTCACAAAAAAAGATAATATTTACAATAGATTATAAGTAGAAAGCATTGTTTTCAAAAGAAATGGATGATATTTGCCAATTAAATTGATGAAAACTGCAATAATACTTTTGTATGCATTTGCATGTATTGTACGGGTAAACAGTAACTAGACGTTAGTTCAAGACCTGATGGCAAAAATTGCAGATCTTAATCAGAGAGCTGTCAGTGGGTGCTGCGCGATCAGGATTTACATGACTTGCCAAGACCAAGAAAACTTTGTGTTTAGTAGAGAAGGTTTTTTTTTGTTTGTATTTTGTTATATCGCACCAACACAATTATGGTCAAATTGGTGACGTCCAGCTAATTATTGGTGGAGGAAGACCCCAGGCTTATGTATGGGTAGAACCACCAGTGCACTGCATGTTAGCTTGAAAACCTCCCCACATGGAACTTCTTGCCCCAACCAGGACTCGAACCCATCCAATGAGGGGCTGAGGAGTTTCAAGTCAGCTACTCTAACCACCACAGGTGCCCCCTTAATAGAGAAGGACAAAATAGTTTTGTTCTGGTAATAGTGAGGCATTAAATCATTGCTGGAAAAACCATTCACCCTATTTACATAAAACACATACATGTGTTCTTTTTGTGGCCAAAGTGGGAGATTGTCATTTGTTAAGTTGAAGATTTGTTTCATACAAAGAAGAAAGGTATTTGTTTCCAAGTGGGGAGATTTCTGAAAGCACTTCTCTTCTTCAAATAATATTAAAACTTAAAAGTGGGAGTCTCCCTCCAAAAGTGGGAGAATTCACATGTATAAAAACATACACCATCCTAATGGTGTTTTTGCAACAAGCAAAGGGTTAAAAACAGTGGGCATAACTGGCATAAAATCAGATTCCATACAAGAACAATGATTGCCATGAAATCTTAACAAGTCCAACCTCAATCAGTGTTTGATTAAAGTTCTGCACACCAAACACCATAAAAAACACATGAAAAACAACCAAACAAACAACAGAAATTTCAGAGATACTGCAGTTTGAGTCTGAAAAAAAAATTCTTTTGATCAAGTCAACTATATGGTTTTATATGAGGTGCTTTGTGCACAGTTTGTCAGATTTGCATTTTTTAATTTTTCTTAAAAAAGGCAAACCAATGTTGTAGCACCGTAAAAAAATGCAAATCAGAAATTGCCTCTTATCACTAGATTATATGTAAACTTGCTGACCTTCAAAAGATTGTTCTGGCTTTAGGTTGGGAAAATAAAAAGGGTCAAGTGGTTTTCAATTACTGAGTTTTAATTAAGCTGTTTAAACCTCTTACATACTTGCTGAAAATGCAGTTGGGATTCTATATATGCTATTGCAGTGAATGGTGTATCCGGCAAGCAATGGGTTAAGCTAGACAACTTAATTTTTCTTTAAATAGCGCATATGATTTTTTTTTATGTCATATGCACAAATAAGTCATGAACAATACTCTGATAAGCTCAACAGTGTCAAAATAATTAAAATACATATGAAATGTGGATCTCATAATAGTTCTATGTGTCAGATACCTATAGTCTATACTTAAATGTGTTTAAGTTTATTGGGTTTATTGTCCCACCAAAAGTATTTTAGTCATCTGGAGATGGTGTTCGCTTGAAGCAGATATAGTGCTGCCTTCACTGTGTATAGCATGCCGGGAACACCAGGCATGCTACCACACCCAGTCACATTATCCTGACACAGGGCCAACCAGTTGTGAAACTGCCCTTATATTTGCTAGAGCGTTATCAAGGTAGCTTACCCACTACCACTTTTATCAACTTTGGTATGTTGAGGCCCAGGATCGAACCCCTGGCCTCCTGTACCTGGAGCTGAAGCTCTACCGATTGCGCCACCAGGTCTGGTACTTAAATGTGACCTAGTCATTTAAAACGAAAATAAATATACATTATAACATAAGGATGATATTGGGTATGTTGATTTTTGTTTTTTCCCTACTATGCCCAAAACAAATTAATGACACACAATAAGTGACAGGTCCAGAAACAGGGGGCCTTCCCTGATTTGTGTTCCCTCCTTAATAATTCAAAGAAAACTGGCCCATATTAAAACATTTCCTGGTTAAACACTTAAATAATTCAACACCCAAATTGTGCTTCTTGGTGAAAATTTGTCGCACAGTCGCCACCGTTTATTATAAATAATCTCAGCCCGTCATTAACATAACTTGTTTAAGTGACGAACAATCAAAGGTGTCGTAAATCAGTTCATTAGCTGTGCTAAGGCCTGCTGTTTATTGTGCAATTTGATAGTGTGATTGTTCCTGCACAATTAAAACAAAAACCAGCCTCACTTCCAGCTGTGTGCACGATTTTCGTACATCGTTAAAGTGATCACTAATCCACATTCAAGCAGCCAGAATAAATGTTTATTAAGCGCAAAATCTGTTTTGAGAATTGGCTAGCTCATAAACGACCAGCATGGTCAGATATAAAATATTCTAAAACCGGTTCTTCTCAGGCCATAAAAATTAAAGTCTGAAATGCAGGACTTAACCCTTTTTATGCTGGTAACACCATTTATGCAATAAACCTTAGAACAAACCCACCCTTATGGTGTTTCCAGCAAGACAAGGATTGAATTTAGGATTGTGAACAAAGACCTAAAACTAAAACAGAAAACATTATAAAGCACCTACTGTGAGCTGAATGTGAGATGACTACTGAAACATAGTATGGCGATTACTTGCTGTTTGATGAATATTAGCATTATTAAACAAGTAATGAAGACTTATTGAATTAAATTATTTATTTTACTGTTTGCAATGCCAGAATTATAAGGTTAAAAATTTACTTTTATAAACTGCAGGCTCCAATTCATAGATTTCTGTAGAAGCAATGAACAAATATTTCCCAACAGGCAAGCTATGAGAACATTCCTTCTAAACCAATCACAAATTATTTCTTCCCCATTGTGCAATGATAACCATGTCAGTATTATTTGGAAGGAAGCTGTAATCAAATAACACTCGTATTTAATCTGCAATGTTTTGCCAACTTTCTGCCTAAAAATGTATCTACGAATCAGGCACAGCTATAACATAATGATATCAGCAAAGTTGAACAGACTTTCTTCCAGACTGGCTGGACTGTCTCAGGTTTTTAGGTAATATGTCTCTGGGAATTTGAAGTTTTTAGTGTAATTAGCCATATCGACAGATAAATCCACTTTCTTGTAAGTCTCAGCTTATTTGCTGTTTAAGTTTTAATGTTTCACCAATAGCTTGAGTGACATAAATATCATACAATTCACAACCAACATCTACATGAATAATGGAGACTTAGTGTCCTGCTATATACTTATTCCTCACCAATATCCATATTTGGTATGTGCACTTCATTCTTGTTGTTATTTTGAAAAAAGGCATCAAACAATTTAAGTCATTATAATGGAAATTCAGCTAGTAATATTAATGGAGGATGACCAGAGTCCAAAAAGAGAGTAAATCTGATTTTTGTGTCGGCATATCCTATAATTCTTAATTAAACCCTTGAGTGTGGGTAATCATTAGAATTGTCATAACGAAACCATTATAATGAGTACCAGGTACAATGAGTCAGGAGCAGCAATAATGGATTCGGAATTACTCTAATATCCCATAATTCTTCACCAAACTTTATATTGTGGGTACTGGTTGATATGTGTGGTCGAGACAATTTTAATAGGTACCAAGTATAAAGACTTTGGAGGTGAAATAATGTATATGGAATGACTCCCTTTATCGCACAACTCTTAACCAAACCTTATATTGTGGGTATACTCAATGATAATGTGGTCGAGATGATTTTGATAAGTTCCAAGTGTAAAGGCTTAGGAGCAGAAATAATGGATTTGGAATGACCCCCAGTATCACAATAACTCTCAACCAAACCTTATATTGGGGTATACACAATGATAATGTATGGTCGAGATGACTTTAATAAGTTCCAAGTGTAAAGGAATTAGAGCATCAATAACAGAATTGGACTGACCCCCTATTTTGCATAATTCTCAATGAAACATTTATTGTCAGTGCTCATGTGTGGAAAATGTGTAGTAGCCTTTTTTATTTTCTGTTTTTGGCAGGCACTCCATCCTATACAACTGTACTCAATGGAAATCCTCAAATGTGTTTGATATTATTTAAATAATTGATTATGTACGAGTGAAGATCTTGGGGGCAAAACAACACAATTAACTCCCTTGATCTGAAATTTAATTATGTGTATAACTTTGCACAATCCTCTCACACTTCATCATTTCTCTAAGTGAAATCAATCCAGGACCTTGTTTTTGTTCTGCAGTAAATAGATTTGCATTCACTATATTTCATTTCAAAACAAGCTGAGAAGTGAAACCTAACTGTCAGATGCAGACTTCAGATTAAAATCAAAATCACTGCATACTTTCCCCAGATCATTATATTTTCTGTTGGACTCAGGCAATATGATTGGAATATACAATATCAAAATCTCATTTCAGAATCTCTTTGTTCTAGTTGTATTGTCTTCTTCTTTTCTTTTTTTTTTGCTGCTGTTGCTATATTTTTTTAATTTTATTTAATGACATAAAGCTGCAGATTTCTACAGACAATTTCTCAATCTAAATTCTTCCATCTAAAAATCCTGATATATTGCTTGTATTCATTAATATCATCTGAAATAAAACTCTTAGTAACTAAATTAAAAACATTTCACTCCCACCCTCAACAACTCAACAGGGTTTGATAAAAGTTTTTTTTTGTTTGTTTTGGATGACATTGCAGCAACCAATTATGACCATTATAGCGACGTTCAGCTATGTGGTAGAGGAAGACTCCAGACAAATAGTCTGGGTAAAACCACCTGTGCACTGCAAGTCAACTTAAAGACCTTCCCACAATAAGTCCTTCACCCTGAATGGGACTCGAACCCAAGCGGAGAGTCAAAGCAGTCAGAGGAGTTACAAATTGGAGACTCAACCACTATGCCACAGGTGCCACCTGTTTGATAAAAGACCATGGGGTCAATTGCCATAATTCCTATTGATTACCCTTACCTTCGGTTTTGTAAATATGCTTCTAATGAATTTATGACTCGGACCTCACAGTCAGGGCATCTGTGGTCAATTGTTTAGACGTTGGACTCCAGATCAGTGATCAGGGTTCAAAACCCAAAACTGACTTCGAAGGTTACTTGGCTTATCTGGCTTTACACTATTTCCCTAAAGCTCTCACTGGTAGCTGGCTTATCTGGCTCCATACTATTTCCATAAAGCTCTCACTGGTACCTGGCTTATCTGGCTCTACACTATTTCCCTTAAGCTGTCACTGGTACCTGGCTTATCTGGCTCTACACTATTTCCCTAAAGCTGTCACTGGTACCTGGCTTATCTGGCTCTACACATTTCCCTAAAGCTCTCACTGGTACCTGGATTATCTGGCTTTATACTATTTCCCTAAAGCTCTCACTGGTACCTGGCTTATCTAGCTCTACACTATTTCCCTAAATCTCTCTGTGGTACCTGGCTTTTCTGGCTCTACACTATTTCCCTAAAGCTGTCACTGGTACCTGGCTTATCTGGCTACATACTATTTCCATAAAGCTCTCACTGGTACCTGGCTTATATGGCTCTACACTATTTCCCTAAATCTCTCTGTGGTACCTGGCTTATCTTGCTCTACACTATTTCCATAAAGCTCTCACTGGTACCTACCTGGCTGATCTGGCTCCATACTATTTCCATAAAGCTCATACTGGTACCTGGCTTATATGGCTCTACACTATTTCCCTAAATCTCTCTGTGGTACCTGGCTTATCTGGCTTTACACAATTTCCTAAAGCTCTTCACTGGTACCTGGCTTATCTGTCGCTACACTATTTCCCTATGTCTTTTCCAATGAAACTTCCAGCAATATAAGAGTACATGTAATTAATCCAATGTTAATCATTTTAATTTATTATTTTCAGCCTTTAAAGGTGTCTAAAAAAAGAGTCCTTGGATCATCTTGGGATCACCACTTACAATTCTCCCTGTCCAATTATGTTGTCATTAGGCGTATATGATGCACAATGATAATGTTGCTGATACTGTTGATATTAGTCGGCATGTTTCTGGGAGGGAAATCTATATGTTTGATAAGCTATTATAGTATGTTAGAGCTGTATTGTGATGGGTCCCTGATGACAGGCTGGTACAGTGATAAGGAGATAGCTGGCAGAAAGATCAACAATATGCTACCTGTACAGCCACAGGCATATTGGTGTTAAAAGTTACAGGTGGTTGATTGGTGTAGCAGCATGTGCATCCTTTTAGTTTCATTTGCCATGGATCATCGTATTTGTTGATAGAATATATTAATATTCATTGTGTAATCATGTAGTCTTTGTGAGCATTCTTATCAATAATATAAATATGATTGCTGTTATGCTCATCATTATAATCATCATCATCATCATCATCATGGTCATCATCGTCATCAAGATCATGTTATCATCATAACTACCACCACCATCATCAGCATTGTCATCCTTCTCCTTCTCCTCCTCATAATGGTTATCATCATCACCACCCTAAACACCATAAAATTATCATAACTACCACAATGGCATTTGCACCACCACCACAACTACTACCACCATCATCAGCATAAATCACAATCAATCATCATCATCATAATCATCACCATCACCATCATCACCCATTGACTCCAGTGATGTAGATCCAGATGCCTTCTGGACATATTCTTAATGTACAACCATTTACTGAAGAAATCATCTTGCTCATCCTGAAGGAAGTTTTTTTCTTGGCTATTCCCCTCTCTGTATAATTAAAGACCTTATTAAGGATTCCCTGCATCTTGCTTCTATTGTCCTTTGATATCAATTACTGTGCCCAACATTAATAGTCCTTCATATTCTGTACTCCATTACTCCAATATGGCTTCATGTAGCCAGAGGTCACCACCAGGGGTCAATAGAGGTCATTCCAGGTTATTACTGGCAACTAATATTGCCATCAACATTTACATACATTAAGACAGAATGGCACTTTTTTTCCCCACCTTGATGCAGTTTCCTGATTGTTTTCAAAAAGTTTCTGATTGTATTCAAAAAGTTTTCTTATATTTTCAAAAAGTTTGGAATGACTGCTGGATTTTAATACCGCAAAGCAATTTAATACACATATACAACTATTTACTACAGACTTGTAAAGTATGTAAAGATATATCATGAGCTATGAAACATATCAGATATTGGAGAAAATATTTCATAATAGTTCACAAATATCACTTTCAATATTTTTTATGCAGAAAAGCTTCATTTTTAAAGAATTAAGATGCGATGGTTTATTGAGAAAAACATCTGTTTCACGAATAATTACCTTGTGATGACATATGAGGTTTTAGTTTCTAGAATTTCTTGCAAGATGCAAACTAGAAATATTATATATCCATTTTATATATTTTATGTTAAGTATTTCCATATTTTCTCTCAATTCCTAATTTTGTTAAGTAGAGCACTTGGCTGTTTATGCCAATATGAATATGTTCTGCAGATGGCATACTCTTTATCAATGAAGCCTCAATAAAATACTGTCATGTTTTACCTGTTCTGATTTTTGTTGTGTTTGTTTTTTTGTAACACTACAACTAACAACTATGGTCATGCTGGCAAAATCCAACTTATTTTTAGTGGAGGATGACCTCAGACGTATGTCTGTGCAGAAGTATCTGCGCACAACAGGTTAGCTGGAATGGGATTTGGGATTTGCTGGCTTTTTTGCTGATACTGTGCAGCAACATTTCTATCATCATAGCACAGGGTCTATTATGAGGTGCCCATGGAATGAACCCGGCCAAGTCCATTATACTGACACCGTCGAGTCAGGTGTAATGCTGTCCCCTTAGCCCTGAGCATTAGGAGGGAAGCCACTACTACCAACTTTAAAGTCTTTGGTGTGACTCAGCCGGGGTATGAACCCACGACATCCCGATCTGCAAGCCAACGCTCTACCACCTGAACTATTGCGGCCGGTACAGGTTAGCGGGAAAACCTCACCAGATGAAAATTCTCATTTCAAACTGGACTCAAACCGACCCAGCAAGGAGCTTAACAGTTACAAGTCAGGAACTCTAACTTCTTGTCAACTGACGCCACCATCCATTACAAACTGTAGCGATGCATGCAGTTGTATTCATATCACACAGAAAAAAACATGAATAACAATAATGAAAATATTATAATACAATTAACGCTTAGGTACTGCTTAGCATAAAGGATGGTAGGTGAAAGTATATATGTATTTCCATAAAAATTCTACTAAAAATCTACTATTCATTTAAAAATGGATTTGACCTAAGCAAACTGAGTTGATCCAGATCCATTTCTGCTTCAAAGGATTTGCATCATATGTTTTCAAATCTCTAGCAGTATGTCTAGTTTTTACAAACAACCAGGCAGTCTGCAGATTTATTTACAAATAAAGCAGGTACAGGTGCAGGAAGAATTAGGGATATAAAAACAGCTGCATTGGTTTGGATATATCTACAGTATTTCCTTAGGGAACCATTCAATCGGGTTAATACGACACAAGTGAGAGGGCAGCACAAGCTCATGTCAACTCATGCATTTTACATCGCCTGTAAGTGGAGTCTAGACATATAACTGTGAAAACAACACCAATTGCTAGCTGTTGGCGTAATTGCAATCATGTTTGCTGATTGGCTTATTGGGTTTAATGCGCTACAAACATTTGTTTTAGTCATTAAGAGGAAATGTCTACATCTTGAAACATTAATGCAGCCTAGACTATGATAGAATGCCAAAGCTATACAAAAAAGACAGTTAAATTAGCCAAATGGTCAATTAACTAGGGGGAGCTAATTAGGTGTCTTCAGCTACAGATATAATTTTCTGCTATTTCATTTTTTAAGGAATAAAACTTGACATAAGAAAAGAGAAAATTCATCTGTTTTCATTGGGAAAATCATTCAGATAGAGGAAACAGAGGACTTAAGCCAAAACACACAACCAGCTACATGTATGGGGAAAGTATGTAATACAGCAAACACCATGGGACTAACTCCACGATTGTTGTTGGCCTTATTATACAGTCCCTGCAGTCTTGCAGACCTTGTGACAAATCCACCATGACAGCTTTATGATATTTCTTGTCTGCACTGTGTACTGAAGCTGTGGAAACATGCAGAGCACCATGGGTAGAAGTAGTCCCACTGGAGAAAGCAACATCATGAAAAGTAGTCCCGGATGTATGAATACAGACACAGGTCTGCCAGAACATCTCATATACATAGGTTCCAGAAACCTTCCTGGTATATATTATGTTCCTCCATGGCCAACTTAAAGGGCTTTAAATAAGTTGTCATACAATCTTCATTAATTTGTGCCCATCAATTAACTTGTGTTTGGTATGCAGAAAACTGAATTATTGACAAAAGAAATTACCTGCAAAAATCTTAAATACTTGCAGTGAAGAGCATAGCAAAATTAACATAAAAACTAAAAAAAGATGGTATTTCAATAAGAAATGCTAATCAAAAATGACAATACCAAATCGAGTTAAAACATATCGTTTTGTCTAAATAAGCAAAGCCTATTTATACGTTAATAGATGTTTTGTCAAACAGATGCAAATATATTTAAATTTGTGTTACAATAATGTCCGTAATAATATACCGCTGATTGCTCATATTTTCTTTTTCCTTTTATATATGTTTTTATAACCAACACAAAATCTGAATTATTTGCTAGCTATAAGTCATTGCAGGTTTCAAAGACATATTGCTAGACTTAGCAAACAGTGCCAGTCCTGAGAGGACAGCTGCATGTGGAACCTAACTGATCTGAATCTGTATTAACTGTCTCAGAAAACTGACGAACTCGTGCATAGCAGGGTTAGGGTAAATGGTCAATGGTCCCCTCTATAATTTGGCTTCCAGACACTTGGACTTTGAGTTGCTATTTTCATCATTTTTCATTGCTCCAGTTTGATCCTTCCTGTCTTTATCAGGAAATCTGTGTGTGAATCTTTTGATTTTAACATTAAAATGGGAAGTAGGAACATTTGTTACTTAAACATATTATGTGAGCATGCGAAAAAACATTAACTTTATGACCATCTCTTTAAACTCTTTATTTTGATGTTTTGGCTTTTTTTCAATATCTTAAACAGCTGAGAATGTACTGAGAATTCCTGCATGCATGGTTACGATATATTAATCCTTTCGGCTTAATAAAAAAGCTAAAAATAGTCAAAACAGTTGCAATTTTTTTGATTCTCTTAACTTCAAGGTAACACACACAATCTACTTTATTCAGAAATACATGCAGTTGTATTTTGCCAGTATTCTTAACATACCCAAGTCTACATACAATGTAAGTTAATTAAAATAACAAACTAAGAAAAATAAAAATTCGTTAAAAAAATAAAAATTCTTTAAAAAAATAAAAATTCTTTAAAGATGCAGATCGATAGCTTCTTATTCAAGCGACTTTAATCAACATCATAAAAATTGTCAAAAAAAAAAATAAACAAAATGTCAATCTTTGAAATAAATTAGAAAACACACTCTGTTTTTTAAGAAATCTGAAAACCAACACCCTGTTGCGACAGTCGATTAAAGAGACACCATTTTTGTTAAAAAAATTGACTTTTTAAAAGCCCAAGGAATCCTTAAAGGTGTTCCCAACAAGCATTGGGAGTTTAATAGCTTCCACTCTGGCCTCTTGTGACATGGGCTAAATGTCCAGTAAATGTCACATGCTTTTAGGATGATTTTCAAACAACGGAAATTTACATAAAAATGATATAAAACCTCTATCCAGAATCTTCCACTAGTCAAGCTATTATTTTCGCCGCTTTATCACTAGTATCATGAACCCATCTAGATCCTATCTCCTAGTTTGTTATGTATTGGGTAAACGGGTTAAATGTGTAAATGTTTATTACTCTATACTAAATGTCAAACAGTTCCCTTTCAAGTAGCAATGAGACCCGTTTGTGATGAAAGTCTATAATCATCAAAATAGTAGTTTTAAAACAGCAAATCAGTTCTAATTTTAATTAAAATATTGCACAAAAATCACTTCTTTAGTTGAAAGTCTACCGTTCTTCAGCATTTACATATATATATATGTTTTATCACATAACCTACCATGCAAGAGTGAGGTAACACTCATGTGTTATTTTTGGTGACACACTGGTTAGTTACCGTAGTGTGACGTCATTAAGTATGTGTAATGTATATGCCATTTCCTGATCACTTTGTTGTCGCCATTTTATGCATTTTGATGGACAATTCTACTTTTGTTAATAAAAAAATAACATTTTATTCATGTTATAATCAAATCTGTTACCTTTTAAAGGAAAATGCTCATGTAAAGAGTGATGCTTTTTTGTGTGGATTCTCCTAACCGAATTACACATGTCAAGGCCAACAGTTCATACTATCAAAAGATGATGAATTGATATTTTGGTTTATATATATATACAGTGACTAACCATAACCATGGGGGCCTGAGTTCCATTAGGGGTGTGAATAGCCATGAGGTGAGGTCTTCTAGATGACCTTCATCAGTGGTTCTACCCCAGCATTTGTCAGGAATTGCCTGACTCAAATAATAGATGGATATCACTAATATGACCACAATTGTATTGGAGCAAATTTAAAAAAAAATTGTGTGAATATTTGTTAATAAATATGGGGCATGCCATAGAGTGGGTTCAGCATTAGGGTTAGGAAGACCAATAGATTTAAGATTTTGGTATAGAAATCATGTGAGTGACTGATGAGAATGATATAAAAATGAACTGATCATGATCCTCTGAGAGCTTTTAATATCACTCATAACCATACTGCTGGGTTATTTGCAGGCAAGGTGCAATTAGTTGAGATAAGAATCCTGGGCTGATAGAGCAATGATTGTGTAATAATGACTCCATCCACTTTTGTAATGTAACAAAGGGATGACGTGTGTTTAACGATGGCATTTGTGCTTCCTGAATGCTATCCACCTCTGCAGGCAAGTCAATATCGGAAATATCTGTTTTGAGTACTTTGTTGTTTTTTCTGACTGTTGGTAATTAGATTTGAATAAAACAAGATTTGTATGAGAGGCTTGTCTTTTTGATACAGATAATTAAGTGTTGCTATCATTGTACTATCATACAACTGACATATAAAGTTGCAACACACCTATTCCTGACTCAAAACCAGGAAATTTGTCCAGTTTTCTCACAAAACCAGCGATATTGCCTCTCTTTCTCACAAAACCAATGATATTGCCTCTCTTTCTCACAAAACAAATGATACTGCCTCTCTTTCTCACAAAACAAATGATTTTGCCTCTCTTTCTCACAAAACAATGATATTGCCTCTCTTTCTCACAAAACAAATGATATTGCCTCTCTTTCTCACAAAACAAATGATATTGCCTCTCTTTCTCACAAAACCAACAATATTGCCTCTCTTTCTCACAAAACAAATGATATTGCCTCTCTTTCTCACAAAACAAATGATATTGCCTCTCTTTCTCACAAAACAAATGATATTGCCTCTCTTTCTCACAAAACCAACAATATTGCCTCTCTTTCTCACAAAACAAATGATATTGCCTCTCTTTCTCACAAAACAAATGATATTGCCACTCTTTCTCACAAAACAAATGAAATTGCCTCTCTTTCTCAAAAAACAAAAGATATTGCCTCTCTTTCTCACAAAACAAATGATATTGCCTCTCTTTCTCACAAAAGCAACCTGATTGTACATCTTTTTCAGAGCTCCAACCAGATTGCCAATCTTTCTCACAAAACCAACCCAACTGACCATCTTTCTCACAGCACCAACCAGATTGTCAATCTTTCTTACAGCACCAACCAGATTGCCTATCTTTTTCACACAACCAACCAGACTGCCAATCTTTCTCACAAAACAACCAACCAAGATGTCCATCTTTCTCACAGCTCCAACCATGATGTCCATCTTTCTCACAAAACCAACCAGATTGCCCATCTTTCTCTCAACACCAACCAGATTGTCAATCTTTTCACAAAACCAACCATGATGTCCATCTTTCTCAAAAAACAAACAAGACTTGCCAATCTTTCTCACAACACCAACCAAATGGTCATAGATATTTTTCTTGATTGTCAAGAATTTGATAGGTAAGCATATAAATAACAATGAGACATGTAACAGGAACATTTTCATTTCAGGAAATAGCTAGGATATGTCTATGGGGATTTGATTTTTATAAGTAAAGTAAAAGAAGTCAAAACTTTTTATTTCAGAAAATAGGCTGTGGTTATGTTTATGTCAATGGTATAAGAAATTGAACTCAAAATTGTTTTTCAGGAAAAATGTGGTACATCTATGAGAGTTATCAATAAATCAGTAAAGCATAGTTATGATTACCTGAAGAAAGTAGTGCCAGTCAGAATGTTATAATGTTATCATTTGGATGAAAAAGCTGTAATCATAACTTTGACTTTGCTTGTTTGTAGTACAACTTCTGTTGGCAATAGCTTAAAAAGTTATGCGTTTTTTTTAGCAGGAACAATTATATAGTTCCCTTGTAGGTAATGAACCAGTAGAAAAGATATACAGATGTACCTAATGGTTGTATGGTTAGCATACCTGCCAAGCATATATCAATCAAGTCGAGGCAAATATTGCAGATTCAGATCTGACAGTATCTGCCAAGATTTGCACTGTTATGAAGCAAGTGAATTTATATATTTAGTGATCTTTGCAGGGAGTTGGAAGTAAATGTCTTAGAATAAGTGTTAGTATGTAGGCAATGTGGCGGTACAAGGGATAGTTAATGGTTGTAGCAGAGTTTGTCAAACAAAACGTCTGCGATGAAAGTTCTCTCTCATCACTTTATAATCTCAAGGCTGTTATACAGAAAAGGTTCAATGCTAAGCTGCAGCATGCATGGACAGTTGTTTTTTTCTTACTATCTGATAATAATAATGTACTAAACAGAATTGTGAATGCAATCTCTACTTGAATAAAATCATCATATTTCAGGGTGATAATTATTTCCGGAACAAAGTAACACTTAAAATTAATAATTAAAAGTCTGTAATGAACACTCAGAACAAACCCTCTATAACGCAAATGACATTGTACATAGACAGACTCATCAACCTAAAAATATTTAAAAAATCAAAATATTACATCCATTAATCCAAACTACCACTGATGGTCTTTCAACTGTCAGAGTGTCTATATAATCAAGCAGTTTGTAATAACCTATCAAAACGCATGTATCAGGTTCTGTTAGATGATATATTTCTTCCTTTCCACGCTTTTTGTCTAGGCAAGATTACATAATGGAACTGTGCTGATCCAATACGTGTGATGTAACTGAGTTGTTTATATGATAGGTCTGTTATAAGCCGTAATGCTTGATGTTATCTTCCTCTGAACCATGTACATTGTGTAATATAACACTGGTACACATACTGTCACATATTTTTTTGCACCAAGAAGAGTAAGTGCAGTCTGTTGTATGTTTTATTGCACCAGGTAGAGTAAGTGCAGTCAGATGTTTATTGCACCAGTTATAGTAAATACAGTCTGTTTCATGTTTTACTGCACCAGGTAGAGTAAGCAGATGTTGCCTGTTCTATTGCACCAGGTATTTTAAGTGCAGTCTGCACATGGTTTTTTTCTGCACCAGGTAGAGAAAGTGCAGTCTGTTGCATGTTTTACTGCACGAGGTAGAGTAATGCAGTATGTTGCATATTCTACAGCACCAGGTTTAGTAAGTGCAGTCTGTTGCATGTTCTACTGCACCAGGTATAGTAAGTGCAGTCTGCTCAGGTTTTTACTGCACCAGGTATAGTAAGTGCAGTCTGTTGCATGTTTTACTGCACCAGGAAGAGTAAGTGCAGTCACAAGTTTACTGCACCATGTAAAGTGCAGTGACATGTTTATCGCACAAGGTAGATTAAGTACAGTCTGCCCAGGTTTTAACTGCACCAGGTAGAGTAAGTGCAGTCTGTCATAGGTTTTCTTGCACCAGGTTAAGTAAGTGCAGTCTGTTGCAGGTCCTATTGCACCAGGTACAGTAAATGCAGTCTTTTGCATGTTTTATTGCAGAAGTAAGAGTAAATGCAGTCTTTTGCATGTTTTATTACACATGGTAAGAGTAAATGCAGTTGGTTGCATGTTGCTTCCATGTTACTTCTCCAATACTATTTCTGGAGTAATTTCATTCCACTGAAGTGATTCAGTCAATTTGATAGAATGTTGGAAATGAGAAAGCATGAACTGAGCAAGCCATTGTCGACTATATAGGAAGGTCATGCAGGATCATGAGGGAATGGTACTAAGTACAGATCAATAGTTTGCCATTTTTTTTCACTTCTGGTGTATAAAAAACGACACTACCATTGGGAGCAGAACTTGATTTGTTTCATTAAGAATGCCAGGAACATTATTCCAAGATAATTGAAAGAATCAGGAGTGTTTTCACCAATAAAGCACACATTCTTCTTAATTTTCAAGCATAAGTAAAAGTGACAAAGCAATACAGTTTATTTTGTGAATCTACAAATTGCATCGTTCAGAACAATGATTAGTTCTCCAACAGTTTTCCCATACCGTCAGCCTGTAAGAAGTATGAGCCTTCAAAGAAAATGACTTCGCAATTGCCGCAGGAGTCAAAACTGGCTAATATTTTGCATATCTAGGAATGTATAACGGAGTATTGGTTTCCACACAAGTATGTAATGTGGCCAGGAGATGGCCTACAAAATAGATGTGATTTTGTATTTATGGAAATGTAGCAGTGAAGAAACTTAACCCTGTCATGGAAGCTTGCTTGTTACCAGTAGATGGAAGACCTGCCCCTGTGAAATGCAGTTCTTTAATTCATGAACACTTCAAACCAGTTAAGAACAGTTCATGAACTAACCATCAATAGTTCTTGATTTGTGTTCATGAATTTTTGGACATGAACTGTTCTTAAAAAGTGTTCATGAACAATTCATGAGCTACTTAAGAATCACACAGAGTTCATGAATTGTCCATGATATAAGGTTAAAGGAACAATCAAGGATATTTTATGAATCATTGAACATATCATGAACTATAAAGGAATCGCAAAGAGTTCTTAAAATATCAATGAATGTTTTCAGTCATTTCTTTAACAATGGGACCAGCGCTACCACACACTGCATAAGGGGAGAAATCTCTTAATACATTCTGAAGAATGCAAAAAAGTTAGTACTAAACAGGTAATAGAAGATACAAAAATAAAATATGCTGAAAAAATAATTTATTATTATTGTCAGTCATAATCTCAAATTTTTATCAGCAAAAAATTGACCACACCAATGTCCTATTTATTGTAATACCCTGAAGTGAGACTGCTTGAAATTTTAAAGAATGATTTTGATCAATTACGCAGTTCTATAAATAGAGTTGTCATTCAGTTATACCCACAACAGCTGAAAAAAGTACCGGTAGTTCTAAGAAAAGTGAAAATGTTAAATCATGGAGTTCAAATTCAAAGCTCTCAAACTGTTATATAGATCTAATATTTACCTAATTTTCTACGAGTTTGGTGATTCATACGGGCTGCTGAATTTGTCTCTACCCGAACACCTATATGTAAGGCCGTATCTGATTGGCCAAATTACGTACGGGAGTAACCGAAGATAAATCTTTTTTGCAATTTCCGAAATGTTAATGTTTATTTTTGTGTGGATGCTATTGTATTTAAACTGAATAAAAAATAAAGAATTTGAATTCAACAATGAAGTTCCATTTTCTACATGAAAAAAAATCTTTAATTTACGATTTTTGCCGAACATTGCACATGGTCCAAATTAGTGACGTGTGCAGAAGTTTTTCCGCGCTCTGAAAATACTTGAACGAAGTGAAACATGGAAGAATTTTATTTACTTGTGCAATGGGAAGACCGCTATTTAAGCGTCATCTGACAAAAAGATATTGTGTCTCCAGTTAAGAAGATCACAGATTATGAAGAAGGCGATCTAATTAAAGCAGTTTTTCAGAAGAAAACTTACCGTGCTGTAATAAGCGAAATCCACCGTGAGTATAGCTTTGGTTAAAAAAACAACAAAAAACCGTAATCAGTCGATTAAAAGCAGTTGTAATCTTCTTATAAATTTACTGTTGCAATAGTTCATTTTTTAATATCTATTTAATGTATCATCGGTTTCAACTGAATCTCTCATTATTGATAACATCCGAAATTTTAACGTCCGAAATTTTGATTCTCCGGAAATCGGTGCAGATTCGAGATAACGGATGTTGATTTCTTTGGTTAATTTATAAAAAATTGCCTACTGTTTCAATAATTTATACACTGTACATCATCTAAATGTTTAGATTTGAAACGAACCTAAACCATGCTGTTTTAGTCCCAAAGAAATCATTTATTAATAAGGAGACCATGTTGTAGAAGAGTCTTAATGCATGAATATTGTTGCAGTTCATGAATTATGTAAGATAGAAATTGTCATAAACAATTCATGAACTATTCATGCATTAATATTCATGAACTGTTCATGTCGAGAATGTGAATGAAAAATGAGACAATAGAGTTGTAGAGCAAAATGTTCATGAACAGTTCATGCACATTAAAGTTCATGAACATGTCTTGAACCATTCATTAAATAGTTTGTTCTTGAGTAGTTCATACATTTATCATGAACTGTTCAAGAATATTTGGCAATGAAAAGTATTTGAAAAGTTCATAATGTTTTTTAAGAACTGTTCATGAACTCTTTTTTTCATGAACATTTTAAGAATTTGTCTCATTTTACATTCAAGGTTTTTAATGAACTTTTCATGAATTCAGGATTTGAACTATTCATGAATATTTCATGAATATTTCATGAACAGTACTGGTTCATTTCACAGGGGTGATATCAACCAGATACACTGTAAGAGTTACAAAACATGAAATGGGAAAATATCTGAAAAAAAAATCTTCCAACGCGAGAGAAAATGTCCTGTTTGCCACAGAAATCTATTTCTTAGCTTCACTTTCCTATCATTCGGGGAGAATTACTAGATAGCAATCATGGCAAACAAAATCCTTTGTTGACTTTGTTTCATAATGGTTTTTAATGAATTTAGCTTGTTTATTGGGTTTATCATCCCACCAACAGTATTTCAGTTATCTGGAGACTGTGTCCACTTGAAGTTGATATAGTGCTGCTTTCACTCTGTATAGCATGCCGTGAACACCTGGCATTATACCAAACCCAGTCACCAACCATCGTGGAACTACCCTTATATTTGCTTAAGCATAAGCAAGGGAGCTACACCACTGCTATTTTTTATGACTTTGGTATGATGCGGCCCGAGATCGAACTGCAGCCTCCCATATCTGGAGCCGACGCTCTACCAACTTCACAACCAGGTCAGGTTTACCATGACCATGGTGCTGTGTCTGGTCGTGTGACCTTTCAATACATGGTGCCAGGTTTTTCTAAAACAAAAGTGTGGGTGGCTGAGCTGGTACTATATTTTTTATATTTCGAAAAGTTCACTGGGCCGAAACGTTATTAAAAAGTTTAAAGAGAGTGTTTTATTGAAAAAATTCCTTTTTGGAATTATATTAAGTGGGATTGAACGTTTTAAGATAATCAAGATCATTATGATGTCATCACACCAATGGCAGATATTCTAAGGTGGGATCCAATTAATTTCTAAGGTGGGATCCAATTAATTAATCATATCAGTATAACATGCCAATCATCAATAAAATCAATGTATCCAATCAATTCAGTCACACCTGTAATTAATTACGCCACTCCAATCTATGCATTACACAACACTTTTAATAGGAACAAAGCCCGTAGAAATTTTTTACCTGGTTAAATATATTTTTATAGTCTTATTGCACATGTATATTTGTGTATTTTGTTTCATAGTGAAATCATACCGATAAAAAATGGTTGATCAATTGTCCAGCTATTTTTGGTGATGGAAAACCTCAGAAAATCGCTGGGAAGAACCATTGGCACACCACATGATAGCTGGCTGACCGGCATCAAGACGTCCAAAAATGTCTGTTTTAGCAGCAAATGGGATTCAAACTTGCCTGTTAGTGGCTTGAAGGGCTGTTAGTCCTAACCTGTAATGACTGTGTCACATGGGCCATTGGTACCTTACACGTAACTCTGAATGAGATGTTCTAGATATATCTAGACAATCTCCAATATTCCGCCATGAATGAACTTTCATCTCCAGAAACTACATTAAGTCTGTCTATATCAGATACTACTATGGTGATCACTCAAATTCACAAAACCATATTACACAACTACTTTATGGTAACTGATTAAAAATCTACTTACCCAGGTAACCCTTTGATGCATAGTTTGGCCATTTTACGCTTTGAGCAAATCATGCCATGATGTAACTTACCTCATGCAAGATAGACATAAAATATTTGGGGCAATTACTAAGAAGTTGAAATATAGATTATATTTTCACAAGAAAAATGCCTACTGGAATAATTTGACAAGATGGTAATTAGAATTTACAATAGAATGGAGTAAAAGAAACAAATAAACAACATCAAAATTTTCTAAAAGATATTGTAATTAAAAACAAAAACAACTAAATATAACCAGATTATAAAACTACAAATTAACATAATTAAGAAAATGCAGAAAAGCTGACAGAAAATCACCAATGGAAACACATGCACTTAATTTCGACTGCAGATGTTTGGTTTGTTTCCGAAATATCATACAGCTACCATTTATGATCATTATACCATTGTCTAGCTGTTTGGTAGAGCAAGACCCCAGACACATGTCTGGGTAGAACCACCAGTGCACTGCAATTCTGCTGGAAGACCTTCTCACATTAAGTCCTTTACCCCGAATGGGACTCGAACCCATGCAGTGAGAGGCTAAGCAGTCAGAGGAGTTACATCGGCGCCCCATGACTGCAGATGACAAGACAGCATTATCTTTGTAAAACCCACATGATGAACCCCCTATTGTCTTCTCAATTTTCTATGAATATACTGTACCTAACATCAATGAGGATTTTTGTTTAATTTTAAATCAATGCATACATCATTAGCAGTGAATATAAATTGATACCTATAGTTAATAGACATTAAGTCTCATGCATAGTGTATTAAGAACCTGTTTTTATTTTTAATGATTAAATGATAAAGAATTACATTGGTAGCGAGTTGGTTGTGTATCAATGGGTCTAATCCACTCGAACCGAAAATAATTGAAAAACCCGTTGATAAACAAGTTATGGACCAAACACAGAGTTTCTTTAATGCTGTATCATTTCCTTGACCCGAATGTTTTGACCCTTTTCTTGTGGCAATCTAATCACTTGTGCTTAATAATTTTAAAATCTATCAATATCAAAATGTTTATGGTCAGATACCAGAGTGTGTTAAATTGACAATGGGACATATTTCATTCAGGGTGTATATAAAAAATAATATATTTAATCCCAAAATATAATAGTGCAACTTTCATCCTAAATATCTAGTGGTTCTACCCAGACATTTGTTTGGGGTCTTCCCCCCACCAAAATAGCTGGATGTTGCTATATTGTTCATAAATGGTCGCTGCGTTGTATTTCGAAAACAAAACAAAACAAACAAATGTGCAACTACTTTACTTTATAAAAGCGCAACCTTCAACTTTAAAAATAACATACAACATTTGAAACAAAAGTTCCTGCCAATATACGAAACAGCTTCTTCCGTATGCTTCAAAGCATAACTGGAGGAGTAAGTACAATTTTATAGTCTGTCATTACGTGGATTAATTACGTGCAATGATTACAAGTATAGATCATTACGTGTCAACCTGCATCTTTAACACCTTTCATTCTTCGCACTTTGTGTGTGTCTGTTGCCACATGTCACAAGGATTATAGATAATAAATTGGGTGTGATATTAATTTTCTCCCTCACAAAATGTGGATCAGGCACAACCATAGCTATGAATCTTTGCCTAGTTGAAGTTTGGCTAGTCAATCAATACTGCTGTGGTGCTTCAATGGTGGTTGATGATTTCACTAATATACCACCACCACCAGCACGATAATCAGCAGCAGCAGACAAAGCAGAAGCAGGAAATACAGCAGCAAAATAAAAAGTTGCAATTAAAGTACCAGTTCTATTAGTAGCAGCAGCTACATGCATTATCAAAGCAGCACCCGCAGTAGTAGAAGTAGTAGCAGCAGAAGTAGCAGCAGCAGTAGTAGAAGTAGAAGTAGCAGCAGTAGTAGTAGTAGTAGCAGCAGCAGCAGCAGTAGTAGTAGTAATAGTAATAGCAGCTGAAGCAGCAGCAGCACTAGAAGCAGAGGCAACAGCTGTAGGAGAATTAGTAGTAGTAGTAGTAGTAGTAGCAGAAGCAGTAGTAGTAGTAATTATAGTAGTATCAGCAGAAGCAACAGCAGTAGTAGTACATGTAGTAAGCAGTAGTAGTTGTAGTAGTAGCAGAAGCAGTAATAGTAGTAGCAGCAGCAGCAGAAGTAACAGATGGTAGTAGCAGAAGCAGCAGTAATAGTAGTAGTAGTAGTAGTAGTTGATAAAACAACAATAGTACGATAAGCATTATCAGTAGTAGCAGCAGCAGCAGAAGCAGCAGCAGCAGCAGCAGCAGCTGATAAAGATCCTGGAGGCTTCTTAAAATCATAAGAAGAAAATCAGTAGTAGCAGCAACAGAAGTAGTAGTAGCAGCAGATCAAAGATCAGCAGTAGCAACAGGGTGTTTACATTCTACTGTGCCACAGGACAGCTAGCTGCTAGACCCCACTCAGGGTTGACACATTTTGTTTTCTCTTCCCTATCACTGGGGACAGATTGATGCCACATCGATGTATCAAAGCCTTTTTCCCACAGGCACTTAAATCGCTATCGGCAGTCATGACTTGGACAGTTTATCCAGGCTGCGTGAAGATTATCCAATTAAAATGGTGAATGGAATGCTGCAACAGTACTGCTGGCTAGTTGGTTTGTACACAACATCCAGTAAATTGGCTCGTAGACATATGTATACATATGAACTCTCCATCTTTTGGAGGGAGACTCCCTCTCTTTAGGTTCACTATTTTAAAAAGAGGTGTGTTTAACACATTTCAAAAAATCTCCCTACTTGGAAACAAGTAGCTTCCGTCTTTGTTTATATGAAAATAACAAACCTGCCACATTGCAAGCGCAAATCTCTCATTTTAGCCTCAGAAAAGGTTCAGTTGTATGCACATGACATGAGACATTTTTTCATAAAAGCACACAAGCAAATAGGTGAAATCTGGAAAAACTGACCATTACATTTGTAAAAGCTTGTTAATTAATAAAAGCTGCTGAAAGCTCTTTTTGTATGTTGATACAAACTGACAAGAGCTCACTATAAAAGATATAAATACAATATATACCAAAAGTCATTTATTTAACTGTCTTCCTTAAAGACGGTATCCAACAGTTAAATACTTGTACCTATCAAGCCATCGCGATGGGGAATGGGGTACATTGGAAAGGATATTGTCCCCCTTGATAGATAATATCTGAGGTATTCCTAACAGTAGGTAGGTCCTTTTAGTTGAAATTCTTTGACTTAATTGCCTGTTCTTTTGTAGACATTGCAATAACAAACAGTGAAATTTCTTAGTTTTGCATGAATATAAGCTTAAAATTCATTTGCATACGTTTAGATATTTGTAATTAAAAAAGAAAATGGAAGTGTTTGTTGATGAATAGTAACCTACATACCACAAGAAAGGCAGATAAGTCATACACTCCAAACAGCACAAGCATAAAAACCGAGTAAAACAAATGAAAGGACCTACTTGCATTGAGGGATTATTCAGGGGAGACTATTCACTAATTTCTCTCATTTGGTCATACTTTTTTGCACAAAGCCATACCTTAGTCGTTATAAAGACAATTTTAACACTAACTTTTTTTGTCAGACTGTACTACTACCAAAAGATTTACTCTAAATGTTCAGTTTTATAACTCTATAAAAAGCACGATAGTGGTCTATGCTTAAAAAGATATCAACGTTAGAGCATAAAAAGATATCAACGTTAGAGCAGATTACCCCAGATGACTATATAAAAGAAGGTGGTCATGTGGTTTTCTAAGTTTAAAAATAGGTATCTCTGCAGCGTGGCTCGGATAGGAAATACCTGTTTGCAATGACAAGTGGGGATTTATCCTTGACAGTTCGAACAGATCTTTGACATCAATGAACAGCATGACCTTTTCAGGTACTTTTTTGGTAAAAAAAATCTTTTGGACCAAACAGTGGGATACAGCCTTTACTCCGATCATGAAACAGAATTATATTGTACACATCTGAAAAAACTCTTTTCTGCCAAGTAGGAGACTGTATTATTTAATAAATTTTAATGCTTAGGATATAAACTCATTTTATTGCAAAGGAGCAGAAATATTTTAAATGTATTTCCCCATATTTTATGCAATAATACAATTTTTCTGACATGTTCCTGATACAATCTCTCATTTTATTTATGAAAATGAAAATTTCAGCTTTATTTATGAGTGTGGCTTATGGTGCAAATGTAGTTGAATCTATTTCACTGACACGGTTCTAAATAAGATTATTTTATAAATAAATAAGATGCAGTTTGCTGCATTAATGACTGCCATTTTTAATATTTAAATTGAAAAACATAGAGTGATAATCTTTCTTTACCCTCAACATGCTGAAAAAACATCTTTAGGTTTGGGTTTGTTTTATGTTAATGGGGAACACTGGGATTCCATCGATAAAGCAAAATTAATTAATAATATTACCGTTTTAATAATGTATTACCTTTTCTGGATTTAATCATCTATGTAAGTAAAATATAGGAAAAATATAAAAAACTATCAGGTTAAAAAAAAGGAAATTATAATTGAAAACAGGTCAATATATTAAACGGTTTAAAGATGTATAACAGTTGGTAAATAAACAGTTTAAAAATTTATAATTTATTAAGTATACTAATCTCGTTCAAAAAGCAACCAAGTTTAAATCCGACACTGTCCTAAATAGTTCATACATGTTATTGACATTAAAATACTTTGACCGAATGTGGTCTGTGTCGGTACACTGTAATAAATTCTGGTTGACTGTCAGTGGTTCCTGGCAAGGAAACACATACAGGTTGAACTTCTCTATTGTTGCTGTTTCAATACAATAATTAACCCAGCAAGATTAAGGTATTGTCTTGTCTTTTGATTTTGTTTTTTAAAATACATCACAGCGACCAATTATGATCATTATAGCGACGTTGAGAT
The DNA here is from genome assembly GCA_007844125.1 of Sinonovacula constricta. Classification (NCBI taxonomy): domain Eukaryota; kingdom Metazoa; phylum Mollusca; class Bivalvia; order Cardiida; family Solecurtidae; genus Sinonovacula; species Sinonovacula constricta. Next base: position 50,308,730 of record CM017568.1, on the reverse strand, counting down.
GAGATATTTTGGTGGAGGACGACCCCAGACAATTGTCTGGATAGAACCACCGGCACAACGCAGTAAGTTGGACGACTTTTCCACATTAAGTCCTATGTTCCTTATTGGATGTGAACCCACGCATTGAGAGGCTAAGCAGTCATAGGAGTTACAAGTCGGCAACTATACCACTAACATACAGTGGGGAATACAGTGGCAGAGTCAGGGGCCACGAAAACCCACGCATTGAGAGGCTAAGCAGTCATAGGAGTTACAAGTCGGCAACTATACCACTAACATACAGTGGGGAATACAGTGGCAGAGTCAGGGGCCACGAAAACCCACGCATTGAGAGGCTAAGCAGTCATAGGAGTTACAAGTCGGCAACTATACCACTAACATACAGTGGGGAATACAGTGGCAGAGTCAGGGGCCACGAAAACCCACGCATTGAGAGGCTAAGCAGTCATAGGAGTTACAAGTCGGCAACTATACCACTACAGTGGGGAATACAGTGGCAGAGTCAGGGGCCACGAAAACCCACACATTGAGAGGCTAAGCAGTCATAGGAGTTACAAGTCGGCAACTATACCACTAACATACAGTGGGGAATACAGTGGCAGAGTCAGGGGCCACGAAAACCCACGCATTGAGAGGCTAAGCAGTCATAGGAGTTACAAGTCGGCAACTATACCACTAACATACAGTGGGGAATACAGTGGCAGAGTCAGGGGCCACGAAAACCCACGCATTGAGAGGCTAAGCAGTCATAGGAGTTACAAGTCGGCAACTATACCACTAACATACAGTGGGGAATACAGTGGCAGAGTCAGGGGCCACGAAAACCCACGCATTGAGAGGCTAAGCAGTCATAGGAGTTACAAGTCGGCAACTATACCACTAACATACAGTAGGGAATACAGTGGCAGAGTCAGGGGCCACGAAAACCCACGCATTGAGAGGCTAAGCAGTCATAGGAGTTACAAGTCGGCAACTATACCACTAACATACAGTTGAGAGGCTAAGCAGTCATAGGAGTTACAAGTCGGCAACTATACCACTAACATACAGTAGGGAATACATTGGCAGAGTCAGGGGCCACGAAAAAGGATGTCAGGCATGTGAAACAGAATACTACAATCTGTAAAAATAATGTACAAGAAAGAAGGAAAAAAACAAACAAATATGATTCAGTATTTTTACTCAATGCACAATTTTAATTACACGACTGGCAAATTTATCTTAGATTGTATTTTACGTCATTTTTTTCATCTTTTTGTTGTAAAGAAAAGAAGATCAGGCAATATAAACAGGACCTTAAACTCGATCAAGTTTGGATAATATAGCAGAAACATTCCCATGAAATTAGGACATTCAGACTTTGTTTAACTAAGTTAGGTAAATACACAGGGAGAAATTAAACTTTTATGTTCCTGCACTTAGCAGTACCTGCTTGTTTTATCATCCTATATTTTTTTCTCTATCCATTGTCCCTGGAAAATAAAACTCCGTAAATATACGACAGCTTTTTCCATTGAAGACACTAATGTCTTGGCGCAGAAGGCTTAGGTATTATTTCACGAAGAATGGCTGCAAAATATGCCGAACGAATCTTGATTACATAAACCCTGATTGAATTAGTCTACTCGAAAGTAGATTTAGTTGAGTTTCATTCCACGTTGATGTTTCTTCATGTCAGCCCAGAAAACTGGGCAGACAGTTCACTGATGGTGGTGTCATGCAAATCAATAGACCATCCACGTCAATCAATCCAGGATGGCCAGCTCTCCACAATGTCGTACCACTATCTGGTAGCATGGAGAACAAAACAGGAGAGAAATCACAACTTGTCTTTGCGTGACATCTAAGCTTGGAGCAAAAAAAAAAATGCAGTATCTTCTTCATGCTGTTGTTAATTAGTTGTGATAAATGTTCTCTCGAGGCATATGTATTTCTTCCGCCCGAATACTCTTGCTACAATCATGCTGGTCAGGTTTATTTTTTCTTTTGCAGGATTTTCCGTGCCTGTTTGTAAATGTATTTAAATGTAAAAGTCATCTCAAATCACCAAGAAAGAAAAAAAAAAATCATGAATAAATTTTCAGCTCAATTTGACGTTTAAAACTGGTTTTGTTTTAAGGGAAAGAAGTTTCTTTCACGCCAAAATGAAGATGTTTTTGATATCATACTTTAACCTATATTTATCCTATATTAACTATTATGTCTTATGACTATCTTGTCCGAGACTGGGTAGAACCAGTACATAATGAGTATAAAGATCTTGACAGCACAATATGTTTACTTACTGAACATTACAAATTGGTACATGCATTATGTACCATGGGGACAAAACTTTTATCTAGTCTGTGAACAACCAATCTTAAACATCTCAATGGTTTAAATTTGACCTAGATTTAAAATCTGACCAATCAGATGCTTAAGAATAATCTCATACACATGCTCAACATTTTTCTTACCCCTGGGCCCATACCTGATGGTCATAAAAAGAAAAAAAAAAATTTTTTTTTTAAATGAATTAACTCTTTAACACGTATGATAGTGGCCTCAACTAAAAATAGATATCAATATCAGAGCGGATTACCCGGATAACCATATAAAAGTGGTCTTCTAAGTTTAAAAATAGCCATCGCTGCAGCGTGGCTCGGATAGGAAACACTTGTTTGCAATGACAAGTGGGGATTTATCCTTGACTGTTCACACAGATCTTTGGCTTCAGTGAACAGTATTTTGCAAGACATTTTCATGTACCTGTGACTTGTTTGATTATTTGAGAAAAAATGCCCATATCAAATTAATGTAATAATACTTTACCATGCTTAGGAGGTTTAGGGCATACTTCCTGCATAAACTCATGCTTTAGTATAAGTAAAGCTGGTTTTGAGCACTTTTGGCATTTTAGACAGTTCAAATCGCGATAGAAACACTCTAAACTCTCAATCATTCCAAGTCTTTAAATAAGCTTGATAGTGAACAAAGCCTACTAAAATAGATCCTGATGTCAGAGCAGTTTGACCAGATGACAATATAATGTTAAAGTGAGATGTCACTTGTTTGTTTTTTAGATAAAAATAGCTATCTCTTTAATGTGGCTCACATGGGAAATACCTGTTTGCAGTGAGGAATGAGGATTTATGTTTCACTGTTCACACAGATCTTTTGGCATCAATGAACAGGATTTTGCAATACCTTTTCACGTAGCAATAACTCATTTGGTGTTTTGAGAAAAAATTTAATGTGAGTTTTTTCCAGCTGACTGGCTGTGCACTGTTGATTCTACATGTACCGAAACAATTGTCTGTGGTCTATTTCTACTGAAATACTAAGACACCACTATCATGACCATTAATTGTATTAATCGTGTCAGTGTGATGTATCTAAAAGAGTTCAAACGGACAAAGATCATAAGTATTTTCTATATTTATGTTCGTTTGTTTATTGGGTTTATCATCCCACCAACAGTTTTTCAGTTATCTGGAAACGGTGTACACTTGAAGCAGATATAGTGCTGCCTTTACTGTGTAAGGCATGCCATGAACACCTGGCATGATACCACACCCAGTCACATTATCCTGACATGGCCAACCAGTCGTGGAACTACCCTTATATTTGCTTGAGCATTAGCAAGGGAGCTATATATACCACTACCATTTTTTTACGACTTTGGTATGTCACTGTTGACGCTCTACCAATTGTGCTACCAGGTCCATTTTTTCTATACTAACTAAGATTAAAATTTGGATATGCTGAGATAATCTATCTATTTCCTAAAACATTTAGCAACACATTTGACCCAAAAACATTATAGAAAAAATATTCATAAACATTAAAAATCCCCTCTTTTATTATTATTTTTCTTTTATAAAACTGTGTTTATATATATTTTATACACCAAAAATATTTTACCTAAAAAAACCTCTCCTAACACCAAGACTATCTATAAATGTTTACCCATAGACCTGTCGGTTTTGTCAATGTTGTCGCCACCATCATTGGCATTGTTCTTGCAGACCTTGAAGCAACAACCACAGGAAATCAGGCAATTTGTGGCACCGCCATAATCAACAATAATCGAGGACAATTTCCTCTTCACCTAAATTAGCCACAGAGGCCGAATGGAATTACACAGGGTCAGTGAGAAAATAACGGATTTGTTAATATTGACAAACAAATGAAAAGAAAATATGACTGATATTCAATATTTTATATTTGTGATATGATATTAATTTTTCTTATTTTGGTAATGTTAGACAAATTAAATGGGAGTGGTATTGTCTGTAGCATAATGTATGAAATGTAATATTCCATGGAAGGAAGATTTAATTTATTATCTGTTTATTAGTAATAGGAAACAATTATTGGCAACATAATTTATTTTGTATTATGTAATAGGCATCAAGTTTGTGATATTTACCTAGAAACAGATAGAAAACATTAATTGCAATATCATCTTTCAATAGAATTAAAATAAATGTAATTAAAATAAATACATTTCAAAAATCAACTCAAGTATTAAGTGCCAACTTAACATTGAAAGATTGACCCTTGAAGTGCAATGGCCCTGCAAATAGCATGTAAAAGAATCTCCCAAGTATACTTACGATTCCTCAACAAAACTGATTTCACAATAAATTTGAGGGCAATTTTCTTTCTCAATACATTCAAGGACTTGTTTTTTCTCTTAATAAATTCAATGACACTTTTTATCAAAATAATTACAAGGACAATTTGCTTTCTTATTAAATTCAAGGACTTTTTTTCTCTTAATAAATTCAAGGACAAATTTTATCTCATTAATTAAAAGGACAATGTTTTTCTCTTAATAAATTCAATGACAATTTTTATCTAAACAAATACAAGGACAATTTGCCTTCTCAATAAATTTAAGGACCTTTTTACTCTTAATAAATACAAGGACAATTTTTATCTAAACAAATACAAGGACAATTTGCCTTCTCAATAAATTTAAGGACCTTTTTACTCTTAATAAATACAAGGACAATTTTTATCTACAAAAAATACAAGGACAATTTTATTCTCTTAATAAATTCAATGACAATAAGATATAAAAGCAAATATAATATGCTAATGTCTAACAATAAAGCAAACAGAAAATTCTACAAAATATATCTATACAGTATAGGATCACAAACCTGAAAAAATAAGCCTTGTAACAACCAACTGGTACAGTCACAGAAATTGTGACTTTCAACTAAAGGGATGGGATGAGAGTAGACGGCATTTTTGCTGATACTGTGCAGTGACATTTCTATCATTATTGCACAGGGGCACTTATGAGGGGCCCAGGGACTAAATCCGGCCGGTCCATTTTACTGACACCGACTATTCAGGCATAATGCTGTCCCCATAGCCCCGAGCATTAGTAGGGAAGCCACCTCTACCAACTTTAAAGACTCTGGTTTGACCCAGCCGGGGTTTGAACCTGCAACCTCCCGATCCGCAAGCCGATGCTCTACCAGTTGAGCTATTGCGACCGGGCGATTCAAATGAGTACCAGGTGTGAACAGTGTGGAGGAGAAATAAAGAAGTAAGCAACAGCTGTAGTGAACTCTTATCTGGGGCACTTAAACATAAGAAAGGCAATAAAGTAGTGTAAACTAAATTATATGAAAATTCCAATGCTCTATAAAGACATATATGTCAAATAAAAATATGCTTTCAGTATGCAAATAATCTAATAATAATCTTTTAAATTAAGTTTATCAGATATATGAAATCAATTTTACAGAAGACTAACATATTTCTTCAACATTATTTTGTGTATTTGTTAAATTAAGGTCCAAATTAAACATCACAAGATTGACCCTTGATGTATAACTGGAAACAGCATATTACGGAAACTTCCCACATAGATTTGTAAATCTTATTTTTATGAGAATAAATATTTGAGCTCTAAAATAAAACATGGTGAACAGGTGTAAAATTTGGAATGTAGAATTCTTCATAGCTGTAAGTGTATAAGAAATGCTGGATGATTTAAGAATTAAGAGTGTGTAGCACTGCCTCCATGAGGCTTGTTGACAACACGCTGAAGCGTGGAGTCAACTGTGATTATGTTTGCTGATTGCCACTGTAGAGTCAGGTGACCAAGATGTTTACTGATAGGATATAAGCGGTAATCAGAAATACGGTTTATCAACAAGCAAAAATCTAAAAAAATGTCTTAAAAATCCAATGATAGTCAAATATGTTTAATCTCGGTTGTTTATTTATGTATACATTTTTTTTTTTCTGCAGATAAATTGTATACTGAAAACTTGAAAATGAGAGCCATATCTTTTCATACATGTCTTTGATACTTACTACCATATTACTTTAACCTGTTTACCTGATTCAGTACTTGCGTCGCCTTCGATGCTTCGCATCAACAACTTTTTTTGTGATACTCTCTTCAAAGAGTTCAGAATTGCCTTGTGTCAGGTGCCAGTCTTTGATATAAACCTGGTGGACTGTGGCCTGAGTTCACCAAAATCTCTGTCGGTCCTATTAAACTTTATAAATTAAATGGACCTATGGTCCGCCAGAATTTTCAGCTACATTTTTAAAACTCTGAATTATTATGAAGACATATACTAAACTAAACGCTTTACAGCCTTTTACTGAATCCAGCAACTCGTAACACCTCGGGTAGCTTACAAACCTTTTGTATACAAATGACAAAATCATACTGGTCTGGTAAAATTAGGTCCGGTCCAGCATTTAGTGCCAGCTTGGTGAGTAACACCTTAACATAAAACATACCACACCCTAAAAGTGTTTCCATGGCAATCAACGGGTTAATGGCGTTGTCCATTACACGACTGTACTATATCAGCTGGAGGCATTGACCATCCTAGAACATCCATTCTACAATCTCACATCTATCTCTGCTTATTAAATTCATATACAATGACATTATTTTCCAGTTTTATGCAAATTGCCAGTAAATGGATCACTGGATCAAGCAAGCTCTTGATTCAGCAATCAGGTTTATGCCATTTGTTTGTAAAGTTTAACATGTACTGACACTGCTACTATAAAGAAACAATTTGTTTGGGGTGCACAAATGATAGACGGATTGTGCATCAAAAAATGCTGGAAATTATCCAATGTAGGTCTTACAACTGGGCATACCTCATTATATGTGTGCCAGGAATTAATTAAATCTTGATGGTTGTTGGCAAACTTTAAAGTGTCCTAAACCTTCCAAGTTTGCTCCAGATTTGCTTGCAAAAAAATGAGTGCCAAATATTTTATATTACTGTGGACATTGGTTTGGCTAAATAAGGTGCCAATTAAGAATTGGTTAGATTTGCAGACAACAGAGTAGTTCCTCAGGGCCTCAAGGTTCAGAGTTTGATACCCTAATTTTCCAAGAACAATTTCTTAGTAAAAAGTCTCTGAACTATATATTGTTCTAAACATGTACTCCAATAAAAGAAAATGAGAGTCACAATATAACCTGCAAAATGGCAGCTAATGCAACACAAACCAAAGGAAAAGAAACAACATCAGGCATCCTTCTCCCAACCCCAATAAGTAAAAAAAAAAAGATCAGGTGTTTTAATTAAAATATAATTATTCTTGATAATAGGTGGCTGATATCTTTAACTTGCAGCGTTTAATTAGACAGGATTGAAGATGAAACTTCACCATGGTGTATTGAAAGAGACCTTTTGACTGACTACATGGAGGGGAATTCATCTATGATGCCAGACTGCCATGCCTGGAATGGCTCAAGGTTCACTGGGAGATCAATAAAACATCCTATGGCCCCTGCCAGTCCACTTAACACCTTTCATGTGTATCATTTAACCACTCGGACCTTAATTAACTCTAAAACAATACATAGCCATGCTTCAAATACCAACACACAGCTCAATTACTGAGCCAGCGTGCTTCTGCTGGCCTGTTATCTAGTTAGACAAAAATATCACCACGGTTGCATTCATCCGTGTAGATAAAAAATGTACGAACATGCAGGGGTTAGTCATGATTATAACAATCAATCTACCACATGATTTGATTCAAATTGATAAGAAGTAACAGACATTATTGTACATGAAGCTTAGTCACTAGTGCAACCAGCACTCCAATAGACTACTGGTAGATCAACAATTCACATATATGTTATAGAGGGTTGTCTGTTGATTTTTGTGGGTATGATAGAATCCTCTCAATCAGTCAAATTTTTTTTTTTCATAAGTAGCACTAAAACCAAAACATTTTATTTTTATGATTATTTCATCTTTTTAACATTTTAACCTGCTGTCCATAATTACCTTCCGGACTTGGTAGCACCATCGGCAGAGGGTCGGCTCCAGGTAATGGAGGCCCCGGGTTCAATCCCAGGCCGCAAAATACCAAAGTCGTTAAAAATGGTTGTAGTATAGCTCCCTTGCTAATGCTCAAGCAAATATAAGGGTAGTTCCACGACCTGTTGGCCCAGGTGTCAGGATAATGTGACTGGGTGTGATATCATGCCAGGTGTGCATGGCATGCTATACACAGTGAAGGCAGCACTGCTTCAAGTTAACAGATAACTGAAATACTGTTGGTGGGGAGATAAACCCAATAAACACAACATAATTAGCTCCCTTGACATGCAGACTGAAAATGATAACTCTATCATTTTACAGTGGGCCAGAGTAAAATGATATGGTTTTCATTCCAACAATGAATTTTTTCATGCATTTTTCATACAAGTATAACCCAACAATATTTTGTTTACATCAATGTACATTTCATAATGGCTCCTCTAAAGCTTTTTTACTGTTGGCAACAAGTTCTTCTTGGATTGATGAGTTCGATGTTGTTATACATATCTGGTTGCTGTACCACACAACATTCTATTTTTGTTCCCATTGTGCACTGCTGGCCATAAGATCATTCAAAACTCTCAGTAACATTGAATCAACCTGCCAACTAAAACTAAGAATATATTTTTTATAATTTGTTTTTTTATATGCATTTTAATTGTTTTCTTGTAATTTTCATTTTGATAGTCTCTTCCAATTTTAATTGTTTTCTCATATTTTTCATTACGCTCATCTTTTCCATGATCTTGCATTAATTGTCCACTCCCATCTTTCAACTGGGATTGAGTCATACTGCTGAAGCTGCCCAGGTCCATCTTCCCATACCATTTACATACAACTATAATCAAAGCCTTGGTCCCATGCTTGATCAAACGCAAGATTGTTATTATCAAACCATCCAATATCCCCCATAATCTAAACCCCTACCATTTCCCAATCATTTGACCCAAATTTTAGGCGACAGCTCAGCAATTTGTTCCAAATGCTGTTAGCCGGCTGAACATAATTCTCTACAGAAGGTTTTCCAGAACGGACCAAGGAGATGTCAACTCACCGTTCCAGGTCCTTAGTTACTGTTGCTAAGTGCTCACAAGAAATTTTTCAAAGGAAAAGCTTAATTGCAACCTACAAGTTTTCACCATGGTTGGATACAGTGTGTAAAAGCTTTGTCTTCCAAAGTAAAACATATAGTAGCCACAATTCACTATGGACAATTGCAATTATATATTAGGCGATATCATACATTTTCCAATGAGTGAGCAGAACTGTTTCTGCAAGTGTCTCACTCAGGAAACGGCCAACCTAACAATTTTAGACCATTCCTGTCTCTTACGGGATATAAAGTAGTTATAAATATTTCCATGATATAATGTGCGACAAAAAGCAGTCAATGAGTTTAAATTCTGTAGCAGTACAATATCATTAACCCTTCCATTCATAGTTCATCTATAATTGTGTAAATTCATCTGACTTTTTGTTTTTCTTTAAAAGAAATAAAATGATTTTAATAAATGCATGTTCAGCTTGTACTAATAGATTTAAGGCTTACCCAGTCTATAAATAAACCATTAGTCATTCAGATTCTGCTAATGAGTGTGACTGGTTTGTAAAGGCGTAAATGGCGTATACATGTAGGAAAAGTTAAATTGTTTACATAATTATGTCCAGCCTAATTTGAATCTTTTTATGTCAATGGTGTTATGCTGTAGGAAAATATACACTATAACCAAACACCCCAAGTAGATTTTATGATGCCCACTTGTTGCCAAAACCTAGCAAGAACTCTTTCTGGCAGCCACCTCCGGTTTTGTTGGCCTCTCTGCCCTGGTCACAGTTTGTCCAGTGTCCCTGACATATGTTACCATCATTGTGTGATACACTGGGAAAATTGAGATTTTATCTTAGCAGGCTACAATCCCATCCATCACAGGCTACAACTGGCCGTCCTCCAATGAGTGAGGAAAAATGTCTTTAAGCCTAAAGGATACATGTCCACACTATGAGACTGGGACACAACTATCAATAGAGACAGACACTTGTTGGCAAAAATGTATATATCTCTCTTGTGATGGCAAGAATGTATACATCTCTAATGTGATAACAAAAATGTATATATTTCTTATGTGATGGCAAAAATGTATACATTTCTTATGTGATGGCAAAAATGTATACATCTCTTAATGTGATGGCAAAAATGTATACATTTCTTATGTGATGGCAAAAATGTATTCATCTCTTATGTGATGGCAAAAATGTATACATCTTTTATACGATGGCAAAAATGTATACATCTTTTATATGATGGCAAAAATGTATACATCTCTTATATGATGGCAAAAAAGTATACATCTCTTATGTGATAGCAAAATGTGTTAACCTCTAGTATGATGGCAAAAATGTCTTAATATCTTATGCGATGGCAAAAATGTATAAATCTCTTATATGATGGCAAAAATGTACAAATATCTTATGCGATGGCAAAAATGTACAAATTGCTAGTATGATGGCAAAAGTATTTAAATCTCAAGTATTTGGCACACATTTACATGCTACAATTATTCATTTCAATCTTATTTAAAAATTCTGTATGTAGTTACTTTGACAGAAGCATCATCAATAAACCTCTTTCAGAGATGTTATAGAGGTTCTAAAGCCAGACCCAATGGTTGTAAGTGTGAATCCCAAAAGGTTTAGGTTGGGCAATACACAAAGCTATAAAAGCAAGGCATCTGACACCTTCTTGTCTAACAGTTACTCCCTGAATTAACAATCTAGGTCAATAACTTTCCAACCCTTTCTACCAACATATTCATATCTTATAACACCCGGCTTCTCAAGCAATTTTGTATAACAATGAAAGACATTAATGAATAGTCTACTCTGAATAATCCCTGAATGCAAGTAGGTCCTTCATTTGTTTTACTCGGTTTATATGCTTGTGCTCTTTGGAGTGTATGTTGACTTTTCTGCCTTTCTTGTGATACCTTGGTTAACCATTATCAACAAACCATTTTCTTTATTTAAATAACATATCTCTATATTTAAATGAATTTTAGATTTATATTTATGCAAAAGTATGAAATTTCATTGTTTGTTATTGCAATATCTACAAAAGAACAGGTGATAAAGTCCAAGAATTCCAACTAAAAGACCTACCTACTATTTGGAATACCTCAGATATTAACTAAAAAGGGGGACAATTTCCAATTCAGAAATTTACCCCAGAAGACTGACCAAGTGATAGTTTTTTCCATTTTGCTTTCATAAGGGGGCTTTATAATTATGACAAATACAGTAAGTTCACTTAAAAGCTTACACATTTTTTTTTCCAGCAGATTAAGTGGAACTGCCATTGTGAGCAATATCAAAGCACTCTGCTTCTATGCCAATCTGGAATAAATATGGTTCGGAAGAGGATTTTAAAATAAACTAAAAACCCTAATTGACATAATATTTATTATGACATAATTTTTTTTTGTTTTTTTTCTTTTTTTAATTATGAGTAGACTATGTTAACATATATGATAGAGAATTGTAGAATGCAGCAAATATATGTATCTGATTATATTTTTTCTAAAAAAACACTCTGACTCAAATTTTCCAGCAATTTGCTCTTGGAAAAGGTGAGAGCGTTTGTAGAAAAATATAATAAATACAGTTCTCTTAGAAACAATTTACAACATATATGTACGAGATATTTAAGCTAAATAAGGTTTGTGTGTAATGTTGTTAATAATGCTTGTTACAATAACACAAATTTACCCTTTCAGGCAGCTCAGAACTCTATAACTAGCAAAAGTTTTCAGAATAAACCTCTGGATTTAAATTTATCCCAAGATCTTTTTTGCTCAAAGTCTTACATATATGGAAATGTTTGTTAAAACATACGGCGAATATTGTTCTAAATAACAGGAAGCAGGAGTGTTGGGGGTGCCAGTGGCTGAGCAGTTATGATGCCGGCTTTTGACTCCTCTGCCTCCCACCATGTGGGTTTAAGTCCCATTTGGGGCAAGGACTTTCATATGGGGAGGTCTTCCAGCTCAACCTGTGGTGTGCTGGTGATAACTATCCAGATGTATATCTGGAGATCTCCTGCAACCAATAATTAGCTGGACATTGACAATATGACCATAATTGTGTCGGTGCGATGTAACAGTATATAACACAAAAAGAATTATAAAGAAATTAAGGAGCATAGACTTAACCTGTGCTAGGACTGATCCAATATCTAGCATCCTCAGACAGCCTATCTTCTATCAATACCACCTCCTATGAGAGATCAGGTTTTTACTCATTTTTTATCCTACGAACAAACAACACGTTATATCGTTATATCGAGGGAACTCAACAGAAAGCAGCCTGAAAGATTCATGAAACCAGTCTAGTGTATTCCTGGTCCTGCAGATGCTTGAATTATTTACTGCCTTAATGTGCTGAATTATTTACTCTTAATTGATGGAACCAGTCTATTGATCCGCGTAAAGAAGAAGCTTGATTCTTATCGTGTCATTGTCTATGTATAGGATGGAATCATGAAAGATGTTAAATAGACTGTTAGTCTGGCAAAGATGAAGACACGTAGTTCAGAACTATTTTGACATCTGACATTTCCGAGTATAATTTTTACGACTCCTTGTAGCGATACAAGTCTTACTGATTGTGACTTGATATAGATATAAAGTCGGAAAATACGAAATGTTTAGATTTCTCAAAAGAGATTTACAAAAGTTTTTAGCCTGCATTTAAGTTATATGAAAGAAAGATAAAAGAAGTCACTTGAAGAGATTATCATGGTAAAGACTGTGACTTTCTTTTTATCCAATTTAATAAAATTGTGAAACAAATCTTTTAGTAATTGTTTACAATGAGTAATACATTTGAAAGAAAAGACAGTGTAGAAATGTGTTCATGGCAATATAGAAATATTTCTTATGAAAGAAAATATTAACAAACCTCAACTTCTGACATTTCGTGTCTTATGACGAGAAGATTTTATGAACCACATCATTTATAACAACATTGTTAGAACTGCTCCACACTCATATACATAAAAATAAAAGGAAACAGACTTCTTTGGAAAAGGTTATATTTTATACTTTCATAGAAATGATTTTCATTTTGCCCTTTATAATTTTAAAATATTATCTGAATTATTGAAGAATGAGATAAATACAGGTTTTGAACCCTGTCTAAATATAGGCTAAGAACCCTGTCTAGATATATGCTAAAAACCCAGTCTTAATAGAGGATAAGAACGTAGTCTAGATATAGGCTAAGAACGTAGTCTAGATATAGGCAAAGAACACAGTCTAGATAAAGGTTAAGAACCCGGACTAGATCTAGACTAACATCTCAGTCTAGATATAAGTTAAAAAACAGTCTAGAAATGGTTAAGAACCTAGTCTAGACTTAAGCTAAGAACTCAGTCTAAAATTAGGCAAAATAACCAGTCTGGATAAAGGCTCAGAGTTGAGTGCACATAAAGGTCAATAATCTAATCTAAATATAGGCTTTAAGTTCTAAACAACTAAGACATGTATGTAGTGTCACATTCTCATCTACTCACAACTGTCATTGGCAATCTCCCCAACCCACATCTACATGCATGGAGCCATTACACCTACCTGAAACAGAATTAACAAATTGTATTTAGCTACAAAGTGAAGCACACACTTCTCAATATAATTATGCCTAATCTACATTTATGTAATAGTTATAGGTTTTCATTAGCAAGGCTCTATAATTGTTATAGGTATTGTAACCAGCATGTTTATTGTTCATCTGGATAAAAGAAAACTGCAATTACAGTTACAGCTGTTTGTGACAATTAGGCATTGAGGGTTGCACTACTTTGCAGACAGGTCACTATTTGTTTAATAATAATATCATGTTTTTTTTGTTTGTTTTTTTAAATGTAGCATGTGTTTGATGCTTATAATCCATTTAAGAGGGTGATTGATGATACACACATTTACAGAGATAGACAAACGGACTCTGTTTCTATTAGGTTTTAAAGTGATCATATTGTACATGTATAATGCAGATATACATGAGATGCAGATTTATTAATGAAATGATGGAATATCACTTAGTAAGTGGAAGAAAGGGGTAAAAAAAGCAGGCAAAAAATGTTTCAAGAGTTTCACTGAAAATGCATAATGTACTAGATAGAAGAGATATTCCACAGGGGTCTCACTGCCTTCTGCAGCTCTATACCACAGATAATGACTGAGGTCATACAATTCTCCTAAGCTCAGTATAAAGTTAAGCTTGCGTTTGAAAAAGAATGGTGCAATTAGGCTTCAGAATCAGATAACAGGGGTGTAATGTTGTTGAAATAAATTATTGAAAGTTAATTTGAAACTCAGTACATTATTTTTATACCTTTATTTGCTAACAGAATATATCTCAACAATCCAAACAGCATTTTCAGAGCTTTGATCAGTATAGAGTATATGAGATATAGATCTGTAACCAATCACATTAACCTTCCTTTTTCCTAAGTTCTATAGGGTCAAAGTTCATACTGACATACGCAGCCATGGTGACTTTATAGAACAGACTTTTATCTGCTAGATAAAACATAAATCTTAATCACAAGCGAGTTAAATCTGTGTCATATTCCCTTAACAAGTCATCAACCAAATCACACTAAATCCTCTTCTCAACTAAACTATACTGTTTTCTCATCCTTTCTCTCTCCAATTTGTTTCTGATTATTCTCTCCACTGCCCATTCACAGGGTGCCAGATTTCTGACACACTGCAAGTCCCCAAGAGGCCCTGATAAAGTTCAGTTTATGGATTATTATCACAGATTTGGGGAGCCAAAATTTACAACCCACTTCAGTAAAGTGGACATTTGCTTGCTGTCCCATGGGAGACAACTTGCTCACTGTCATTTAATGCAAGTGTAGATTTTATCACCCAGAAATCCATAACTTTTATGCGAAATCATTACCCGGAAATACTTGGGCCACAGTTTAAACATCCCTGACAAAAACATTACTTCTCATCTTGTCCTACCCATTTTGTTGAACTAAAATACTCTTGCTTCACAAGCGTGGCACCAACCCCCTCCCCACTCACAGGCATGCCTGTCAAAATTCAAAACAATCAACCATGCAATAGAAATGGATGGTGAATATCGAGAAATTATGATCCAGACTTAATAGATAGCTGCCTGCCCCATGAAAATGGAATTTGCCGTTTGCCCGCTACTCGGAAGATGGGGAAATTAATGAATGGTTGATTCATTGTTTAATCTGGAGTCAGAATGTGTCTAGACATTCTCTCAGCAACAATTCTGTCATATATCCCATTGGTGGACATGCAAGTGTCGCATCCTTAACCAGTCCTGCCCTCCACCTTTATCATGCTAAATTTATGAATTAGCAATAACAAGATTTATTTCTTTAGAATTAGCAGCAAATAGTGTGGATCCTGATCAGACTGTTCCCAGTGGGAGCTGGCAGATAAGGCTCTACACTCTTTATATATAACCTGGTCAATTGATGCATGGCAGGCTCATCCCTCAGTCTCTCTGGGCTGCAGTGTTTATTAAATCATTTACAATATATTAAAGTTAATATCAAAAATATGTGCATCATCATTTCTGTAGGAACATATATATTGGTGCTTTCAATGCTATTGGTTTTGTATTAACTTGTCCAGATATCCTAGATAAAACAAAATGCTTTCTACAATGTACATTGAAACAGAGTCTTTGTCCCCTTTCCCCTCTCTCAAGGGTGTCTAGAGTCCTTCTGAAGAATTGTAAACATTGTAACAGAAAGTCTCTGGATTTGTATCCCCTTTCCTCTAAATCTACAGTCTCTAAAGTCCTTCTGAAGAATTGTAAACAATGTAACAGAAAGTCTCTGGATTTGTATCCCCTTTCCTCTAAATCTACAGTCTCTAAAGTCCTTCTGAAGATTTGTAAACAATGTAACAGAAAGTCTCTGGATTTGTATCCCCTTTCCTCTAAATCTACAGTCTCTAAAGTCCTTCTGAAGAATTGTAAACAATGTAACAGAAAGTCTCTGGATTTGTATCCCCTTTCCTCTAAATCTACAGTCTCTAAAGTCCTACTGAAGAATTGTAAACAATGTAACAGAAAGTCTCTGGATTTGTATCCCCTTTCCTCTAAATCTACAGTCTCTAAAGTCCTTCTGAAGATTTGTAAACAATGTAACAGAAAGTCTCTGGATTTGTATCCCCTTTCCTCTAAATCTACAGTCTCTAAAGTCCTTCTGAAGAATTGTAAACAATGTAACAGAAAGTCTCTGGATTTGTATCCCATTTCCTCTAAATCTACAGTCTCTAAAGTCCTTCTGAAGAATTGTAAACAATGTAACAGAAAGTCTCTGGATTTGTATCCCCTTTCCTCTAAATCTACAGTCTCTAAAGTCCTTCTGAAGAATTGTAAACAATGTAACAGAAAGTCTCTGGATTTGTATCCCCTTTCCTCTAAATCTACAGTCTCTAAAGTCCTTCTGAAGAATTGTAAACAATGTAACAGAAAGTCTCTGGATTTGTATCCCCTTTCCTCTAAATCTACAGTCTCTAAAGTCCTTCTGAAGATTTGTAAACAATGTAACAGAAAGTCTCTGGATTTGTATCCCCTTTCCTCTAAATCTACAGTCTCTAAAGTCCTTCTGAAGAATTGTAAACATTGTAACAGAAAGTCTCTGGATTTGTATCCCCTTTCCTCTAAATCTACAGTCTCTAAAGTCCTTCTGAAGAATTCTCCACTGTAGACTATACACTATGTATAATGTAACAGAAAGACTATTTTAATCCCATCAAGGGCCAGCAAAGGTAATTAAAAGATGTATATAGTTAAGCAGATGTAAACTTTAGGTGTGATATTATGTCACATATTCATATCATGCTATATCAATACAAGCAGCATATTAATATACATGCATCATTTAAGTGAGTGAGCATCACATTCCAGGATATATTATCCAAACAGAGAAATATAACTTGAGATGAAAACCAATACTTATAAAATTTAATGACACTGCAAAATCGTTCTGTGCTGAATGTAAATATTTGTCATAAAGTTTACTGCCAAGTGTTTCCTCAAGCCGTCTCCATATTCCTAGGAACTTCCTACAGTCCTGGCGACTGTCAACACAATGCAGTCATCTCTCCACTTGGTGCATATTGTTGTCTGATGAGAGAGGAAGTGCTCAATTTGCATGAGGGTGAAAGCACGGTCTTCTTGTTGCTGAGTAAACAACAATTTTCTTTGAGCCCTTTGTCGGCTTTTTTTTAAGACCTATTTTAGTCTTGTTGTATTTATTTTTTGCTTCAAATTTTATTTAAAGGTGGTACCCGACAGTTTTCCAAGATCAAATACATGTAATACTATCTAACCAAAGCTTTAGGGATTTTGGGCATTATTTCTGCATGAAGTCATACTTAAGGCCCATTTTCATCAACCATTCCTAAAAAGGAATTGCTCAAATAATGGATTTCAATCCACAATATCTTCATTAAGTTTAGCTACATGTCTATAGTTTTGCCTGACTTCCTTAAACATGTATATCATTTTGAAACTTAACCTAATTTTGTTAATTTGTACTTTTTAAAACATGTATGGTCAACATATAATTTTAGATCCCTAGGCCTAACCAGTCTACACATGAACCCATTTTTTGTATGCATAATCTACAATAAGATGAGAGTGACAGCTATGCACTGCTTTGGACAGGCGTAAAATGTCCTGTGCATGAGTAAAAGGGTTAACAGTAAATTTGTGTGCATCTTTGGTGTCAAAATGACTTGCTCTTCACTTTTAGATTCCGCAGAGAAACATTCTCCCTGCTGAGCAGAGTATTTTCAACAATTACATCTTTACAATAGCTTCTTCCCTTTTAAATCTGCAACTTGCTCTCACAGCCAATTTCAAAGTGGGATATGTCATAAGGTGTAACATTGTGGAGAAAAAAAAATAACCAAGGAAACACACACCAAAAACATCTAGTGGAGAGGAAACATGGTTGACAGAAATAATGTTTGTTGCCAAGGCAACAGGAACTTTCTTTTATATTTTTTTTTGTATTTGCAGCACAGAATTTTGTTGTTTGAGTGTTTCATTAATAATTACTCTTCTTTTTTTTGTCTTTCTTTTCATTTAAATGGAGTTTTAAGATCAGTTTTAAAGTTTTGTCAGCTGTTTTCCAACTGAAGAGATTTTTTTGTTTATAATTAAACATTTTGTTTTGTCTTTGATTTGTTTTTTCTTTACACACGATATATATATTTTTAAAAATGACAAAACTCTTTTTGATTGTATGGGATTAATGACTGTAGTATTAATTTGAAGAGGCACAAACTTTTTTCGTATGTTTTTTTTTTTTTTTGCCTTTTAAGGTTAAAGGAAAAATGATCCCTACAAGGAGTGTGAAATAAGACAATCTTACAACATTTTACAGTGTATGATGCATTAAAGGTGGTATCTGACAGTTAAAACATTTTTTTTTTCTCTCTCATGCAGCCAAACAATTGTTACCTGAAAAGATCCCGCGAAATGCCGTTTATTGGTGCCCTACAGCCATGTGAAAAGTAAAGCATATAGCATAAAAAAAAATTCCTTTCCCAGCCATGCTGCCCAATTATTTTATCACTGGGAAAACCAAGTGAAAGTGTACTCTTGCGAGAAATCAGCACCAATATCTATTTTTAGTTGAAATCCCCATAACTTGTACATTTGAAAACATTGAACATTTGAAACAACTTATTTCATGATCAGTACTATCTAATTAAGGAGGCTGTGTATAAAACAGTCTTTAATAAAACTAAAGTATGAATTGATGCAGTAATTATGTACATTATCCCCAGAACAGGGTTAACATGTTATTTTATGTTAATGTATAAGAAATAGGCCAAGGATTCAATACCACCTTTCGCAGTGAGGTAAAAGAACACAAAAACAATATATTTTGTCAGGTAGACTTGAATGAAAGTATTTCAATCTCAGGCCAAGGTCTAGCCCAAGATCTCATTATTTCACCTTGAAAATACAACACATACATGAAAAATGTAAATGTATGTAGATATTGTAATTATTTGCTCTCAGATTGGCAATATAAAAAATCAACAATAAAAACATAATTTAGTAAAATTTAAAAGACAAACAAAAAAGACCTGTGAGAAAACTTTTCTATCATAAATATTTGCTAAGGTAAATCAGAATTGGACATATGGCGGGAAAAAAGAGGAAAATACATAATTCTAGATAAGGACATGAGCATTTATCTAAGACCAGTCTGACAGACGGTTCACAATAGGACACATGTATACCCAGTTTTAAAATAATATTAACATGCATGTACATGAATTTAAAAAAACAAAAACTCCCATGCATCCTTGTTTATTGTTTATCTGGAAGACTCCAACATCTTGACATTTTCTTGTCACAGAACAAGTAGCTGATAATCAGACTGTCAAAACTCACACCCAGCACTGTGATCAAGAGAGACCCACGCCATCCCCTCCAATGGTCCAAACCCACCATTTCCTGCCAGCATGAAGATACAAGATGTATCTTCCCTCTTCACATCATGGACCTTGACCATCCATCATTTCCATGGCAACAGATTGTTAGATCTCCCAGGCCACGCCCATTTTCTGACAGCACTGGAGATTAAGGAATTCCTCAGCTAGGCTCTTGGACAGTCTTAAAGACTGCCTGGATAATTCTTTATTTACTGATTTGTGTCATAGATTCAGACTTGTGACCACTAATGAGAGGTTCTAGTGGTCATCTCAGGACAGACTGGACCCGATAATCTCACAAATCATCGCCCATAGATTTCCATGCAGTGGGCATCCAGCCGACAGTCCAGTCCAATGAACCAATCAGCCTCACACAGGGACAATATAAATGATGGTTGCATCCAAATCTCTCCCTCACATCTCAATATTCAATATCTCACTACTATCCAGCCTCTGATTTTTCACACACAGTTGACCTTCAGGGCACATCCCCCAACATGCTATCTAAATTATAAACAATTACAGCTGGCCGCACTCTGACCACTAAAATGCTCCTGTCCAACCAGTTCTGGCAATTAAATATGCTGCCAAAATTGACAGCAGGTTCCCCTTAATGTAGAGCCCTTAAGCGGAAATAGATAGGGGTCTCCACTTCTGGGGTTAATAGAAGTTTGTAGCAATGAGTATGACAATTTTTACTGTGTTTACATACATGCCTTCACATGTAAACCGAAGTTGTTAAAGTTTGCAAAATTTTCTCATTCAAGACTCGTATCACACCATTTTCTGATCTAGACAAAAAGTAAGAAAAGACCAACAGTATGTAGGCAGTTAAATAAGCCATTATTGAATATGTATCTGTATTTTAACAACCTACCCAAACATGTAAACCTTTTCTGAGGCCAAAGTGAGAGATTTTCACTTGCAAAGTGGGAGATTTGTTATTTTCATATAAACAAAGAAGGAAGTTATCTTTTTCTAAGTAGGGAGATTTCTGAAAATGTGTAAAACACTGCTCATTTTCAAATAATTTTGAAGCTTAAAAGAGGGAGTCTCTCTCCAAAAGCTGGAGAATTCACATGTATGCCTACCATCAGTCTAAGCAAAGACAATTTGGAATGCACAATTGTTAGACAGAACAACTCATAAAAAATCACCCTAAATTTCGACTGATTCCATATCTGTAAGTAAGCACTTAAAGCAGACATCGATGTCACAGTGAATGACTCCGATGACGATACAATGTGATCTCAAACGTAGGTGGTCACACTGTTTTTCTCAGTTTAAATATAGCCAACTATGCAGATGTGGCTCAGATAGGAAATGAATCTTTGCGATAAGTAGGGAAGTGTTATAGATAGTTCCCATGTGATGTCATAGGCACTGATAAGTCAGTTTAAGGCAACCATCTTGGAAGGCAGAATCTAATGCAGGCCAAAATCTGGAAATATGTACTGTATTAAACTCAGCACTCTGTTTTTATTTTTCAACAGCTTTTATGAAGTATTTTAAATATCAAAACTATATTTTGATAGTATAAAAAGGTAAACAAATACAACCCAAAAAGTTATACTGTTCATATTGTTTAAGGATGAGCCAATAAATAATTTATTTTTGTGCATTACTTCTTGGTGCAGTATTTTATTTATTTTTGTTCATTTATCAATTTTAAAAGTATTTTATTCTATAATATGAATTGTAAGAGCCTTCCAATTGTGTATAGTTTTTAATTTTTGGACCACAATTGAAGAAATTACTAGAAAATAAAATTTACGCTTCTATACAATTCATCTGAAAATCCCTTAGATCAAAGATGGCTGCCAAGATAAGGGATCTTCACTTATGTGAGAACTATCTATGTTTAGAACGTAGGACATCATTCACCCTTTCCTGCACGTATACGCCATTTTACGCCTTTACAAACCATTCAAAATTATACGCCATTTTACGCCTTTACAAACCATTCAAAATTATATGCCATTTTACGCCTTTATAAGCCATTCACAATCGCTGCAGAATCAGCATCATGATGGTTTTATTTGTAGACTGGTTCAACCTTACATCTGTTATTATAAGTTGAACATAAATCTATTAAAATCCCTTTATCACCTTCTAAAGAAAAACAGCAAAGTCAAGCAAATTTTAAAAATTACAAATGAATTATGAATGAATGGGTAAAGCAGCATTTCACTGGATCTTTCATTTATTTTGTATTTGTATTTTGGCTTTTATGGCCACACCGACACTTAACAGGTCATACGGCGCCACATACAAAGAAGTTTGATGTGAATAGAGCAAAATCAGGTTAAAAGTAAAGTATGTGAGTAAAATATAGAAAAACACAAAAAAACTATTAGGTTAAAATAATATGAATTATAATTGAAAACAGGTTAATATATGAAATGGTTTGAAAATATATAACATTTGCTACTAAGTAAACAGTTTAATAACTTATAACTTATTAAGAATACTAATCTCGTTTAAGAAGCAGACAAGTTTAGAATCCGACACTGTCTTAAACAGTTCGTACATGTTGGATCTTTCATGTAACATCTATTTATTTGGATGTATGAGAGAGAAAAAATGGTGTTCAAACTGTTGGACGCTACCTTTAAAACCACTACAATTATTAATATTCACCAAATTGATTTCCTAGAATAATGGTAATATATAGTTCTGCAAACCACCAAGCATATCTCTCTAATTTTGTCATGTTATCACGAAACTTTGAAGTTATGATAATTTGGAACGTGATGATGAACAGATTTATTATTGGTTATAAGATGGAAATATCACTCAAGAGATGCAGGAGATCATGTTTTCACTATTTGTGTGCATCGTTCGACAATGATAAGAAAACAGTTAAACAGGATCTACTTTGTTATAAAGGTGGTACAGATGTATGTGACAGTTTGGATGGGAGTTTTTCTGCCCAAGCAACAAAATAAAGCATAATGTTACCTGAAAAGAGCCCGAGAAATGCTGTTTATTTAAAAAGTGAAGCATAACACCACACCCCTTATTACAAATATGTATTTCCTATCTGAGCCAAGTGGCGTCCATGGTGTAGTGGTAGAGCCGTCGACTTGTAAGTCTTCGAACCGCTAAGCCTCTCACCACATGGGTTTGAGTCTCGTTCGGAGTGAAGGACGTAATGTGGGAAGGTCTTTGAGCTGACCTGCGGTGCGCCAGTGGTCCTACCCACTTGTTTGGGGTCTTCCTCCATCAAAATAGCTGGACGTTGCTATAATGATCATAACAGGTCACTGCGATGTATTTTAAAAACAAAACAATCCAATCTGAGCCATACTGCACAGTTAGCTGTTCTAATGCAGAGAAAACCATATGAAATCCCCCGTGTACTTAATTATAGACTTAGAAAGAATGAAAATTTATGACGATTTATTTCAAGATTTGTATTGTCTAACAATAAGACTAGCATTCTAATTAATTTTACTTAGAGCAATGTATGAGTTTATAAAGAAATTTCCCAAAACAGTTATACGATAATGTTACATAGATGCTATAGGCAAACTGTAGGATGTCACCTTTAACATCCCATACTTAAAGTATACTGTTTCCGTTTATCTACAAGCAAGAAGTCAAGAAACATTTTTTCTCAATATAATAAGAAATTTATGCAAAATTTGAAAAAACTTTAAATTTAAATGAAATTCATTTGATAAGGTTTATAAGGTTTTATGGCTGGGATTTAAGAAAACTTCCACTCCTTAACAAAATATTTAAAATCCTTAACAAAATATTTAAAAAACAAAAGAAATCTAAGCAGATTTCTTTGTTCAGTGAAAAATACTTTGTTATGGATACCTATATATGCTATATCTAGAAACCAAGGAAGCTTATCTATAAAGAATCTGAGTGCTTAAGAAGTGAGTACAATGTCACATTATTCAGGGACAAAACAGCCAACCTAATAGGGTCCAACTATTTCTAGCGCGACAAGAAATAGTTCCACATACATTGTATCTCCATTATAGGGTGTGAAAAGAAATAGTGCCAGACAGTTAAAATCCTGCAGCAGTACAAAATAATTAAGTGTTCACAACTGTATGTCCCGCCTGTTTAAACTCGATGTAAATGTGACTATAAAATAAAACACAAAATGAACTACTTTATACATAAACTACCATCTAGAGGGTGTAGAAATACAGCATCCTGTGAAACATGGTACGTATTATGTAACCTGCACCAAGGTAATAAACATCATTTTCCCTGGTCACGAACCTTGACCTTTATCTTTCTGCTTATCATATGACCACTAAATTGAATGTTGAGATGTAATGTTTAAGAACAGTGTTTATCTAAAACAGAAACTATCATTGTCTAAAAATGTGAAAAAACTTTTCCAAAGCAGTAAATTTCTCAGTTTTCGCATCACTTTCATCTTACAAATGTATCAAAAGTTTCAAAAGGATTTGCATCTTATATAAGGCAAAATTATGAAACAGGTTATTTTACAATTAACTTTTATGGTTAGTGCTAGGTAAGTGTGATTTAATCCATGTTAAAATCATACTTTCGGTTTCAAACCCCAGCCGTGTCAAACCAAAGACTTTAAAGTTGATAGTAGTGGCTTCCCTTCTAACGCTCTGGGCTAAGGGGATAGCATTACGCCTGACTCGTCGGTGTCAGTATAATGGTCCGGCCGGGTTCAGTCCCTGGGCACCTCATAAGTGCTCCTTTGCTATAATGATAGAAATGTCACTGCACAGTATCGGCAAAAATGCCGGCAAATCCTATTATCATACTTTCTGCTAAAAAGTGTCAGGTTTGTTACTATGGATAAGGTAATCGTGTATCTGGAATATGTGAAATGGCACAAAAATTGTTGATGATGATAGCCTAGCTCCTAAAATAAAGGAAAATGATAAAATATTTTCAGAAATATTGATTTTTTGTTACAAGAACATGTAATTTAAACTAGCTTTTAGATTGCTTTGATTTCCATAGAGATCAAAACCTCCTTATACATTTTTTAAGAAACAAATATGAATATATTAAAGATGGAGTTTCATTTTAAGACCCAAGTATGTAATATACAACTGGAGGCTATGACAGGAACAGCATAACAACAATTTCCCATGCATAATTATCATCAGTTTATTTATAATAGCAGCTTTTAGAACCTCCATCAAAACTGCAATGCATAATAATGGAAAACTACTTTCACTGGGCAACATAGCTCCAAGTATATTATTCTAAATAAAGACATTGAAAATAATGTTTCATCCAAAACTTGGTGAAATTATCTCCATGTTAAATTAGTGGTTTTTGATGCAATAAGAAAATTATTTGTTATACAACAACGCAGGCCTAGGGAACGATGGAGAGATGAAAATTGTCCCCCTTCAGCTTTGTCATACAAAATCTGAGGGAATCTTAATGGGAAGTAGGCTATTTTAGTTGGAATCTTTGGACTTTATCATTGGTTTCAATTGAGGGATTATATTTGCAAATGGTTATTTCTTTTTTTTCCCCCTCAAACATGAGGACTAAATCCTTCAAAGTAGATCTACTATGGTACATGTCATAAAGATGTCGTAAACCACAATCAAAGCATAAAAGTCCACATACACTCCTTTGAGAACAAGCATAAAACAGAGAAATGAAAAGTAAATGTACCTATATACTTATAAGTGAGTAGTAAGGGGAGATCATTCAACAATGTTTCTCGTTCTGAATACACATGTTCATTATTCTTTAACATTACACCAAGCAACTACTATTTGACAGAGCTGGTGTCAAGAAGGCCATTCTACTAAGATCTAAATAAATGGGAAACTCATAGGCCAAATAGTTACTTCTATATCTGCATGCAAAAAGCAACAGTTGAAATCCCAATGAGGGCTAAAACTTTTTACACAATGGTTTACACACTGCAGTTCAACAGTGGTTCTTCTGAAATCATAAGTTCCTATGCCAAAAACATTGGCCTTAAAGGCATTGGTGATGGCTTAAATGCTTAATTTGTGTATTATACACAGGGATGTCATGAGGGGAGAGGACATACAAACTATCATTCATCCTTGGAGCACAGGAGCTTACTACACTGCCATTGGTCAGCAAGACTTTTTCCCCACCCCTTTCCTGATACCACTGAAGCCTAAGGCTGCATCCATCCATCCAACCTACACTTCCCTCCTCCAACCCATACACCTGCCACTGTGATACAAGATAAGGCCACATTTCAATTTCCAATGCCTTTAAAGCAGTAAGAACATACCATATAAAGGGCATAAATTAAAACATCAAGACAAAATTATCCATACTGAACAAATATTTGGCAACAACTTTCTGTAAGACAAATAATCCTTTAGACACACTGCCTGTTGTAGTTGTAAAGCATTATCGTTGCTGCGCATAAGGCTAAACACTGGTGCTTTATTTATTACCAATACTAAAATATACAGGGGTATAATTACAAACATACCTGTAGCTAATTACATCAACCATCCATAAAATTATAACCACACATATTATACCCAAAGACCCATTTGAGTACATGACGTAAGCATATTAACGAGTTCCACTGTGCTACATTGCTGGATATTTGGGCAATGAATATTTCCTGCCAAATAATTTCAGACTAAACATCAACCATCTGTGATCTTGAACTTTATGCAGATATGAAAACCTTGCAATGATATAACAAGACACTGAAAAAAAACCTTCTCCTCAAAGAAAATTAATTCTGAGAAATAAATTCCAACCTTAAGCCCACTGTTTGCGAGACCTGCTGTGCTGCAGTCATAAATGATATTACATTGCCAGTAACATGTCTTTAATATAGACAGGAGGAGTCTACTTTAGGCAGTTATTTTTGCCTATGCTACAATATAACTGACAGAATCTAGTTTTTGTTTCTACTCATTTATACTCATTTATATCCCTATAGATGATATCTTTCTTATTAATGTAAATTTCTCTAAGTTGATCATATGGAAAAAGTGTCTAACTGGTTGTTGTGTTTCCAAATGTGCAAGAACATTTTTTTACAATAACTACAAATAAGTCCTGTTGTCTATGTCATGTCTCCTCTGCCAGTCCCCTGTATTCTGGTTTCTGTCCCTGGTCTCTGTGTCTTTGTGCCTGCTCCCTCTGCATGTCCCTGTGTCCTGGCCCCACTGCCTGTCACTGTGTCCTGGCCCCACTGCCTGTCACTGTGTCCTGGCCCCTCTGCCTGTCACTGTGTCCTGGCCCCTCTGCCTGTCACTGTGTCCTGGCCCCTCTGCTTGTTCCCTGCATCCTGGTCCCTGTGCCTGTCACTGTGTCCTGGCCCCTCTGCTTGTTCCCTGCGTCCTGGCCCCCCTGCCTGTCACTGTGTCCTGACCCCTCTGCCTGTCACTGTGTCCTGGCCCCTCTGCCTGTCACTGTGTCCTGGCCCCTCTGCTTGTTCTCTGCATCCTGGTCCCTGTGCCTGTCCCATCTGTTTGTTCCCTGTGTCCTGGTTCCTGTGCCTGTCCCATCTGTTTGTTCCCTGTGTCCTGGTTCCTGTGCTTGTCCCATCTGTTGGTTCCCTGTGTCCTGGTCCCTGTGCCTGTCCCACATATGTTTGTTCCCTGTGTCCTGGTTCCTGTGCCTGTCCCATCTGTTGGTTCCCTGTGTCATAGTCCTTCTGCCTGGCCCTGTTCTTTTCCTTGTCTTTTTCCTCTGGGTCCTATTTTTTCCATTTGACTACTTATTTTAACTTTTCACCCTATAAAGCACTTCAACGCCAAATGTAGAATCCTTACACCCCAGGCACCTGACCTTGCATTGGATAAAAGCAGGTTTTACCTTCATATAATTTAGCGGAATTACTGCAGCTGTTACTGGGACAAAAACAACAATGAGCAAATGTAGCAATAACATATAGTAAATATGTTAGCAATTACTGCATGCACAAACAAGACATTATGTATCACAACATATTATATATATATCCTCTCACAGTAGCTATGATGTGTAAAGAAGACAAACAATGCTGTCATATGAAATTGTAGTCAAGGTACTGACAGAAATACTTCGTCAAATTAAAGGTGGTTTCCAACAGTTTGGGCTAAAAAAAAAATTGATTTCCAGAACAGATCTCTCAAAATGCTGTTTATTGATGTCCAACACCTTTTTGAAAAGTGAACCATAATGCCACAATCATCATTAGAAACATGTATTTCCTATCTGAGCCACACTGCACAGTCAGCTGTTTTTAAAGTAAGAAAACCATGTGACCACTTATGTTTAAGCTCATTCACGTCATCCGCTCGGATATCGATGTCTATTTTAGCAGGAATCACAATCTAATTTTTAGATTTGAAAGGAATGAACATTTGAAGTGTTAATTATTGAGTTTTACTGCCCTAAAATCGAGATAATGGTGAAAATTGTCAAAACTTAGACTGAAGTATGATTTTTTTCTACAGGGATTTCATATTCGGTCTATTTTACTGAGTTTTATATCAAATTAAAAAGCTTTTGTGGAGTATATTAAATATCAAAACTATATTTTGATAGTTTAAAAGATAAAAAAAATACAACCAAAAAAGATGCACTTTTCATTTTGTTTAAGGATGAGCCAATTATTCTATCTACTTATTTGTATTAACTCTTTGTGCGTTTATCAATTAAATTTATCAATATTTGTTTAAATCATCATCTATCATGACAACCAAGACAAACATGTGGATGCTTTTGTCAACAACTTAAAATATATAATGTGATTTGCTCTTTTCAGAAATGTTTCAATATGGCTGCAAGATTTTTGGCAAGACTCTTAAAAACTATAAGCAAACAATGTTACCATCTGCAGGTTGTTTAGCACAGTAGTTCCTCCTGCTTCCAGACCCATAAATCAAACTCAACATGTATAAGAATGAGCCCAGCCAGCTGACATAGGGGTTTATCATGGCCTCTGATAAGCCTATTAGAAACCCATGTATTCTAGAGACATTTCAGATTAACTAATGGCCCCCTCTCAAGATATGGTCTTCTGCTGCTCTATGTCCATCCAGCCAAATTATCTCCCTTTAGGATGATAAGAAACAGCTTCCAACATGCCCACAACTGACCCTGGTAGCCTTTTGAGACATATTGTCAAAGAAACAAAGCACAGGATTGGTCAACCACAAAGGTCAAAAGCAGTATGCAGGGTGTTATCTCAATTCTAATTGGTCAGGCCTTTGAGGAGATGGATCTGATTGGCTGATCATCAGAGTTAACCTGGGTCAACAGGCTCACATCTGTTTTCACTGTGCAGCCATTGTGGTTGTGGTTACACATGGCTTAAATCAACCTGGCTGGGAAGCATTCAAAAGGAAACCAAGTGGAACTAAATGGGCAGTAAAATTGGACCTACTGAATTTTTGGTGTCTCATAAATTTCACTCTTGAATGAGATGTGCACAATGACCATGACCAGAAGCCAGATGGGATGTCAATATATATTATAAGATAATTGTCAACTTATAATTACTTTACGAAACTCCTTTCAGCCAGGGTGTTGCTCAGCAGGTTTCAGTTTTGAACTCAGCATGCTGGCTTTCAATGTAACCAAGCCCATCAGTCCAAGGTGCCTGCATACCATGTCTGGGTGTTCTTGCTAGCATTATAAGAATCAGTCAATACTGGACCACCTTTGAGAAAACTATGTCCAATAAATAAAATTACTAGTTTTCTCAATTCATTGCAAAGACCATTCAAATTCCAGTTTAGGTAGTGATCTGTCTGACTGATATTGTAATTAACTGGTTGGGGTCCAGGATATGCTTCTAAATTTCCTGCTAGTCTGGACAGTTTAGCCTTGAAAACTGTGTACATAAATAGTCTGACGCACTTTAGTAAGTGGATCAGTTCTTATTCTTTATTTAGTGATAGTACCGACACTTCTTATTAGAAGTGTTACAGGCAAGGACACTTTTGCGATGTACCAGGGACTGAACATTGTTCTGATACCAACAAACAGGTTATAATGTTCAACCTGAGCACAAAGGATGGAAGTCGTTTCTACCAATTTCAAGTTTATGGTGTTACTTAAGTGAAGGATCGAACGCATGGTCTCTTGATCTGCAAGTGGCTGGTCTACCACTATGTAGCAGTGTTTTTTTTTATATTTCATTTTCAACAACAATGTATTGTTTAGGATGCATAGCCATATATCAGCCCAGTTTTCATTACCCTCTCAAAGCCAGTGTTGATGGCAGATGAACCCATTACTCTTCTAATCTTGTTATATTTATGACTAGAAATCATGAGAACATAATCTCAAATTGTTTTATACTTAACAGCAGGAAGTCAGTGAAACATTTCTACTACATTTATTTGTCCATTAATGTAGCAAACTTCATGCCAGCTTTCAATCTTGTTTAACTTAATCCAAAAAAATCTAAAAGACCCCAGATAAATGACTGGGCAGAACCACACATGCCCAGCTGGAATACCTAACCTTATTTAAGGTCCTTCGCCCCAACTGGGACTGGAACCCACAGGGTGGGAGGTGAGCAGTTTGAGCGATCGCAAGTCAGCAACTCTACCACCCGGCCATGGGTCCCTACATGATTCAATGTTAAAAATTGACATAATGTCTTAATATGTGTTGGTTCTCTTTAAAAAACAAATCCAATCTTGCATCAATAATTACTTGTTTTTCTGCGATTCAGCACCACTTTCATCAGTACAGCATGGATTTGATATTTTATGAGAAACTGAGCTAGCTAGCTCCCTGTTGTAGCTATCCTGGACTGTTGATATTCCAGGGGTATGCCAGGCAGCGTCCATGGCAGCGATAACTGTCAAAATTAATTCTCATTTCCATAACTCGCACTCCTTAATGCTACAACATTAAGTACACCTTGTACAGCCCTGACAAAATTCAATATTTCATCTAATTATTTTCTCAAACAAATGGCTCCTTAATGGAAAGTTGTTTTTATCAAACTGGTCAGCTGACTTCTGGTAGTATTACATCATCACATAACAATCAACAAGTCATTACTGTAGTGTGATTTCCAGGAATGGATCCAGGGGGGGGGGGGGGGGGATGGGGGGATGCATCCCTCAGCCACGAACCAGGTGTAAAAGAGTAGAGTTGTGAAAAACACGTAATTGTAAGCTTAAAAAAATACTAAGCTTTTAAAGTAAATTATGTCTGGTGACTTCTTAGGTCAAAGTTTGGGATCACTTACTGTGTATATGTATGTAGTATTTACTGCAATAAAGTTGAATGGATCTTGAGTCATAGCCCATGCCCCACCCACCCCCCTCAATTTTTTTTTAATAGACCCGCCCCTGGTGTTTCTATTATTATAAGGCTGGAAAGTATGTTTCTTATAAATCTTTCTATGGTAAGCTATCAGTGGTTTAATTTAGCTTTTTTATAGGACTGCCTCAAAAGGAATATCATGCCTTTGTGAAACCTTTTGTTTATCTTCCCCGTCAAATGTTTCTAGAACTATTCTAGAACTGTTCTAGATCTGAGTTTTAGAAGTTCATGAACATTAAATGGCCATTCTAGAACTAGTTTTCTTGAACAAGTTCTTGAACTTTGGTTCATGAAGAAGATTGGTTCAAGAACCAAGGTTCTAGAACTAGTTCAACTAAAAAAAAACATTTTGCAGTAATTTTATCTAATACCGAGAAAGCAAACATTCAATATCTATGAATTAATGGAATATTATATAATACTAACAAAGCAAACATTGAGCATTTTTGAAGCAATTTTTGTCCATTTAAATGAAATGAATACACAAATTATTGTAAATGTATATTATATAAGTACATCAAAGCTATATTATTGTTATTGCATATGCTACTAACAAAGTAAACATTTAGCACTAATGGAGCTATTATTACAATTTTATATAATACCAACAAAGTAAACATTCAGCACTAATGAAGTTGTTGTTATAATTTTATATAATACCAACAAAGTAAACATTCAGCACTAATGGAGCTATTATTGTATCAGTTTGTGATATGTCGATGATATTTTCTGAATGTCCTGTCCAGTGACGTTACACAGAGACAGGGCCTACACCCCATAATATCCCTCATAATAACCTTTTCTATCTCCCATAAAACCATATTAACTAATAATGTACCATAACATTGCATCACAGACTACTTACAGCGAGCAGTAATGGCATAATTTGATCACCGTCTTATTGGCCGAGTGATTGAATGACCAATTATATCGCTGTATAGAGCTTGTTTTTCTGTCTCAATTCACCCATTAAACCTCTTAACCTGCTAAGAATGAATTGATCAGAACTCGACAAATAGTATAGGTCCCAAACAGCCACAGGTGGCAGTCAGATTAGTGGCAACACTTACAACTGGTGGGTTTCTAAAAGGATATTGTATGTTATCACTGCTTTTACGTTGAAGTAGTTAAGTAAAAATAAGGACTGGTTGTTTACAAACAGAGCGGGTTAAGGGCTTGTTGAGACATCATTTTTTGTTTATTTCTACTCTTCTTGAAACTGCATCCAATACTTTGTAAATAAACCTGACATAAATCGCTTCCCATTCATCTTCAAATTGCCTGCTTGATTATGTTCACTCAACCTAATTGAATCAAAGAGTGACTCAATACTTTCAAAACTGCCGCAACAGAAAGGACAAAAGACATTATCTGGTGTTTTGTGTCTATTACCATGTTGTCTTTTAACATTGACATTTTGTCTTTGATCGTTGGCATTCGTCTTTTGCCACATATGTTTTGTGTCTTTTACCAACAGTATTTTTATCTTTAAACTTTGGCATTTATTTGTCCTTTACCACTGGTATTTTTGTGTTCTTTACCATTGGTATTTGTGTGTCATATACCACTGGTATTTTGTGTCCTTTACCACTGGTATTTTGTGTCCTTTACCACTGGTATTTTGTGTCCTATACCACTGGTATTTTGTGTCCTATACCACTGGTATTTGTGTGTCTACCACTGGTATTTTGTGTCCTATACCACTGGTATTTTGTGTCCTATACCACTGGTATTTGTGTGTCTACCACTGGATTTTGTGTTCTTTATCACTGGATTTTGTGTCCTTTACCACTGGTATTTGTGTTTCCTTTACCACTGGTATTTGTGTGTCCTTTACCACTGGTATTTGTGTGTCCTATACATATGGCATTTGTGTGTCCTCTACCACTGGTATTTGTGTGTCCTATACCACTGGTATTTGTGTGTCCTTTACCACTGGTATTTTAGCATCCTTTACCGGTGTCCTTTACCACTGGTATTTTTGTGTCCTTTACCTTTGGTATTTGATTTTTGTTTGTTTTTTTCACTTCTGAAGCAATGTTCCACTACAAACATGCATGTTTGAATGCTCTGCAAAAAGTGCGAAACCTGCATCTATTATTCATTAGCGGGAGCGTTTTTCAATTTTCAATATAGCAATCTTCATTCGTCAAAGGCTGCAATTTCATTATCTTCAAGGCATCAATGATGCTGTGTTTGGATGTGCTGACAGCCAGAGGAATGTTTCAAGTACCAGTTCACTTCCATTACAGGTTACATTAGGGAAGTTAGCCATCACTTTCAGATGAGCGGTAAAACATGTTTTACTAAATGTAACAAATTTTAAGACAGCAGTAAAATATAGAACTCTAAAAAAAAAAAAAAACACATTTAAACAAACTATGTATTTCTTTGTAAAAATTAGCATTTTTTTATCAAAATTAAATCCCCTATATTGATACATATTCTTAAAAAATGTGAACTAGGATTGAAAGTAATTTAAATGACCAGACCTGGTAGTGCAATCAGTAGGGCGTTAGCTCAAGGTACGGTAGGCTGGAGATCTGATCCCAGGTCACTATATACCAGTCATTAAAAATGGCAGTGGTGTAGCTCCCTTGCTAACGCTCAAGCAAATATAAGGGTATTTACATGATTGGTTGGCCCGGTGTCAGGATAATATGACTTGTTGTGGTATCATGCCTGGTGTTCACGGCATGCTATACACAGTGAAGGCAGCGCTATTATGTGCTTCAAGTGGACACCTTCTCCTGATAACTGAAATACTGTTGGTGGGATGATAAACCCAAGAAATAAACAAGAAATAAATAATTTAAATGCAAAAAGTCTACTCTCAAGTACAAGACCAAAGGATGGAGTTCTATTAACCCTGCCACATACATGGATTTACATGAATGTGTTACAGAATGAGAGCCGCTTACCATGTTGCCATCTGTGACAATGCCTTTCAATTGCCACACATATGAAGTCCCACCTTTACTTAAAGGTTTTTTTTACCCTATGATGGGTATTCAAATGCATGCAGTGAGATAATAGACCATTTTTCTAAGATGAGCAGTGTCTTAAAACTTGTATGTACATCCAAGCAATGTGACTTTTAAACAAAAGAGTAGAGTTAAATGAAACACTTATATATTTTTAAAGGATTTTTAAAGAGTTCTATAATTCTAAACAGTGGTGACAATTTGGCAAAGAAAAAAACATCAAAGATAAGAATGGAGTATGCAGTTAACAATGCATCTTGCAATAACGAAAAAAAAAATGTAGCAGCCAACAAGGAATAAATCAAAGTAGCAGAAAGTCTGGTTCCCAGCATGTTTGTTTTCCTTGCTAAGTAGCAAATAGGCTGGTTCCCTGTTTGTTTATTTTCTTGCTAAGTAGCAAATAGTCTGGTTCAAGCATCTTCTTGTTTAAAGAATAAAGAACATACTTTCTGCTGCGCCTCAGATATTATACATCCATGATATTTTCTGCTGATAAAAATAGCAGAATACAGCCATGCTAACAAGACTGGGTCTTTTACTAACATGATTAGGTGCTTAGACCATTACCGATCTTCATAATGGAGGTTTGATTCCATTCACTGGCCAAGTATCTGTACCTCTATCAGGTTAGAATCATACTAGAGAGCCTCATTACATCAGCATCAGAAAAACATTATAGATGATACCTTGGCAATCATTACAGCCATCACAGCAGTACTCACTTATTTACAAGGACATTTACAAGGAGTTTTGAGGTGTTCTGTACTGTTTTTGTGGGTTTTTTTTTTGCTAAATGAATTAATGCAGCATGGTTAAAAACAAACACATTATTATAGCAATTACAGCTACACTTACTCACTTGTTAGTATACTGGACTTTTTGTTTGTTTGTTTGTCTAAGAAGATTTCAGGGGATTTTCTATGGAGACTTAAGAGATTTCCTTATAGGGATTTCAGAGATTTTACTATGGAGATTTTAACAGATTTTACTATGGAGATTTCACTATGGAGATTTTACTATGGAGATTTCATAGATTTTACTATGGAGATTTCAGAGATTTTCCTACGGAGATTTCAGAGATTTTACTATGGAGATTTTAGAGTTTTTTTCTATGGAGATTAGATTTTGGAGTTTTTCTATGGAGATTCCAGGGATTTTTCTATAGTCTTTATCTGTTGAGATTTTTTAGATTTTTTTCTATGGAGATTTCAGAGAAAAAACAAACAAACAAAAGCCCAGTATATACTAGCAAATGAATGACAGTAGCTATTATTACTGTCATAATGTTTTGTTGTCAACCAAGTTGCAATATTAATAAGAATATTTTTTAGAGATTTTACTAAAAATGCTCAATAAATTATTCTAATAAAATCACAAGAAAATCTAATGACAGTCTGATCACAATCTACACTAAATGTTGCCGAGTCTAGCATTATTTCTAACATTGCATCTACATCCTATATGTCTACTAATATTTCATTTAAGTACTGCATCTTTCTGTATTTCAAGTAGATCAAATTATTAGCAGGCATTTGAGATACTCACGGAAAGTCTTCATATAATAAGTTTTTACATAAATGTAATACATCTTTATATACAAAAAATGTAAAGAAGAAAATAAAATTACTGCGTCAAAAAATGCTAGGGTTTAAAACTAAAAGAAATAAAAATCACAGAGACAAGATGCCTTGTATTTGTGTTGCCAGCTCACCAGAACTCTTTGTATTTGGAGTGAAGACATATTATCACTAATTTAACTACAGAACAATTTATCATTGCAGATTAAACTGCAGCCTGTGAGACAAATGATGTAGAAGCCTGCCTGTGTACTTTTTTATAATCATCAAAGAAAAGTTTGTGTCATCAATATAGAGCCAATGTTTAATCAACATTTTCATGCTGAAAGCTTGATTATAAAGGCCAACAATGCTTCATTATTTTTTTCTGCACATCTCTACCAATCATTCTGAATGCTAATATTATCTCTTCTGTGAAGTGCTGCAATTTCTTCCCTCCTTGACAGAAGAGCTACTCCCCACCCGCAGCTGTCAATACAGAAGTTTAACTCATAAATATGCTTTTGTTGCTGACTGCAGTCGTTTCAATAGCACACGGCCACTATTGTTTGAAAAATCACTCAACATTTTTAAGTGCTGGATAGCAAAACTTTATATGTTACTTTTGTTAACAAACACAAAGAAAGAGTCAAAAAAGGGGCATAACTGTGCCAAAATAATTTGTAGAGTTACCTACCCTATTAGAATTCACTCATGTTAAGCTTGACGGTGAACAAGTAAGTATATAAGTAGAAACCTCAACCAAAAACGAAAATGTTTCGTCTAAAAGGGGGAATAACTTAATCAACATTAATTCCAGCATTACCGGCCCATTTGAATGGGTTCCAGTTTGGATATTGAACAAGTATTCCAATTTGAAGTAGAACTCTTTATTTTCCCCTTTTTTTTTTAAAGGAACCTTAACAAATTGGTTAAACAGAGCTGATGAGAAGATCATGAAAAAAAGTTCCACATTTTTCTTTAAAACATTCAAGCAATAAAAAAAATATCACCATAAAAATGGAAGATTTAAGACAAACACATGCACTTGTACAATCATGTAGTCAGTAGACTGAAAAACTTCATGGAACAAAATTGTTATTTTTCAAGTCATTTACTATGAATGCAATATCTTCACCAAAAGTTTTCAATTTTTTTAAGCGGACATCCAACAGTTTGCGTTTATATAATATACGTAACAACATCTTACCTCTGTTCTGGGGAATCTGTGCTTAACTGCTTCATAAACATACACATAAAGTTATAGAAAGGCTGTATAAGCATTACCTCAATTATTAGACAGTAAAAATTGTGAAAAAGTTAAATCGCTCCAAGTGTCCATTATTTCCAATTCTATAAATAAGCATGATGGGGATTTCAATTAAAAATAGATATCAACGTCAGATTACCCAGATGATCACGTAACATCATCTCAAAAGTAAGTGGTCAGGGGGATTTCTTAATTAAAAGGTAACTAACTATGCAGCATGGCTCAGATGGGAAATACAGTAGAAACTCACATTGCGGGCAACTCGATAATACGGCCATTTTTATATTACGGCCAATTTTCTCGGTCCCGAACAGTTTACTATTTGATTCTATATACTTGAAACTCAAAAATGCGGGCAACTGGCTATTGCGAATTACGGCCATGAGTTTCGGTCCCGAACTGGCGTCTAAGCGATAAACGAAACTGACTAATGCGGCCAAGGGAAATTACTCTTATCGTCTGTTGCCAGACTGGGTGCGTGAATTTTACTACCATGCACCTGCAGCCCATTCATAGACATCCATCAGCATATCGTACACCAGTCTGTGTTTACTTAGAGGCGGCCGACATTTTGACACTTTCTATTGTTTAGACGATAATGCCGAAATCAAACTGTTTTAAGTTGATTGGGTAATTTTAATGGTCGTTAATATTGATACGAATGGTTAATTGACAATCGTTAGGTGTGAAAAACACAACGTCCTTATATACTTGAAGCAGATCAAAGTGATGGCAGCTGCCAAACAGAGCACAATCACTCAGTTTTTTAAGTAAACACTAACACAAACCTCTGTGTAAATAAGGACATTGTTTTTTTATTTTTATTGATTTACAGGTTAATAGAGTGTAGTTTAAAAGTGTACAAAATCAACTAAAATAAATAATACTGAAAAAAAAATGAAAGTGTTCTACATTTTATGAATCATAATGCATATTTTATTATTGATTTAAACTACTACTATTATACTAACAAAACAAAATATGATATTGGTTTTAAACACAAATATAAAGTATACAACACGTATATAAAAAGAATATAAACACACATGTAGTTCATTATGTCAAAGGGGCATAACTTGTTACAGCTTATATCAAAACTCGCTATTAAGGCCAAACTTTAAATTAAGGCCACTTCCTGCTGGTCCCAAAAGTGGCCTTAATAGCGAGTTTCTACTGTACATGTTTGTAATGACCAGTGGTGTGTTGTATTTCATATATCACTTAGACTTAGAACACCAATTTCGTTGGATCTATTGAGACAACAATTATTTGGTTGTTTGCGAGAAAAATACATGGTTAAACTGTCAGATATCACAGTTAATATTGGATAACAACAGCTTTAAGTCAAATGAAATTTTTTTTTCTTGTGTTAACCCAGTCTGTTTTTTAAATATTTGTTCAAAAGTCAATTTAAAACAACGTATTGAGACAGACATTAAAGGATCTATACAGCCAGATCTAAACAATAGGGCAGCCTTTGCTAGTGGGGGAGGGGGTGAAACTGAGACAAGAGTTATAAAGGATCTCATGCACAAT
Source organism: Sinonovacula constricta (assembly GCA_007844125.1). Taxonomy (NCBI): domain Eukaryota; kingdom Metazoa; phylum Mollusca; class Bivalvia; order Cardiida; family Solecurtidae; genus Sinonovacula; species Sinonovacula constricta. The sequence continues at coordinate 50,270,309 of CM017568.1, read as the reverse complement.
TACCAAGAAGCCTCCAGTCAAACGTATTTACTTTATGTTGGGCCAAATGTATAATTTTGGATCGGCAATGTCAAAGTGCCGCCTTATTACCCGCTATTACTGCCAACACCGCAGATTTACTTCCATTCTTTATGCCAACCTTCTGGATCTTTTTACCACTATAGCACTGCTTCTCTCCCTATGGCTAAGAAATAATTTTATGATCTTAATTTTTTGTTTGATAAATGACATGGTATTTTTGTTTCTCAGAATAAGTGTTTAATCATTGAAATAACATATTAATAATGATAAAATTTGTTTTCTTGTTTCTATAAATTTTATTTAAATGAGTTATTTTCATTTTTGGTAAGTTTATTCAATAATGTGTTAAAAGAGTTAAACAATGGTTAAATTAGTTACAAAGTATTTATCTGAATTCAACTAAGGCACAGCAACATAATTAGGTTTAACTGTAAAAGCTAATTGTTAATTATGGTAAAAATAATAAAATCCCATTTTTGTGTGTGTACACTTTTTTTTGCCCATATTAGCAATCATTTGGTGTCAATAAAACAATATTACAATATATCTTCTGATAATAGGTTTATAAATTTATATTATATGCTCATTTACAGTGTTGTCATAATGATAATAATAACAAGTTTTTAAAAAAAAATATATGATAAAGTCCTATGAGTATTGCAACATATACCAAACCCTGCAAAGGCACAGGACAAAGTTATTCACATGCAAGCCAAATGTAAGAGTGAGAACAAATCTTTGATGACTCATTTAACAAAAAGAGCAAACCCAACAGTTATGGCCTTGGAAGTGTCAGTCGGCAAAAAAGGGCCGTTAAGTTTAATGTCCTTGATCAGCAACAACTTTTAAGCTAGTTTATTTATATAAATCAGATAAGGGGATGACTACACTGCGTAAAGCATGCATTGGAAAATCTTAACATAAAACTAAAACTTAGTCACATTTTGACATCAAACCAACCAGGTTTATTCTTAATTATAGTCTTATATTTGCCTGAGTATAAACAACAGATATAATACCCCTAGCATTTAAATGATGATGATGATGATGATGATGATTATGAATCTGATAAATCTGATGAATCTGATGATGATGATGATGATGATGATGATTATGAATCTGATAAATCTGATGAATCTGATGATGATAATGATGATGATGATGATAATGATGATGATAATGATAAAGATGTTGATGAAGATGATAATATTGATGATGATGATGATGATAATGATGATTTTTATAGTAATGATAGTCAAGATTCCATGGTGATCACAATGATAACTGCCAAACATAATAATATAATATCACAAAAAATGCGAACAAAAAATTATGGTTATAATAATGATTATGATGATGATAATGTTGGTGATCATAGCAGTACTGACATAAGTTCTGTTGAGCAATTGCTGTGTTTCTTTGGCTGAGATCAAATCTTACATTTGTTGAAACGAGCGGGGCCCTGAAGTGGCTGGTAGACAAACACAGACATGACAAATCTCCTTACTGAGGGAGGATGGACAGGAATTAGGTGTCAAGTGGCTGGTTCAAGTAGAGGAGAGACACATACTGATAACATCTACAATCTGAGAATGAGGACTCATGATTGGTATTCTTTACAGACTGAAACATGGAACAGATTAGAACAGTCTACACAGATTGGCACACTGTAATGCACTGAGATTGGAACTCTGCACAAAGACTGGCACTCAGCTTGCAGTCTGGCACATTGGACACATATTGGTACACTGCTCACAGACTGGCAATACTGTAACAGACTGGTACATTGCAGCATATTGGCCCACTGCACACAGATTGGTACATTAGAACAGACTGGGACACTGCACACAGATTGGCAACAGACTGGGACACTGCACACAGATTGGCACATTTTTGTCATTACAACAGACTGGGACACTGCAAACATATTGGGCTCATTACAACAGATTAGCAAACTGTACACAGATTGGCACATTATACAGACTGGGACACTGCACACAGATTGGTACATTGCAACAGATTGACAAAGTGTACACAGATTGGCACATTACAACAGACTGGGACACTGTACACAGATTGGCACATTATACAGACTGGAACACTGCACACAGATTGGTACATTACAACAGACTGGGACACTGCACATGTGTTTTTACAGGTTGATGTTGCAATAAAATGTGCAGCTATGACTTGTTGATGGAAACTGATTCAAAAACGAGGTTTTGAGTTTCCACAGAACACTCATATTCTTCATGCAAAGACAAGTAGCTGTAAAAGACAGCAATTTCTTATGAGGACTATTTCTTATGAGAACAACGCCCTTACAGTGCCATAAGCGCTTTGATTGTAATTTGGAACTTTTGATACAACTTTCATGTGCAATTTTCGCTCTTGCCTGAATATTAACTCCACAGCAACAGTGGCTTATTATATTATAATGAAACCAGATCTTGTGAAACTAAAACAGATGCATAAACAAGATGTCATCATCAATTAACTGTGGCATAAACCAGGAAGGTCTTACTCTAAACTGATCTATCTTCAGGACTATTGCATTAGGAGATAATACATTGTTGTGTTCACTCCGGAAATGTTGCTGCTTTGTATGTAAAAAGTATATAATGATACATGGTGAAAGCTAGGACTTATTACTCAAGTGCCAACCCAGTATCTACTACCCTTGTTGTTAGGTGACATCCAACAGTTTGGATGGAAAATATTTTCATTATACATCTTTGTAAACAATTGTTATCTTAACAGATCTCATGACATTCTGTTTGTTGGTGTCCTACACCTGTCAGGAAAGTGAACCATAACGCAACAATCATCATCACAAACATGTATTTCCTATCTGAGCCACGCTGCACAGTTAAGCTAATTTTAAACCGAGAAAACCATGTGACCACTAAAGTTTTAGCTTATCCATGTAATCCGCTTTGACGTCAATGTCTATTTTTAGCAGTAATTCCAATTGTTCTTATTTACAGATTTATTACATACTGAAAATGTAGGCAAACTGTCGGATACCACCTTTTAGGTAAACTAATTTCTTGGTATTTATGTCAAAAAAGAAATCCAGACCTATCAATACATGTACTACAGACTGCAGATCCTGTCCAAACAGCTCCAAGATGGATACAAGCTGACCAGGATACACATTGTTTTCCTATACCCAATCAATTTATGTTTTAGCAAGTTGTTAGAAAGATTTCCGACAGCACGTTCTTATTTAAGAATTTATGATATATAATTAAAGATGGAGTATATTTTGCCACAAAATACTCCCATCTTTAAACAAATGCTTAGTATTCTGGTTAATTGCATGCTATCTCTGGATGTTACGTAAGTGGAACTTCGTACACCAAAAATGCCATTATTATGTTATTATATTATCAATCATTAAATGCTACAATTAAATGCTTAAAGCTACAAAATAAATGAAACACAAATAACTGTTTACAGTTATGTTTTTCACATTATATTTGGAATTGCAGCTATAAGTTATCAATAGAAGTCAACACATGTATTCAGTATTTAATGTTATCAACATCAGTCAACATTATCATCATCATCCTCAACATTATTCTTCATGTTTTTATCCCTCTCCTCATTTACATCTTAATTATCATTTTTATCATCATCAGCAGAAGCAGCAGCAGCAGCTGCATCAATTTTATTATAATCATCCTTCCTCCTCATCATCCTTCTTCTCATCCTCATCACTATCGCTAACTTCGAATGCAAGTCCCTACTGCTGTGGTTTGTGTTGTCTTACATTTTTGCCAGCCATGATCATGATCATCAATCATCTGTATATTAACATCATCAGCAGAGTGCCCATGACTGAGTTCTAATTTCCTTACTGTGTAAGTTCAATCCAGGTTTGAGTGGAAACTTTTATGCAGGGAGGTCTTCCAGCCGATCTGCTGTGTGCCAGTGGTTCTCCTTAGACCTTTTTTCTGAGATCAGCTGAATATTGTTATATGCACAAAAATTATGATCCTGCGATTTATATAAAAAAGCTCCTCAAATTTTCTCAGTGCTGTGTAGTATTATTAATGTACTAAGTCAAAAATGTGGCATACTTAAAAAAAAATTGAAGTTCTGGGTTACCTCCCCTTTTGAAATAGATGGACGTAAGTAATTCAAGTTTGCAGTGAATATCTTGGAAATTTTCTTAAAATCGGACCTTAACAAAAACCTTATAAACAAAGCCTATATATTCAGGAGGATTATGACAATATCTTCACCTTTTTTTTGAAAAATGGAGTGAAAGCGAAATCCTTTTCACCATCAAACATCTGTCCCAAGTCATTAAGTATCAATCAAGGAAGAATCTATAAGGCTGGGAAGCCCTGTTGCTGTGGTTTCCGTAACTATGACCCCCTATGAATCTCTTTCCTACTCTCTCCCTCCCCCGCACCTCTCCATCATTATCCCTTGTTGTCCCATTTGTTCTAAGTTCACCAGTTGCAACTCATTTACATATTGTATGAATACAGAGTGCCACGTGATATCCCAGACTGGGCTTGCATGTAAACGAGAAGCTGTGAGATTAAAACTCATGCTAAGCTATCATCAGTCTTCATGAAATATAAAAAAAAAAGAGAAAACTTCGAGAGAAAAAAAAATCTTATGTCTGCGTCTTGTAACTGCCAGCGGCATCGTCCAGAGATGTTCCGTGATTAAAAACAGATCTTACGTTCCTTGATGAAGCTTGAAAGTGTGCCTATTAGTAATAAATGATGCAACTTGTGCAGTGAGCGTCATTTACAAATGATGATCAGGCAATGACAGCAACACAAAAAAAGCAGGAAAAAAAAACTGGTCTCAATGCACAATAGAGATCTTTGTACAGGCCTAATTTAAAGGGGGCTTTCATATAAGTCTTATGGACAACATGCATAAATAGAAACTTAATCAATTTTTTTATTTTTTTGTAAGCTCCAATGATCTGAGCTTCTATGAAGAGAAAGTAAAACAAATTGTTTTAATGAGGTAGGATGGGGAGAACAAAATAATCATGAAAATATCTACAACTTGATGTACTTGTAAACAAAATAGTTAAAAAATACAACTGAAATAAGACTCTCAACATTATCACTAAAAATCAGTACAGCATAGTTTTAGATATAGTTTCTTTCTAATAAATATATCAGGATATATGATGCTATTAAGCATTTAATCAAATATATAATTAGTTTCCAAAAAAACAAAACTTAAGGACAGCCCCTTTAATGCGCAGAGTGGTGTATGATGGATGTCTAGCTGACTGCCAGCTACAAGCCAAGAATAAGATGCCATTATGAAATTTGCTGCCAGTTTTTTTTTATTCTGCACCCATCATTTCTGGTGGACTCATGTTTCTATGCTTGCCATTATCATGTCATTGTCATGGTAATCTGGGATCTTGTGTAACAGCCCCCAATGACCATTGACAGGTCTTTGCCCCTCTCTGTTACATTTTGATTCTCAGGGTGTCTGTGTGAATTTGTAAAAAAAAAAAAAAAAAAATGTCTATCCATCATCCTTTGTCTAGAAAGAATTCCAGGAATACATGTAATTCATCACATAAATACAAGGACCATATAAATACATAGGACCACATACATATAAGTATAACGACCACATTACATTTGCTTGAGCGTTAGCAAGGAAGCTATTCTAATACCATTTTTAACGAATATGATATGTCCGGGATCGAACCCTAGGCCTCCGATACTGGGAGCTGACGCTCTACCGATTGCTGGGATGTAGCAATAATGACTACTATTGTGTTGCTGCGGAAGATTTATAAACAAAACGATAATACTTTTCAATCATCCAATCTTTTTCATCAAAATGTATCTGAAAGAAATTTATGATCTGTTTTCATATAAATGATAAAGGTAACAACTTAAAATGCCAAAGCCAACCGGGCAATAACTTGCAAGTAACAGATGGAAATTACCATTGATGCAAAGATCATTGCAGAACATATAATACAAACCAAAAAGACTTAGTGACTGACCAGTCTGGACAATGGTCGATGCAAGACCACAAAAAAAACAATTTCAACCAATTCAATGGCCAGTCTGGTTTGCTTTCTGTCCGATCACATTCATTCCAGTTACAACAGTCCTCAAATCATTCTGTGTATGTCGTGTTTTTTTGTTGTGTTTTTTTCCCCAAATCATTCTGACTGACGTGTAAACTCTATAAAACCACCACCCTGGGCACTAGACAAAAATAGGAATGCTACCTAATCGACTGCCGAGCCAAATACAATTGATTCACCTAATATGCCATGCAATGTAATTTGTAAACTTCATTGTGTTTTTACGCATGGTAAAATACAGCTATGCTTGCAGTAACTTCTTTCCCCGAATTTTTTTTTTTTCTCAACAGATTGTTTATCAGTCTTTCAAGAGTTACCACAGGGATTTAGTGGCAATGAGAAATGATTTATTTTTCTATTTTTCTTGCATTTGATTTGTTTGTTTTCTTCATCTGTTTCAACAAATGGTTGATTTAAATCATGCTTGGCAATAATGATCATGAACAGATTTGGCTAACACAAATGATAATGAACTCAGAAAGGGATCCAGAAAATTTTGGTGTGGGTATTAATCAAGAGCCATTCAACTTTATCGCAGTATATATTTGATATATGTACACAGTAAAGGTCCTTAACTTTGACCTATGCTGCCAACAGACAAAATTTACTTGAAAAGCTTAGTATTTTTTAAGCTTATATGTATGTGTTTTCACTGCTCTACTCTTTTACTTGGTTGGTGGTGGGGTAGGGGCGTGGAGGGGATGCATCCCCCATCCCCCCCACAACTGGATCCATCCCTAAATGAACTCCCCTTAAGATTTCAATACAGCATTATATATTAATGCAATAAATTTCAATCTAAGTATACAATAAAAAAATGCTGTTTGGAAAAAAAACTATGCCTTACAATTTTGTTTTTATTTTTAACGAATATCATTCTATACATTAAAGCAAAGATAACATTATTGAACACTGAACGTAATCTATTACATACTGATAAACACCACACCAGATGAAAAGAAGTAGGAAGGTAATTATTACTTGTGCATGACACGCAATTCTTTCTCAAAAACTAGCTGCATTGTGGTATTTGTTAAGAGCCTGAGACTGAGATATCTCAATCACGGAGACATCATCACATTGGCTGGTCGGCTCTGTTAATGGAGCAGGAGGCTGAGCAGGGCTCTCTTGTGTATCTTGGGAAGCCAAGGGGCTTTGACTCGATTGTGATTGACTTGAACCCGCCTGTTCAGTAGATGCTTTGTTAAAGAATTGAAGAATTGATTTGTTATCGCCCGTTTGCTTTAGTTTTTTCCGGTAACTTCGCCAATTATGCGACATTTTGGTCGGTATGATGCAGTCGTAAAGAAGTCGTTCATATGTCGTAAAATGCACGTGGACAAGTTAGTCTGGATTACCTGCCCCTAACACTACGTTATAGGTTTGATAGTACGCCGGGTACCAGACTAGTGGACAAGTAAGTCGTTAAAATAAACATATATTCTTAATTTCTAAAAAAATCTCCGAGAATGTCGATAATTTTTATAGATTAATTCGTCAAAAATTTCGTATTTTGAACAAGTTTTTTTCTGAATTTGTTAATTGGGTTTATCATCCCACCAACAGTACTTCAGTTATCTGGAGAAGGTGTCCACTTGAAGCACATATAGTGCTGCCTTCACTGTGTATAGCATGCCGTGAACACCTGGCATGATACCACACCCAGTCACATTATCCTGACCCTGGGCCAACCAGTCGTGGAACTACCCTTATCTTTGCTTGAGCATTAGCAAGGGAGCTATACGACTACCATTTTTAACGACTTTAGTATGTCGTAGCCGGGGATCGAACTCGGGGCCTCCTGTATCTGAAGCCGACGCTATACGGATTGCACTACCAGGTCCGGTTCATTGTGGTATTTACAATCATTTTTAAAACTTGTCAGTAATAAATTTACTTCTGTTATAAAAAAAAAACATGACTTGTTAGACAACTGTTTATCAAATGGCCAGTAGTTGTCCACAGACATTATGATGTCAGCTTTATTTCTTCTACTGTCATATTTATTTCTCAAATATAACAGTGCTTTGTTTGAAAATATTGAAAAATATTCAAATACATGGGCAATAATTTTTGTAGGGAAACAGTGAGAATAGTCATTGTTAGGAAAGATAGAATCCAGCCATTCTAAAATATTCCCAGACTTTGCTGAGAAATTTCTCCAGTACCAGACTATGTTATCATACTGTATTCATTATTCAAAGGTCTATGGTTTATTAGGCTCAAAAATGTTGTTCACACTTGCATGTCCCTTAATTAAAACAATAAACAATACTGAAGCCACAATTAATATTGGATTAAATATTCCATCATAAACTCTTTTTTTTTTTTTAGGGACACAAGTTCATAAAAATTGAAGTCTTAAAGAAAAACTTGCAAGACATTTACCCCTTTAAATGCTGGAAACACCTTTTGGGTGGGGTATATTCTATATTAAACCTTTACTTGCTGGAAACACCTTTTGGGTGGGGTATATTCTATATTAACCCTTTACTTGCTGGAAACACCTTTTGGGTGGGATATATTCTATATTTACCCTTTACTTACTAGAAACACCTTTTGGGTGGGGTATATTCTATATTAACCCTTTACTTGCTGGAAACACCTTTTGGGTGGGGTATATTCTATATTAACCCTTTACTTACTAGAAACACCTTTTGGGATGGGTATATTCTATATTAACCCTTTACATGTTGAAAACACCTTTTGGGTGGGGTATATTCTTTATTAACCCTTTACTTGCTGGAAACACCTTTTGGGTGGGGTATATTCTATATTAACCCTTTACATGTTGAAAACACCTTTTGGGATGGGTATATTCTATATTAACCCTTTACATGTTGAAAACACCTTTTGGGTGGGGTATATTCTTTATTAACCCTTTACTTGCTGGAAACACCTTTTGGGTGGGGTATATTCTATATTAACCCTTTCCTTGCTGGAAACACCTTTTGGGTGGGGTATATTCTATATTAACCCTTTACATGCTGGAAACACCTTTTTGGTGGGTACTGTATTCTATGTTGACCTTTTACTTGCTGGAAACACCTTTTGGGTTGGGTTTATTCTATATTAACCCTTTACATGCTGAAAACACCTTTTGGGTGGGGTATATTCTATATTAACCCTTTACTTGCTGGAAAAACCTTTTGGGTGGGGTATATTCAATATTAACCCTTTACTTGCTGGAAAAACCTTTTGGGTGGGGTATATTCTATATGAACCCTTTACATGCTGAAAACACCTTTTGGGTGGGGTATATTCTTTTTTTACCTTTTACCTGCTAGAAACACCTTTTGGGTAGGGTATATTCTTTATTAACCCTTTACTTGCGGGAAACACCTGTTGGGTGGGGTATATTCTATATTAAGCCTTTACTTGCTGGAAACACCTTTAAGGGATGGGTGGGTGGGTGGGTGTATATTCTATATTAACCCTTTACTTGCTGAAAACATCATTAGGGTGGTGTATATTCTATGTAAAGTAAATTCTATACACATGTGAATTTTATCTAATTCTTTTTATAATTTGTATTACACATCTATGATCTGCCGCACAATAGCGAATGTTCTGAAAGTTTTCATACCAATATGACAATTTCTGGTTGTGTCCAGTAAAAAACTACAGCCTGACCTTTAGACTTTTTAACAAAGAATAAGACCTTCCAGCAGAGTAAGTTTTATCAAATTATATTTTACAATGGCCTTCAAAAGGTCAAAGGTCAAGGATATTTTGGTGACCTTGACACAGATTTGCAAATGTAGACCATTCTTTTGGGGCATAGCTGTCTACTACTTTATATAAACAGACATGGACTTGTCTACTACTTTCTTAAAATAGACATAGACTTAGGCCCCAATTCACCAACCAGTCATGACTTAAGCCCAAGTTACAATTTTCATACCAACAAAACTAAGGTTTTTTTTTTATGAAGTTTTACTGTGATTTAAGGCTGACAGTAGCAAAGTGTCATGCAAAAATATAGAAATGTAGCTAAATAAACAATAAAAAGATTGTGCATTGAAATCCATGACTTGAGCAATTCTTTCTTAAGAAAGTTGGTGAATAGTGGCCTTTACATTTGTAATACTTTAATCTTGCAATTCAAGACACATCATGATGTTTGGACAAATTTAAATACAGCCAGTTCTTACCATAGGATGAAGTGTTATCAATTGATTCTGAGTATGCTTAATTTCTTTGAAACCTTCTCCTTTTACGGCAATTTCTTTATCAGGTATCAAGGTTGTTATAAAATCTCTGAGAAAGTACTCAGACGTGCTAAGTCCCAGACCTGTAAATGGCTGTCATCTTCAATAAAATGATTGGACATCGAACTAAAGTTTAATTCCATTCTAAGATTAGCTAAAGAGCCCTTTAACTTAAATATGAATGAAAACTGCACTTAAGTACATTGTATATGGCATTATGTCTCTGGCACCATACCTTAGTACCCTATGACAGTATAAGCCGAGCTTAAGATAAAAAGTCTAATAGAACCATGTCCTTGCAGACACAGGCACCAAAATAATCTTTTATCAAGCCCAAAATATTTCCAGTATCCATTGAGGAGACAGATTTAAATTATTCTTATAAATATTCTGATTATAAGATTACGAGAAGAAGAAAAAAATAAGCGAGAATAATTATCAAAGTCTAACTTGGACTTTACAAATCTGCTTAATCAAGTCTACTGAATGTGAATTGTTATTATGTTTTATATTGATAAACACCATAAATACCTAAACAAGCAACAATTGATGTAGATCTTAAACAGCCTTTTAGAAAGAGCATATTAATATACACGATGTATAAATAAGGGATAAGCAAGAGTTAAGCTGCTAGTAAGATTCTGTTGCTTATCTCTAAATAAATATAAATATTTATCTACATCCAAATTGACTTAAGTGAACAAAAATTCTCAAATGAAAGGTAAAATCTTTGACATGCTTTGTAGAAATGGAACTTATAAAGGGTCGATGACAATAGTCTTTTATTTTTATTCTGGAAAATCAAAAATGATTGAGCTAAAAAAAAATTAATCTGATCTTTCTGGATATGACTCTAGTAGTTCTTCAGCAACCTTTATGTAATTTATCCATCCGTCAACTCTATATGCCCCTCACCATTACCACAAACTGTGTCCCTGCTTCCTATAATTAGGAATAGAATGTTTTCACATCTTCCTCCCTCCTTCACTTCTCAAAACCTTAAGTGTTTCTTTGCTTCCCTGGTGAGCTCCATTCCTCCACACAAAAAAGCAAATATTTGCCATGCCATGTGACTAATTACTTTAAAATGTTTTTTTCTTCTCTGTTCTTTCTAAATTATTCACAATGCTCTGAAGTACCTTGTGATACAAAGCCATGTGCCTCAATATTGGAGTCTTCCATATATAGCAACACTGTTGTAACATTATTGCTATGGTTTGGACTAGGAGAGTGAACATTAGAACTGCAAAACTATGCTGACACTCTCTAAGATAAATAAATATTTTATCAACAGACAAAAATCAAAGTGCTGCAAGCACTGTGGTAGTCACCGCTTCTAAAAAGTATGGTCACATTTTGTGATTAACTGCTGTATATTATTTTGTGTAAGATAAACGTCCCTTCTTAAAATACACAACTCTACCTTCAATATTGTAAATATAAGCAGATGGTTAAGGGTCTGATCACAGTAGCACAGGGAACTTTAACCTGTGTAAGGAGTATGGCCAGAGAGGTGGTCACTGGTTACATCACACATACCACTTTTCAAGAGGTGGTCAATGGTTACATCACACAAACCACTTTTCAAGAGGTGGTCACTGGTTACATCACACAAACCACTTTTCAAGAGGTGGTCACTGGTTACATCACAAATATCATTTTTCAAGAAGTGGTCACTGGTGACATCACACATACCACCGGATGCCGTATTTCTTTGCTCTCTGGAGGGTGGATGACATATACATGTATTTATGACTTTGATGTTCGCTAAGTGTTTCATTTTATAATCACATTTTCATCTAGTTTAAATGGGCTGGACAAACTAATATAAACATCTGATGATTCTGCTATGGGAGTTAAATTGAGTTTCTCTTGAAAATTTCTCTGCCTTTTATTTCAAATCCTAATCCTATCACGCAAACACACAGAAATACTTCTTGTCATACTTCTTGAAAAAAAAAATATAATCCAGATTATCTACTTCTGATAAAGGGCTTTCCAGGATCTGACAAATTTTGTTTTTATTTATTTTATTTTTATAAATTATCAACTTTGTTTAATAATGCATCTGACTGTTAACTTCCTATAAAACAAGACATTTTCACTTTCCTAAATGTACACCATTACTGTAAACCAATATAGATACCACAATACCAAACTAATTTCGGATTTTGCTTATAAAACTAAGATTAATTTATCTCCAACCTACAGGATTATCTTATTACTTCCATTCCTAGAGAGTTAATTGAGGCTACGGTTTATGTGTGGTAGGAAACATTATTATATGGCCATTGTAAGCTGTAATAACTGGTTTCCTTATCAACCCCATGCAATATGTGTGGTTGTAAAGCTGCTGCTTGTGTCCAATACACTGAAAGCGAGAGTGTATAATTTGATAAGGGACATATCATCTGAAACTGGAAATTATTTACTGCAGTTTATCTCCACTGTATATACTACAGTTTATATCAACCTGTAATGTACTGCAATTTATCTCCACTGTGATATACTGTAGTTTATCTCCTATTGGGATATACTGCAGTTTATCTCCATTATGATATACTGCAGTTTATCTCCACTGTGATATACTGCAGTTTATCCTCACATGATGTTCTGCAGTTTATATCCACTGTGATGAACAGCAGTTTATCTCCACTGTGATGTACTCTCCTTATCTCCACTGGCTGTCATCGTCTAAAAGTTTTACTACTTTTCTGAAGCACACAAAATAACTTGGTGCTTGCACTGTTTCATTTCTTGCTGCCATTTTCTCATTGAAGGACATTTGGCTTGTACAAAGCCCCTGGTTAAACTGGGGTTTTTCTAAAACTGTTGTATTTGACTGTAAATCATTCATTTCTAAGCCTAATTTTATATGACTAAGACACAAAAGCATTGTCTTAAAGAGTGAATTTTAAGTAGTATCCTAGAGGTTTGGTTGTGAATTGTTGGATAAATTGCAACATGATGACATTTTTCATCCTGTCTAGAGTTATGCAACTAGCATTTAATGTTTGTACCTGACAGTTTGCCTATATCAAGTACACATACCAATATCTTAAGACTTCTGGACCAGACGCAATAGCTCAACTGGTAGAGCGTCTGCTTGCAGATCGGTAGATCGCGGGTTCAAACCCCGGCCGGGTCAAACCGAAGACTTTAAAGTTGGTAGTAATGGCTTACCTCCTTTCGCTCGGGGCTAAGGGGACAACATTATGCCTGACTCGTCGGTGTCAGTATAATGGACCATCTGGGTTCAGTCCCTGGGCACCATATAAGTGCCTCTGTGCTATAACGCTAGAAATGTCGCTGCACAGTATTGGCAAAAAATGCCGGCAAATCTCATCACTTATGACTTCTCTGAGGAATTAAGGCATAATTTCTGCATAAACTCTTACTGTTGTCTAAGCAAAGATGTTTATGGATTAGGGATTAGCCGGCATTTTTGCCGATACTGCGCAGCGACATTTCTATCATTATAGCACAGGGACACTTATGAGGTGCCCAGGGACTGAACCCGGCCGGTCCATTATACTGACACCGACAAGTCAGGCGTAATGCTGTCCCCTTAGCCTCGAGAGTTAGGAAGGAAGCCACTACTACCAACTTTAAAGTCTTTGGTAAGACCCGGCCGGGGTTCGAACCCACGACCTCCCGATGTTTATGAACACTACCTATATTGTTAGACAATACTAACCATGAAAAAAAAACACCCTTAAAAGTACATTCTTACCAAATCTATACATAACCGTGAGAGTGAACGTGAGATAAAAATAGAAATCGACATATGAGCGGATTACCAGGAGGATGATAATACGTGATCTCGGCAGTGTGGCTCAGATTGGAAATACCTGTTTGTAATAACGAGTGAGGATTTATAGTGAACTGTTCACAATGATTGAGAGCATTTAGCAGGACCTTTTCAGGTGAAACGATTTATTTGGTCATTTGACAGAAGAAATTTAGTCCAAATTTTTGTATTTGAAAAAAGCAATCTCGTCCAAACTTCCAATACCACCTTTAACACATTGCGTATAAAGTACAGATCATTCTTCTGCCTATTTCATTATGTCAGTCACACATTGTACTTGTGCATCAGCATAAAAAGCATGAAAATAATGACAATAAAATGATATCCTGCATGCCTCTACTTAAGCAATGGAAATAGCTCCAGACCTGCGGTACTTCAGTAAAATACTAAACTTCTAATTGAACGATGGCTGTCAGGTTATAATATTGTCCCTGCTTACAGCCCTACCTGTAACAAGACTAGTGTATGGTGCATGACAGGTTGCACATCAGCTGTTGAGTGTGATGGCTTCTGAAAGCATCGCTGTAATTACTTGATATCACGCACACTTCTTGATCTCTATTAACAGATAAGGAAGGAAAAAATATTCGAGAAAAAAAAACTCGCAAGGCGTTACAAGGTTCCAAATAAAAACTTCGATTTGAACCTTTAGAGGGAAATCTTACCCATGCCTAGATAAATAGATGTAGATCCAGATCAGTCAGATCAAGTTAGAGATGTTTGATTGGAATCTGTACTTTTGATTGCTGAGCCTTATTAAATACTAGCTGGTTGTATCTGATAGGATAATGGTCAAAATTTTCCAGAAAAGTTAAAATAATATATATAATTTAAGAAATGGGGTACATTGATTAAATGGAAATTGTCTTCTTTGTTAGTTAATATCCGAAGTATTCCAATCAGTAGGTAGGTCCTTTTAGTTGGAATTCTTGGACTTTATTGCCTGTTCTTGTGTAGATATTGCAATTACACACAGTGAAACTTCTTACTTTTGCATTAATATAAGCTTAAAATCCTTTAAATACTTATAGGTGTGGTTTCATCAAAAGTAGTAGTGGTTGTTTATGGTCATAAGATTTCTAGACTATCTTGAATTCATTTCAGTATAATTCCTAGGACATGAGTATGCCTAAATCACATGTAAAGTCAATAGCAGCTTACCTGATCTAGCATTGCTCATAAAGTGTTGCTAGCTCCTTTATTCCACCTCCAAACTCTCTATACATGAACTAAAAAAAATCAATTTCAAAGTACCGGACCTGGTAACACAACCAGTACAGCTTCGGCTCCAGGTTTGGGAGGCCCAGGGTTCGACCCCAGGCCACGACATACCAAAGTTGTTAAAAATTGTTGTGGTATAGCTAGCTCCCTTGCTAACGCTCAAGCAAATATAAGGGCACTTCCATGCCTTGTTGGCCCGGTGTCAGGATAATATGACTGGGTGTGGTATCATGTCAGGTGTTCACGGCATGCTATACACAGTGAAGGCAGCACTATATCTGCTTCAGGTGGACACCGTCTTGAGATAATTGAAATATTGTTGTTGGAATGATAAACCCAATAAACAATTTCAAAGTGTTTTAGCAAATTAGTGTTTGGTAGTGAATTATAGGGATATATAGCAACACAAAATAAGTCTTCTCTGGAGTTCTAAAACACTGACTACAATCCAGCAGATACCATTGCACTCTTCATTAGTTTCCAAGAGGATAGAAAAACAACTACATATATAATATGTACTTTTGTTACATGTAACATTTTAATATGACAGCTTCCAGCAGTTTTCACACAACATTTATTGCCATTTTTTTTTTCTACTTTCAGTGCGCTATGGACTATGGGAGAAGTTGCCGCCATTTCAACCAGAACCAGAAACCGGTTATGTGAGACAAAATCATGTCTGTAAAAGTAAGTGTGGACATTTACGATCTAGAACTGTCCAACAAACCATAATCAAAGCCCATTTCAGTAGAAACTTAAGTTAAGAACTTTGCTCGATCAAGAAACTAAACATCATTGATAAGTGGGTTTTTAATTTCAAATTAAAATTTATATGTAGCTACATTCAAAATAAAACAAATTTTAAATCAAAATTGATCAACTTGAATGATACAATATTACTTTGACGATGATTAATAACAGCTTCGTCAATGAATATGCCTGTTTCACTAAATATCAATAATCGTTTCCAGATTTAGAAACTTTGCCGATTTTGTTGGAATAAAGTGATATTTATGTAAAAATGTACTGCATATTGTTGTTTTTTTTCTAAAGAAATGAATTTAAATGTCTCTCTTTACATAAAATATCAAATTTTAGGTAAAAACAATGTAAGTTTTTCCTGAAAATAGCAAAATAGCTGATACTATGGCTGATACGGTACTATTGCCGATAGTCTTTGCGGTTGGTTCAGTATAAGGGTTAATTTTGGTCAGGGATAAAAGGATGAAAACTTTACTTCGCATGGATTAGACACACACCATCACTTTTTTATCATAATTTGTGGCAAAAAAAACATGTCTTAATTATAAAACTTTACGGTATCTACTGAGTTAGATAGTAATTATCATTTTTAATAAAATTCATAAATATGAGTAAAACTGCATTTCTCTTAATGCAATTTTAAAGGTAAAATGTATGTAAAACATAATGTAAATTTTGTTCAAATCTTGTAAAACAAAGATCAGAAATTTTAGCAATTTCTTGCAATGTTTGAATATAAAATTAATTTAAGAATTGGAACAAAACCATTGAAGATGATTTTTTTTATCTAATGACTGTTTTAATGGGAGGGATTTTCATATTTTTTGTGCAT
The DNA here is from genome assembly GCA_007844125.1 of Sinonovacula constricta. Classification (NCBI taxonomy): domain Eukaryota; kingdom Metazoa; phylum Mollusca; class Bivalvia; order Cardiida; family Solecurtidae; genus Sinonovacula; species Sinonovacula constricta. The sequence continues at coordinate 50,253,354 of CM017568.1, read as the reverse complement.
ATTGGTTGGTCTACAAATTCAAGGCTACTGAAAATATAATACAGTACAATGCTTAAAACAAAGTTATTTAAATGTCAAAACAAAATTTAAACCCAAGCATATTTAAACTTTGCATAATCAGAAGATTGAGAAAAAAAAGGAAGTGATTGGTAAAAAAATAAGTTATTTTTCATCATGCCTTATCTGTTTTGTACAATACAGAGAAAGACAATGTTTGCCAGAAGATATAATTCTTATTTAAGTCTAGTCAACATTTTTTTTTGTTTTGGTTTTTAAGTCTTTCTCAATTCTCTCTTTCATCTGTCAGTCTGCTACTTGTGCAGAAATCTTTGAAGAAGCCATAAAAACCTGCCTTATCAAATAGCAATAAGCGAATCAAGTTAAGCCATATTTAAAGCAGATATTTGACAAGTGAAGAAGATAATGATTAATGGGTGCAGTGACAGAGAACACTAAGAACATTATTCTGGAATATTTGGAACAAAAGGGAGTTGTTACAGCATGACAATGGAGCGTGCCACTGAAACAAATCTGCCTATGTGACAAAGCCATCATTCCATCACAAATAGTGTGTACAGCAACATGCCGTGCCACTTTGAAGGTTTCTTGTAACATCAGCCATGACATGGCAACGCCTTCTGATGGAGAACTGCTTCTCTAGAATAGGCTAGCCCAAGGTTATAGAACAACGGAAAACATTACAGGCTATCAGGCTATATGATCTGAAGTCAAACAAATTCTGCATCCCTCTTAAACAATATAGCAGCATCCTTGCCCCTATGTTACAAATGGCCATTGTCCAGACCATGGTCCATCTGTCCTTTGTTGGACCATTAGGTGGACACTGCTGGCTTAATTGGTTACAGCACACAGTCAGTTAATTCATCAAGTCTAGAAAGTGGTTTTTAGATGGCGGCATCACTAGCTTTTAGTCACCTCTATACTTCAATACTTCACAACAAGCCAGTTCTGGAGAATAGTGCTTCGCAATTGTAAATAAAGTTCTGTGTATTAATAAAAAGATATTATTATACTTTATTTTTTATAAATAAACATTTATAAATAGCATGTAAAGTGTCCTATCACGGTCTTTGTGATGAATGATTTATTGTTAGCAAAATTTGAAATCAGTCCTGTCTTGTTTACTGAGGGCCATTGTAATTGTGCTATTAGAGTTAATTTGCATGGAGTAACTTGAATTGTCCATGGGAAGTAAATAAGTAGCAATCAAATACAGAGTAAAGAAATACTCAGAATGTGTTATTTGTGTGTGTGTGTTTTTTTTACATTGCAGCAACCAATTACGATCATTATTGCAACTTTTAGCAATGTTAGTGGAGGAAAATTCCAGAGACAAATGTCTGGTTAAAACCAGGTCAGCTTGAAAACCTTTTAATATTTAGTTCCATTCCCTTGTACCTACATAATGGTAGGCTAAGCAGACAGAGGAGTTACGAGTCAGCAACTCTACCACTATGCCACAGTGCATGGCCCGTTTTATGTCTAAGAGAGGGGATGGGAATTTGCTTGCATTTTTGCCGATACTGAGCAGCGGCATTTCTATCATTATAGCACAGGACTGTGCCCAGGGACTGAACCCAGCAGGTCCATTATACTGACACCGACGAGTCAGTCGTAATGCTGTCCCTTTATCCCCGAGCGTTAGGAGTGAAGCCACTTCTACCAACTTTAAAGACTTTGGTTTGACCTGGCCGGGGTTTGAACCCATAAGCTCTCGATCCGCAAGCCACTGCTCTACCAACTGAGCCGGTTGATGTCTAAGATAACACATTAAATTCAAAATACAATTTGTAAAGTAACTGTCAAGACATTTGAGTGCCGCATCAATATGTCATTGTTTCTGGAAAAGTCCCATAAATGGCCCCATGTTTTTCTATAAACAAGAGAAGTGCAGTGCTGTCATTAAGTTATTATTCAACTTTTAGGTGAATACCAGAATTAATTAGATTGTCATTTAAAATATTGCCACATCATTACCTGTCCCTTGAAATTGTTAATGTTCCATATGTCTATGTATGGTTTGTTTAATTTTAATTGCATTTGTTACGATGCTGTACTAGGTACTAGTCATATGTTATGCTCTGTTCTGTTCTTTGTATTCATCGGACCTTTACCCAAGCGTCCGAAGACTATTTGTTACTCATATAGTTTTAATAACTTATAATAGCAAGTAGTTTTTGCTGCTTTTTCAATCAGTTTGTTGTTAGACAAAAATGTTTCATTGTTGAAAAATATCCTGACAGCGATCCTTTGAAGCTTTGCATCACTGCTCCCTTGTATGTGTAATTGTACAGTCAGTAAATACTGTTCTGTCCTATCAATGCTGTGTTCAAATCAAGTGTTTGATCTGCAATCTAAGTTTACTTGACATGTCGCTGTATCCTAATGAGTCCTCATGCTAATGATATGTTTTGAACTACAAATATTAATTTAGATTTAGATTTTGCTTGTTTGTTGGATTTATCGTCCAACTAACACTATTTCAGTTATCTGGTAATGGTGTCTGTATAAGTGCTGCCTTCACATGTGTATAGCATGCCATGAACACCTGGCATGATACCACACCCAGTCACATTATCCTGACACCGGGCCAACCAGTCGTGGAACGATCCTTATATTTGCTTGAGCATTAGCAAGGGAGCTATACCACTACCATTTTTAACGACTATGTTGCAGGCCGGGATTGAACCCGGGGCCTCCTGTTACTTTGAGCCGACGCTCTACCGATTGTGCTACCAGGTCCGGTGATTTTGATTTTCAACAGCAATGTTTAACCAATTACTGTCATAGCGATTACTAACCCTCATACCTCAAGTTTGTCTTAAAATGTGTGAAAAGGAGACGTTTCCTTCCCTACACTTAGAAAATGTCCCATGCTTTTCTCTACTTCATGACCTAATTACAAAGCCCTATTAAGTACAATTACAAAGCCCTATTGAATACCATTACATAGCCCTATTAAGTACAATTACAAAGCCCTTTTAAGTATAATTATAAAACCCTATTAAGTACCATAACAAAGCTCTGTTAAGTTCCATTACAAAGCACTATGACGTACAATTACAAAGCTCTATTAAGTACAATTACAAAGCCCTGTTTAGTACAATTACAAAGCTCTATTAAGTACCATTACAAAGCCCTGTTTAGTACAATTACAAAGCTCCATTAAGTACCATTACAAAGCACTTTGACATACAATTACAACGCCATAATAAGTACCATTACAAAGCCCAATTAAGTACAATCTGTTCATGATGAATAATTGTAGAGTTCTTTTAAATGTAAATTACACCAACAGCATGAGAGAAAGTTGCCCCATTAAATAGTCATATTGCTTGAAATTTAAGAGAATCATATCATAATCTTTAGAACTCCAAAGGATCATTAATTCATGTATCTTAGCATTGTGTTCAGAAACTAAAAAAGAATTTTCTTCAACAATAAAAAAACACACATTTCCAATTTGAAATCAAAGTAAATTACAAAATAAAAAAAAGTTTATCGAACATTTTCAAACATCCACTACTGCCGACATGCAGTGTGCTGACATCCAGTTTACTGACAAGCAGATTGCTGATATATTGTTTGCCAACATGCAGATTGCTGATATGCAGTTTGCTAACATGTTTTTTGCTGACATGTGGTTTGCCAACATGATATTTTCCAACATGTGGTTTGCCAACATGCACTTTGCTGGCATGTGATTTGCCAATGTGCAGTTTGCTGATATGCAGTATGCCAACATGTTTGCTGACATGTCGTTTGCCAACATGTGGTTTGCCAACATGCACTTTGCTGGCATGTGGTTTGCCAATGGGCAGTTTGCCAGCATGTGGTTGGTCAACATGCAGTTTACTGACATGTGGTTTGCCAACATGCAGTTTGTGGACATGTGGTTTGCATACATGCAGTTTGCTGACATGCAGTTTGCCAACATGCTGTTTGCCAACATGTGGTTTGCCAACATGCAGTTGGTCATCATTAAGTTTGCTGGCATTGGTTTGCCAACATGCAATTTGCCGACATGTGGTTTGCCAACATGCAGTTTCAGTTAAGCATGAAGCTTACATTTTGCTGGTAGCTGTAAACATGTGTTGCCTGAAGGTCTCAAAGCATGGGTTCTAAACCCATCCTGGCTAAAACATTTCATCATGGGAAGCCTTCAAGTTGACATGAACAGCTAAGGTAGTTCTACCCAGAATTTGTTGTCAGGGGTCTTCACTAACTAATTATTGCTGGAGGTCTCCAAGATGACCTGTTCATGTGCTGTCTTAGCCAAATTACATTTCAGATTACCATATAAAACCTCCTCACTGAATCACGGACATTACAAATATGCCATAGATCTTTGACATATCACAATGATGCTATCTTTAGAGTTAATTACGGCATTTATTTTGATGTTGGATGTAAAATGACTGATTACTGACTCCCAGCTTAGTCTGACAGAAGATCAATGATAATTACGCAAGCACCTTACAAGCTGACGATGATTATTACCTATTTATTGGGGGCACCTGCACTGGATAATTGAGAGACAATTCCCTTGAGAGTCAAAGTATAATTGGTAGAGTGTCGGGAATGTTGAATTTCTCAAGGAAATGATGAAACGTTCTGACTCTTGACTGGAAGCAGGGGATGCTACAAATGAACATGATTCTTATAATGCTTCTTTTTGCTTTAAATCCAGGCTATGATCATTATAGCAATGTCCAGCTTTTTTGTTGGAGGAAGATTCCAGACACATGCCTGAGTAGAACCACCGGTGCACCACAATGGAGGAACTTCCCACACCAAGTCCTTCAACCTGAACAGGACTTGAACCCATGCAGTGAGAGGCTATGCAGGAGAGTTTTAAATCTGCGTCTCTACCACAACAACCATAGGCGGCCCTGGGAAATCCAGGCCAACTTCATAGCTTTTTTCTTCTTATATATTATACAAATTACATTAGGTTTTGTAAGATATTAAATTAAGGTTCTGCAAGAATGAAAATTGTGTTTTTGTAATCCTTTCTATAAACAGCCAACCACATGCAACACAAATACCACAATAAAATCATGTTTGTGACATTTAGAAAGAACAAAAGACTTCTGTTACAATACAGCTGACTTCTGAATGTCACATCTGCATAATTGCCATCTGAAGAAAGGTTTAAATAAGAGGCTTGTTTCAATGTCAAAGCTACAGAAAGCTCAATACAATTTTAGGAACGGTACATGTTTTTCTTAACTTTCAAAAGCTCAGTCTTTGTTATTTTATGTACTTTTCGCAAATTTGATCTACTTATGTACTTGCGGAGTAACTTCTTTGCAGTTCACAAAAATAGTGACGGCATTTTGAGCATATCAAGATAAACAAACAATAAGCAGCATAGATAAGCATGTTCGTCTATCACATCTAAGGCCCCCATCTTGCATTTCTTTTAATATTCTTGTTTTTAATTAAAATAATGATATGACAATAAGATATGGCTTAATCGGGTACATTGGTGAAATGGAAATTGTCTCCCTTATTAGTTAATATCCGAGATATTTCAAACAGTAGGTAGGTTCTTGTAGTTGAAATTCTTGGGCTTTATCACCTGTTCTTTTGTAGGAATTGCATTAACAAACAGTGAATTTCTTACTTTAGCATAAATATAAGTTAAAAATTAATTTAAATACTTATAGAAGAATGTTATTTAAAAAAAGAAAATGGACATTTTTATTGATGATGGTTAACCTGGGTATCATAAGAAAGGCAGAAAAGTCAACATACACTTCAAAGAGCACAATCATAAAAACCGAGTAAAACAAATGAAAGGACCAACTTGCATATAGGCATTATTCAGGGGAGATTATTCATTAATAGATCTCATTTCTTTCATTTAAAATGCAGAAGGCAAATGGACAAACAGGACCTATAAAAACCCTAAGCTATAAGACAAGTTCATAAGATTATTTTTTTTTAAATACATCGCAGCGACCAATTATGACCATCATAATGGCGAATAGCTATTTGGTGGAGAAAGTCCCAATACAATTGTCTGGGTAGAACCACCGGTGCATCACAAGGCAGTTGAAAGACCGTCCCATAATTAAGTTTTTCACCCTGACCAGGTCTCAAACCCATGTGGTGAGAGGCTAAACCATCAGAGGAGTTACAAATTGGTAACTCTTCCACTACACCACGGGCGCCCCTCTCAAAAGATATTTCATAAAACAAACAAACACTGGTAGAACTGTTTGAATGGTAAGACCAAATTATAAAGACCAAAACAAACCAACACTGGTAGAACTGCTTGAATGGTAAGACCAAAGTATAAAGACCAAATTAAACCAAGACAGGTAGAACTGCCATTATAAAAATCAAAACAATATCACATGACATGCAGAGGAGGTGATTTAATGTTTTACACAATGTTGTTATCATACCTATCCATGGTCTTAACAGATCCCTGAGGCATTATAGAAACTTTTCCTTCTTATATAAGGCTATAATGTCAAACTGGAAAAACAGAAACAGAATTTGTTCTAGAGGCATCGGGCAAACTTCTCCTTCTTATATAAGACTATGATGTCACACTGGAAAAACATAAAGAGAATGAAAGTGTGCTTTAGTGATTTCAATAAACACGAGAGAATCGTGAAAATATGATCATATTTTATGGACCTGCTTATTATCTTTCATTCTACAAAGAGACAGTCCCTAATTGGTGATTTGTATGTATGGGCAATTTCATCGGAGTAGAATTGTTACCATAGCAATAGGAGATGACATCAATTAGGTGTCTCAATTTTATATTCATCATTGCCATTAATAGGCATATGTCAACATTTTATATCTTTATTAAGCAGGGTGATGTGATATCCAACAATGAGATATATCATATGCAGCAATGTCAGGACTTCACTTTTGTTATTTCTTTCATTTGAGATGAATTTATATATATATATATATATATATATATATATATTTTTTTTTTTTTTTTTTTCTTCATAATATACCACAGACAATTCTATCGATTATTTGAAGATATTTGCAGAGGTAATGTAACCAGGTATAGTAGATTTGCTAGGAAAAATTTGAATAAGATGCTGAAAATGCTGAAGAAACAGTTACATATCTTGAGTCATAATTTATAATAATTGTTTATCAATCTTAATATTAATCACACAAAAGCAACACAATATGTAAACCAGTTTTAATGACTTTAATGCACATTTTTTTAAAGTTCATTATACTAGAAACCTTTTCATTTTATTTGATTTTATTGACTTTCTATTTACTTGAAAGTATTTTACAGTTTAAGTTTTATTAACCGTGGTTTCAGTCAATATCTACTACACTGTTATTTTCGTAATGTTTCACATTTACTACAAAACGTCAACTTGCTTCTGTGTAACTGAACAATATCAAAAGTGGACTTCCCCATAATATACTGAGTCCTAACTCTACCAGAGCAGCATTCTGGAAAATTTACCATTTATTTATTTGTATCCTGATACATGTGTGCATCTGTACCTGAAAGTCACATTTTTTACTTCTCTGACACATCTTGCCCCTGACCTTGTTTAAAACACAAGAGATACCCTATACTCAGTATTGCATACAGCTCTTCTTGCTTATAACCTACTCAGAGCAATATTTTCTTTGTTTACACAGGTATATAAAATATATAATTTATATCTATATATCTATATTGGTGGAGGAAGACTCCATACATATAAATGCATGTAAAACCAGCTGCACTTTGCAGATCAGCCATAAGACCTACCCGCATGAAAGTTCTTGCCCCGAAAAGAACTAAAATTCATGCATTACGGGGCTTTGGAGCAACAAGTCATCAAACTGTAACTGCTCAGCCATGGGCAGCCCCCTCCCACTCCCCCACTCTCTGATCTTATCAGGAACATAGGTCTGATCAGTGTCAGTGCACAGTCTTAAGTAATATCCCAAGATATCTTTGTGATCGTTGTCAAAGGTGGTATCCAACGTTGTTTTTTTTCTTCTTATGCAACTTAATCAGTTATTGCTACCTGAAAAGATCCAACAGTATGCTGTATATTGGGATGGGATTAGCCAGCATTTTTGCTGATACTGTGCAGTGACATTTCTATCATTATAGCACAGGGGCACTTATGAGATGCCCAGGGACTGTACCAGGCTGGTCTATTTTACTGACACCAAAGAGTCAGGTGTAATGCTGTCCCCTTAGCCCCGAGTGTTAGGAGGGAAGCCACTACTACCAACTTTAAAGTCTTTGGTTTGACCCGGCCGGGGTTTGAAGCCACGACCTCCCAATCCACAAGCCGACGCTCTACCACCTGAGCTATTGCGGCTGGTACTGTATATTGGTGCCATACTTCCATATGAATAGTAAAGCAGAATACTCCCTCATGTCATTACAAAAATGTATTTCCCATCAGAGCCAAGTTAATAAAAACGTGATCACTAAATTTTGAGATCACGTTACGTGACTATCCTGGCAATCAGCTTTGACGTCTATATCTATTTTTAGCCGAAATCCCCCTCGTGCTTATTTGTAGATTTGGAAATAGTTGATATTAAATGCTAAATTTTCAGATCATGTTACGTGATCATCCTGGTAAATAGCTCTGACATCAATATCTATTTTTAGCTGAAATCCCCCTTATGCTTATTTGTAGATTTGATAAAAGTCGATATTAAATGCGATATATTTCATGATTTGTACTGTCTAACAACTGAGCTAATAAACAGCCTTTACTTAAACTAAAGTGTATACATCAATTTCACAAGATCAGGGTTAAGATGTTGTTACATGTATAAGTTACAGTCAAACTGTTGGATATCACCACAAAGAAATATCCCAAGTTGCATAAGTGCTTGTTGTTGACAAGGAACCTGCCAATAAAAGATGGTAATAAACACTGCAGCACAAGTTCTAAGCACGCCAAGCTGAAAACTCTCTTACCACGATATCGTAATAAGTTGACACAATACAAAACTGTCCTCTTGTGCATTGTTATATCAAATTTAATATGAGACTTTGACATTGGCTTTATCTTTGCCCCCATTCATGTTTAATGTTTGGAAAGACTTCAGTATCCCTGAGGGAGACCATGAAATGTCTCCATGTTGTAGTTTATTCACCTGGCATCTTGTGTGAAATCATGCATAATGTTTCTTGTTATGTTGCCATATGATCTACACAATTTGTTGGCCATGATGTTATGTCTGCTATTGTTCAATCAGATACCTGTTATGACACACCCAGCTAGTCCTGCCTGTAATTGTTCCGGAAATCCCCTGAGAAACCTGTTTTCATCAAATCAAACAAGTATGGCAAAAACTCACTTCCCTTTCTTCTAAAACCTTTTCCTAGTTGGCATCAAAGGAACAGACTTACACATAAAGTGAAGATCCTAATTAGACAGCTCTCAGAACTATATGACCAGGACCTACACTATTTCCAGCTTTTCGCTGGCAGTAATATTTTACCTATACCTAAAGTTGTCAGCAAGCATGTTATTTCTTATTATTATACCTATATATATTATAATATTATAATATGTTACTTTATTAAACTGCCATATACATGCCATTTGACAATCGGTAATGCCCAATGCAACATTATAGTGTGGGGCTAAAAATAGAATGAATGTTTTTCTCCAAACATGTAATCAAGGGAGATTACTGGGTAATGTATACAGTCTGTGTCAATGCCTCGATTGACATTACAATTGTCTCAGGTTAACATTCCCTTCTATCACCCTCTGTTGGATGTGATATTAAAATAATAGTTATTCTATGATGCAGCAGAAAAAGGGCCCAAGGTTATACATGAAATACTCTGAGCACATGTCTACTACCTCAAGGATTTCATTGGTCAGATTTTGTTTGTTTGTTTGTTTGTTTGTTTATTAGGTTTACCATCCAACCAACAGTATTTCGGTTATCTGGAGACAGTGTCCACTAGCTGCCTTCACTGTGTATAGCATGCGGTGAACACCAGGCATGATACCACACCAAGTCACATAATCCTGACACCAGGCCAACCAGTTGTGGAACTACCATTATATATGCTTGAGTGTTAGTCTGCAAGATATACCAATACCAATTTTAACGATGTTGCGGCCCATGATCAAACCCAGAGCCCCTGGTACCTAGAGCCAACGCTCTACCAATTGCACTACCAGGTCCGGTATATTCAAATTTTGAATAAGAACCCAAATTTGACCAATCAGATGCTTGAGAAGGACCTCACACTCAAGTGCAAAGTTGTACAACTTTGGGCCATAAGTATATCAATAAACCATAACAAACAGAGCATCAAAAAGGAATACTGTTCCTAGACTGAAGGCAGGGTAATTTGTATGGAAGTCTGATGAATTTAACAAGGTCCAATTACACTTTCATCAGTCTCAACAATTGCAAGAATCTCTGTAGTTCTCTCATAATGCACATTATTACAGCTGATCAGTTTGATTCCGTCGACCACGACACCTCGTTGTTTCAAGGACACTCAGACATCGTATTAAATAATATCAAACAAAAGCCCAGAGTAGGGTGCGGAGATCAGACTTTAATGACAATTTAAATACATCTTGTGTTTCTTTCATTATTTTGTTTCTAGAATTTCATCTTAATACAAAATTTGATACATTAGATTAAGCATTTTTCTGCAAGTCCTTTGTCACTTTGGACAAAGTTTAGATCTGATTCATTCTGATAGATACAAAAATCATAGAAGAATGTAATATTACAGCAAACATAATTATTTAAAAGAACAACCTTGCACTTTTCTAATCTCCGTATCTGATTAAATGCTTTACAAACATACAGTTTTTTATTTATTAAGAGTAATACATATGAAATGAAGAATATATTTACACATTTTTAGCTATATTATACATATATTTTGTTTCGTTTTTGAAACACATTGCAGCGACCATTTTGTGATCATTATAGCAACATCCAGCTTTTTGGTAGAGGAAGATCCCCAGACACTTGTCTGGTTAGAACCACTGGCAGCTGGAAGACTTTCTCACATTCAGTCCTTCGCCCCAAAAGGGACTCGAACTCACGCGGTAAGAGGCTGAGCAATCAAAGGAGTAACAAATCGGTGACTCTACCACTACTCTACGGGTGCCCCCACATATTTTATTACACAAATACTTAATATGATAATAGCAATACTGTAGCTAGCTGTGATACCATAACCATCGGTAGGCACTCAATGTTTAGATCCATCAGATCTCCTTGGGTAATTCAAACTATATTTGTCTGCCAGAAAAAGAATATGTGACATAACAATTTTTCCAAAAAGCGATTTGTGTTCCGTTTAGGGTTATTTTGTGCAAAGAACTTACATTTTATCAATTTACATTGTATTTTCCATTAGATATACCAATGTTTCTGCATGATCAATAAAGATTACAAAAAACACTTGTCTTTGGTGTTTTGCTGATGTCACTATAGTAGCAACATGTATATTTTTGTGCTGTTTTCTTCATGCATCTGAAAAATAATTCGTGAAATATCTGAAGTGTTCCAAATGTTCCTAGACAGCAAAGGCAACAGGTTCATGCCCAGAACTAGCTGCACATTTTTATCTCCAATAAGTTACAATACAAACAGCTTTAACCAATACTCTAACTATAATTCTGTTGAAGGCATGCTGCAATTTGAGAAGTGTACTGGAAAGAAAAAAAAATGAACTCACAAGGCTACAGAGACAAGGATGATGCAACAAAACATTCAAACAAGTAAAAGTTTAAGAAAAACAACTGACACAAGATAGAGACTGGGATAAAAAGAACTGAAATATGAAAAAGACGGAGAAAGAAAGAGATGACACAAAATAGAGACTGGGACAGAAAGAGATGACACAAGATAGAGACTGGGATAAAAAGAACTGAAATATGAAAAAGACGGAGAAAGAAAGAGATGACACAAAATAGAGACTGGGACAGAAAGAGATGACACAAGATAGAGACTGGGAAAGAAAGAGATGACACAAGATAGAGACTGGGAAAGAAAGAGTTGACACATGATAGAGACTGGGAAAGAAAGAGATGACACAAGATAGAGACTGGGAAAGAAAGAGTTGACACATGATAGAGACTGGGAAAGAAAGAGATGACACAAGATAGAGACTGGGAAAGAAAGAGATGACACAAGATAGAGACTGGGAAAGAAAGAGTTGACACATGATAGAGACAGGGAAAGAAAGAGTTGACACATGATAGAGACTGGGAAAGAAAGAGATGACACAAGATAGAGACTGGGAAAGAAAGAGTTGACACATGATAGAGACTGGGAAAGAAAGAGATGACACAAGATAGAGACTGGGACAGAAAGAGATGACACAAGATAGAGACTGGGAAAGAAAGAGATGACACAAGATAGAGACTGGGAAAGAAAGAGATGACACAAGATAGAGACTGGGAAAGAAAGAGTTGACACATGATAGAGACTGGGAAAGAAAGAGATGACACAAGATAGAGACTGGGAAAGAAAGAGATGACACAAGATAGAGACTGGGACAGGAAAGAGATGACACATGATAGAGACAGGGAAAGAAAAAGAGATGGAAACAAGATAGAGATGGGCAATAAAGAGTTGAAACATGATAGAGACAGGGAAAGAAAGAGTTGACACATGATAGAGACTGGAAGGAAAGAATGACACAAGATAGAGGAAAGGGACAGAAAGAGTGACAATGATGAAGACAGGGGAAAGAAAGAGATGGACACATGATAGAGAAAGGGAAAGAAAGAGATGACACATGATAGAGGACAGGGAAGAAAGAGTCACACATGATAGAGACGGGACAGAACGAGATGACACAAGATAGAGACTGGGAAAGAAAGAATGACACAAGATAGAGGACGGGAAAGAAAGAGATGACAACCAAGATAGAGACTGGGAAAGAAAGAGTTGACACAGATAGAGACTGGAAAGAAGAGATGACACAAGATAGAGACTGGGGAAAGAGACGAGTGACACATGATAGAGACTGGGAAAGAAAGAGATTGCACAAGATAGAGACTGGGAAAGAAAGAGATGACACAAGCATGAGACTGGGAACGAAAGAGGATGGACACAAGATAGAGACTGGGGGGACAGAAAGAGATGACACAAGATAGAGACTGGGAAAGAAGGATGTTGACACAAGATAGAGACTGGGCAAAGAAAGAGTAGTTGACAAATGATAGAGACTGGGGAAAAGAGATGACACAAGATAGAGATGGAAGGAAGAGATGACCACAAGGATAGAGACTGGGAAAGAAAAGAGATGACACACAAGATAGAGACTGGGAAAGAAAAGAAGAGTTGACACTAGATAGAGACTGGGAAAGAAAGAGTTGACAACTGATAGAGGGACTGGGAAAGTAAAGAGATGACCCCAGATACGAGACTGGGAAAGAAAGAGATGACACAAATGATAGAGATGGGGAAGAAGAGATGACACACAAGATAGAGATGGGGAAGAAAAGATGACACAAGATAGAGACTGGGAAAGAAAGAGTTGGACACATGATAGAGACTGGGAAAGAAAGAGTTGACACATGATAGAGACTGGGAAAGAAAGAGATGACACAAGATAGAGACTGGGAAAGAAAGAGATGACACAAGATAGAGACTGGGAAAGAAAGAGTTGACACATGATAGAGACTGGGAAAGAAAGAGATGACACATGATAGAGACAGGGAAAGAAAGAGATGACACAAGATAGAGACTGGGAAAGAAAGAGATGACACAAGATAGAGACTGGGAAAGAAAGAGATGACACAAGATAGAGACTGGGAAAGAAAGAGATGACACAAGATAGAGACTGGGAAAGAAAGAGTTGACATAAGATAGAGACTGGGAAAGAAAGAGATGACACAAGATAGAGACTGGGAAAGAAAGAGATGACACATGATAGAGACTGGGAAAGAAAGAGTTGACACAAGATAGAGACTGGGAAAGAAAGAGATGACACAAGATAGAGACTGGGAAAGAAAGAGTTGACACATGATAGAGACTGGGAAAGAAAGAGATGACACAAGATAGAGACTGGGAAAGAAAGAGATGACACAAGATAGAGACTGGGAAAGAAAGAGATGACACAAGATAGAGATGGGGAAAGAAAGAGATGACACAAGATAGAGACTGGGAAAGAAAGAGTTGACACATGATAGAGACTGGGAAAGAAAGAGTTGACACATGATAGAGACTGGGAAAGAAAGAGATGACACAAGATAGAGACTGGGAAAGAAAGAGTTGACACATGATAGAGACTGGGAAAGAAAGAGATGACACAAGATAGAGACTGGGAAAGAAAGAGATGACACAAGATAGAGACTGGGAAAGAAAGAGTTGACACATGATAGAGACAGGGAAAGAAAGAGTTGACACAAGATAGAGACTGGGAAAGAAAGAGATGACACAAGATAGAGACTGGGAAAGAAAGAGATGTCACATGATAGAGACTGGGAAAGAAAGAGTTGACACAAGACAGAGATGGGGAAAGAAAGAGATGACACAAGATAGAGACTGGGAAAGAAAGAGATGACACAAGATAGAGACTGGGAAAGAAAGAGTTGACACATGATAGAGACTGGGAAAGAAAGAGTTGACACATGATAGAGACTGGGAAAGAAAGAGTTGACACATGATAGAGACTGGGAAAGAAAGAGATGACACAAGATAGAGACTGGGAAAGAAAGAGTTGACACATGATAGAGACTGGGAAAGAAAGAGTTGACACATGATAGAGACTGGGAAAGAAAGAGTTGACACATGATAGAGACTGGGAAAGAAAGAGATGACACAAGATAGAGACTGGGAAAGAAAGAGATGACACAAGATAGAGACTGGGAAAGAAAGAGATGACACAAGATAGAGACTGGGAAAGAAAGAGTTGACACATGATAGAGACTGGGAAAGAAAGAGATGACACAAGATAGAGACTGGGAAAGAAAGAGATGACACAAGATAGAGACAGGGAAAGAAAGAGATGACACAAGATAGAGACTGGGAAAGAAAGAGTTGACACATGATAGAGACTGGGAAAGAAAGAGATGACACAAGATAGAGACTGGGAAAGAAAGAGATGACACAAGATAGAGACAGGGAAAGAAAGAGATGACACAAGATAGAGACTGGGAAAGAAAGAGATGACACAAGATAGAGACTGGGAAAGAAAGAGATGACACAAGATAGAGACTGGGAAAGAAAGAGATGACACAAGACAGAGACAGGGAAAGAAAGAGATGACACAAGACAGAGACTGGGAAAGAAAGAGATGACACAAGACAGAGACAGGGAAAGAAAGAGATGACACAAGATAGAGACTGGGAAAGAAAGAGTTGACACAAGATAGAGACTGGGAAAGAAAGAGTTGACACATGATAGAGACTGGGAAAGAAAGAGATGACACATGATAGAGACTGGGAAAGAAAGAGTTGACACAAGACAGAGATGGGGAAAGAAAGAGTTGACACAAGATAGAGACTGGGAAATAAAGAGTTGACACATGATAGAGACTGGGAAAGAAAGAGTTGACACATGATAGAGACTGGGAAAGAAAGAGATGACACAAGATAGAGACTGGGAAAGAAAGAGATGACACAAGATAGAGACTGGGAAAGAAAGAGATGACACAAGATAGAGACTGGGAGGAAGAAAGAGATTGACCACAATGATAGAGACTGGGAAAGAAAAGAGATGACACAAGATAGAGACTGGAAAGAAAGAGATGACACAAGATAGGACTGGGAAAGAAAGAGATGACAAAGATAGAGATGGGGAAAGAAAGAGATGACACAAGATAGAGACTGGGAAAGAAAGAGATGACACAGATAGAGACTGGGAAAGAAAGAGATGACACAAGATAGAGACTGGGAAAGAAAGAGATGACACAAGATAGAGACTGGGAAAGAAAGAGATTGACACAAGATAGAGACTGGGAAAGAAAGAGATGACACAAGATAGAGACTGGGAAGAAGAGATTGACACATGATAGAGGACATGGGAAGAAAGAGATGACACAAGATAGAGGACTGGGAAAGAAAGATTGACACAAGATAGAGACTTGGAAAAGAAAGAGATGACACAAAGATAGAGACTGGGAAAGAAAGAGATACACATGATGAGACAGGGAAGAAAGAGAGGCCACAAGATAGCGACTGGGAACGAAGAAGTTGACACATGATAGAGACTGGAAAGAAAGAGTTGACAACAAGGATAGAGACTGGGGAAAGAAAGAGTGACACATGATAGAGACAGGGAAAGAAAGAGTTGCACAAGA
The DNA here is from genome assembly GCA_007844125.1 of Sinonovacula constricta. Taxonomy (NCBI): domain Eukaryota; kingdom Metazoa; phylum Mollusca; class Bivalvia; order Cardiida; family Solecurtidae; genus Sinonovacula; species Sinonovacula constricta. The sequence goes on along the minus strand of CM017568.1, from coordinate 50,237,069 downwards.
TAGAGCCTGGGAAAGAAACGAGTTTAACATGATAGGGATGGGAAAGAAAGAGTTGACACAAGAATAGAGACTGGGAAAGAAGAGATGACACTGATAGAGACAGGGAAAGAAAGAGTTGACACATGATAGGACTGGGAAAGAAATAGTTGCACAATGATAGAGACTGGGACAGAAAGAGATGACACAAGATAGAGACTGGGAAAGAAAGAGATGACACAAGATAGAGACTGGGAAAGAAAGAGATGACACAAGATAGAGACTGGGAAAGAAAGAGATGACACAAGATAGAGACTGGGAAAGAAAGAGATGACACAAGATAGAGACTGGGAAAGAAAGAGATGACACAAGATAGAGACTGGGACAGAAAGAGTTGACACATGATAGAGACTGGGAAAGAAAGAGATGACACATGATAGAGACTGGGAAAGAAAGAGATGACACAAGATAGAGACAGGGAAAGAAAGAGATGACACAAGATAGAGACTGGGAAAGAAAGAGTTGACACAAGATAGAGACTGGGACAGAAAGAGTTGACACAAGATAGAGACTGGGACAGAAAGAGATGACACATGATAGAGACTGGGAAAGAAAGAGATGACACATGATAGAGACAGGGAAAGAAAGAGATGACACAAGATAGAGACTGGGAAAGAAAGAGATGACACATGATAGAGACTGGGAAAGAAAGAGATGACACAAGATAGAGACAGGGAAAGAAAGAGATGACACAAGATAGAGACTGGGAAAGAAGAGATGACACAAGATAGAGACTGGGAAAGAAAGAGATGACACCAAGATAGAGACTGGGAAGAAAGAGATGACACAAGATAGAGACTGGGAAAGAAAGAGATGACACAAGATAGAGACTGGGAAAGAAAGAGTGACACAAGATAGAGACTGGGAAGAAAGAGATTGACACAAGATAGAGACTGGGAAAGAAAGAGTTGACACATGATAGAGACTGGGAAAGAAAGAGTTGACACATGATAGAGACTGGGAAAGAAGAGATGACACAAGATAGAGACTGGGAAAGAAAGAGATGACACAAGATAGAGACTGGGAAAGAAAGAGATGACACAAGATAGAGACTGGGAAAGAAAGAGATGACACAAGATAGAGACTGGGAAAGAAAGAGTGACACAGATAGAGACTGGGAAAGAAAGAGTTGACACAATGATAGAGACTGGGAAAGAAAGAGATGACACATGATAGAGACAGGGAAAGAAAGAGATGACACAAGATAGAGACTGGGAAAGAAAGAGATGACACATGATAGAGACTGGGAAAGAAAGAGATGACACATGATAGAGACAGGGAAAGAAAGAGTTGACACATGATAGAGACTGGGAAAGAAAGAGATGACACATGATAGAGACAGGGAAAGAAAGAGATGACACATGATAGAGACTGGGACAGAAAGAGATGACACAAGATAGAGACTGGGAAAGAAAGAGTTGACACAAGATAGAGACTGGGAAAGAAAGAGTTGACACAAGATAGAGACTGGGAAAGAAAGAGTTGACACATGATAGAGACAGGGAAAGAAAGAGTTGACACAAGATAGAGACTGGGAAAGAAAGAGTTGACACATGATAGAGACAGGGAAAGAAAGAGTTGACACATGATAGAGACAGGGAAAGAAAGAGATGACACATGATAGAGACAGGGAAAGAAAGAGTTGACACATGGTAGAGACTGGGAAAGAAAGAGATGACACAAGACAGAGACTAGAAAAGAAAAAGATTACAAGACAGAGACAGGGCAAGAATTAGAATAAAAAGAGAAAACTGTATGGCAGAATTTGCATTGGCTCTATACCTACTAAATGTGATTTGCCTGGATCCATGCAAACAGTGTAATCTAGATTTTTCTAGCAGTACTTTTTGACAGTCTTTAGCAAAATGTCAAGCTACAATAACAAGAGTGTGAATTTGTCAGGCAAATAACTGGAAGCAAGTTGACAAGCAAGCTCAGGGATTATAGACATGTGGAGACTTTTGGCAGGGTGAATGTAATGTCAGTGTACTTAGAAAGATGGCCTTGATGTAGCAGAATGTCAGTTGTGAGTACAAGCAGGAGAAACAGGAACATGATGGTCACGACAACATTAGATCAAGATAAATCTTTCCAGGGTTAATGAATTCAAACTGTAGAAAATAGCAACAACAAAAAAGCGAAAGATAATGATTAGTGTGATGAAGTTATATGTAAATTGACCTCAAAGAGAGCAAGTTTTACTTTTTACTTTATATTCAGTGGTAGTGGTTACCTTTTTGCTTATACACAATTTATATTAAATCCAGTGTAAATCAATAAATGTTAAAACTTTTACAATAGATTATCACATGCATACATAACCAAAAATACTAAAGCATGCTGGTCACAAAAATGGACAACTGAAAAAAGCAAACAAGACATGTCAAGTTGACGAAACAAATTTTCACAAAGAACTTCATACAGGAAACTATTAGACACATATTTTACTATTTTTTTTTTTTTTACTTTTTCCTTAACCTATATGGATGAAAGCAAGAATAAAAAAGTTTAATATAATAGAGCTAAGTGAGAAGTTGACTGTGGGTGCAGAAAATTCCCAGGAAGAAGATGGTATTGGTTTAATAATGCAAGCGATCCCCCATGTGTGAGATGATCAGATAATTTCATCAAATCCATAGTGACAATGATTCTGGCAAAAATACAACTTGTACATTTGTTTTTGCAGTTCTTAATGCTAAGCCTTAGAGTGGAGTAGAAATCAGCACAGTTTCTGGACAATACCTTTACAAACAGCAATCAAAAAAATTATTATTTATTTATAATTATTTATTAAGCTTATCATCCCACCAACAGTATTTCAGTTATCTGGAGACAGTGTATGCTTGAAGCAGATATAGTGCTGCCTTCACTGTGTATAGCACGCCATGAACACCTGGCATGATATCACACCCAGTCACATTATCCTGACACCGGGCCAAGCAGTCATCGAACTGCCTTTATATTTGCTTAAGGGTTTGCACGGGAGCTATACCACTACCATTTTAATGACTTTGGTATGTTGCAGCCCAGTGGCCTTCTGTACCTGAAGTTGATGTTCTACTGATTGCACTACCAGGTCCGGTCAATAAAAAATAATTTCATTCCTTAAGTCATTAGTTATGGAATAAAGGTCTAGTGATTTTTTAATACAATTATGTCTTTGCTGTGCAAACATCTCTATAATTGTTTCAGTGTGAAATGTAATCTAAACAAAAAACAAACAAAAAACAAACATTCATGGCCTTCAAATTCACCACAAAGGCACTTTTATATTAGTTTGCAAGCTAACCTTATTATTTGAATGAAAAAAACACAAAAACTTTAACATGAAACCAGAGGATGAAATTTTCAAATTAAAACATGTTGCTTGGATAATTAGAGGAAAAAAGAATCAAACCAAAATGGAATCAAAAAGACAAAAAAAAATATCAACAATTCCTGATTTCCTCAGACAAAGTTTGGTGACAAAACTGCTATGAGCTTTTGGGAGTTGTGAACTGATGGGTTGGGTTTAAGGGAAAAAAAATGGGGAAGAGAGGCAATATAGGGAGGAATAAGGGGGGGGGATGCTCCTGTTATGTTGACAGAACCAGATCCCATAATGGTGACTAATGGCACTGGGGGGCAGTAGGAGCTGGCGAAAAAAGGATCAGAAAAAACGATTAGCACAAATTCAATTGACAAGGCTGTCATTGAGTAGGGACCCTAATTGTTTTATGGAGACCCTATATTCCATTTTAGAACACATTCCAGCACATAGTTAGTCAGATCTATTTTTTTTTCAAATTCCTGTCTGTAAAATGAAGTGTGTTGTTTTTATATCATGAATCAATACATCAAGCGTGGGACCCTAAAAGCCATGGCAGCATAAGTTTTCTGTTGCTTTAATGTCTCCTCCTCTCTGTCACACTCTTCTGTATCAGTAGTCTTGTGTTCAGATATTTGCATTTCTAGTCGCTAAATGAAGTGAAAAATTCCTCCATTCAGGACCGTTAGACAGGCCTAATTGCACATGCATAATCTAGTAACAAGGGGAAAACCAACAAGTGATAGTTGATGTCTTCTCTCAGGCAAATCTGTTGACTCAGAGACTGCGAGATATACTTTTATCGTATATTTGTTCAGTTAACATTGACTATCATTCATGACTTACAAACAGTATTAGTTTACTTATTTAAATGTATCGCAGTGACCGATTATGGTCATTATACAGATGTCCAGCGATTGTTTGGCTGAGGAAGACCCTAGACAAATGTCTGGGTAGATCCACTGGCTCACTGCAGGTCAGGGGAAGACCTTCTCAGAAGAGGCCCTACGCCACAAGGGATGGGATGGGATTTGCCGGCATTATACTGACACCAAGAGTCAGGCATGTTGTTGTTACCTAAGCCCTGAGTGTTAGGAGGGAATCCACTACTACCAACTTTTAAGTCTTTAGCTTGACCCGACTTGGGTTTGAACCCATGACCTCCCAATCTGCAAACCGACACTCTACCACTTGAGCTACTGTGGCCAGTACATTCGCCCCGAACGTGACTCGAAGCCAAGCACTGAGGGGCTAAACAATCAGATTTACAAGTCCGTGACTCTATCACAAGATGACGGACACCCCTCAGTATTTTGTTTCTATAAAACGCTGCCATCACAGAGTTTCTAACCTGCTGTTTATTAAATGGAAAAAAGGCCTTAGCAAAAGTGTAGATCTATTCAGAATTATGAGCTCAGGTTGTGCACTATTGATAAAAGACATTGGTAAAGGTATGTTGAGGTTCCGGGCATTTTTTCTCAGGTTCTGTTTTTTTCTGCCAAGTCTCTAGCAATAAGTCTTGAAAGACTATTGTTGTTTTAGTTGTCACTGCAAGAAATCCTGTTTGGACAACCTAGTTATGGGCAAAAAAATGAAAAGTATAATTGTGTTTCATAGGAGAAAAAAGTACCTCATATAATTAAATATTTGCAGTCGCAAATACTGCATCAACCTTTTAATTTTTTGAAGACATTAAAATTACTTTTTGTATTATATTATTTAATTCATGTTGAATCAATACACAATCTCTTTAGATACATGACTTTTATGTAAGCCAAACCTTGCTGCTAGACTCGGGAAGGAAAAAAACAACTGGCATAACGTCTGCTGATGCCGTCACCTGACAAGTGACAAAGCCATAAAATGGCTTATTTAACCTGCTCTAGCACTAGATCAAGTACTGACAGGAACATAGTAGAACTGCTGTAGAATGATTCATGCACAGAAATGTATCTCTATTTACCTAGGGTTAAGTTTTACTCATTATCTAATACAGAAGCTACAGGTCACATTGTTATGTGATGGAAAAAAACGTTGAAGCGTAATAGGAATTCTGAAGATTTAATTTGAGATGAAATATGAATATTGGGATACAAATGATGATGTTGATTTCAAGCTCTGGACTGAACACAATGGAAATAATTCCATAACTCTGACTGGGATAATTATTTTAATGTAGTTTCTGAGAAGGAATATATATGGTTCAGTTGTAGCAAGTACAGCCCTGTCATCATTGTATATATACTTATCAAAATTCCCAACAACCCCTAGTGGTCAAATTTCCCAAGCTCCCAATAAACGCATAAGTTCTTTGAATCTTATAAAATTGAATTAATAGTGTTTAAAAATTAAAAAAACAACACAAAACAAGGAGAAACACTGTGTCGTTTTTTATTTTGAAACATATCCCATCTGCAGATATCTCAACCAAAATACCACAGCGAAAATACTTTAGGACATATATCTTGAAGTCGCCCTGCATTTGTTGCCAATCAGAAGCTATGAAAATTCAAATTCTTCAGTGATTTATTTCAATAGAACTCCTTTCTATTTTACAATATACAAAATAGTTTGGTCTATTTTACTAAATGGTTTTATTTTTCAACTGCGCATGTGCAACAAACCACGCATTTTGGCTTGACTCCTCCCCTTGTGATGACAAGTTTGAACACATCAAGATGATTGACAGTTTGATTGACAGTTTAATGGGGCAGATTACATGTCGTTTTGGTAGAACAGGTAGAAGTGAGGTGCAGACTCCTAAGTTGAATTATAGAATCTATTAAGATGTTTCCATAGAAAATAGAAGCCTGCACTTGCGGCGCTCATTTTGGCTTATATTTTCTATAGAATCGTCTTAATAGACTCTATCCTATACAAAGAGAGAGAGTCTTCCAAGAAGGCCGGGATTTTTATCAGTGTAGTAGCATTTTATTCTTCTAACGCTAAGCTAAATAGCAATGTTACTTATTTTCCACGCAGATCTTAAGTAACAGAGCTATATCAGTTCACCTGTCTTAAAGTGACTTAGCCTCTATGACTGAACTTTGTATTTTGTAGCTGGGGACAACTTTCAACTAATTTTGACAGAACCTTTTGGAAAGAATAAGAGAAATAGAAGAGAAAAGACAAAAGTGAGGCACAAGGGACATAGAGTTGTGGATATTGGGGATAGTTTCTGTACATCAGAAATCCATGTGAACTGAACATTTATTAAGGCAAACTTCCCACTGTATCATGTAAAAAGGAACATGTCATAGGGAATAGTTTCTACAAACACATGTGAAAAGAAAATGAAGGGGATAGTTTCTGCAAATACATATGAAAAAAAAATAAAGTATGGGATAGATTCTACAAATGGAAGTGAACAAAACATGAAGTAGGGGATAGTTTCTTCAAGTCCATGTGAAAAGAACATGTAGTTGGGGATAGATTCTATCAGAGAAATCACATAGGTGGCCGCAGACAATGTGTCTAGGAAGCTTTCAGTGAAAGGCAGCCTTTGAGCTCAAATCACTGTCATCTCCAGTCTATCACTCATCCAATCATCTATCAATCATCCCTTCATCTGTCATTCATCCAATCATCTGACAATCATCCAATCATCTCTCATTCATCCAATCATCTGTTAATCATCCAATCATCTGTCAATCATCCAATCATCTGTCAATCATCCAATCATCAGTTAATCATCCATTCATCTGTCAATCATCCAATCATCTTTCATTCATCCAATCATCTGTTAATCATCCAATCATCTGTCAATCATCCAATCATCTGTCAACCATCCAATCATCTGCCCACAATGAGCCCCTGATCATAGGTGTCCTACAAAACCAGGTTTTCTTGCCTTAAGTGAAGTGTACAAGGTCACGAGTCAAAACTATGGGATTGATTCAGGTAAAAATTTATTTCAGTACGTAAAACAACTTAAGAAGCTTTTTGCTGTAAGGTTTAAAATAAAAGAAGAATTAAACACTTGAGACAAAAATATACATGTAAAGGAGTAAGTTTAAGGTCGTGTATGCAAGCTGGTTCCACATCGACAATATCTTCATTTTTTCCTTAAAAAATGGAGCTAAATACCAAGATTTTTGTCTCCCCACCCATTGGCTTAGCATTTGTTCACCTGGAAAGGTAGGCAAAACAACAAAACAGAGAGGGAAAGATGTTAACCCAGGCTAACAGTAAGCAATGCTTGGGGCACATCTGGCATTCAGGGGCTGTTAGTCTCCAGGGATGATTGTCCTACAAAAACAAACCTACAATTGCTAACAGCGCCGATCATGTAACAAATGTCTTAAAAGACTTGCTGGCTGATTTTCTACGATTTCACAACAGAGGATTCAGCTGTCATTGTTAGGATGGCTTTGAAGTTATTAGATATGTTTAGTGGTATATGAAGATTTGTACTACATATACACTCGCTAACTTTTAGCATTATGATTACTTTAAGCATAAAAATACAATCTTCAACAAAGTATTCTTGGGTTATTTATTTGTAAATATGTTCCTGCCATTTGCAACATCTTCCTTGAGGCTTAACAGCAATCTGTGCTGAGCCTGATCACAACTAACACACATGTGAACTTTTTCTGAGGCCAGTGTCGGAGATTCTCATTTGCAAAGTTTAGATTTGTTATTTTCATATGAACAAAGAGGGAAGATATATGTTTCCAAACAGGGAGATTTCTGAAAATCTGTAAAACACCCCTCATTTTCAAATAACTTTTAACCTTAAAAGAGGGTGTCTCCCTCCACAAGCGGGACATGTATGAACTCACACGGTGTGGTGCATTCGAATGTGATAACAAAATTTATTATGATTGTGAGCCAGCTAATGTGATGGGAAAATTCATTACAACTTTTTGGGGGAAGGGAAAGAGGATTTCCCAGGTATCTGGAAATGGGGCCAGTAATTAGGTTATTTTAGACAAGCAATTAAAACATTGCACTAATTTAGTAAAATAAATTAAAAAAAAGTACATTTCAATTTTTAATTATTGATCATGTAAGTTGTTTAAACCATATTGTAACATACCAATTTCCTGTCAATTTCAGAACAAAACATTTCACATAAATCAAATATTACAATTTAATGAGCAAATGTCTTGGAATCCATGCCATACTAATGGCATATTCCTCGAATTGAAGTTCAATTAAAACGAAAACTAGCAGCCATTAATACTGAAAATGGTTGTGCTATTTCACTGTTTAAACAGTGTGAGAAAGATGGAAATTGAGCATTCCTGAGGGAAACAAAGAGTAAAGTCTAGTGTTAAAATTATTCCAAATTTTGCATTTAAGGTGGTATCCGACAGTTAAATGGACCCAATATTTCTTTTCTCAAATAACCAAAAAGGTCATTGTTACCTGAAAAGTTCCTCCAAAATGGTGTTCATTGATACCCTAGATCTGTGTGAACAGTCAAGCATAAATCACAACCCTATCTGAGTCATGCGGCAGAGATACATGTAGCGATTTTTAAACTTAGTAAACCATGTGATCACTAACTATTTAAGATCATGTTACATAGTCATCTGGATAAAGTGCTCTGACGTCGATATCAACTTTTAGCAGAGACAACTATCAAGGTTTTTTTTGTACAGTTGGAAAGAATTCACAGTCAGAGTGAATTTGTTTGTGATTACTTCTGTCTAACAATTCAGTTGGTGTTCAAAATTGTATTTATTATGACAAAAGTATAAATTTACACAAAATTATGCCCACATTCCCCACAGAAGTGATTTGATATATGATATAGGATAAACTGTAGGATACCTACCATTATTACTTAAATAAAAAACATATTCAAAGACAAAGAAATAATGTGTTTATATAGTTATTTAACACTAGTTTTTTGCGTATAGCACACACAATATTTGGTGGTTTAAATCCCTGTAATGTTATTAAGTTAATTTCTAGGCTATTACTTGAATAGCACCTGGTAATAAAATTTTCTTCATTATTATTGCATTTTACGTTTTAAATGATGTCTAAAATTGTCTTTTTTGTACCAATATATAAAACCCATACAGAAAACAAACAACAAACATGACAAAACACTTGTTGTAAAAGAAACAGCATTTTCCTTAAAACTCAAATTTGTTCAACATTCTGTTCTATATTGCTGTTGTTTTTTTGTGGGGTGATGTACTTAACAATCAAGATCAACAATGGTCATCTCATAGGTTTTAAAATCAAATTTAATTCTTTTCCTTTCCAGAATGATGTAAATTAAAAAGTTTATAACAAAAAAAATATAAATATAGTTAAATGCTGAATTCTATTCAAAGAAATTCTAATAAAAATATTCTTATTATAACATATAATAATATATTCTATCATTATAACACAGGGGCAGTTATGAGGTGCCCAGGGACTGAACCTGGCCAGTCCATTATACTGACACAGACGAGTCAGGCGTAATGCTGTCCCCTTAGCCCCTGAGCGTTAGGAGGGAAGCCGCTACTACAAACTTTAAAGTCTTTGATTTGACTCGGCCAGGGTTTGAACCCGCAAGCCTCCCGATCTGCAAGCTGATGCTCTACCACCTGAGCTATTGCGGCTGGTGAAAACCAGGGTCTGGTTATTGTTCAAAACTGTGGTTCATTATACAGAAAGTTATACACCAGCTAACAATTTGTCCTCAGCCAACTGTACAGACCGCTGTCAATCATTGCTCTTCCAATTTAATTTTCTTCACAACCAATTAAAGACATTCTCAAACTGATTGGAGAACATAAAAAGCTCAAAAACAAGGTAATGAATAACTAAGTTAGGAATATATTTCTCTAGGAAAAGGAATCTAATTTCACTCAAACGTCTGTAATGACTACTTTCCACTTCCTTAAGCTATCTTCAACATTGTTTAATTTAATTGGCACAAGAATACTGAAAATATTCTACTACTTGAAGCTACTTTACAAATGCCAAAGCAACCATTATTTTTTTTTTAAAAGGCTTAACTGCAATAAAATGATCGTAAAACTGATTGGTGTTTATTGTAAAAAATGTTGTAATAATAATATCATTTTGCTGTGAATCTTGAGAAACATGGATTTTTTTTTTAAGTTACATTATTTAAAAAATGTGTGACTTCCCCTTTTACATTTTTTTAAAGATGGCTCTATGTAAGACATTAAAATTTTATAAGCATTTTTTTATGAAAAAAATTCTGCACATCACTATTACATTTTTTCTGGTTATTTGCCAATAAAAGGCCTACTGACTGTAATTTTACTTCTATTAATTTATCTCTTAAAGACCTGCACAATGATCTGATACTGAAACAATTCAGCCAGTAAGCTGGAATAACACAATTCCATGGCCATGTAGACAAGACCGCAGGCCCATTCTGGAACCAATTGATGGACAATAACAATCATTCATCAAGCCATAAACAAACAGAAAAGCACCCCAGTGTTGTGGCGTCCATGTATTGTCATTGGGAGCATGTAGCAATTGCCATGGAACCATTCGACAACCAAAAAATCAAATTTCAATTATCTGGACTGGTACTAAAAATTGCCCCCCTGAGAAGGTGTACTTTCCAGTAAAACGGTTCTGCAGTTGGGTCTTAACTGCTGAACAGGCTGGTCCTGTATTCGGAAACATCTCTTTCATCTGACAGAAAATGGCTCAGAATTAAGGGATGGCTACAGAATAAGAGGATGGCTTCAGAATAAAGGCAGGTCTACAGAATAAAGCGACAGCTAGAGAAAAAAGGATGACTACAGAATAAAGAGATAGCTACAGATTAAAGGGAAGGTTAGAGAATAAAGGGATGGCAAAAGAATAAGGGAATTGCTTCAGAATATAATAATAGCTAGAGAAAAAAGGATGGCTACAGAATAAAAGGAAAGGCTACAGATTTAAGGCAAGGCTACAGAATAAAGAGAAAGCTAAAGAATAAAGGGAAGGCTACAGATTTAAGGCAAGGCTACAGAATAAAGAGAAAGCTAAAGAATAAAGGGAAGGCTACAGATTTAAGGCAAGGCTACAGAATAAAGAGAAAGCTAAAGAATAAAGGGAAGGCTACAGAATAAAGGCAAGGCTACAGAATGGAGGCATGGCTACAGAATAAAGGCAAGGCTACAGAATAAAGGCATGGCTACAGAATAAAGGGATGGCTACAGATTAAAGAGAAAGCTACAGAATAAAGGGATGGCTACAGAATAAAGGCAAGGCTACAGAATAAAGGGATGGCTACAGAATAAAGGATGGCTACAGAATAAAGGCAAGGCTACAGAATAAAGGGATGGCTACAGAATAAAGAGATGGCTACAGAATAAAGGGATGCCTACTAAATAAAGAAACAGCTATGGAATAAAATCATGATTAGAAAATATTAGGACATAAAACAAGTTACTGAAACTCATGCTTTTGATTTATATGTTTAAGATGGTATCCTGACAGTTTGCCTATATCAAATTCATGTTACAATACCTTACCACTGCTTTGGGGAATTAGGTCCTAATTTCTGCATTAACTAGTACTTTAGTATAAGTGAAGACGGTTTTTAGCTCTACCTATATTGTTAGACAGTACAATCACCAAAAACACTCCAAAAGTTCATCCATTCCAAATCTATAAATGAGAAAGATACTGTTCTCTGCTAAAAATAGATATCGAAGTCAGAGCGGATTACCTGAATGATGATATAATGTAACCTCAAAAGCTTGTTGTCACATGGTTTCTTTGTTAAAAATAGCTCTCTGCAACTTGGCTCAGACAGGAACTACCTGTTTGCAGTGAGGAATGGGGGTTTATGTTTCACTGTTCACACTGATCTAGGGCAAAAATAAGTAGTGTTTTACAGGACCTTTTCAGGTAATAATGATTTTTCCAATATTTGAGAAAAGATATTTTGGTCCATAGTCAGATACGACCTTTAAAAAAACATTGCAAATAGCATTTATCTCATTAAAACGGGAATTTTTCAGAATATGGTGGATTGCGGTGTGATAACAGAAATTATCGTCAGAGCCAGACAATATATGCAATGCACTTAACGCTAGACATATATCAAGAATAATTGTAAACAAACAGTTTCATCACCTCGGATGCTTAACATTATGCAACATGCACACCTTAACAATATAATGCCTTTTTATCATCAAATGTTTTAAATGTCACAAATATATTAAAACAAAACTCTGAACCCAAACAATCTTTTTCCAATAATACGTATACATCTATCTGAAAAACCGGCTGCAATAGCTCAGGTGTTAGAGCATCTGCTTGCAGATCGGGAGGTCGCAGGTTCAAACCCCGGCTGGGTCAAACCAAAGACTTTAAGTGGCTTTGTTCCTAACGCTCGGGGCTAAGGTGACAGCATTACGCCTGAGTCGTTGGTGTCAGTATAATGGACCGGCCGGGATCAGTCCCTGGGCACATCATAAGTGCCCCTGTGCTATAATAATAGAAATGTTGATGCACAGTATCGGCGAAAATGCTGGCAAATCCCATCCCATTCTTCTATCTAAAAATTTGGAAAATCACCAAAATGTGGTCCAGAGTTTAAACAGATTCAAAGGACTGTTGATATCTGACGTGTCCTGCTAAAGTGTATCAGTAATACAAATCCCTAAATAATCAGCTGCTGATGTTGTTTATAAGTAGCCCCATCATATTTACCTGTGTAGCTGTCAGGTGGGGTTAATCAGGTATTTAGCCAGGTTTTCTATGATGATAGGGAACCATAAACTCAGCACACCCAGAAATACTGAAGTCTCTTTGAAGTCCAGCATTTCATGAATGCTTAAGTAGAATTCCTACTCACAACCAAACATATATCAAAGTTAATACTTTAATTAGTAAGATGTAAGAGCTGATATATTATTTATACAAATTGTTTGCTCACAAAGTTATCAAAGAAGGCTTTGACTAGAAAGTTAAAGGGCCTGCTGTGTTATTCCTATGCTGCTGTTTCATTTTTCTGCCCAATCTTTAAAGTGGGCCAATTAAAAGAAAGTTTAAAACTTTTAACAAGTTATCAGGCAGAATAAGACTTCCCTTTTCTATTTCTGTGAAAGAAGTGGTCCTTGGCCAACAGATCCCTGATAAGTCTTTATTTAGTGAAAAAGGGAAATGCTCTTGTGAAAGAGAAAATATGCACACTTGTGAACTCTCCCTCTTTTGGAAGGAGACTTCCACTTTTAAGGTTCAAAATTATTTGAAAATGAGGTGCGTTTTACATATTTTTAGAAATTTCCCTTCTTGGAAATGGATAACTTCTTTCTTTGTTTATATAAAAATAACAAATTTCCCACTTAGGTGAAAATCTGTCCCACTTTGGCCTCAGAAAAATTTCACATGTATGAATATGACTAAGTCTTATAAGAATTGTGACATATATTAAAACTTGTTTGTTTATTGGGTTTATATCATCCCACCAACAAAATTTGGGTTATCTAGAGAGGGTGGCCACATAAAGCAGATATGGTGATGCCTTCACTGTGTGTTATAGCATTATTTGTATTTAATACCTGGCATGATACCACACCCAATCACATTATCCTGACTTCAGGCCAACCAGTTGTGGAACTACCTGTATATTTGCTTGAGCATTAGCAAGGAGCTATATCACTACCTTTTTTAACGACTTTAGTATGTCATGGCCCGGGATTGAACCCGGGGCCTCCCGTACCTGGAGACGACGCTCTACCGATTGAGCTACCATATTAGAATTTAAAATGGCACATGACAAAGGTATTCATATGAACGATAAATGTAAAAGATTAAAACAAATCTGTGATAAGACATAAAACAGATATAGTTACTGCCTGGAACGGTCAGTCGATAAATGTTTTGATAAATTCTAAACGTAATGGAGAGGATTTATTAGTAGTAATAATGATAGTGGATGTTAGGTTATTCCTGTTTTAGATACAAATGCTGCGCATGTCTCTGGGAGCACTGACTAGACGCTGTGAAGGGCAACAATGACACCATTAAAGCTCATTAACTTTTAGAATATCCAATCATCGCAATGGTGTTTTATATGCACACTCCCATAAAAGAAACAGCACCATCTAGTGGCCTGGGCAGGGGGTGGGAATGTGCTGCTCAAAATTGTCTTTATTTTGACTAAAGTTTGAGTTTATACAGAAATTATGCCCCTTATTTCTCAAAGCAGTAAGATATTGTTATATACATGTGATAAGGTCAAACTGTCCGATAACACCTTCCTTTAAGAGAACAATATCTGGTCCAATCTGCTGGTTACCACCTTTAAGAGAAAAAACCTGGTCCAAACTGTTAGTTACCACCTTTAAGATAAAAAACCAGGTCCAATCTGTTGGTTACCACCTTTAAGAGAAAAAACCTGGTCCAATCTGTTGGTTACCACCTTTAAGATAAAAAAACTTAGTCCAAATTGTTAGTTACCACCTAGAAGATAAAAAACCAGGTCCAAACTGTTGGTTACCACCTTTAAGAGAAAAAACCTGGTCCAATCTGTTGGTTACCACCTTTAAGAGAAAAAACCTGGTCCAAATTGTTGGTTACCACCTTGAAGATAAAAAAACTTGGTCCAAATTGTTAGTTACCACCTTGAAGATAAAAAAACCAGGTCCAATCTGTTGGTTACCACCTTTAAGAGAAAAAACCTGGTCCAAACTGTTGGTTACCATCTTGAAGATAAAACACCTTGTCCAAACTGTTGGTTACCAAGAATTGTAAATACAGTGATTGTCTTCCATTGTTTACCATTCAGCGTCTAAAAACCGACTCAACTCCTTTAAAGATCTTTAATACATTAAAAACACTCATGAAATCATCGAAGCCTCTTGGAAAAAAGGACTCTTAACCCATAGCTTGCTTAACACGTATTTATACAACTTTGGCAAAAAGTGTAGATCCAGATCAGCCATTTTCTGAGATCTGTCTGTTCAGGATCTATACTACTTGCTGCTGAATCATTAGCAATATGCCAAGGAACATATGCATGTCAATGTTAAGAAAATGAATAAAAAACCTAGTCTGGGTTATTAATGAATGTAGCAAGCTAAGGGTTAACCAAACCCCACTCCATACTCTTAAAATGTCTTTAATGAGTATACAATGTAAAACTATGACTCAATGTTTCTTTACTTAACAGACATCTTGTCATAGTATTTCAATCAAGTTCACAGCAGATCAGAACATACAAGACATGTCCATGTCAATATCATTATTACAAACTTAATGAGGGGCCTATCGTGATAGATTTTGTTTCCGTCCAAGAGTTTGCTCAATACATTAGACAATTTTTTATGCAATTGAACCAGTAGGTTTAAAGGCAAAATTAAAAATAAATACCATGGCAGAAAGAAGCCAAAGAGGTGATTTTCAATAATATTTATTTAATTGTGTGAATTTCAAGCAGACACAGAAAGTGCTGCAAATAAGTTATCACATCTTCTTCACATACAAAGTCATTCTGGGATGCATATTATACTTCTAATGAACTGAATCTCTCCTTAGATATCATACAAAAATTAGCATCAACTCCTTTCACAAGATTATGGTTAAAAAAGGTCCCTTGCTTGGGAAATGCGTTCCCTGATAATTGATTAATGTGACTGACAGTGACTATGACTTTGTCCATGATTTTTAA
Organism: Sinonovacula constricta; assembly: GCA_007844125.1. Taxonomy (NCBI): domain Eukaryota; kingdom Metazoa; phylum Mollusca; class Bivalvia; order Cardiida; family Solecurtidae; genus Sinonovacula; species Sinonovacula constricta. The sequence continues at coordinate 50,221,125 of CM017568.1, read as the reverse complement.
TATCCCCCTGTCAATAACTCCTGCTGGGTGAGTAATTAGTGAGGAGCAGCTTGAGTTATTGCCCCTGTCTAGCGAAACTGTACATCACGAGAAGAATTTTTAGTTAGAAAGTCAAATTTAATGCCACAGTCTGGAATATGAGCTTTGCATGGGAGTGTTTAATGCTAAAAAGAAAGGTATACCATATTGACATAATATGAAGCCATGAATCTACCAAACGAAGTCATTTAAACTTCTAACCATTTAAACTTCTCTATTCTAAACAATGTATAGAAGTTTTATTATTTTTAGGTTATTTTACATTATTTTTAGGCATAGCTGTCTAACCCCCTTTTGACCTTCTTAGACATGCTGATGCAAGGCAAGCTCAGATAAATATCAAAGCAGGCCACATTGGCATTTATTACCTCAGTATACTCCCCTAAATAAGAAACACCCTGCTTGATCAACAAACAACCTATAAAACAAGGCATAGAATAGTAGACTATATTTATCTGTCCTGACTTCCGTATCTTTGTCTTGACTTCCATGCCATATTCTTGACTTTGACACCTCTTTCTTGACATCCACACGACTTTTTTCACTGCCACACCACTTTCTTGACTTTGACTTCCACACTACTTTCGTAACTTCCAAACTTGCACAGCACTTTCATGACTTCCACAGCACTTTCTTGACCTCCAAAGCACTTTTGCAACTTCTACACTACTTTCTGCCTACCAATGTCTCATTAAATTGGTATGTAGACTGAATATGTTTAAATGCATCTAGCTTTATAGGAATTTATCATCATTAGATTGTAAGAAGTGTAATTTGTAGTAAACTTGAAATATTTCATTTTGCATTGATGAGCTAATAAAACATGTGTATTTTACCAAGACATTTAACGACTTTTTATAGTCTATGAAAGTGCTACTTAAACTGTATATATTTACTTTGTGTCTTGTTTGGTTCGTACAAGCTTATAAACATGTTAAAGGGTTTGCTCTTTTGTTTAATGATTGATCACAGATTTTTTCAAACTTTTACATTTGGCTTGCATGTGAATCCTTTTGTCCTATGCCTATTCACAAATGGGTACATGCGGCAATGCTCAAAGGCCTTTTTCATATTTCCTTATAATTGGAAATTATTTTTTTTTGTAAAAATAACTATGTTAAATTGACAAATACACTTAACACATATAGCTTCACCAATGATGCAACTTTTTTTAAGGATTTCTCTTTTTGCCCTTTTCACTGTTCTTAATTTTGAATGTTTGAATAGCAACTTATCAAAAGAAAATTATTTCGATCTTTTATGAAAACAAAAAGTACTTTCAAATTTTTCATTCAATATTTTTTTTCTTTTGCAATTCTATCAACTTTAAATAAGCAATACATGCTGTGACCAAAACTTATGGCACTGTCAAAAAAATCAACTTCCAAATTTACAGAAAATGCCATGGCAGCAAACACAAAATGCCACACAGAGTAACCTCCCTTGGTTGCCATGACAACATGCTGTGGCTCTGTCATTAAGAGTTATCCTGCCTCTAATGACTTTAAGGGGTCATAATTCACTCTTAGTGTTGTGTACAGAAAAATATAATGACAAAATGATAAAGAAAATAGCTGCATTTGTTCAAATAACTGAGCCAAAAGCTCCAAGTGAGAACCTGTGAAACTAATCCCAAGTAATTTGATATTCCCTCTCTTGATCTTTGGAATGGGGAAAAACAGATGGGATTTATAACGTCTGGCAGGATTAATGGTAGGAAGAAAATGGAATTCATTGTTCATAAAGTCTGGCCGTGATACACATCGCATCATCTGTTCAAAATCTAGTTATTACAAAATAACATTTTCATTTAAAAATTGAATCTATTAGCACAATAATGTCATTCTTCCATATAAAGAGTACACTTTTTTTGTGATCAAACATTTGTTAAAATTCCAAATTCTGGAAAAATATAATAACTCTATGACATGTTCATATAAGAGCATGCTTAATGATGCAAAGATTCAGAATTGTAAATTTATCGGCAGAATATTCGTACCTTCTTCAATGTTCCATTACAACAACCTTCAACAAATAAGCATTTAATGGCATTTCAAGAAAATTAGTTTTAAATTAAATAAGCTATGTTATTTTAACTCACATTTAATAGATAGTTTTCATGTGATGTCATAGGCAATGATAAGACAGTTTAAGGAAGGCGTCTTTGAAGGCCAAAAGCCAATGCAGGCCGAAATCTGGAAATATGTGCTGTATTAAACTTATCACTATGTTTTTATTTTTCAGTCTATTTCACTGAATTTTATATCAAATTAAACAGCTTTCAAAAAGTATTTTAAATATCTTTTTTATTTATTTATTTCTGTGTATTAATTCTTTGTGCATTTATCAGTTTTAAAAATATTGTACTCTAAAAATATGAATTTTAAGAGCTTTCCAATGGTGTATAGCTTTTAATTTTTGGACCACAAATGAAGAAATTACAGGAAAATAAAAGAAATTAAAAGAAAATAAAATTAACTCCTCTATACAATTCATATGAAAATCCCTTGAAGTTGCCATCAAAGATGGCTGCCAAGATAAGGGACCTCAATTATGTGGAAACTATCTATATCCATGCTTGTATAAGGACTCTGCTTACAAACCCTCAGTGCCTTACCAGGTGAGGTTCGAGCCCCAATCAGGGGCCAATTGTTGTAAGGTTTTCCAGTTGACTCTAGGCTGACAGGACACTTGACCCAGACACTTGTCTTTCTACAACAATCATTTCTAAGGATGTAAGTAACTCTCCTGAAGACCAATATCAGCGAAATTTGATATGGCTTTATTTGCAATAGGCAAAGACACTATTAAGGTTTATTTAACCCAAAACAGACAGACGAAGGATGCAATCTGTTTTAATTAGGAGAAGAAATAAAGAGTAATGGCTGGCCCATGTTTCATCTCCTATTCAAGAGAGTAGCTGCAGCTGAAGCTGTGTGACTTCCAGCAGACTTGTCTGTGACATTCCCAACCTAGCTAATCTTGCAGCCTGGAACCAGCCATGTTACTGGTATGTTTCAACTAATGACTGCTCCCCTTCAGAGTCTCACGCTGAGCCTCCACCAATAACTTCTCCCCTAGTTGTCAACCTGCCTAGCTTATTACAGGGAGCAAGTTCTGGAGAAAATCTCTTTTTATCACACTTTGATTACCAAACATGATAATAATATAGGAATACGTCATCTGTTTTTGTCTCTTGATAGCCACCATGGTGGTAATACAATATCTCATCAAAGAAAATAAGGACATAAAATATTTTGTTCAGAAAGATTAAAATCGGTGATCTTGATGAAAGGGAAATCTATTTAACCAGGGTCGAATAATTTATGACCAGATTGGCAAAAAAAAAGAAGTCCTAGGGTTTTTCATGTCTGATACTGTCTTGATTTTTTCGAAAAAGAATTTGTTTTTTTGTGTTTGTCTCATTTTAATTCTGTAGCTCATTTTTAATGCACTTTTTTGTTTCATGTTTAAATTCATGAAGATACGCGCACATAAACAAGTCTTTTACGGACATTATGTTTATTCCAAGGTGAACGCTTTTTTGTTTTATCGGATTTAACACTACATGATTTAGAAAAAAAAACAGTTTCTAACAACTTACAGATAAATGTCACTCCATGTTTTAACCTCTTAGCGCTGAAAAAATAATTCAGCTTATTGCCATGGAGATTCGTTGTCTAGATTAAGATCACATCTAACTCTAGGGGATGGGGAAAAACACCATGTTATGTTTTGAATGTTCTTAGAATTATCAGTATTATATGCATATTGTGACATATATGCATATTGTGACATATTATCTCACAGCTAATGGACAGAAATGCAAAACTGGCATTTTTGTGCTACAGTGACTGCCCATTGATTTTTAATTTTGCTAGATACAAGATTATGTAACCCCAATTTACCCAAATCCGATGCAGATCTAGCAGCATCAGAAACAATACAATATTTGACAAGATCTGTCATTAAGAATACATCTCAATATTAATATCATCCCAATAATATTGGAAAAGTATTTCCTTAATAGATGTATGTTAAAAGGTTGCTGTCAAATGAATAGTGTACAAAGGCAAAGAATAACTGGATCATTATATTTGTATTTATGAAACTACAAATAAGAAACAGTGGAAATTTGGTAATGCTGTATTCATATATTTTTATTGAAATACTTCAATGGTCAAGTTCCAACTATTAAAAATCCTTATCAAATTGCTTTACTAAATCTGACCTTACAGATTGAAATGACTGAAATCTGATGTATCAGATTGATACACTAAAACGTGACCAATCAGACTGATAATATTAAAATATGACCAATTAGATTGATACAACTGAAATCTGACCAAACAGAAAAATATTGCTAAAACCTGACCAATCTGATTGATATTACTAAGATTTGATCAATCAGACTCAGATACAATGAAACCTGGCCAATCAGACTGATAATAGCAAAATAAATCAGATTGATACGTACTACTGAAGTCTGAGCATTCAGAATAAAAATTCTAAAACTTGACCAATCTGATTGATATTATTACAACCTGACCAGACATTTCTATATTACTAAAATATGACCAATCTGATTGATATGTCTAAATCAGATTGATAATTCTAAATTGTGACAAATCAGATTTTTAAATATTACTCAAGTCTGATTGATCAAATTGTTAGTATACAAATCTGACACATCAATTTTTTAAATAGTACTCAAATCTGACCCATCAGTTTTTTTATATATCGGGTAGTACTCAAATATGACCCATCAATTTTTTTATGTAGTACTAAAAAGTTAAGAATTAGATTTTGAGGACAGGCCTCAGACCTAAACTCAAAGTTGTTCTCTTAAAAACCTGAGAACCTACACTTTCTCTGATTGGCTGGATTGATGTCTATTAACCTGAGTCCTTTGGGATCTAGAGGACTTGGGTTCACATTGTTACCTGAAGGGAAGGGTCATGTGACCTCAGTTGGTGATTAAACCTAAATCGCATAGGAACCATAATATAACACTAGACGTTGTCATTCATGGCCTCTCTTGTGTGACTGACTGTCCCTTCATCCCTGAGTGCCTAACATATTATGGAAGCTGATTACTGAACATGTTATAGCCCGTTTAATTAGAGAACTGAATGTCACTCGACATAAAATCCTCATAAAAAGAAAGCTTCAGCACCAGTCAATATCACATCAAATGTTGGAAATCAACATAAAAAGCCTTCCTTCACAACTTTTATTGGCTCAAACGAGAGGAGAAGGGACACGGAGTTGTTCCTTAGATTTTTTTTTAAATATTGAGGAGAGGAGACAGTAATTGAAGGAAAAACTTGATTATTTTTTTTCCATAACTTCGCCATTGCTTCTTCCTTACAACTATAAAGGCAAAGTTGTAGGAGGGTGGGGTGGGGGGGGGGTGGGTGGATTCAATGTTGATCTTGTACTTATTGTGTTATGTTCGTCTTAATGGTCTCTGCCAGTGACTCTTCCCAGGTATTTATCTCATGTCTTTCTCCAACAATATGAACATAAATATATTTATTAATGCAAATATACATGTATAAAAAACACACACACAAAACCCCACTTGTTAGTGCACTCCGTAAGCCTGCTTAGGTCTGGCAAACACTATTTTCATCCAGTTTAAATGCGTTTTCTAATTCTCCACAAAATAAATCTATCTCAGTGTAAGCCTTTAAGACAACAACAATGTCAAGGCGTTGTTTCTAGCCAACATTGTCTTAGAACTTCATCTGACAACCCCTTTTTAGGTTAATACTAGGAAAAACAGTAAATACCAGGAAATTGAAAAGGGAAAATGCTGCCAACTTGGCATAATATCTATCTATCAAGTGGAGGTGTGTATTTGAATGACAAACAAAGAAGCACAGTGTTGTATAAATATAAAAAAGTAGAAAAGTTAGGGGTTTGTTGCAGTAAATGACATTTTGTTGCGTAAGTCTAAATATTCAGTCTAATATCAGATGGAAAAAAAAAGAACTTTAAAAGAAAAGTGGAAATTAAATGGTCAGTTAAATCTTAGTTGGAAGGCAGGAAAGCCTATTTAGGATTAAAATGATTTCATAAGACAATCCTTAATTGAATAAAACAATAATATAGTAATATAGTATCTGAAAATAATCTACAGACAATGTTTGATGTCAAATCAAAATAAAAGCTCTATGAGAGAGAATTGCCAGCTTATCTTATTAACTTTAGCTCTTATATGTTTTTCATTTAAAATATATATTTAATTATGTTTTATGATGTTCAAATATTCAATTACAGTATTTCCATAAGCATCAAATTCTATAAATACACAAGCTAAATTTATTCATACATGTTTATATATTATATATATTTTCGATTAAAGCATATCACTAGCACTCTGCCTGTGGTGCCTCTGGTACACATGAATATAATCTTTCCCTATTTTTAGCCAGCTTAGAAAAAAATGATCTACCTTTGGTAAAATATGTTTTATGTTTATTGGATTTATCGTCCCACCAACAGTATTTCAGTTATCTGGAGACTGTGTTCACTTAAAGCAAATACAGTGCTGCCTGTGTATAGCATGCTGCGAACACCTGGCATGATACCACACCCAGACATATTATCCTGGCATTGCATGATACCACACCCAGTCATATTATCCTGACATGGCATGATACCACACCAAGACATATTATCCTGGCATTGCATGATACCACACCCAGTCATATTATCCTGACATGGCATGATACCACACCAAGACATATTATCCTGGCATTGCATGATACCACACCCAGTCATATTATCCTGACATGGCATGATACCACACCCAGTCATATTATCCTGACATGGCATGATACCACACCAGGACATATTATCCTGACATGGCATGATACCACACCAGGACATAATTATTATCTTACCAATTGTGCTACCAGGCCCAGTTTAGGTAAAATAAGTAAAGATCCAGATATATCACTTCCCAGTGGGAGCTGTCTAATCAACACCTGCACTGGTTTTTGTGCAAATCTTTATAAATATTCCATAATACATAGGTGTGACATGTCAGAAAATAGTTTTGTTATGTTTTTTGAAATATGCCACATCAACCTCTCATAATAATTATATTAACATCCAGTTATCTTGGTGGAGAAAGACCCTAGACAAGTCTTGGTAAAACCTTGGGTGCACCGCAGGTTAACAGGAAGGCCTTATTACATTAAGTCTATTGCCCTGAAAGGGACTCGTACCCACACGGTGGGAGGCTTAGCTGTCAGACGAGTAGCTAGTCGGCGACTCTACCTCTACCGTTGGTGTTCCCATGTGAGCCAATCATTAAATTTTAAGTTTGAGCTATATGTAAGTGTATCTAGCTTATGCTTAACTCTGACAAATTTAGACTCCTTGCATGTTGCATGCCTCAGGCCAGTTACGCCAAGATAAGATCAAATTACCTCATACATTCACCATACAACTTTCTCGGCATGCCATTTGCATACAAACTTTCTAAAATTCAGGATAACCTGAGAAGAAAATGAAACAGATAATGGGATTTTTTTTGTGCAAGTTTTTGAAAATATTTTTTTCCATTTCCCTGTATGCTTCAAATTAATTCTTAGCTAATTATCAGCTAATTTGTATGTAGATTAAACAGGCTATCCACAACGATTCTTTAAATAATTGACATGTTTTCACGGTAAGTTTATACATAATTGAATTGTTGAAACCCTAGGAGGTAGATGTTTGTATACATGATACATGATATAGATTGAACAGTAGTCATGATTGTCAAGATTATCGTTCATTCATTTTGAAGACTGACATTGTCACAAGAAATAGTCCTAATTGCTCATAAAATATTCAAATTTTAATCTTGAAGAGGTAAGCATCTATCTTAATGCATGATACATTAGTATACAATTTTTAATCATTATTTCATTTTTTTTAAACATTAAATGGGTATTATTTAGAATACATGCGAGTTCCAGCAGTTTTTAAAGAGGTAGTTTTTGTTTTATTTTTGTTTTATTTTTTTGTGTGCAAAATTAACTAAGGGGAAATAATTAAATAGCTAGAGTAGCTAGAGTTATAGCTCTTGTCTACAAATAAACTAGGTGAGAAAATAGAATGCCAACAAAAGCTAGAGTTAAGGATGGGTTTTTTTTATATTATTTTTATTTTTTGGACAAACCTTGAATCAAATAAATAGAGAAAAACATTTATATTTAATAACTACTATAGATATAAATGTTAAAATGCCTAAGGCCTGATGTATTTCAATTAAACAAGTGAGATGGGTTTCTATTTAGTCTTCTTAATTTCATTATAAATTTACAATACATCTGTCTCATAAGGTATTGTTGCATTATTGAGCAAAGCTATTTTCACGTCTCTGATATTTTCTCCTTAATACGTTCCTAGAAGACATTTCGTTTATCTAGATTGTTAAAATGAAAAATTTTGTCCATTTTTATGATTTATAAATAATTTATTTATTTAGTTTATTTGTCAATAAACCTGGATATTAATAATTAGGCTCATATGTTTCTTTAGGACGAAGAGTTTAAATATTTTAAATTTAAATTGAAGCCTATACTTTTGCTTTTTAAGACTGGTATCTGACAGTTTGGACCAAAATTTATTTTCTCAAATACCCAAATAAGTCATTGTTACCTGAAAAGGTCCTGCAAAATGTTGTTCATAGATTTGTAGATCTATGTGAACAGTCAAGCATAAATCACCACTCGTCATTGCAAACAGGTATTTCCTATCTGAGCCACGCTGCAGAGATTGCTATTTTTAACCTTAGAAAACCATGTGACCACTTACTTTTGATATCTCATTATATAGTCATCCCGGCAACCTGCTCTATTGTCGATATCTATTTTTAGCAGAGACCACTATCAAGTTTTTATACAGTTCAGATTGATTTTTTTCATGATTAGTCTTGTTTAACAATTCAGTTAGGGTTCAAAATCAATTCATAGGCACTGATAAGACAGTATAAGACAGCCATCTTGGAAGGCAGAAGTTAATGCAGGCCGAAATCTGGAAGTATGTGCTGTGTTAAACTCACCACTCTGTTGTCTATTTTACTGAATTTTATATCAAATTTAACAGCTTTTATGAAGTATTTTAAATATTAAAACTATATTTTGATAGTCTAAAAGGTAAAAAAAATACAACCAAAAAAGACGCACTGTTCATTTTGTTTAAGGATGAGCCAATAATTTTACTTATTTGTGTGTATTGATTCTTTTTGCTTTTATCAACTTTAAAAAAGATATTGTCTTCTAAAAGTATGAATTAAGTACGAGCTTTCCAACGGTGTATAGTTTTTAATTTTTGGGCCACAAATGAAGAAATTACAAGGAAATAAAATTTACGCTTCTAAACAATTCATCTGAAAATACCTTGAAGTTGCCATCCAAGATGGCTGCCAAGATAAGGGATCTTCATTGATGTGGGAACTATCGATTGGCAAACTGTCGGATACCACCTTCAAACAACGTCAGCATATTTTGTGCTGCCTACTACCGTATATACAGAAAAATTAAAAAAAAACATAATTGCTAAAAAAAAAATTTTATATACAAGTATTTTTTTTTTTTTTTTATTTGTGACATTAAACTTCATTTTAAACGCAATGACCTATCAATCACAATTTGATATAAAAAAATTTATTAAAAAATTTAATAATCCTTTGATCTAGAGATATGGTAATTTGTCTATCCCTAGACTAACATACAATGGTACATCCAACTCATAATTGGATCATGCGTATTAGTGTAGAAATTGAAATAAAAAATGTGAAGATTTAAAATGAATAAAATGGCCTGTATCCCCCATACACAGTATCACGGTAGGATTTTAATTCAGTAATAATTTCATTACCCATAGATTGGAAATAATCTTCTGTTATTAGACGACTCAAATCCATGGTTCGCACGAGCTGTTATGTAAAATCAAGACATGACTAGAATAAAAGTCCAGATGAATCATTTTAAAGACAATTATTGTTCTTGTGTTCTGAGCTAATATCATGTTAGGAATACTTTGTACTTCAAGTCCGAATTGAAAATGGCTTCAGTTTGCATGTACATGTAGAAGGAGATTTTGCAATATTGTTTGTTTGTTTAATAAAAAATCGCACAGATACACTAGCATTCATATTGGTGATGTCCAGATTATTTTTGGTCAAGAAAGACCCCCCAGATGTCTGGGTAGAACCAGCTGCATACAGCAGATCAACTGTAAGACTTCTCACCTGAATTGTGCAAACAGATGTTGCCCAGTGAGTGAAATTAGACAAAAAGAATGGAAATAGGTAAAAAAAATACATACTGGAACTTTTAAAAAGCTCCAAATGATTTTAAATGGTATCACTTTATGATCGATGTCAGGGCATACAATCGATCAAACACAAACCATGAATGGATTATCCTGACACCTTCATAAATTCCAAGATGGATTTTGCAAATAACTATTAAATGTAGGCGAAGATGAAATAACAACACATCTAGTCTCTGTTGTATGTGTATATGATCTCAATAAAAATAATACTGTTGCAATTTGACCTTCCATCATAATGAAACAACATCAAGTTTTATTTTTGACATGTTGTTATACATGTGGTAAGAATATATTATGTTTTACAGACTTGACATTTTGGTTAAGATCCAACATTATAAAGATATAAATCCACGATATTTTGTAGACTTGTCAGACCTTAATTGTTTTTCTTTGTCAACTACAAAGCCTTTTATTAAAAAAAAAGCTGTATATGAATTTTTAAATGTCACATAATTATTTTTAACATTACGTATTTCCCGGCATACACAAGTTTGGATTTGACAAGATTAAAAAAATAAAAATTAATACGAGATCCTGGAGTCTTGATTTAAATTTGTCAGAATAATAGGAATTATATTCATTTACATGTGCATGTATATGAGGCCAACTGAATTAAGGAGACTTACACAAGTTTGGATTTGACAAGATCAAAATAGCTTCAAACCCAACAATACATCTTATTTTGCAGACTATAATGTAAACTACCTGAAGACAAACATTCAATCAATTCAGTATAAACACATCAGGTGAACATAAAAATGGAAGTCTAATACTAATAAAGTTTCTATTAAGTTTAAAGGCTAATTATGAACAGTATAATTGTAGCCATAAAGAAGCTAAATAATAAACTGTTTCTCTTTTTAAGTAAGGTTTGTTTTTAAACATTTTCTGAAGAGGCAAGGAAATTTTTGTTGTGGTTTATGAATAGGTCTAATATTTATATAAAATATCATAATATTCCATGGAAATATTGCAACATTAAGAATAATGGCTGTGTTTCATCATTAATTTGAAGAGTGTTTTTTTTTTTTTTTCTCTTAAGAATGGTTTTCTTTCTTAACAGCGTTTTGTTAAAATTTCCGAAATCACTCTTAGATCGAAGTCGCTTTTAAATCTAAGGAGTGTTTTTGACCGATTTGCTACCAGTCACACTAACGTCAGTTTGTTGAAACGACTTAGAAGTGATTGTAAGACTGAAATTTAGTAACATTTTTCAATCGATCGTAAGATTTACGATGAAACACACCCAATATTTTTTAGTTGAAATTAAGATCACCTCTCAGGTTCTTGCAGCTACAATCTGTATTCATGTATACAGTAACTATGGTATAGATCTGACCTTGCCTAGTCAACATCTCCTACAATCTGTGTTCATGTATACAGTAACTATGGTATAGATCTGACCTTGCCCTGTCAACATCTCCTACAATCTGTGTTCATGTATACAGTAACTATGGTATAGATCTGACCTTGCCCTGTCAACATCTCCTACAATCTGTGTTCATGTATACAGTAACTATGGTATAGATCTGACCTTGCCTAGTCAACATCTGCTTATGGGCACCACCTCATACAGGCACTTACCTGAAAAGAGAAATAAAAACACAACATATTAATTAAGAGGGATAGGATTGGTATTTGCCGGCATATTTGCTGATACTGTGCAGCGACATTTCTATCATTATAGCACAGGGGCACTTATGAGGTGTCCAGGGACTGAACACAGCCGGTCCATTATACTGACACGATGAGTCAGGCGTAATGCTGTCCCCTTAGCCCCGAGTGTTAGGAGGGAAGCCACTGCTACCAACTTTAAAGTCTTTGGTTTGACACGGCTGGGGTTTAAACCCACGACCTCCCGATCGGCAAGCCGACGCTCTACCGCTTTAGCTATTTCAGCCGGTTATTAATTAAGACAAATATTTTTAATCAGTACCATTTTAAAAAGTATAAAATTATGTTACATGTTTATATGAACTGTATGAATGCTCGCTTTATATGGTAAATTATTATGTTGCTATGGTTACAAAGAAAATGAAATAATTCTAAACCTGCAACAAATTAATCAGGCATCTAGGCAAATTGCAAAGGTCTACTCTAAAGGTGATATTTAATTAAAGATTCTATTTAAACAACTATTACCAATAACAACTTGCTGAAGATAGCTTAACAATTTGAGCAAATATACACGATTCTGAAAATAGACAAAGCAAATTCTAACAACATTATACTACAGTTCCTTAAGTGAAGAATTCAAACTTGGATAAAAGAAAATCTTAGCAATAAATGATAGACAGCAAAGCGTGTGATATGATCAAATAAGGTCAAACAAAAGTGACATAAAAACTAATACGAGATCCTGGAGTCTTGATTTAAATTTGTCAGAATAATAGGAATTATATTCATTTACATGTGCATGTATATGAGGCCAACTGAATTAAGGAGACTTGTTTAGAGTAAAAAAATATTTTAATGTTTTGCAAATAAAGTAAAGATTTCTTCCACAAAATGCGTAGGGTGCAAGCAGAATAAAAAGATAAAATTACTGATATTTAAATTAACAATAAACAAACTTAATGACCATTTTTGGAATTGTGCCTTATTTTTTATTTAAAGATATATTATGGAAGAATGTATCTAATAGAAGACCATGTTATCTGGGTTGACAACCTTTAACAAAAATTAAGGACAGTTTCTAAATCTTTCTTTTCAGCCAATCAGAAAGCATTTTCTCGCTGAAGTGTCATAACAGCAACTAAGCCTGGTTGAACATTAGAACTAAAATCTATATGAAATATATTGTCACCTTGACCAATCAGAGAGTAGCGAATGAAGCAGCAAACGAAATTGTTATAAACAACACTCTGTAACTACCTGTAACAAGACTGAGCACGGCTTTATTGTACATGTGAGCAAAAGCCACAATTAGCAATTGGACAAAAAAACTGCCTCAAGGTCTTAAAAGCATTAGAAAGAAGTATGTGACGACAGAAGTTCTGCTGGGCCTTTTTGGCATTTGTGGAAGAGGAATCATGGGAAGACATGAATATGAGAACCAATTTGGGCACCACAGCTAAAGGTCTGCTATTTGCTGAGAACATTTATTATATAACTGTCAGAATTGGACCCAGGGCTTGAAGGAAGGCGTGATTGCCTGTACTAGGAAGGAGAATTAAGCACTATTAAACGCATCAATAATGAAGGCCAATTGCCAGGCAATCTTCTACATATAGGGACTAATACATTTTGGGCGAGCAAGTATAGATGAGGTGTTTATGATGCTGTTGTTCTTTTCTTCATGAGCGACGATACAACTCTAGGTCTGCTTAGCACAAATTGTTATGTTGGGACTTGTCTGATCAGTTATTACACTATTTGTTGCTAGGTCGTCATTAACCTTTTACTTGCTGGACACTTTATTAATTCACCCCGATTATTAACACAAATCATACCCACTCGTCATGGTGTTTCCAGCAAGTAAACCTTTTTTCAAGGTTCAAAAAAATTAAAAAATGACAGGTGTTTAAAACATTGTCAGAAAACTTCCTACTTGGAAACTGATAACTTCCTCCTTTGTTTATGTGAAAATAAATTTCCTACTTTGGCCTCATAAAGAGATCACATGTATGTAAAGACCTAATAAATCTTGTTACTTATGCATGCCATGGCATGCAAATTTTTGCAATAAACAAACAAGCATTTAGGTTACAGGTATTACCTTCTTCAGGAAAGTAGTCAAACTATTTTGTTTTTGTTTTTTGAAATACACTGCAGCGATCATTTATGACCATTTTAGCAATGTCCAGCTTTTTGGTGGAGGAAGATCCTAGACTTATGTCCAGGTAGAACCACCAGTGCACCACAAGTCAGCTGGATGACCTTCTCATAGTCAAATTTTGAGGGATAGAACATCGGCACAGATAAGCTGTAGTAGATAGGTTTTGTGTTAGATAAACATGAATGTTTTAAACTAGACAACTCCATGTTTAATACAGCTAACACATGATAAGCAAAAAGGTAAAGGGTTGCGGACCAAGTCTTGGGAAAGGTGAATATTTATGCACTCCAGATGGTAGTTTATGTATAAAGTAGTTCATTTTGTGAAGTATTTTATAGTCACATTTACATCGAGTTTAAACAGACTGGACATACTTTTGTGCACACTTGATTATTTTGTACAGCTACAGAATTTCAACAGTGCACTTCTCTTTTGGTTTCACACCCTAAATAGGAAATACATGGGGCACTTTTTTATCACACTAGGAAAAGTAAAGCTATTGTAGTAAATGCAAAAATTTAGTATTCAGTATTAAAGGTGCTATCCAACAGTTTGCCTATATCTGATATATGTAACTATCTGACCTCTGTTTGGGGGTTTTGTGGATAATTTCTGTAGAAAAAAAAACATACTTTAGTTTTTGTTCAGACGATTTTTAACAGTATGTCAATTTTAAGGCAGTAAAACTAATTAATCTACTCTTAAAATGTTCACTATTTTTAAATCTATAAATAGGAAATGATAGGGATTTCCTATTAAAAATAGACATCGAAGTCACAGACTAGTATGTGGATGAGCTGAAACATGGTCGTAGGTTTTCTTAGTTAAAAAAATAGCTAACTGTGCAGTGTGGCTCAGATAGGAAATATATGTTTGATATGATGATAGTGGTGTAACTTTTCTGACAGGTGTAGGAAATCAATGAACAGCATTTGCGAAATCAGTTCAGGTAACAACATGTTATTAAGATGTTTAATAAAAAAAATTTTTTGTCCAAACTGTAGGATTCCATCTTTAACAAAAGTAGCATAATGTGATTTTGAACTGTAGTAAGATGTGAAATTCCAACTTGAAAAGTAATCTGATGTTATTTATTCATTACAATGAGAAACTTCTTCAAACAATTAAGGAGAAAGACCTTAATTTTACAATTGGAAGAGCTTAAATATTAAATATTGATACTGGGAAATTAAACCCGAGAACAATGAGGTGTAATTTGTTTAATTAGGAGCAGGCAACGTAGTTACTATCATTTGAAAATTAAACCAAACCAATAGGCGAAAACAGAATTGTAAACAACATACAACTAGGAAACATTTCTTTTAAAGATTTTTTTGTAAATTTAAATTATAGTACAGCTATGTGGCACCTTTCAGAGGGAAGCTCTTTAGTTAGTTTCTAATGTGGGCTTAATGCCTTGTAATTGTCACAGTCTTTCTTGAAATAAAAGTGAAATTATATAGGCTGAACATTGGTGAAATGTAATTGTCAGTTTTTCTTTGAAATAAAAGTGAAATGCTGAACATTGTTGAAATATAATTGTCATTTTTTTCTTTGAAATAAATGTGAAATTATGCTGAACATTGGTGAAATGTAATTGTCGGTGTTTTCCTTAATAAAGGTAAATTATGCTGAACATTAGTGAAATATAATTGTCACAGTTTTCCTTAAATAAAGGTAAAATTATGCTGAACATTAGTGAAATATAAATTGTCAGAGTTTATCTTTAAACTAAAGGAGAAATTATGCTGAACCTGGCAGAATGGAATTGTTTCCATTGTCAAATAAGGTAGTCCAAATAAAAAGGTGCTTTAAGTTTGAATCCATGGACTTAATCACTGATTCTTTAAAAAGGTGTCACTATTAACTGTGAAATGCCTTACTTTTGCATAAATGTTAATGTTGCATATGGAGATACCTCATATTCCCCTTATGTGGACATGCGTTTTGATGATAATCTAAATACCACACAATACCTTGTAAGAGTACAATGTATAAGAATAAAAACCAAGGACTACAAATTGAATGACCTACTTGCATTAAGAGAGTATTAAAGGGAGATAATTCAGCATTGTTCCTTATTGGTTTTTTATAAAGCCAGAGAAAGCGTCCTTCCTGTTCGTCGATGGTACTTCCCAGACGATTGTATGGGGTCTTCCATCCCCAAAATAACTGGACGTGGCTGATGTGATGTATATCAAAAACAAAACAAACAAGAAACTAAACCAGTAATCAGGAAACGTGACAGGAGAAGAAAGTGGGTGGGGGTGGTCAGGATTTTGTAGCTGATCAATCAAACACTAAGTTTTCATGACTGCGTGATTGGTACCTTCTGAAAGCCTGATATATGGCCTGTGAATTATGAGCGAGGAAATGATAGATGGTATTTAATATAATTATCTACACAAAGTATGATGTATTGCCTGACAATTACTCTGATTCTCTGATCATGGATTGTAGACGAAAACTCTCAACATATAAACCAACCCTTACACAAGCTTTTCTTATTTATTTTTTTATGGCTCCATTTTTAACTTTTTTAAGGGATTGGTTATGATGAAGAGATGAAATGAATAAAATTAATTCTCCAATAACTGATTAATTAACAGGAAATATTCATAATAATCACTTAACACAGGGATGGGGATAATCGGAAATGCCAATAGGGTGCATATGCGTATGATTTATGTAGAAAATAAAATGCAAAACTGAAAGTCGTTAGTAATTATTTGGGTTGAATTATTTGCTGAGTGTGCATGTTTTTCTTTTCTTCGTTTTTCAATAAATCACTGATTACTTCAAGGAAATTTAGAGTAATACATTTAGCCTCATCATGCCATATATATTCTATTGTCTACATTTTTTTATCTTTATAATATTTTTGGTGGTTATTAAAAAAATCCTCTAAAATAACCTCAGTATTGATAAAACTGACCAAAAAAACAACAAATTAATTTTTTAAAATTATTTTTGCAATTTTTACATAAAAACCAAAATATCAGAAAAGTAATGTAACAATTATAAAACCAATTCTTTGCCCTTTAACATATATGTCTCCAAAAAAAAATAATTTAACATAAAAAAAATCCACTTAATGCTACACCCCGTGAGGTCAATACACAACATTTCTGCGTAGAAATTAGGTCAAAGTACAGCTAGATCCATTAAATATCAGCCAATTAGTGACTAAATAATCATGTGAAAGAATGGTCTGGTGTTACTCTTAGAGCCATTTGTTTACCCATGGGCCTATCTAATATATGGGAATGACTTCTCAGATTTCTTCCTCATAGACTTTACTAGTGAGTCAGCTACACAAATACATTAGTGACACTACAAAGAAGGACTTGGTGTCATCTGGGGTCAGATTTATCTACATTTATCCTCATTAATCCTCATTTATCCAAATTCATCCTCTTTCATTATCACTGGAATCTTGAGTGCACATTTACACCATTCTTAACACATGGAATATATTCTTAATACAGTAAGATCTATACATTATTAATACATTAAGATCTTTTCATTTTTAATACATTAAGATCTATACATTAGTAATACATTAAGATCTTTTCATTTTTAATACATTAAGATCTATACATTTTTAAAACATTAAGATCAATACATTATTAATACAGTTTCTTTACACATTAAGATCTATATATTCTTAAAATATTAAGATCTATACATTCTTTAAATATTAAGATCTATACATTCTTAAAATATAAAGATCTATACACTCTTAATACATAAAGATCATAAGTCAAAATGCATTAAGATCTCAACATTCTTAATACATTGTAAGATATACTAATTCATAATACCCTTCTTTACAAAAGAAGTTAATTAAGAGAGTAAATAAACACCGTGCTTGCCCCAAAGACAAATTAATGCAGAACAAATTTGCCAAGTGTTGTTAAACATGTATATATGCAATTGCCATTTAAATGTCCCAGAAATAATTTGGGTTTAAAATGGTCAACAATATATAATGATATTTAGAAATTCAGATTTTTTTTTTAAATTTAAAAACAGAAAATGTGGGTGATTTTTGACATTTTATTCTTTGTTACGTATTTTTCTGAAATAAGCTGCATAAAAGAATGGAATAAAAAGCTCCAGGCTCCTGTCAGTACAGCCACACAACAAACGATGTCTCATACACAAGTTAATTAGGATTAATTTCTGCCAAGCTATTAAGTGGTCTGAGTGAAAGACAATGTATGACCATTGGCAGAAGAAGCTGCTGTGGCTCCCTCTGGAGCCAAAACCTGATATCTGCCCCATCTCACCCCTGTCTCCATGTCAAACATCAGAGATGGTGCAGGACCCTGGGTGATGTTATCTCTATCAACTATTAACTTTTGTTGATTGCTTTAATTCTTAATTTTATTTTTCATAATATTTTGTTCTTTCATTAAGCACAAATTGGTAAATTCCAAACCAACTAGTGTAAATGCAGACTATACTGCTCTTGCAGGAAACTGTGCGTTCATGATCTGCAAACTTCAGTCAGTATGTCTAGATCAATGTGATATACCAATGAGTTACATTTCATAATACACTTACTGTTTAATGCATAACAGAGGTGGATCCAGAGGTGGATCCAGAAAATTTTGCAGGGTTTGGGGAGAATGAATCAACGATCCATTCAACTTTGTTGCAGTAAACACTAGATATAGATATAAACATAAGCACACAGTAAGGAACCCTCAACAGAAAAAATGTACTTTAAAAAGTAAAATGTATGTGTTTTCACAACTCAATCTTTAACCTGGTTGGTGGGGTGGGGGATGTGGGGGATATATCACCCCCTGGATCCATCCCTTATGTATAACTACCCCCCCCCCCCCCACCCCCCAAGCCCCTGGATCTATCCCTGATGTATAACTACTGTATTAAGAAATAAAATAACTAAGAATGAAGAATGCGGGGATTTATACAGTTACTAAAATTGTAACAGCCCTTCAAGCCCAAACATATGACTGCCAGCGACCCTATTTGGCATTTGGATGCAGAAGGAGGAGAAGGATCTGAGAGACAGATCTCAGATGAAGCCATGACAGGGTTTCCTGCCCTATGACAGTTGTTGGCCTTCATAAGGATTCCACATCATGGGTTCTAGTAATGGTCGCTATATGACACGGGAGAGAACAGGGAATGTCTCACACAGGATTGATGAATCTTTTAGATGCAATTCAAGCTAGCAGTAAAATCTGTGTCTTAATTCAAAACGAAACCCTTAACATTGGTACATCATTCTCTTAATACCTCGTCTTAATAATTCTTGTTAACTAATTATGATTACATTTATGATTACATTTATATAAGCATTTCAACTATAACTACATTTGGCAGCAAGTAGTACTGATTATGATCTTAAATTGAGTAAAAATCCAGCGTACATTAGCACGCTCTTTGGCCACAGGTCAAGATATTGACCAGAATTTCTATCATTTACAAATTTACATCCTTTTGTACAGGTATAACATAACAAAGAATTACAAGAAAAGTCAGAGGCGAAAAGTGGAAGAGGTAAAAAGATTAAAGCAATAAGTCAGAAAAGTAACAAAGCCATTAGAAACGTTATGGTTTTTAGCTGAAAGTTCTCAGTATACTATAAATCCCGAGAAAAAGTATGTATAACTTATATTCATGAGGCAATAGAATGGTTTAAAACAAAATAAAATGCAAAATCCAACACCATTTAATAGATTTTCATATGTAACATATATAGAAAAGAAAGTTGCACGTTTAGCATAATTAACTAAAGCAGCTTCACATTACACAAATTAAGTATTGTCCAGATAGTATTTTTTCTTTCTCAGGATCTTACTGTTTATTTTCAAAGTTACTTTGAAAGTTACAGACATACAAAAATAAATAATAAATATAAAAGTAGATAACTAAAATAGAATGCTGTTTTCCGAATTACCGAACCATATTTTATACGGTTTAGAAAGTCCAAAAAACAAACCTTTCTCAATGTGCAAATTTCAGTGAGCATTCCATATATAGGCGTCGCGCTCCAGCGCATTGCCAATAATGAGCCTAAAATATCTTGTGGGGTGCCCATGGCTTATATAGGTGTAGAGTCATTGATTTGTCACAGACACCTCTGAATTCTGAGCCTCCCACAGCATGGGTTCATGTCATGTTTGGGACAAATAAATTAATGTGGGAAAGTCTTCCAGCTGACTTGCAGTGGACAGTGGTTCTACCCAGACATTAGTCTGGGGTCTTCCTCTATTAATAATAAGCTGTTTGTTGCTTTAATGATCATAATTGGTTGCTACGATGTATTTAAAAACAAAACAAAAATAAAACTTAGTATCTTGCTTAGATAGCTCATTATTTTAACAAGTGTTTTTGTTGTTTTTTCTGATTTATTTAGAACATTATTAATAGTAGCAAGTCTTTTGGACATCAATTTTGGTTATAAAAAATTCTAGACATAGATTTAACATATTTCAATACCATTTATACAAGATATAGTGGGAAATACACAACTGTTTTAATTGATTAACAATTATCACAGAGTGCAGAAAATCTATGTTTATCACAATGCATGTAAATCACAGTTTATCTTCTGGTTATTATCATTAAGGCATGATTTATTTGTTTAGCTATTGCTTAAACACAGTTGCTTAGAGAAGTGAAATTTAGAAGCATTCTAGATGGTAATCTAAAATGCATTCATCTGGCTGCAAGAAAAAGATCAGTTCTGTGGTTTTCATGAGACGGTTTAGAACTTCCAAGTTTAAAATCAGTTTTCCATCAAAAGAAAATTATACATGCTTTCACAATATTTAAACGACCAACCCTTCCCTGGAGTTTAAAGAGAGAACACAATGACAGGAGAATATATACAGTAATTAGTGTCCTGAGAAATAATAACCGCTTTCAAATCAATTCGGGAAAATTTACGGCAGTGAATAAATAAACAATTATATAGCGTAAATTGCTCCAAGAATCGAAGGGGATAGAATTGGAGATACAAACTCCCTTTAAAAGTTTTAAAAGCTTTCAGTGTGAGTGTAAATTTGTGAATAAGTAAATAATTAATTAAATCATTTCAGGAGTGACTTAAAAAAGGCGTCTGAGGCAAGTCCTCATTAATGTATGATGAATTGTCAACTGACATTGGCAGAACATATCTACTGGCCGCACAGTGGTGAGAAAACAAAGAAATATTTCACAAATAATTGTCTGAACACCAAGAGATTTATGAGGCAGGCCCTCATTTTTCCTCCGATTTCTTGACATGTGAAATGGACACAGCATTGAAATAGGGGTTTCCAGCGAAAACGCTATAAATAATTCAGTTCAATTATTCGATACATATATCTGTACAGTAGCTGGATCGGAGGAATGTTTTGTTTTGGCTCAATCTTCCCTAGATGTTTGATGTCTTCCAACGGTAACCCGTGGAAACAGAGTAGTTGCATGAAACAAGGGAGTCTGTGACGGTGATTTGCATTCGCTCAGAGAAAAAATGTCAATAAAAGAAATGTTTCAATGGTGCAGCTGTCAAACACGATGCCTACCTATAGGTTGGTGTATATAAAATGTAAATGTCGCTCGAGATATATACGCCTTTTAGTGACAGGAAAAAGCTTCAAAGGATATTGCTGGTCTTGAAGAGGCAGACAGCTTGAACACTTTAGCTTTCAGGTTCTATTACATTCAAGTTGATGAAAAATTCAGAAAATAGATCGTAATTTTATACTCATGTAAATTAGGAATTTTCAAACAGAGACATAATGCAATGGATATTCCATACTCATGCAAACACAGGGACATTGGAAATAAGAAGAAATAAGAAATTTTACTTAAGATGGCCATTTGGAAATGGCATTTATTTTTACTTTTTTAAACAAGTATGTTTCATTTTTATATCATAATTTGGAACCTTTGAATTTTAGGCAGTAAAATCAATTGTTTCACACCAAAAAGTGCTGTGTTTTGCCCATCTGGCAACAAGTTTTTCGTGCTTTCTCAATCAGGATCTTTTACAGCATATAATTACTTCTCTAAGTTGTGAGCCTCAATGTGTTGGCAGCCCCACTGCCACACCCCTAATCCCTTTGTGTGGAGAAGAGGGAGAAATGATCAACTTCATAATGAATGGACCTTTAACTTAATTATAAGAATGGTTTTCTTGCAAGATTGGTGAGGTGAGTGACAAGTTCCAACACATTAGCTGCCAACTTACACACACTGTCAAGTGATTGGGCGACGACCCCGTTGCCTGGCCCCTCATACCAGCGACCTTGTTAAACTCTTTAATCTGAATGAATCTGTACTATTTATTACAAATCCATGCCACAACAACCTGGCATTTTGCTAGAGACTTAGCATCAACCGTGCGGATTCTGATCGAGCAGCCACCAGGTGGCGTTAGGTGATCTGGATCTACACTATTCACCCAGGCCTGAACAATTCCCACTGAACAGAGTCGACAGAATCAATAGAAAATTACCATCAATTAGTACGGGGCTTGTCGCCTCCTACTCTTCCAACATTGCCACGGCTATGGATGGGGGCATATGGCATAGAAGCAGTAAAATGAATTTTTACACAAGAATTTGAACTTTTGTCAGATGAAGCTTGCCGAAATTACGACAGTTTTGAGGCAAATAGACATTGACACATGCCTATCACGGCACTTTCGCCATCCGTCTTGCCCACATGTCTTTCCAGCCAAATATTGGCGAAAATCAAATTAATATCTCCAAGTGGCAAATTCGCAGGATTTTTTTTTCCTTTTTTCCTCGAGTTTTCTAAAATAAAAAAACAATTTTCTTGCTGGCGAATTCATGGGTACATTGAGTGATTTGAAGCCGAACCCTATTTGACAACTGTACCTGATTAACATACAACCTGAGGAACTCTTCAACGGATATGTTATACTGCGGGGGGCGCTCAAAACGTAATTAATTAAGAGGAATCTTGGGAAGGCTCTCAACACGTCTAATAAACAGAACACAGCCAAAGGAGCAGGGACAAAGGTCTGATAGTAAATTTAAATCTAATTAAAATATACTGGTATTTGATTAGTCACTTGTAAACTGCAGATGTACCCTAAAATTGGTAGATTACAGAAGTTTACTTAATTAAATTGAATGCCAGAGAACAAAGGCATGCAGATGATTTAATTACAGTTGTGACTCAAAACTGATGGCAACATGGGAATCTGATTATACTATTTATCGTTTAATTATAGATACAGCATTTATTGTTGGTTTTGAAAGTTAAGTATGCAAGATATATTTCAGAGAGGCAAACTTTACTTCTGGTAAAAAAAAAATTATATACAAATATTTTGTTCTTTTTAACCTGTGGAAACATTTATCTGATACTTAACCAGCAAAATTTTTCTTGAAAAATATTTAAACAAAATATTTTATGAACTGTCATGACCTTTCTTTGCAAATAAAATTCCAGTCTGTTTTAAAGGATTTCTCATTGTTTGTTAAACTTACATATAAGCATCAAAATCAATATAGCTTTTTTTATATTTGGACTCAGTTACAGGCACAGACAAACATGAACAGTGGTCCTTTAACTTTGATCTTCAGCTAACATAGTTCGAACATAGTATCTGCACATTGTCTCATTGAACATTTGACTGAAGCATAATGAGAATTCTCCCACAGTGAAAGGGAATAAGGAGGGGACATAAAATCAAAGAATTAAACTACTGACCTTTAATTATGACCTTGACCTTGAGAAGGCATGTTTGGGACAGGGGTTATGAATTATTGTGAAGAATTGACCTAGGTTTAATAAAAAAAAAATCCTCGAAAGGGTTTGAAAATATTTAGAGAATATTTTGAGGAATGTAACCTCAATGTTACGGATGGACAGACACTCAAACAATTGAAAGTTCATACATATAATCACCTCACTGCTCTTTATTTGTTAGTTGGGTTTATTGTTCCACCAACAGTATTTCAGTATTTGAAGATGGTATCCACTTGAAGCAGATATAGTGGTGCCTTCTCTTTGTATAGCATACAGTAAATTAACACATGGCTTGATGCAAAACCCAATCACATAATTGTACCACTGGGCTCACCTGTTGTGGAACTACTCTTGTAATTCGTTTGAGCATTTGCAAGTAAGATACCTTTTCCTGGGGTTGAATCCAGGGCCTCTCTGGCCTCTCGTACCTGGAACCAATGCTCTACAAATCGGTTTCCTGGTCCTGTGTAGTTGAGGATTAAACTTTGTTTGTGTGTAAATGTATGTACATAAATAATTTTGTATTTTATGATAATAAATAACATATGCATGTACTATAAGTAGTCTTCCAAGTGTTTATTACA
Source organism: Sinonovacula constricta (assembly GCA_007844125.1). Classification (NCBI taxonomy): domain Eukaryota; kingdom Metazoa; phylum Mollusca; class Bivalvia; order Cardiida; family Solecurtidae; genus Sinonovacula; species Sinonovacula constricta. The sequence continues at coordinate 50,196,636 of CM017568.1, read as the reverse complement.
TTGACAATCTGAATATCTGATGGCAACTACTACCATTGGTTCCAATCTATTTCAATATATATGTATATTTTATGATTCAACCATTGTATATTTGCAGCAATCTACTTCTACTATCATTCTAATGTTCTACCCTCCGATTAATGTTTCAACCTTTGTATATTTGCAGCCAACTACTACCATGGGTTCCTGTTTGTGAAGGACGACAACAGGAGGGCTATGCCCATCTATGACCTTAATGGTAACCTAGCAGGAGTGCAGGCGGCGGTGAGTTTATTTTTTGTTCTTTCCCTAATTTTTCTAAACACAAACTGACTGACTGACGAATCCAGATTTTAGTTTAGTGCTGCGGTCATCCCAGTTTAAAGTGGCTACAGTGCCTTACACCTGCTCTCCATGCAAATCTGTTCACCAAATCAGTGTTGGACAGATTGCACATAGTCAAGTCATTCTTGACATATCCTGACCAAGTCTTTCTTGGTCTACCAGGACCTTTGCAGTCGGGAATTGCTAGACTAGTGACTATGTTGTTATACAACCTGATCATCTAGCTTCTACTTGGTGATGTCTGATAATTTAACATATGGGTGTATGCAAAAAACAAAACATTAGTTTGAAAGAAAATTTTGTAAATGTATTATTTATGCCATTTAAAGTTCATTTCATGCCTTCTTTGATAAGTTAAGACTTATCCATTGTCAAAGTTTGCAGCCTTTATTAAATGCTACATGCACACATGTGAACTTTTTCTGAGGCCAAAGTGGGAAATTTTCACCTGCAAATTGGGAGATTTGTTAATTTCATACAAACAAAGAAGAAAGTTATCTGTTTCCAAGTAGAAAGATTTCCAAAAACGTGAAAAACACCCCTCAAATAATTTTGAACCTTAAACGATGGAGTCTTCCTCCAAAAGTGGGAGAGTTCACATGTATGTGCATGTTTTCTTTCATATATTATACCAGCAAACAAAATCAACTATTACCGAAATGGCTTCAACTTCTGACAAATGACAAATGAAATGACAAGATCTGTGCCAACTGTTTGATAAAAAAAATCGCTGCTGTTATATAATCATCTTACACGGACAAAACTTTTAAGTGTCTTGCACAAGTGTTCGTCCAATCCAGAATCTGCAGTGAAGATATCTACATTTAACTGAGTTTGAAGGATTGCCTTTCAATCCGACAATCGCTCCTCTTTATTCTCATCTTTCCACAATGTGCCCATAAACAGGGAGGACAAGCAGTGACTGATGGTCATTATCCGACCAATTATCTGTCAATTACTACTGTTTTTTGTTTCCTCTGTCCCTTTGTCAGCAGATGATGTCAGGCATAAAAAAACTGGCAGTGACATAGCATATGACATTTTAATGGTGCCAAAACACCTGAGCACCCACACTGGGCATCATGGGAGATATGACAGACATCCTCCACTTTGGCTCAGCACTATTCACCCTCCTGTTGTTGTTTTATCTTACTTTAAGGTACTCATATATTCCTGGTACAGAAAATACAGAGAACCAAACTTCTTTGGATTTGTTTTCGCTCCTTTACATTGTAGTGAGGTGTTTTCATTTCATTTCTGTAATTTTACGAGCACCATACATGTTTAGCCTCTGTGAACTAATTGTTTTTATAATTGGCTCAAGGTTTTTTTTATTGTTAGGAGCTCTTTGAAGTTTAATCAATCAAACATGGTGTCAGTGTAGATCTTTTGCAGCATTCTACAGAAAAGAGAGTCCAATCAGGGACTGAGCTTCAACTCATGTATAAATCCCTATAAACTAAATAGCAAGCAGTAACATTTATTTACTGAATTGTTAATTAGTTAAACAAGCTTCAAACCATTAAATCAGTTATCTAAGAAAATAGAGTAGATCTAGATCAACCAGCTACTGCTAGAATATTATTTACCTGGATCTTATGAGTAGGTGCAATCAAAAGCTGTATGCCTTTCTCATATTGCAATACTTTCCTTTAGACAGACACCCATGAATGGTAACAGTTGCTACACTTGCAAAACCTTGGTCACTGACCACATGGGTTAGAGTTCTAATAAGGCTGAGAACTTTCATTCTGGTAGGTCTTTCAGCTGATCCATGGTGTGCCGGTGGTTCTACCCAGACCGCGTTGTGCCAATAGTTCTACCCAGAAATACATCTGTGGTTTACTCTACCAAAATAAGCAATATTACCTGAACTGTGTCTTGGTGCGATGTAATAACTAAGCCAAATAATTTTTCTTCATAATTAAGAAATAATTTTTGTTTGTACACCATGTTAAGGAGTTGAGATGAGCATTACATTCAACCAAGAAGAGACTATTAACTTCAGGATATAAAATAATGTTCATGTGAAAAATAGATGGAATGGATGGATTATATGCTTCATGTTAGAAAGAGACACTTAACTGATTTAATAAGATTGCAGACAACATTTCTCTTGTGCTGATAAATGGCAAAAGAAAAACAGCTAAGCACGTACAGACTTCCAGAATTTAAGATGCACTTTCTCACCTCAATACAATTTAGCCTGTAACTGGTCAAATACAGTATTTACATAATGTAAAATTCATTAACAAAATGATTTTTCGGTTGACGACGTAGATGCTTGATGAAGTGAATAAGTAAGTTTGCATCACTGTGATGTCCATGCAAATAATTGTTTATAGTTGCTGAATATACCATGTATGTTTTTCTACGTTAAATATTGAGAATATATGGGTTGTTTTAGAATAAATGATAGTCAGACCAGTTAATGGTCAGAAGCACAGATTATATAGTCTGAAGCATTAACAAGTCAGAATGGTAGTGTCCGGCCAGTGAAAACAGCACGAACCCAGACAAATATCTGAAAAGGACCACTATGGCACAGGACTCATTGTGAGCCATAGGGGACCGAAAATACACAGGACTTGTGCTGCACCAGGTACCACAAATGTATGGGCATTGGGGTGCACCGAGACCACAAATGTATGGGAATTGGGGTGTGCCAGGAATGACAAATGTATGGGAATTGGGGTGTGCCAGGGACAACAAATGCATGGGAATTGGGGTGTGCCAGGGACAACAAATGCATGGGAATTGTGGTGCCCCAGGGACAACAAATGCATGGGAATTGGGGTGCCCCAGGGATCACAAATGTATGGGAATTGGGGTGTGCCAGGGACCACAAATGTATGGGAATTGGGGTGTGCCAGGGACAACAAATGTATGGGAATTGGGGTGTGCCAGGGATGACAAATGTATGGGAATTGGGGTGTACCAGGGACAACAAATGCATGGGAATTGGGGTGCCCCAGGGATCACAAATGCATGGGAATTGGGGTGTGCCAGGGACAACAAATGTATGGGAATTGGGGTGTGCCAGGGATGACAAATGTATGGGAATTGGGGTGTACCAGGGACAACAAATGTATGGGAATTGGGGTGTGCCAGGGATGACAAATCTATGGGAATTGGGGTGTGCCAGGGACAACAAATGTATGGGAATTGGGGTGTGCCAGGGATGACAAATGTATGGGAATTGGGGTGTGCCAGGGACGACAAATGTATGGGAATTGGGGTGTGCCAGGGATGACAAATGTATGGAAATTGTGGTGCCCCAGGGATCACAAATGTATGGGAATTGGGGTGTGCCAGGGACAACAAATGTATGGGAATTGTGGTGCCCCAGGGATCACAAATGTATGGGAATTGGGGTGTGCCAGGGACAACAAATGTATGGGAATTGGGGTGTGCCAGGGACAACAAATGTATGGGAATTGGGGTGTGCCAGGGATGACAAATGTATGGGAATTGGGGTGTGCCAGGGACAACAAATGTATGGGAATTGGGGTGTACCAGGGACAACAAATGTATGGGAATTGGGGTGCCCCAGGGATCACAAATGTATGGGAATTGGGGTGTACCAGGGACAACAAATGTATGGGAATTGGGGTGTACCAGGAATGACAAATGTATGGGAATTGGGGTGTGCCAGGGACAACAAATGTATGGGAATTGGGGTGTGCCAGGGATCACAAATGTATGGGAATTGGGGTGTGCCAGGGACAACAAATGTATGGGAATTGGGGTGTACCAGGGACAACAAATGTATGGGAATTGGGGTGTGCCAGGGACAACAAATGTATGGGAATTGGGGTGTGCCAGGGATGACAAATGTATGGGAATTGGGGTGCCCCAGGGATCACAAATGCATGGGAATTGGGGTGTGCCAGGGACAACAAATGTATGGGAATTGGGGTGTGCCAGGGACAACAAATGTATGGGAATTGTGGTGTGCCAGGGACAACAAATGTATGGGAATTGGGGTGCCCCAGGGATCACAAATGCATGGGAATTGGGGTGTGCCAGGGACAACAAATGTATGGGAATTGGGGTGTGCCAGGGACAACAAATGTATGGGAATTGGGGTGTGCCAGGGACAACAAATGCATGGGAATTGGGGTGTGCCAGGGATGACAAATGCATGGGAATTGGGGTGTGCCAGGGATGACAAATGTATGGGAATTGGGGTGTGCCAGGGACAACAAATGTATGGGAATTGGGGTGTGCCAGGGATGACAAATGTATGGGAATTGGGGTGTGCCAGGGACAACAAATGTATGGGAATTGGGGTGTACCAGGGACAACAAATGTATGGGAATTGGGGTGCCCCAGGGATCACAAATGTATGGGAATTGGGGTGTACCAGGGACAACAAATGTATGGGAATTGGGGTGTGCCAGGGACAACAAATGCATGGGAATTGGGGTGTGCCAGGGATGACAAATGCATGGGAATTGGGGTGTGCCAGGGATGACAAATGTATGGGAATTGGGGTGTGCCAGGGACAACAAATGTATGGGAATTGGGGTGTGCCAGGGATGACAAATGTATGGGAATTGGGGTGTACCAGGGACAACAAATGTATGGGAATTGAGGTGTGCCAGGGACAACAAATGTATGGGAATTGGGGTGTGCCAGGGATGACAAATGTATGGGAATTGTGGTGTGCCAGGGATGACAAATGTATGGGAATTGAGGTGTGCCAGGGATCACAAATGTATGGGAATTGGGGTGTGCCAGGGATGACAAATGTATGGGAATTGTGGTGTGCCAGGGATGACAAATGTATGGGAATTGAGGTGTGCCAGGGATCACAAATGTATGGGAATTGGGGTGTACCAGGGACAACAAATGTATGGGAATTGGGGTGTACCAGGGACAACAAATGCATGGGAATTGGGGTGCCCCAGGGATCACAAATGCATGGGAATTGGGGTGTGCCAGGGACAACAAATGTATGGGAATTGGGGTGTGCCAGGGACCACAAATGTATGGGAATTGGGGTGCCCCAGGGATCACAAATGCATGGGAATTGGGGTGTGCCAGGGACCACAAATGTATGGGAATTGGGGTGTGCCAGGGACCACAAATGTATGGGAATTGGGGTGTGCCAGGGACAACAAATGCATGGGAATTGGGGTGTGCCAGGGACAACAAATGCATGGGAATTGGGGTGTTCCAGGGACAACAAATGCATGGGAATTGGGGTGTTCCAGGGACAAGAAATGTATGGGAATTGGGGTGTGCCAGGGACCATAAATTCAGGGGACTTGTGGTGCGCCAGGGATCAAATATACACAGTGGTGCACCAGTGGTTCTAGGCAGACCTATGTCTGGGGTCTTTCTTCACCTATATTTAGCAAGACATTATCAATATGACCATAATTTCGGTGCAATGTAACAAAATAACAAAACAAACGTACAGAAGGTCAACTGGATCGAAGACCTTCTTGCAGAAGTTTCCCACCTTGACAGGGGAATGTCTTGTAATCAATTTTCTCAGAAGAGATAAATGTGTTTTTACAAAACTCCATGCAAGTCTAATGTGCAAGCTATATAATATACTGAATATTCAAAGTATCTTACCACTAAGTCGCAAATTACCATGATGTCAGCCCTAATGCTGTCTTGACACTTATCATGCTGCATTTTGATCATGCTGCAGTTTAATAATTGTGATATTTATTTTAATAATCAATCACACATTCTTAGTAATTGTCTCCCTTCTATGAGAAGATGCTTAGATATATTGCCAGACCCAGTGGGAGCTATTAACTGATCTTGATCTATACTTTTTACCTAAATTAAAGCAATGCACGCTTGGCAGGCTAAGAGTCAAGAAAGAAAATGTATCACAGAAATATTGCCTTATTATACATACAGCACATTGTCTATGTGTCATATTTCACTGTGTTAAGCTCCCAGATAAAACCCTAATGGTGAATTGACATATATCTAAACTTAATATGCTGTCATAGTCAATTTACATGAAAAGTACCATCTAATACTGAAGGGGAGCTGTCTTAAAAGCCTTTGATCTATAAATAACAAAAAAATGTTGTTTTTTCACTAATCTGTTTTTCTTCTTACAAAACCAGAGCTGTTGCTTGTACTTTATCATTAGAACCTTAAACCTATTCCAGTTTAAATACGTGTTTCAAAACTATGAAATATTTTACCAGTAGAGATACTCCCAAATTAAAACTTAGCTTTTTTCTTATATTTGACTAATTTAAGTAATTTCAATTATTCAATAAAATTTATAAATAAAGACACGAATGACTAATATATATTTGGCCCTCTTTTCTAAACATTTTAAGATTTATGCCTGTATCATTATGTTAAGCAATATATTGTTTTATTTTATTTTTAAAACTACATCACAGCAACTTAATAATGGTAATTTAATTGACATCTGGTAATCTGAGCAGAACCTCTGGCACTGGGCAGATCTGCTGGAAGACAATGTCACATTACGTCTTTTGCCCTGACCAGGAACCATACTGAGTTGGGATGGGTGAGACGTCAAGGGGGTAAAGAAAGGTCCGGGTTCTAAGTGTTTACCACTATGCTTTGAAAATTGCGGGCCCCTTACTGGTGGCATTCAGCAGTTTAGACCAAGATTTTGTGTTCTCTTATGCAAGCAAATAAATTTTTTTACCTGAAAAGATTCTGAAAAATGTTTACTGGCGCCTCAAGACATGTAAACAGTAAAGCAAAACAGACTGCTTTTTTTTTACATAAAAAAAAAAAAATTCCTATGTAAGCCAGGCCGCAGTAAGCTATTTTAAAGAAAAGATTAGATAAACTTAAGTATTAGTTTTTGCAGCAATTATTCACAGATTTCCCAAGGCAAGATTTTGCTACATGTATTGACAAATTTAGGCAAATTGTCAGATAGCACTTACAGATTCAGATTTTACAAAATAGGACGAGTATCACACCTAATTGCTAATGCAGTGCTGGATCATTATAAACTCATACAAGGAGTATTCATTTCTTCCTGACTGACTTAAAGGTGGCATCCAACAGTTTGGACCAAAAATATTTTCATTAGGCATCTTAATTACCGTTTTCACTTGTGTAATAATCGCACCCGTGTAATGGCCGCACCCCCAAAATGACCGCAAAATTTAAAGAAAAAATACTAATTGTTACCTGAACAGATCTTGCAATATGCTGTTTATTGATGTCCTACACCTGTCTGTAAAGTGAACCATAACGCTGCAATCGTCATTAACAACATATATTTCCTATCTGACCCAGGCTGAACAATTAGATATTTTTAAACTAAGAAAACCATGTGACCACTTATGTTTTAGCTCATTTACATCATCCGCTGTGACGTCGATGTCTATTTTTAGCAGAAATCCCAATCGATCTTATTTATAGATTTGAAAAGAATAAATAATTTAGTGCTGATTAACAAGTTTTACTGTCCTCAAATTGAGATACTGTCGATTCTAAAAGAATGAACATTTCAAGTGTTGATTAATGAGTTTTAATGCCCCAAAATTGAGAAACTGTTGAAAATCATTAAAACCTAAGACTTATATGATGTCTTTGTACAGAAATTATGCATAAAACCTCCAAAGAGAGGTTAGATAGTGTTATATATATTAGATATGGGCAAACTGTCAGATACCGCCTTTAAGATTTGTTCTTATCTAGTTGTATAAGGGTCCGCTATTCCTTGACCTGGAGAATAGCCAAAAGCATTGTTAAATTGTTTTCGTATCTCGCACATATATTCCGCTCCATTAGCGCCAGGGTAAAGCTTTAATCCTATCACACCAGCCACTAGACTGAAAAACAACATCAAACTGTTGGCCCATCTTTCCTATGGAGACACAACTTAATCTTTCACAGCCAATGGAGCAGAGGATAGATACCAAACTAAAAAAAAAAAAGGAAGAAAGATTTGTTTATTGGGCCCCCTGTATCCATTGTTTTTCCTAGTTGAGCTATATCTGTAAAGAAAATACAAGAAAAAACAACTGTTGAGGAAAGTGTCGTATATTCATGTACAAGTAATATTTCAGCTATATAACATACTCACTTCTGTAAATGCAGGACATTTACATAGCTGGATATATTTGGTTATTTGCAGAATCTTTATAAGAAATTTCTCATCTAAGGAAACAACTTTGCTCATGAGATTCTAAGATAAATGGCCTACTTAACAAGTCTTTAGTATTTTTAGCCTAAGTCTTACAACTTAATCTGTTCCCACTCATTTCAGCATATACAAGATTATGGTGGCTTAAAAAGTCTCTTTTAAAAATGTAACTTTGACAGAAATAGAATTGAATCATTTACAATAAATGGAGCTTAGGGGAAAGGTTTGGTCCAGTGGTGGGTGGTGGCGGTGGTTTGGTGGTGGTGGTTTGGTGGTGGCGGTATTGGAGGTGGATTGGTGGTGGTTGGTGGTTGAGGTAGTTTGGTGGTGATGGATGGAGATGGTTTGGTGGTGGTGGGTGATGAAGATAGTCTGGTAGTGGTGGGTGGTGGAGGTTGTTTGGTGGTGGATGGTGGTCGTTTGATGGTAGTGGGTGGTGGAGGTAGTTTGGTGGTGGTGGTAGATGGGGGAGGTAGTTAAGTGATGGTGGTGGTAGAGGTGGTTTGGTGGTGGAAGTGGTTTTGGTGGTGGTGGTGGTGTGTGGTGTAGATGGGTGTTTTGCAGGTGGTGCATTGATACAATCAGGATGATCCAGTCTATCAAACTCTTGACCTCATTCTTGTTTCATCATTTTTATTGCAAAAAAATGATCAGACATATCTGCAGCTATTTAAGATGCATGAGTTATTTTTTTATATTTATTTATTATTATTTTTTATAAATTTATTTTTATTTTTTGTTTCTTCGCACCAACACAATTATGGTTATATTAGTGATGTCCAGCAAATTATTGGTAGAGAAAGGCCCCACACTATAGACTGGATTATTTGGAAGAAAAAAAACTACATTTCAATTATGGACTTTATCAAAGGCTTTTAAAACAGCTTGTAAACTGGAAAATGAGCCATTTTCTTAAATAAAAACATTCAATGAGAAAAAGCAGAAGTTACAATGCTGCGCATTTCAAAACCTACCTGTACATGCCAAATAATACCTTATATTGCTGTTTAAATTAGTTGCACAAAGTGGATCTATCAGTTAGTAAACTAGTAAACTGGAAAATCAGCCATTTTCTTAGATAAAAACATTCAATGAGAAAAAGCAGAAGTTGCAATGCTGCGCATTTCAAAACCTACCTGTACATGCCAAATAATGCCTTATATTACTGTTTAAATTAGTTGCACAAAGTGGATCTATCAGTTTCCAATTCAGTTTAATGAACTGGCGACAACAAAATGAAATAAAATCACAAGGTAAAGAATCTTGAGCAGCATCAGACAGTCTCTGGACAAGTATTTCACAAGGATCTTAATTAAGCCATGCATTACACTTCAGCCACATTAAGGCATTTTGCCGTTTGGACAATTTGTATCAGACTTGCAACAGACCACCAATACACCTGAGTTGCCATGGTAACGCAACTGGTGAAAGCTACTTTGGCTTATTAACAAGGCTCATCAGGGATATAACAGCATGTCAACCAGTCAAGACTTCCAATATCTCCTGTACAATACATAACAAGCAAGTGATGAACTACCCAGATGACTAAAAAAAATGGTGGCGGGGATTTTTTAGTAATTAGAGAGCCGCTCATTATTACTGTCTACATGCTCAAGGTTTTATGTGATATTACATAGATGTTTTATCATAAATTTACTGTCCCTGTGGCTATCCAAAGAATTATATATCATGAATGCTCCTTTTACTTCAAAAAATGAGTAGTAAGGAAGTAACATAGAAAATTGTTTTCTTGGAAAATAATGTTGCCTGAAAATGACAATGACTTGCAGTATTAAAAGGAACCGCTCTGTGCAGGTATTTTAAATAATAAAGTATATTCATTGTAAATGTCATCTAAAATGACAGGCGAAAATAAAATTCCACAGAAGACTACTGAAACCTTCATTCTGTTGCTGCGGTACATGCTAGAAAAGTTCATGAATAATACAACCGAAAATATTTGCCAAGAATTGCAGAAAAAGATTTGTTGTTTGCTTTTTGTTACATTTTTGTTATGATGACGTCCAGATAATTATTGGTGGAGGAATTAGACCCCAGATTTATGCCTGGCAAGAACCACTGGCGCATCGCAGGTTAGTTATTAAACCTCCCCAAGTGAAAGTTCTCGCCCCGACCGGGACTTGAACCCACATGTTGAGGGACTGAAGAGTTACGAGTTAACAACTCTAACTGCTCGAACACAGGCGCCCAAAAATAGTAGTTGTCTCACTTTGAAAGTGCCACAAAGAAATTACCATTCACAATAGATTGTGCTAGTTTATTTTGGAATATAATGGTAAATGAAATACAATGAAACAGCCATTAATTGTCCGACCAAGATAATGACCAAGTGCTGCAACATTATGCAAGTCTAAGAAACTTCTGGTACATCTTTTTAAGTGCTCAAATCAAGATCTTAAAAATACCTCATTGGCTAAATTAGAAAGTTTCTCATGGTAAATCTTACTAATCAGAACTCATGATTTTTTTATAAACATTTTAGTTTCAGTTTTATCCCGTAAATTCTAGGGCAGCTGATTGGGTGAATTTAAAAAGTCTTAGAATACTGGTCAGCAGCATCCGACATCTTGTAAAACTTAAACTCAACATTTCAATATCCTATAGCACAAACTTGGAATCAAATCTAAATCTGTGCTGTCTTTGTTAGTTTATTTATAACAGCCAATAAAAACACTTGAGTAAAAGCATCAAGTTCCAGTGTCTACTGGAACAGGTTTCAAAATCCAAGAGAAGCAGAAAATAAGCATCACCTGTTGGATGAGTGGCCTAGTGCTTTGATTTTTCCAAACATACCATAATAAACCATTAAAACCTGCCAAACATGAGTTAAACTCAATTGACCTCATGTTCTTAATGGCAGGTATTAAATGACAAATCATGTAAGGGGAAGTGATGATGTCACTAACAATGGGAAGTAACTCTACTAGAAACAAATTTCCCATACTACCTCATTCTTAATGACAATGTATAGTACAATCCAAAGTAACAGCCAAATTTAAACAAAAAAACACATATTGTTTGCTTTTTAGTGTGTTAAAAATCATCAGAGATATATAATGCGTAAGTACTGACTTCAGTCTTTTAACCAGTCAGACATTATCTTCGTCTTTATTTTGGCTGTTAAAACATAATCATTTTCACTGCTTCCAACTGATTATATTGATTTATTATAAATTAATTCAGGAAAGCTTAAGGATGAGTTAGACCTCGATCATCCAAGTAATTAATAAATTACATGGCGTCGCACAAATTGAGGGTTTACAGTTTGTAGCAGTAATTGGAATGAGTCAGCCGGACACAAAAAAATGCATGAACAAGTCTGCAGCCATCAGGTGCAGGAGTCACAATGAGCAGACTGATACTATGTTGAAGCAAATACAAATTCCCTTGTTATTGTTGCTAAGGGGTTGTTACTCTAACCTGCAACAAATACAATTCCCTGGTTATTGTTGATAAGACTCTAACCTGCAGCAAATACAATTCCCTGGATATTGTTGATAAGGGGCCATTATTCTAACCTGCAACAAATACAATTCCCTGGATATTGTTGATAAGGGGATGTTATTCTAACCTGCAACAAATACAATTCCCTGGTTATTGTTGATAAGACTCTAACCTGCAACAAATACAATTCCCTGGATATTGTTGATAAGGGGCCATTATTCTAACCTGCAGCAAATACAATTCCCTGGTTATTGTTGATAAGGGGTTGTTATTTTTACCTGCAGCAAATACAATTCCCTCGTAATTGTTGATAAGGGGATGTTATTCTAACCTGCAGCAAATACAATTCCCTCGTAACTGTTGATAAAGTGCCATTATTCTAACCTGCAGCAAATACAATTCCCTGGTTATTGTTGATAAGGGGATGTTATTCTAACCTGCAGCAAATACAATTCACTCATAAATTTTGATAAGGGGACGTTTCTTTAATCAGCAGCAAATACAATTCCCTGGTTATTGTTGATATGAGGACGTTACACTAACCATTCAAATACTACTTTCTTACTTAAAGCCATATAACATGGTAATTATATTTAACTTTATAACAATTTTATTTGTGTACTGTAAGACGGATTTGCTCATAAATTTTTGCCGATACTGTGCAGCGACATTTCTATCATTATAGCACAGGGGCACTTATGAGGTGCCCAGGGACTGAACGCTGCCAGTCCATTATACTGGCACCGACGAGTCAGACTGCCCGTTAGCCCCAAGCGTTAAGAGGGAAGCCACTAATACAAACTTTAAAGTTTTTGGTTTGGCCCGGCCCGGGGCTTGAACCCGCGACCTCCCGCTCTACCACTTGAGCTATTTTTTCCGGTCAGTGATAGTGTAATTTTGTTAATCAGGTGAGGGGTGCCCATGGCGTCTCTTAGAAACCACTATGCCATGGGCACCCCTCCAATTGTTTTCTCCTTTATAATTCTGTATAACAGACCAAAATAACTAAGCAGGAACTACCAAGAGTAAAATGGCAGTTAATTTTTTTTAAAAATATCGCAAAAGGCATTAAAATTAATGACACTAAAGTTTAAATAACTAATTTTTAACTGGCTAAATTTTGTATATATTCAAAAAATAAAAACGCAGTGGTGAGTTTAATACAGCACATATATCCAGATTTCGGCCTGCATTAGCTTCTGCCTTCCAAGATGGCTGCCTTAAACTGTCTTATCAGTGCCTATGATATCACATAGAAACTATATATAGACTAATAAACTAGAGGGTCTGATGCCTATTGAGAGAGGCATCACACTTACAAATAAATAATGCAGTAAAATACTCGTCTTAAAATAAAGATGTCTGTAAGAAGCCTACGATCTGACTTTTTTGGACATTGTAAGAGCAAGGGATCAAGGGATCGTAAACAGACATCAATGACAGGATTTCGACTCAGGTCGGACCACATACGTTTGATACCAAGCCAGTAATTACGTGTCTGCCATTCGAGACACAAGATCAGCCTATAGATTTACCATGAAGAAATCATCCTGCCAATAGAATAGATGAATTGTGATTTTGAAAAGTTTAATGTCTGCCCTGCCCATAATCTTGCTGTCAGGGACTAGAGCCAAAATAACACCAGAGATAAAGGGAGAAAGGTAATTGTTCAATAACATTTACTCCCACCAGACTCTGGGTGAAATTGAATGGCTTTTGTCAGAAACAATCCTAGACATATTTAAATATACTCATTATAAATGTTCAAAGTTGTGTTTACTTTTTTAAGTACGAGGATTCAAAATAAATTTTGCTATAAAAAGTGTATTAATTAATTTTGTACTTAAATTTACTATGCTAAAAATTACAAAACAGTTATGTGAATGAAAAACTAATGACCACAAAAATCTAACTGTAAGGCTAAAATTTAGATAAAAAAGTTATGTAAATAAAAAAAACTCAATGATAACAAAAGTTTAATTACAAAACTAAAATTAAGCTGAAAAAGTTATCTAAGCATATAAAAAGTTAGATGATTTTATGAATGTCGAACTAAGGACCATTTCCAGAAATAGTAAATCTTTCTAGCATCCTTTTTGATCTCCCTACCATCCCCCACTGACAGAAGGCATTTCCTTCTAACCACAGTGATAATTTCAACAATGGACAATACGCAGCAGCTCCAGTGCCAAATGTCTTGGTCCATTGTGCTACTGACCAGTGTCCACTAAATGTCCATTTACAGCCCTATTGTGCACCTGACACTCTGAGATGACCATCTTTATGATGACAGTTACAGCCCAGCCATCAAAAAACCTCAACCAATCACAGCTGGTCTCAAATGTTTATGACCTTGACCTTTAAACGAGGCTCAGATTGCTATATAAATAATTATGACTTTGAATATTTGCATTTATACAGAAATCTCAGACATGCACGATTATATATACTAACAGTTAATTTACTGGTATTTGTGTATATATTCATTTTTATTAAGTTTATAAATCTTAGGTAATATGTTCTTAACATGAATCAAGATATTAAAGGACATTGCTGCAAATACATGAAGACATTTGCATGAAAGGGATGGGATGGGATTTGCCGGCAATTTTGCCAATATTGTGCAGTGACATTTCTATCATTTCTGAACCCGGTCGGTCCATTATACTTACACTGACGAGTCAGGCATAATGCTGTCCTCTTAGCCCCGAGCGTTAGGAGGGAAGCCACTACTACCAACTTTAAAGTCTTGGTTTAATTTGACCAGGGTTCGAACCTGCGACCTCCTGATCCCCAAGCTGATGCTCTACCAATTGAGCTATTGCGACAGTTTGCATCTAAGGTTAAAAGCCAACACTTTCCAACTATGGTAATATATCTATTAATCTATCCAAGAAATCAGCATGAAATACACATTTATAGAAAATGCAAGATATTTACTTTATTTTCTTCCTTAAGCTGGCTGAACAACAAATGTTGATATTTTAGATGATTGTAGTCCAAAAATATTTGCAAAAAAAATTGTGCCAAAAATGATTTATTTTTTGGGAACATATATCCTGCTTAACCATGAAATTGTAGTTTAATGAAAAGAAAAGAAAAAAAAGAAGCTAAGCTGGCTATCTTGTTGATAAATCATGCAAATATTTTTTTAATCTTCCCCTTGATTAATGATCAGGTGATATGGTCCATGATGGGTTGTTCAGATATGAAGACTGGATGGACAGCAAGGGTAATTAAAGACAAACAAGATATTCATGTTTAATGTGATGACTGACCATAAAGTATAAGGTTTCTCCTTCGCTTGGTTTGGACTGACAAGTGGGGTGTCATGCTTTACTTTTTAACTCAGGTGCCATGCTTTACCTAGATATAGGACATTGATAAGCAGCATTTATCAGGATCTTTGAAGTTAACAATCATTTATTTATTTTTTTTTTTTTTTTTTTTACTTATTCATTTTTTTATTATTATTATTTATTTATTTATTCATTTATTTATTATTTATTTTTATTTTTTTCATTTATATTTATTTTTATTTTTTTATTTTTATTTTTTTCATTTATATTTATTTTATTTATTTATTTATTTTTTTTTCCCATCTATTTCTATTTTATTGTTTTTACTTATTTATTTATTTACTTACATTTATTTATTTTTTATTTATTTAATTTAATTAATTTATTTTTTATTTTATTTATTTAAACAATGGTACAAACTGCTATAAGATTCCACCTTTATATTCCAGTTTGGAAGGTTAAACACTATGAATAAGATTTCTGAAGGCTTGCAGTATTGTCAATGTTAACAGAGAGCATATTTTTACGTGAGGGATTGGGATTGGGATTAGCCGGCATTTTTTGCCGATACTGCGCAGCGACATTTCTATCATTATAGCACAGGGGCACTTATGAGGTGCCCAGGGAGTGAACCCGGCCGGTCCATTATACTGACACCGACGAGTCAGGCGTAATGCTGTCCCCGTAGCCCCGAGCGTTAGGAGGGAAGCCACTACTACCAACTTTAAAGTCTTTGGTTTGACCCGGCCGGGGTTCGAACCCACGACCTCCCGATCCGCAAGCTGACGCTCTACCATCTGAGCTATTGCAGCCGGTCTATTTTTACGTGAATTCTCCCTAGATGTCAACATATGAAGGCATACACTGGCATCACTTCTTTTTGCAGTGACTTAGTCTTCTTCAGAAGACAAGATTTTATTTCAAAAAGAGATCACCTAACATTGTTGATTTTCTTTATTAAGAAAATCCCTATCTTTTTATTATGGAAGGAAGAAAACTGAGACAGAAAAAACACAGAGCTCTTTAACTAGAGGGAAACTCATTATATGGGAAAAATACCACATTTTACAGCCCCATGTTGTGTACACTTTCATCCGATTAAACCATTAGCTACTGCAAGATTCTCAACAAAAAATTAAACTAATGGAAGACCTTCTTATACTTTGTATCCCAGGTGATTGAGGTTCTGTTTTGTTACACAAACTAGTAAGCCGTATAGAAAAATTACCCTGATAATGCCAGGGCTAAAATCAAGATCAGCGCAAAACAAATCTTGATATTTGAGTATATGAGAAAGGTTTTAAGGTGGCTATTGTTTGCATATGTCTTAGGGTGTTATAAGCCTTTTTGTTTGATGTATTTTTTGTATGTGTTTTTACATCGGTTTAGTTGCCCAAAGTAAGGGGCTTTGAACGGCAACATGGCCACATCAGGTATTGCGACTGGTGGGGTCAGCATCGTTAAGTCTATTTGCTTCAGTGTGGCTATTTACATCATGCATCCACCTTGTTCTTCAGGCAACCTCTGCTTTGTAGGCCCGGCACCAATAAGTTTAGTGCTTTCTTGGGGGTGCAATCCTCTGCCAGTCTGTAGACATGTCCATACCATCGTAACCATTTTATTACGATGATATCTATCGCAGGCTGAATGCTGAAGAATTTTTCTTGCTTCAAAATTATGTCATAAAATATTTAGTTGTAAGAAATGGCAGTCATTTACAGCAGTTACATCAACTATGTTGCTTTATCAGTTATATTATGCCAATCAAAGGTTTAAAATTAAAACATGACATTATATCACACCCAATTAGCAACACCTGAATGTCCTGTCTAACATTTTAATCAAACAGATCATGCAACACTTGCATACCAAAGACAAACAGGGACAAACATGATGACAGCATACATGTGAACTTTCGCTGAGGCCAAAGTGGGAGATTTTCCCTTGCAAAGAGGGAGATTTGTTATTTTCATATAAACAAAGAAGGAAGTTATCTGTTTCCAAATAGGGAGATTTCTGAGTATGCGTAAAACACGCCTTATTTTCAAATAATTTTGAACCTTAAAAGAAGAAGTCTCCCTCCAAAAGTGGGAGAGTTCACATGTATGTGACAGTGAAAATGATGTACTTTATGCTTCTATTTATAATAATAATTAGTCAAGGCATTTCATCACATGTTTAAAGACCATAATTTTATAACCAGTCCAATTACAGTGGACATAACTACATAATTATTATATGGTATAAAGACTAAACTTTATCCGAGAACTTTTATTTATTTTTATGTCAAAAAAACACATTTATGACCATTTGGATTTTTATTGAAATGCAGTATTATGACTATAAATACATGTACCGGTAGATCTTTATGACATTTGATGTAACAGGCCCTTGATGACATCTGTAAACCGAGGATCCACCTCGTGAGCCTTTATTTCTCCATAAGACAGACACAATCACTTTTTCTGAATCTTTGGGGCACCTGTGGCATATTGGTAGAGTTGCTGACCTGTAACACTTCTGAATGCTTAGCTGTGCACTGAGTAGATTTGAATTCCTTTCAGGACAAGGGACTTAATGTGGGAATGTCTTCTAGCTGGCATGCGGTGCACTGGGAATGTCTTCTAGCTGGCATGCGGTGTGCTGGGAATGTCTTCTAGCTGGCATGCGGTGCACTGGGAATGTCTTCTAGCTGGCATGCGGTGCACTGGGAATGTCTTCTAGCTGGCATGCGGTGCACTGGGAATGTCTTCTAGCTGGCATGGGGTGCACTGGGAATGTCTTCTAGCTGGCATGGGGTGCACTGGGAATGTCTTCTAGCTGGCATGGGGTGCACTGGGAATGTCTTCTAGTTGGCATGGGGTGCACTGGGAATGTCTTCTAGCTGGCATGGGGTGCACTGGGAATGTCTTCTAGCTGGCATGGGGTGCACTGGGAATGTCTTCTAGCTGGCATGGGGTGCACTGGGAATGTCTTCTAGCTGGCATGGGGTGCACTGGGAATGTCTTCTAGCTGGCATGGGGTGCACTGGGAATGTCTTCTAGTTGGCATGGGGTGCACTGGGAATGTCTTCTAGCTGGCATGGGGTGCACTGGGAATGTCTTCTAGCTGGCATGGGGTGCACTGGGAATGTCTTCTAGCTGGCATGCGGTGTGCTGGGAATGTCTTCTAGCTGGCATGCGGTGTGCTGGGAATGTCTTCTAGCTGGCATGCGGTGTGCTGGGAATGTCTTCTAGCTGGCATGTGATGCGCTGGGAATGTCTTCTAGCTGGCATGCCGTGTGCTGGGAATGTCTTCTAGCTGGCATGCGGTGTGCTGGGAATGTCTTCTAGCTGGCATGCGGTGCGCTGGGAATGTCTTCTAGCTGGCATGCCGTGTGCTGGGAATGTCTTCTAGCTGGCATGGGGTGCACTGGGAATGTCTTCTAGCTGGCATGCGGTGTGCTGGGAATGTCTTCTAGCTGGCATGTGATGCGCTGGGAATGTCTTCTAGCTGGCATGCCGTGTGCTGGGAATGTCTTCTAGCTGGCATGCGGTGCACTGGGAATGTCTTATAGCTGGCATGCGGTGCACTGGGAATGTCTTATAGCTGGCATGCGGTGCACTTGGAATGTCTTCTAGCTGGCATGCCGTGCACTGGGAATGTCTTCTAGCTGGCATGCGGTGTGCTGGGAATGTCTACTAGCTGGAATGCCGTGCACTAGCAATGTCTTCTAGCTGGAATGTCATCTAGCTGGAATGCCATCTAGCTGGAATGCCATGCACTGGGAATGTCTTCTAGCTGGAATGCCATGCACTAGGAATGCCTTCTAGCATGCATGCCATGCACCAGCGATTCTACTCAGACATTTAGCTGCACGTTGCTTTCATGATTATGATTGGTGTCTGTGATGTATTGAATGAAACAAAATCTATCTGAACCCTTATGGTGCATTTAAAACTGAAACCCACTACAGAAAGTATATGGAGAAGAACTTAATTAATATCTGCTTTTTTTACTTTGAAACTACACTGTATATTTTTAACATGATTAACTTCAAATCATACTGCACACACATTAAACTAAGCTATAATTAACCCACGAACCTGCCATATAATTATTTCAGACAAGGATGATATATCACTGTCGGAACAATCATGTATTGTTAAACTCTTGCTTTGAACAAAGATGATGCCATTTTTATTAATTAATTTCATTAGACAGACAGTCTTTTGTAGCCCCAGCTTTAAAGTGGAAGTCAGAATATCTTTACAAACCTGTATTTAACAGTGCTACCCATCTAATTATATCTTTGCCTAAACTGATGCACAGTTCAAGTAACGTCATATTTCAACCATTCTTTCCACCTCTTCTGGTAATGTCACACATTATAAGAAGACGTCACCAAAGATGTTTGTTTATTTGTTTATTGGGTTTATCGTCCCACCAACAGTATTTCAGTTATCTGGAGACAGTGTCCACTTGAAGCAGATATAGTGCTGCCTTCACTGTGTATAGCATGCCGTGAACACCTGGCATGATACCACACCTAGTCACATTATCCTGACACGGGGCCAACCAGTCATGGAAATACCCTCATATTTGCTTGAGCGTTAGCAAGGGAGCTATACCACTACCATTTTAACGACTTTGGTATGTCGCAGCCCAGGATCGAACCCGGGGTCCCCCGTACCTGGAGCCGACGCTCTACCAATTGTGCTACCAGGTCCAGTTTCACCAAAGATGAATGTTCATTTGTTGGGTTTGTATTATCCCACCAACAGTATTTCATTCATTTGAAGAAGGTGTCCAGATATAGTGCTGCCTTCACTGTGTATAGCATGCCATTATCACCTGGCATGATACCATAGCTAGTCACATTAGCCTGAAACCTGGTGGGCAAGTCATGGAACTGTAACCTACTATATTTGCCTGAGCAACAGCAAAGGAGTTATACCACTACAATTTTCAATGACTTTGGTATGTCGCAGCCAGGGATCGAACCCAGGATCTCCCATACTTGGAGCCAATGCTCTATCCATTGTGCTACCAGGTCCAGTCTGGACACTTTTTGCCATAAAGCATTATCAATGTGGGTTATTCTTTTTTTTAAAAATACACGGCAGCCCCCAATTATGGTCATGAAAGTGACATCCAGCTATTTAGACCCTAGAAAGTTGTCTGGGTTGAGCCACCAGCACATAGCAGGTCAGATGAAAGACCATCCCTTACTAAGCCCTTTGTCTCAATCAGAACTCTAACCCACGCAGATGAGTCACAAGTTTGCACCTCTACCTCCAAGCCATATGGGCGTCCCCTCTCAATTTGAAATTGCTTCTTTGAAAGACACTAACAGAATCAAGTTATCTTTTCTGCATTATGCACTCCCAGTCGGCAAATCTACCACTTTGTCATGGGTGCCCCCTAATTAGGGTTAATAGCAGGAAATAAGATTATACAAGAATGTGTTTAATGTTTTCTCATATAATGTCTTAATCACAAGCGCCAAATCATCAATCAAGCAGGGTTAGGAAAATGTCTGATCAGGATCTGCTCTACTTGCTGTCAAGTCCAGCAACATGTCTTGCCACCTTTGAATATACATGTTATTAGATATTCTGAATTGCTTACAAGTAAATACAGCAGGGAAAAAAAATGACTCAAACAATGGCCTGAATGAATTCCCATAATTGGAAGAGAGCAGATAGAACAGAAGGAAGCAGGAACCAAGCAATTCCAATCCTGCAGCTCTCAGACACTCAAACTTCAGCTGGAAGGCCACAGGAAATTAAAACATTTCCACAGCAATCCAATTTCAGCTAAACACTACAAACATGAAAGATTTTCATTAGCAACTTCCCAACGACACATTCCTTGGTTTTTATCTACGTTAAACCCTGTCAAAGGATGCAGAATGGATCAAAGCACGCAGTCAGCTTCAAATGAATAACCCACTGCATTTGTAATTTAATGCTTCATTTTTAAGATCAAATGTGCGATTTCATTTTTTTTTTTATTCTTTAAATAGGGTTCTTTTCCTGTAAAGAACTGAGGAATAAGGAATTTTCCGGTCTTCAAAGAAAAGCCTGCGCAGTGTTTAGACTTTTGGAAAATAGTCCACAGGCAAAAGTGGAGGTCAAAGATGCTAAAGTTTGAAGAAAAGCTGCAATTTAAACCTTTTTTCCAATTATAATCATCCAAACATAACTAATCTATAAAAACGACAAAATCAACTGAACTTTTTCTTTATCCAATGCAGTTATGGGAAATAAAATACAGAATTTTCTGTATTAGGGAGACTTGAAAATATAAAACAAGAGGTACCCATGCCAATATTTTCTTACAATATTTCAAAATTTGTGTTGTTCTTTTCCAAATCTTCCTCTTTTTAACCCACAAATGTGATGCTGTATTTTAATACTTTCTTGCCTTATAAACTGAGCAATATATTCAAGGACCTGTATTTTTTTCTCCAGATCCCTGGCAACATGAAGGGTTTGAACTCTCTCAACGAAACTATCAACCTCCCGCCCGATGAGATCATGCCGCCTGTACTGAAGGGCCTCAGAGATGAAAAGGGGTTACTTTACTACACTGTAACAGGTAAGGGTCATCTTAGTCATCATCTACATTATCATAATTATCACCGTAATCATCATCAAAATCATCATTAATATCACCTTATAATCATTATATGCATAATCACTGGGTTCATCATCATCATCATCTTCATCAACTTTATCACAACCGCCATCATCATAATACTCAACATTCTTATCCTCATCATCTTCATCTTCTTCATGCTCACTGTAATAAATCGAATGTTGAATGTTTCATTGACACCTCATTCTCCTCATCCTCATTATCCCCACCTTTATCCCTACCACCATCATCATAATACTCATCATCCTCATCCTTATCATCACTATCATCACCTTTATCATCAGCATTATCATCATAATCATCATTATTCTCATCATCATCACCCTGAAATTCATGAAAACAATGTGTTATTTTTTTAAAACCAAAATGTTTGAATAAAATCACCTTACAATAAATGTATTTTAATACTTTAAGGTGGAAAAGGGTGGATGAACATTGTTTTTTTTATTTTTTATTGTTTTACTTTTTCTTAACACCCACTAGGAGGGCTTTAAGGAGACTATGTCACTAATCTTGCATAGAAAGATGAGCTTCTGAGTCAGTTAGGTTGATCTAGAGGGAGAATTCAATACCCAATTGTTGGTGAGACGTCGGAATCAATGTTAACACCTTGTCATTATGGCCTTTCCTCCATTTCGACACCAGAGTCTCCAGCTGTCTGCCTCTAATCAATACACTATATTAATGTAAAACATGAAAAGAAATCTCCAATTTTAACCATATGCTATAATCAGCGTCTTAATGAGATTAAAGAAAGATATGAATGGATTTCAACAGTCCAGACTAGCCAGCTTGGAAACATGTGACAATGAAACATGTTACATTCAATTTATTACAGTGAGCATTTAGTTATAAACTTGTCATGTACATCACACAGGTAGCATGAGAAGAACTATTAGTTTTTAGTCTGTATGTACATGTCTTTTGATAATGTTGCTCTGTAATGGCCAAGAATTAATTAGTACCTGATTTCATGTATCAAGGATATTTTTTTTTATCTAATCCATTGCTACAATCAGAGCAGCATCGGTTCTAGGTATGGGTTGCCTTGGGTTTATACCTGAGCTGTGACATACTTAAGTAATTAAAAATGGTACTTAGTGATATAGCTCCATTGCTAACAGGAAATAATAACGAAGCTCAGCAAATGGTCAAATAGTCAACCAGGTGTGACTGGGTGTGGTATCATGTCCAGTGTCCATGGCATGCTATACACAGTGAGGGCAGCACAAACCAAAAGCTGCTTTAAGTGCATGCAGTCTCTGGATACATGCTACATGTGTGATACTGTTGTTGGAATTATAAACCTCACCATTGGACATTTTATGTAGTAGGAAGAATCTGCCTTATCATGCTATTTAAGAAATAGAAACATAAGAAAACTATTTAAGTTCAAGGGAAAGAATAGGATAATCCTTAGGTAATTAATTAATTAGAACTTTTAGTATAAAAGCAAATAAGGCTTTCACATACATGTGAACTTTTTCTGAGGCCAAAATGGGAGATTTTCACCTGCAAAGTGGGAGATTTGTTATTTTCATATAAACATAGAACAAAGTTTTCGGTTTCCAAGTAGGAAAACACCCCTCATTTTCAAATAATATGAATCTTAAAAGAGGGAGTCTCCCTCCAAAAGCAGGAGAGTTCACATGTATGTTTTCATATGGCTGCAAGATTGTTCGTGGAGTACATAAATGAACCTGGTCAAATCAACTCTCATTCCTATGATAAATCAAGTTTTACAACCCCAAGTCTTTTAGGAAGTCTTCCCCAGTTAACGATATTTAACCTCTTCATTTGACATTTTCTTTAAAATCCATGATTGTACGTGTAGCATCTAATAAATCAATTATATTGCATAACTTTTTACAAACTATCCGCTAATTTAACTTCATATGGCAGTATATTGTATAGCTATATTAAAAACCTATATACCGGTATAAATGGACTGCATAAAGTATAAATTCCCATCTGGAGATTACATTTTACATTTTGTAAATGATCATTAGCATTTTGTTTGTTTTTAATAATTGCTACCATGTTTTACAGTAAAACCAATTCTGAAAATTGGTTGGGTTATAACATGTAACTGCAGCAAACTATTTAAGTATTTTTTATTCTTATTTCACATGTTTAATATCTATAAGACTTGCATGCAGGATATTACTTGTTAAAACCAATCACTGGTCCTGATAATTTTCTAGGTTTACTTAATGAAGAAATCAACCTCAATGATAGTCTTAATTTTGAAGAAATAACCTAATTGGAACTTTAACCAGAGCATTCCATAAAAAGCATGCTCCAGCATGCTCCAATTTTCAGAGTCCTGGATATTATAATGAAATTTCTAAGTCAAGAAGGGACATAACCTGACTAAAATGATTTCAAGTGTAACTGCCCTTTTATTTTGGGTATTTTTTTAGAACTCTGCAATAGTGGTTCTGTGTAGTTTCATGTTTCTTGGATCAGCCAGAAATTTTTGGTGGAGGGGTGTGGTTGGGGGAGGGGGGGGGGAGGGGGGGGGGGGTTGAGTCTGGGGCATGTATCAAGATCCATTCAACTTAGGGACCCTAAACCCTAACTTCTACCTAAGCAGTAAGCAGACAAAATTTGCTTAAAGTATTTTTTAAGCTTACATGTAAGTATTTCACAACTCTACTCTTTTTGCTGGCTGGTGGGGGGTTGCATCCCCCCCCCCCCAACTAGATCCATCCCTGCATCCACAATCCATAAAACTAGACTTAGTAATATTGTTATCAATGTGATGTTTATTAATGTTATGTTAATTATGTTTAAAACTTTTTTCAATACCAAACAACCTAGAGTACATGTCCTTATTTCAAAACAACACTGCTGTTATAAACTAGTTCACCAACTCTAAATTCCACCTTGTACCCTTGCTTCTGAAACTGACAATGGCATCGCATTGCCCTTTGCATGTTTCCTATTTAATTATCACACATACTTAATTCTTATTTATCAACTTACAACTAAATAGAAGCTACATGTAGACACTTTCCTAGCGACTCGTCAGCAGAATGTGTATGTCACGATCAGATGACTCTGAACTGGATCTGTACAATTTTCCTAAACAAGATTAGAGGTGGTATTCGACAGTTGGGACAAAAAGTATTTTCATAAACTACTGTTACCTTAATATAAGATCTCACAAAATGCCGGTTATTGACATCCTACACCTGTCTGTACAGTTAACCATAATGATACAATCGTCACTACAAACATGTATTTGCTATCTGAGCCACGCTGCACAGTTAGCTACTTTTAAACTAAGAAAACCATGTGACAACTTATGTTTTAGCTCACCGATGTCATCCTCTGTGATGTCAATGTCTATTTTTAGAAGAAATTCTAATCATTCTTAGTTACAGATTTAAAAAAGCGTGAACATTTTAAGTGTTGATTGAAGAGTTATACTGCCCCAATAATTAGATACTGTTTAAATCGTCAAAGATTAGACTGAAGTTTGACATTCTACAGAGATTATGCACAAATACCACAAACAGAGGTCAGATATTGTTACATTAGATATCGGGAAGCTGTCAGATACCATATTTAATTTATTCGTAGCAGGCGTAAGAGTTACTAATCAGATAATTTTGAGTTCTCCATCCTAATGGTTCTGCCAGGACGGATTCATGCTCCACCGATATAAAATCATGGCGACAAATCTCACTTTAGTAAATTGCTTCATACCCTACACTGTGCAGTTTTTGTAGCACTCAGTCATATAAAAGCTTCACAATGCAAAACTGTGTGATACCCATAAAAACAGGGCTTATCACTAGAAGTGATTAATACCAATGCCCCTCCCAACTGCTAGAAGATAAGATAAAAATAAAATCACAGGTTGCAAAGTTTAATCCAGGGCTACTTCTGAAAGCAACATCAATTTGTGATTCAATTAAATAATGGATGAGCATATTCAAACACATCAATAAGCCAGGTTTTCCTAAAATTATGCTGTCAAGATGTTTTTTAGGATTT
The DNA here is from genome assembly GCA_007844125.1 of Sinonovacula constricta. Lineage (NCBI taxonomy): Eukaryota > Metazoa > Mollusca > Bivalvia > Cardiida > Solecurtidae > Sinonovacula > Sinonovacula constricta. The sequence goes on along the minus strand of CM017568.1, from coordinate 50,170,779 downwards.
ATTCCATTTACTACCAAAAAAAGGCAGCACAACTTCCCTGAGGTAATGGCCTTCCACTCAGAAAAAGCAATATGGCTTGATGAGAGACGAAAATAAATTATTTTTAAATCAAAATTTAATATTGTTTAAACAATTTAGGCAATATTGTACTTCCAGGAAAGGAATTTAATATTTGAATTCCATTAGGAATTGGGCATTATTATCCCAATATTAGGGTCAAATAATAGAGAACAGATGGGGCTATTACTATGATACATTATAACAACACAAAATTATTTTCAAGTATCAAATTGCACTAAATATCCAAACTGTCTAGGAAGATGCTTGAAAAAATTAGCAAGTATCATATGGCATGATGCTGCTTAAAAACATATTTGGCCATCTTAAATTGTGAATGAAATTTAATAAGTAGAAGCCAAATAGCATTATCACGTCTAAACAATCGGAAAACAACGTAACTCATAAAGGCTTGCGTGACAACACCATCTTGAAATGGATCATTTTTTTCTGTCAAAACAGCTAGTTTTCTTCAAGTAATCTGTTTATCTGCTGTTCACTATCTATAAATATGTGGCTGAATAAAAAATTATTCAATATAAAGCTATAAGCAACACCTTGTGGGAGACGAGAATCATTTTGGTGAGAAACTTCTGCTTGTAGCAGCAGACAGTCACTGGTGCCTGACAATGGTGCCAAGTGATGAAAAGATGAAATAGTCTAAAGATGTTTTCCAAGGATTGGTCACATTTCACTTGTCACATGGATTCTCCAGTTTCTCCAGCTTTCTCAGATTTCTTGTTCTCATGGCAACTCTCTGTGGCCCGCAGAGCAATACTGCGGCTAATTGGCCACTGACCATAAGTCAATTAGTGAGCTGGTCACTGGTGACACAGCTTCAGAAAGCTCGGATGACCACTGGAGAGAAAGTTTACGGAATTCTCAGGACATCTCCTGGCTTCATTCGAGCAGATGTGCTATATAGGCAATACTGTATCATCTAAAAAAATTAAGTCTTGTGTCACACAATTCTGCTTCTTTTGTAAATATAAAAATTAAGATTTATGCAAAAGGACAGAATCTGATGGCTTGTGAACATTAATTAATATGTGATATAACAGCAAACCATCTTTTGGGTTTAGCAAAATAACTGACCATCCTTACAATTCTGGCTTTTAGATTTGGCACTTTTTATCACAAACAAGATAGTATCCCACAATTAAAATTGGAGGATTCTTTGAAAAAACAATCAGTTGACTACAAAAAGGAATGGAAGATTTAATAAGCATAATTTTTTAATTTGTTAATGCTAGTCTAGTAACTCCTTATTATGGATCTGAGTCATGATATGCAAAATGATGTTTCCAGATAATAAAAAAGCTTTAACAGCAGTTAAAAATGTGTATACATATATTGCAATATCCATTCTAAATTTTAGAAAATAAGTATACATTCTGAATGTCCTAGAAATCTATCAAGAAATACAACCATTATTTACCCTAGAACAAAAATACTACAGTGTCACACGGGAGCAGCAATGTAATTATAAAATCTAAGGGAGCATCTAGTAATCAGGTAATGCCAGGGAGGGTCGGGTAATTATGACATACAAGGGATTATTATGTAATTATGTTGTACATCACTATCTCTTCACAGACATCATTACCTGTCACCTGTAATCAGCGGCAATCTCAATCTGATGAACATCTTCACTGAATGACAGATTTTGCAGCATTAAAAACTCTTCAACAAAATGATAAATCCAAGGCAATGATGTAGATCCTGATCAGCCAGGGTGAACTGGCGGGTCAGGATCTGTGAAATTTGCAGAAAAATTCTTGACAGAAAAATGATGTCATCGTTAGTCAATAACAGAATTGTATAGTTAATTTTACAGCCAAGTCTGGATTGGGGCTGAATTCCAGAAATATTGACATATTACCACATCATAATTAACCTTTTGAAAAAATAAGGTGACACCTGCAAAATGTAATAAATACTTTATCAAAGCCCAATCAATGATCAGTTAGTGAGATGTTCATAACACTCAGCAGCAGATTATAAAATTCATTGCATCATAATCATCTACCTCGTTATCATCAACTACTGTCCATACAGGGATTGCCGATCAATTATTGTCACAGGCTTGTCAATGTGTCGAATTAAATCCTAGCTTGTCGGGCGGGAAATTCCAAAAGCAGACCTGTAGTGCTGGTAGTTCTTTTCTACACAAGATGTCTGGGGGCCTTTTTCCCATTGTAAAAAGTCTGGCCATTGTAACGAAAAGAAAAATGAACTGTCTGTACACGTCTTACTACTTGACCAGTAGGCACAATGGCTTGCGTCTGCATCAGAGCAAAGTATGGGAGGCGCCCATTCGTTGTCTAAAATTTTCAAAGGTTTACTGCATAAATAGTAACTTTGTTTTGATATGAGCCTCATTTTCATCATTTTTATAACTGGTGCTTTATATTGATCCAATTTTGATATGCATCTTATTAAATTGTATACCGGACCTGGTAATGCAATCAGTAGAGCATCGGCTCCAGGTACGTTAGGCCCTGGGTAAGAACCCTTGCCGCGACATACCAACGTTGTAAAAATGGTAGTGGTATAGCTCCCTTGCTAACGCTTAAGCATATATAAGGGTAGTTCCATGACTGGTTGGCCCGGTGTCAGGATAATGTGACTGGTTGTGGTATCATGCCCAGTGTTCACAGCATGCTATACACAGTAAGGGCAGCACTATATCTGCTTCAAGTGGACACTGTCTGTAGATAACTGAAATACTGTTGGTGGGATGATAAACCCAACAAACAAATAAACATAAACATAAATCGCATATAAAAGAAGAAAGATTTACAAATTGTGTTATAAACATTCAATAGTAAACATCCCTTTAAAATGAATTATATTGATAAATTCACTAAAATATACTTTGAAGCTTTTCTTTTTCTCAATAAATACGTTTACATGATAAACATCAGACAGAAGATTTTAATCATAAATTATTATTATAAATATATAATGATACTGCATTTTTCTTAAATTTCTATATGAAATTTATATTATGAAATTTATATTATCTATCAAATTTTAACATAATTAGGCTTAGCCTCTCACTACATGGGTTTGAGTACCGTTCAGGGTGAAGGATTTAATGTGAGGAGGTCTTCCACCTGACTTGCGGTGCACCGATGGTTGTACCTGGACATATGTCTGGAGTCATCTTTCACTAAAAAGCTGGACGTTGCTATGATGATCATGAATGGTTGCTGCAATGTATTTCAAAAACAAAACAAACATAATTATGCTTGAATTTATAAACAGAATATACATGTTTAAAACAACAAGAAGAAATCTAAGGATCAAATTTTACAAACATCTGCTCAGAGGTTTAGCCTTCATCAAATCAGATCTGTAAAAAAAGGTCATTCTCCTAAATCTTTACTGTTACACAATCTGCAGACGATCAGCCTTTAATTATTGTCACAACTTGATCAAATCAAAATTGCAACTTGCTGTAAACATAATAGGAGAAACATTCTTTGTGCAGTCGACCTATAATGATTCTGTAAAGAAACTAAGATTGGAAAAGAGTTTTCAAATCCCACGAGTTGTGCTTAGATATAACAGGGAATTTTACCACACATGCAGCGCATATGGTGATTTCTTTAGGGAGGCAGATAGATTATCTCTACTTTCACAAGGTCAGAAGAATGGCTTTGTTATTATCATTTACAATTGAACAACTATGTTCAATCAACTCTAAAGTAATCTACAGAACATGCAGCATCTTGACAGCCTTTAATTCACTATAGAGTTTCAATGCCTCTTAAAAAGAAATAGTGTTTGTAAAGAAATAAATGGGAAAAATGTGAACTGTGTAAATATAATTTTAAAAGTGTTTTAATTGAAGGCCCGCTTTATTGATGAGCAGAGAGGCTTTGAATATAACAGGTTCCGTTTATGCTCCCCTCTGGTAACCGACAGACACAAACATGCACCAAATCAATCTTTAACACTCACTCGTAATGAAGCAAGCATGCAAATAATTGAAGTAATAGTGGCATAAAATACAGGAAATTTCCCATCCACGTGTTCATTGTTCGTGCTCCAACGATCCAGAGGGAGTCAGGGGACACAGGGACAGTTCTGGGACACGTGCCACCATCAATGTCCACTTCTGTGTGCCGTTCTCACATCCTGTCGATTAAATCTAATCATCAGAACACAACATCCCCTTAACATCTTCACTGGGTATTGTTTGAGCTCACCCTGCTGAAAAATGGTTTCCCAGCATCCACCATGTCTGGACAACACACAAAGGATGCTGAGGATTTTGCGGGACACCAAGTTGAAAGGTGGTGATGAATTTCCATGGGGGTAAGGTAGCAATGTCAAGCTATGGTCATGGGGTGTTTTGAATCTTAACCTGCTAAGCATTTATTTATTTCCCCTAGCAGAAGCTCTCTGATCAGGATCTGCTTATTACCTAGCTTAATACCCTGTACAGAACATATTTCTCATTCAGTTACCTTCGGATGTAGTAGTTAGATAACTAAATACAATTTGCAGGTAACAAATAATAGTATTCTTTTTACTAAAATAAAAACAGATGGTCAAAGGCTTGGCAAACTTTTCGGCTTTTATATAATTTGGTTAACCAGAATTGGGCTGGGCAGGCACCAGTCTAGGGTCTCTGGAGAGGTCAGATGTTGAAACGACAGTGGGGCGGTCACTCAACTGGCTGAATTGTGGACAAATACTCGGCTCTAATGGAGATTTTATTCAAGATACATGACACTTGACAAGATTTACGGATGACTTTTGGAGCTCTTAAGGGGTTTATAGGGGTTTATCGGCTTTGTGGGCTCATGTTGGACCATCAAGAAAGGACAGTGACTTACGAAAAACTCATGTTTTGAATGAATAAATATAAAGAGAAATATATTTTTATTTTTATTGCATTTTTTACTTGCATTCAATCAACTATAAAAAAATAATGCTTAATCATTGCTATTTAAATATGAAATCAAAATTATAGAAGGGAAATTTGAAGCTAAATAATCTAAATAAAAACTTTTTTGTGTGTGCATTTATATAAGGGACAAAGAAGAATTTATATCGGCTTAAGCACTGAGGAAAGGAAGTTAGAGGAACAACTAACCTCATCTGAAGATTACCAATATATGTCAAGATTGTTCAAGCGTGAACAGTTGAGTGTGAAAGTTTTGACCCCATCTGACCGAGCCTCTGTCAGTCCTTCCAATGGACACGGTGACAACTGACCAAATGTCGACAGATAAGATAAAATCCAAACTGTGTACTTTATGAGATTATGTCCATCTATTTTGTGGCTTGCTGTGGCCACTGGTCACTTAAGCGCCCATCACACATGATTTCTCGGGGGACTCATATCACGGTTTTTGCATATTATGGCTCTGAGAAAAATAAAGCCTGAGAGAAAAGGTGTATCATTTGCACTTCGCAGCACTGTGAAGTAAGATTTATAGCTCTGCGGGTAAGACAGGAAATAAGATAAAGAAAAGGGCAACAAAGAAACGAGAGCATTGATTACCATTAATAAAAGACCATAATTTCGTTTCATCAATATTATTATAAGAATTCAACTTTTTCCATCGAAAGTGATTCCATCAAGACATGGGGTTAGAAAACTTGGAAAAGCCAGGTTTGAAACTATTATCAGGTTTTTGATTGGTAAGTTTTGGGTACTCATTTAAACATGATAAACCAATAACGAGCCTCATTATTTAAAAGTCAGTAAGACCTGAATAAAATTTTCCGATTGAAAAAAGTGTTTCTGGATACCCCTTCATCAGTTATATCTGCCTCAAATAATAACTCCTTGCTGTATATAAAAAATATTTCATTCAGTATAGAACCATCATTTCAAGGCTGCATAAATATTCAGAACGATCTTAACAAAGAAATATTACTTCATCTGCTAGGATAATATTTAGTTCAGTACAGTTCATGTGAAAAGTACAGTTTTCTTATAAATGTCAAGTACAAATGGTGGATTGTGGCATACTCCAAAATATTTTCCTGTAACTGTTTGCACTATAAAACCAAAATTGTCTGAATCATATAAAATGAAGTTATCTTATAATCCTTAAGGAGATATGGTGAAATGTGACATACTCGAGGAAATTTCTCTATAACTGTTTTGCACTATGTACATAATTGTAAACTTTTTCTGAGGCCAAAGTGGGAGATTTTCATTGCAAAGTGGAAGATTTGTTATTTTCATAAAAACAAAGATGGATGTTATCTGTTTCCAAATTTAGAGATTTCTGAAAATGTATAAAACACCTCTCATTTTCAAATAATTTTGAACCTTAAAAGAGGGAGTCTCCCTCCAAAAGTAGCAGAGTTTGTATGAATGATTGTGATAAATTAAAATACCATTTTAATGATAATATACTATGATATGTTCTGTTTTCTATCTTAGCATACTTCAAGCATCCGAAACTGATCTGCAGCCCGATCACACCCAAGAATGTCAGTCCTGGACGAGGTCTCTATATCCAGATGGGTTTTGACCCCGAAGAGCACCATGAACATATCCCCCATGACAGCAAGCACCTGTCCCCTCTCTGGAGACGCAGTACTTGTGTCCCTATGATGGGTAAGTGCTTTCAAGAAACATTAATGAATAGTCTCCCCCGAATAATCCATAAATGGAAGTAGGTCCTTTTATTTGTTTTACTTGGATTTATGCTTGCCTTCTTAGGAGTGTATGTTAACTTTTCTGCCTTTCTTGTGATACCGATAACAAACACTTCCATTTTTCTTTATGAAAAACACACCTCCATAAGTATTTAAATGGATTTTAAGTTTATATTATATAGAAGTAAGAAATTTCACTGTTTGTAATTGCAATATTTACAAAGACCAGGTGATAAAGTTTAAGAACTCCAACTAAAAGGACCTACCTACTGTTTGAAATACCTCGGACATTTACTAACAAGGGAGACAATTTCCATTTCACCTATATACCCCATTAATTAAGCTATGGTAAATAGGTTGGTACAGTCTTTTGTACAGGTAATTTAAGAAAGAATTTTGCAATCAAACAAAAAGATCTAAAAGGTTGTGAAAACAAGTCTACACACCACAAATTATGAATAAAAAGTAACTGGTATTCCCCCAAATAGCCAAAATACATTTCACACAGAACCATTGTAAATCTGCTTGAAAATATCAAAGTTACCGTATTTAGAGACAAATATGCATACTGTTGAGGTTTATGTTTAAACAGCATCATTATGTCTAATCCATAGAGTAACATTGAGGTGTGCTCTGTATCCTAGAACATTGCTGTGCCAGTATTTCCTTATGGGCCTATTCTCACTTTTGCTATGTTAGTCAATATTCTCACTAGAGTAAACAAATGTTTACTTTGCGTTGTATGTTACTGTATCGTTGCAAACATGTACTTACACTTTCTCTTAAGTGTTTCAAGATGTAAAGGCGAGAGATGGACCACAGACATTGCACAGAACATTTCCAAGTCAATGTCAAAATAAATCTAATTTCAAGCTTCATCTCAGGAAAGCAAAAAACACTGGTGGCAGTTCAATCAATTTTTGAAAGGACCTGACACTCAAAATACAATAAACCCACCAATAACACTGGCTTCATTGGCTCTGGGGTGTAAGAAACTTGTGTGAGAGAACAAAAAAAATCATTTAAAAAACCAAAACAAATCACAAAAATTTGATCCTAATTAGATAATCAATATTCTTTGCCAGTATTATCACTACCCAGCCAGCCACAAAATCATACATATTTTACATCAGGCAGAAAAAAAGAGAAACAGCTTCCATTTAGGCATGTTTAGCCCCTATCTTTGTGTGTTTTAAGACCTAATTTGTATTAATGACGAGCCATGATCATATTCCCCATGCCGCTGATTGTTTCTATCTTTTCAACCTGAGGCAAACTTCACCTGAAGGAAAAGACCAAACCCTTAACATCTTATATTTATACACAACCCAATGTAATTATAATTTCTTTTGCTATCAACTGTATCATAATGTTACTTGACATACTTTGCAAGGTTAGGCAAGATACAGTGCAGACCCTTATCAGGCACATCCCAGCAGCAGCTGGAACATCTGAATACATTTATATTCCTTTTGGACTTTCAACTGTCTTAACTCCTTGATTAGCAGGTTAAGAGCTCGTTAAAGATCAGCAAAGATGTCCAATTAGTGACCTCTTTAATTAGTCACATCTCAGACTGTTAAGCTTTACAAACTCAGCTGCAAATAAACTGCTTTCCTGTTCTAATTATTTTTGTAGCATAAAAGATAAAAGGTCTCAAAAAAGATAATAACTAGAAACGCTAAAAAAAAGACAATTTGATTTTTCCAAGTGTCAGTTATGATGATGTTTATTTGATTTAAAAAACACAACTAGCAACGTTATCAACTTTTGAAAGAGACAAGGCAGCATGGTCTCACGATAGTTTCGGAGAAGAAACAGACAAACCTTTTGATTTTATTTAACCCCGACAAACACAAACAAGAGGGCCATGATGGCCCTTAATCGCTCACCTGATGACACAGGCTTTATGTAGGCTCAAATCTGGCATTAAGTAATTAAGAGTTATTTACTTTAGAAACCTTTGGTGAAGATTGGACCATTAGTGTGGCCACTAGGTTGATAACATTTTCTAGAATTTTAACAAGTAACCTACTGAATCCACATGACTCACTTCAAAACATATGTAAGATTTCATACTGGCAAACATGATGGTCAAGTTTGGTGAAGACTGGGCCATCAATGTAGCCTCTTAAGTGTTTTCACAAGCTTTTTCTAAGGTTTGACCTAGTGACCTACTTTTTGACCCCACGTGACCCAGTTACGAACTCATCCAAGATTTCATGCAGACAAACATTCTGACCAAGTTCGGTGAAGATTGGGCTATAAATGTGGCCTCTAGTGTGTTCACAAGCTTTTTCTAAGATTTGACCTAGTGACCTACTTTTTGACCCCACGTGACCCAGTTACGAACTCATCCAAGATTTCATGCAGACAAACATTCTGACCAAGTTTGGTGAAGATTGGGCTATAAATGTGGTCTCTAGTGTGTTCACAAGTTTTTCCTAAAATTTGACCTCGTGACCTACTTTTTGACCCCAGGTGACCCAATAATGAACTCATCCAAGATTTCATGCAGACAAACATTCTGACCAAGTTTGGTGAAGATTTGGCTATAAATGTGGCCTCTAGTGTGTTCACAAGCTTTTTCTAAGATTTGACCTAGTGACCCACTTTTTGACCCCACGTGACTCAGTTACGAACTCATCCAAGATTTCATGCAGACAAACATTCTGACCAAGTTTGGTGAAGATTGGGCTATAAATGTGGCCTCTAGTGTGTTCACAAGCTTTTTCTAAGATTTGACCTAGTGACCTACTGTTTGACCCCACGTGACCCAGTTACGAACTCATCCAAGATTTCATGCAGACAAACATTCTGACCAAGTTTGGTGAAGATTGGGCTATAAATGTGGCCTCTAGTGTGTTCACAAGCTTTTTCTAAGATTTGACCTAGTGACCTACTTTTTGACCCCACGTGACCCAGTTACGAACTCATCCAAGATTTCATGCAGACAAACATTCTGACCAAGTTTGGTGAAGATTGGGCTATAAATGTGGCCTCTAGTGTGTTCACAAGCTTTTTCTAAGATTTGACCTAGTGACCTACTTTTTGACCCCACGTGACCCAGTTACGAACTCAAACAAGATTTCATGCAGACAAACATTCTGACCAAGTTTGGTGAAGATTGGGCTATAAATGTGGCCTCTAGTGTGTTCACAAGCTTTTTCTAAGATTTGACCTAGTGACCTACTTTTTGACCCCACGTGACCCAGTTACGAACTCATCCAAGATTTTATGCAGACAAACATTCTGACCAAGTTTGGTGAAGATTGGGCTATAAATGTGGCCTCTAGTGTGTTCACAAGCTTTTTCTAAGATTTGACCTAGTGACCTACTTTTTGACCCCACGTGACCCAGTTACGAACTCATCCAAGATTTTATGCAGACAAACATTCTGACCAAGTTTGGTGAATATTGGGCTATAAATGTGGCCTCTAGTGTGTTCACAAGCTTTTTCTAAGATTTGACCTAGTGACCTACTTTTTGACCCCACGTGACCCAGTTACGAACTCATCCAAGATTTCATGCAGACAAACATTCTGACCAAGTTTGGTGAAGATTGGGCTATAAATGTGGTCTCTAGTGTGTTCACAAGTTTTTCCTAAAATTTGACCTCGTGACCTACTTTTTGACCCCAGGTGACCCAATAATGAACTCATCCAAGATTTCATGCAGACAAACATTCTGACCAAGTTTGATGAAGATTGGATAAAAATTGTGGCCTGTAGTGTGTTCACAAGGTAAATGTTGACGACGAACGACGAACGACGGACGACGGACGACGAACGACGAACGACGGACGCCGGACGACGGACGAAGCGGTATCACAAAAGCTCCCCTTGAGCACGTTGTGCTCAGGTGAGCTAAAAATAACAGGAGTAAAAATATCAAGATACTGATATTTAAAAGAAGCAGTTAAAATCAAAGATTTGTTAAATGTTTGACAAAAGGGAAAAATCTAATAATTATCTTGTAGAAGATGTCACGGTTATTCAGACAAGCTCAAAAAATATTCTGGAACATTTTTTTATTTTTGTTTACAAGCAGACTTTAAATGTTTATATAAACACAACCTTCTTTACCATGTTCTATCAATTTCCTTTATGATGACATCAGAAAAAATTCTAAGCTATACCCTCTCCATGTTCGACATATTATTTGTAAAGAAAACAAACTCTTACATGTGGCTTACAACTTAACCCAACACATGGATTCCCGAACATTTTAATATATACAAAAAGGATAAAAATGAATTAGTTTTAGTAGTGATAATGCAACCAGAAGAAATAAAAGCCATACTGCGGGGCTATCATTTTCTGTTTAGTACATTGCTAATCCTTTAATGACCTCTGAGGGCACTGATGCCTACAAATATATACGTAATCCCAGGCATGTGGTAGAACTTAGAGAAGTTATGCTGAAACAAAAATGTTTCAGGGGTTCTTTTTTTTAAATTAGCAGCATTATTTTATGCCCAGAGTTTACGTAAAAATAAACATCACAGCAATAACTTACGAAGCATTTACAAATAAACGTCAAAAAGCCGTCAAATGTTAACACACCACACTATCTGGTGGCTTTTGATACAATCCCCATACAAAAGTAAGATAAGAAGATGTTAGAGAAATAGAAAAAAAAAACAAAAAACATTCTGACTAAGTCAGATAGAGAAAAAGCATTACTGGCAATGGTGAAATGCCTTGTTATACAGAACACATAATAATGGAACCCTTTTTTTTACATTTGTAGATTTAAATTTTTGTTTGTTTATTGGGTTTATTGTCCCACCAATAGTATTTCAGTTATCTGAAAATGGTGTCCACTTGAAGCAGACATAGTGCTGCCTTCACTGTATTTAGAATGCCGTGAACACCTGGCATGATACCACACCCAGTCACATTATCCTGACACTGGGCCAACCAGTCTTGTAGCTAGCTACCCTTATATTTGCTTGAGCATTAGCAAGGGAGCTATACCACTACCATTCTTAATTACTTTGGTATGTCGAAGCCCGGGATCGAAACTGGGGCATCCAGTACCTGGTGCTGACGTTCTACCGATTGTGCTACCAGGTCTGGTATGTTTAAAGGTATCTCCTCAACTAATGGTTAAGAGTAAATTACTTAATATTGCCAAGACAATATTAAACAATGTTAAATAAAGTACTAAGTGTCATTTTTGTATGTTCACATTAAAGTGGCATTAACATTGTTAAGGTAGCATCTGGCACTACTGCAAAAACTAAGAAAACTGAAAGCATTTCATTTAAAAGTCAGGGCTGACATTTATTAAAGAACAATTCTTAAATCAGCATTATTGCTGTTTAACCTAATTAGTAATTGATTTCATGTAAATAAAACAGCATTAATGACAATTATGTTCCTATTTTCAACAGAATCCATTTTATATAAGGTAATTACTTGTTAACAGTAATAACAGCATCATCAAGATTAAACTGCATGTTTTACAGATTATAACATTAATTATACCACATAGTACCTTTAAGAGAATACATTATTTACACTATTTAACAACACTTTGTAAAGCATCAGCTGTGTTGAATGTACTAAAATAGGTTTACTTGTCAACAGTTTACATCTTTAAAAGAAAAAAAAAAATAATAACTTACAGGAGTTATTTAATTATACCCACACAGACATAAAAGGCAAATATAATCATCTTCCAATTTTATTCACAAAGCATGTGCCTGTCATCACTATGGGTTTTGGGACTCGCTGGACTAAAAATCTATTTAATTTAATCCCCAATTGGATGTTTAAAATCCCATGATGCATAAGCAATCGGTCAAAACAAAACGGCAGATGATTTTCTTTTACAGAAAAAGGAAGGGTCATATTTACATAATTATACACCGTTTCCCTTTAAAACCTAACAACGAATTTCATTTGTTATTTTCAAAATGTTTATCCAATAATAACCGACATAAGAACAAACATACTACGTAACTCACACCCAAAATGCTGTGTAATAGTCGTAAAGGATTCGCTAGTGAAAAAAACATGTGTCCTGCAAACGCAGATAAGCTGACACTTAGCGTTCATGGCAATTTTTATGCGTCCTGGATGCAGGATGCAGATGTAAAAAAAAAAATTACTGGATACCACCTTTTATTCATAAATATTAATTTCAAGTGCCAAACAGAAACAGAGATCATTTCCTATCAGAGCAATGGCCAGAGCAGAGGATATCATAACAGGCTTATTCCTGGCCTAGGAGATCATGACATGTCTCATACTGCTCACAATGGAAACAACAAATTAAAATTGCAACATGCAGAAAACAGCAAAAAAGCAAAGGCTCAAGAAACAATGATCTTGAAAAGTTATCCCACTCAGACAAAAAAAAACATGCATGTCTGCATTTGTTGAAATTTTTCCCCGAGGTTTTGCCATGATTCACGTTGTTACTTTCTTTAACGTTTTTAACAGAAATTGGTCAGATCTCTGTAAATTGTGTTTATGAAGTATGTGTGCTGATTGCTAAATTTATGTACTGCTTGCTTATATGCCTTAGCCAATATATCATTATCATGTAATGTATGGCAAAATGCTAAGACTGTCATAAACAGACATAGCGGGACAAGGCGTAAGCTGAACCAGGGGCAGGGAGGCCCCTGCTGGGTTGGATTAGAATTCTCAAATTAGGACGTTTCCCTTCAAATTACAAATTATCACTCACAGTCAGTGTGAAAGACTGAGCAACAAACATCTGGGAAAGATTGATGATGTTGTTAAGGAGGTCCTTGTTGTTACAGAAGTGTTACCCTCACCCGTTCCACTCAAACAACCCTCCCTAAGAATGTTCCCTCTTGACTCTGTCTGTTATTATGTTTCTGCTACATGCAGTTCTGTCAGTTTTAGTTATCTATATGAACAGTAACGGAAGCAACATGTTTTCACTGTACCAGAACACCTAACATTGTAACAATGTTATGCGAGAAAAATGTGTTGCCATTTGAGAAGTATAAAAATGGAGTGAACATGATGATGGACAAATCATTGTGGGAGGCTGAGAGGGACTAAGATGGCACATTTAATAGAAAAAATATCCACTGAAGCTCTTACATACCAAATATGGTTGCATTATTTCCAAGAATGGATGCCTGTCAGCGTCTTTCATTCATCTCAGCGCCTTGTTGTTGTATGAAAAGGGTTATGTAACAAAATATAAACTCAATTCCTTTATATACCTATTTTTCATTAAATATCTGCCAAGGCATGTGAAAGATTTTGTCCAGATGATATAAGATTAAATTCAGACTGTAGAATAATGGAATTAAAAAGAAACCTTATCATCTGGCACATTTGACCTAAAGGCCATGAACATAACATTATGTAAATTGACATTTAGATGTATAATAAAGGCAATGATATGAAACATTTGCTATTTTCTTTATCAACTGATCTTTATCTTCAAATCCTAATCTCGCATTGAGCGTTGGCTCTTTGAAGAAAAAAAAAGAAAAACTCACTTGCTCATTATACTTGTATAACAGTCAACTAAATAACTACGGATACAGGCTGTATGCACCTTTATTCTTATAATGTACATATATGACTATATAATTTGTTTGACCCTCGGTCTGTATGTCACTGTACTATCATACAATTTCATATTTTGTGAATTCCAGGGACACACTATTTCAAGAATTTGTCGATCCACCTGCCATGTGAGAAGTTGTACCCGGTATTTCTGATGTACAACCGTGAGGGTAAACTGGGCGCCTTTGGCTGGGTGTTCCAAGGCAAACCCAACAACTACTACACCAAGGACAGCTCCCTCAACTGGTTCCATCTGGTTCCACGCACATATCCAGTGAGTTTACATCTACACTCACTATTGATGAAAAGCAGAAAGCCATAAATTTACATTTAAAAAAATAAAAAAGCAATGTTTCCTTTTTATGTCAATCGGACCATTTAGCTGCTTTCAGCTTTATTCTGACATCTCTAGACTATTAAAAATTAATTAAAAGAAATCTAAACCCACTTCAACTTCTTGTCTTCTTCCCATCTTGGTGAACAATGCAACTAATGATATCATTAATTGACAAATAGTCAATACCAAGGAAATTTAAACTTATTTATTTGATATTCATGAATCATAGCTAAAACAGAATTGTGAACATTGTATATCAATCTCAGCCATCTTCAGCTGGAAGCTACCAGATCAGGTGCTATTATGTCCTGTCAAGATTTTGGAAACAAGATAATCCTTTACCTTCTGAAAATTCCTTCACAGTGGGGTACTTTAATGTTAATGGGGTGAATGTGGTTAATTCACCTTTGCATTTGGTGGTCAGAAAATAATTATGATTAAGACTGGTTTAAAAACTTTTTTTGTAGCAAAGAAAGCACTAAAATTCCATTTTAAATTTTAATATAATAAAACTGTTTCAGTTTCTGTACGACAAGAGTATGCTTCCAGCCTGTATGCACCATGATGACTTCCACGTGTTTGGGATGCACGTGTACCTACAAGACCCTAAACAGTTATTGTGCACAGACCTTAACATCGACGATACTCGACAAACAACAACCAGCAAACCTCAATTTGTGTCACCTCGACAACGGACATACATTACAGTGCCAGAAAATAATGCACATCCGATATTAGAATCTCACAATTACGCAATTGATGCATACAACACTGCATCACCTTGCAAAAATTTATCACTGCATCTTGCCGTATTTTGTTTTTCGTTTGTAGTTTTTGTTGCACATCGTACAATATACACATATCCACAAGGCCTTCACTAATGTTGAACATTCCATTTTATGTTAGGATAAAGAAGTATGTATTTTTTCATTTCATTTTTATATTTTTTATCACTTTGTATCTGAGCTCTAAAAAAACAATCAACTTACCCTCAGTAAGTTTCAATTTAAGTCCTAGGACTGTAGTTAGCCTCTAAACCAAAAAGAAATTAAAGAGCAGTAAGCCTCTAAACCATACAGACATTTAGAAGTTGAGTCTACGTGTCATAGTGATTCATGAATTTATCCTTAGATTTAAAATGAAAAATTCTCTTTATTTTAAAGATTATGTTGAGAATTATGGGATATAGTGATTTATTCTTAGTGAAGATATCAACTCCTAAGATCCAGAGCTCCTTTTGTATCTATAATTTATCGTTATTGACCATAAGATGTATTGAAGTTATTCTTGATAAAGTCATATGAATTTCTTTTAAATGCTGAAGATTAAAAAAATAATTGTTTTTTCTTGGCTTATCAGTTAATATAAATCCATATGACAGTGGCACTTGATTTTTATTCATGGCTGGTGCTGTTTTTCACACACAAGATAATAGAAAAATCACTGTAACAGCAAATTGGATATGGTAGTTAAGAAGATCCTCTATCAATTTGTATTGTACACAGAATGTAAACACCTAACTCACACATAAAACCTTAAATTTTAATTAAAAATTATTATTATCTATGTAATTCTGCTCCCTTAAAATATGCATGTATAATACCTACCGTAAAAGTTAATAATTCCCTTCCTATACATGTGAACTGTCTCTGAAGCCAAAGTAGGAGAATTTCAATTTCAAAGTGGGAGATTTGTTATTTCCATATCAACAAAGAAGGAAATTATTTGTTTCCAAATAGGAAGTATTCTAACAATGTGTTAATCACCCCACATTTTCAAATAATTTTTAACTGTAAAACTGGGAGTCTCCCTCCAAAAGTGGGAGAGTTCACATGTATGCTATTGGTTTAGGAAAGGAGGATTTTTTAAACATCTATCTACCTAACCACAAAATAAAAACAAGTCATTTTCTGTTGTGTCTGCATATACCAGATCGATAATATAATTATCTTTATTAATCATGCTTTAACTTTTGTAAAATGGTTGACGTCTGCTATCGGCGCATTGTTTGAAGGTTGGTGGAAGTATCTCTGGTGCCATATTGATGTGATGTGGATGTTAGTGTACCTAACATGGAAGAATATTGTATCTCTAGAGATCCATGTAAAGTAATAAACAAGATTATAAGCTTCTATGTCTGCCATATTTAAACTGAAATAGCAAACATGGTATATCAAATTAAATTATTGCTTTGATAATCTTCAATTTTTAATATATGATTATATTTTGCTTAAAATGTTGGCGTTACTCAAAGGAAAACTAATATTCCAGAATCGGTTTGTTATTTCTGTTTGATTTGCCATTTGATTACTATAAGATGTTCTGTTATAGGAACTTTAAACATAAATTTGTTCTAAAATGGGTTCCAATTTATAATGGTTTAAGGTTTTTGACTGCATTTGATATCTTTATTGAGAATAACGTTGTTGTTTTTCTGACTGTTTATAAATTAATTGCTAAAAAATGGTAATGATCTTCAAGTGTTGCAGTGTTTTTATTCTATGTATGTTTGTATGTCTTGTTTTTATGTCTATGATTTGCATGTTTTACATTTGTTTTATTCCCTTATTTAGTTCATTTTATACATATTCTAACAATTCTGAGAAGTATTGTCATGTACAATTACCGGTATATGGACAATATCACAAACTGTACATACAAAATGTAGTGATAGGAAAGACAGATCTTTCGGATCCAATTATTAAAACAATATATAGTCATTACATTTATTATTATTTAATGCTTTCTTATTTATTAAAAACACTTTAATAAACACAAGTTTATTATTATTATTATTATTATAAATAATATTATCATCATCATTTACTACTACTACTACTACTTCTATCACTACAACTAACTACTACTACTACTACTACTACTACTACTACTACTACTACTTCTTATTCTATAATTTACAGTTTATATTATTATTTATTTTTATTTTATAATATTTTTTTTATTATTATTATTATTATCATTATTATTTTTATTATTTTTATTATTATTATTATTATTATTATTATTATTATACTTAAATTCTAATTAGTATCGTATGGCTACTATTTTTTGTGTGTGTCATTATCATCATTTTTTAGAGTTAATATATTGCCCCTCAGATCAGCCATATAGTTGTAATTCACACTACACTTGCTTAGCAGTATGTGAAACCCACAGTGTCCTGCAATGACCCACAGTGACCCACAAAAACCCACAAGTAGAGCAAAAAGTGCCCATCCACTACTTTTTGTGTACTAGTGTAGCGAAATTATGTCAGAGAGTGGTGCTTCTCATTGTTGAAGTTTACAGAGTTGCGAATTTGTAACTTTTTTGTATATATGTGTCTTTTTATCAAGATTATTTCTGTGACAGCAGAAATAATACAAAATGGAGTAAAAAAAAATATATTCTGAATAAATTTCAACCTTTTTTTTCATGAATATTTATGATAGAAGTTAATTAACAAAACTTCATTAAATATATTCTTATATTAAAAATAAAAAAGATGACAGTTAAAAACAAAATTAGATAAGAAATTGTGGCATAAAAAAATATATGGCTGTAAATATACAATTAAGGATGAACAGCATTTAAGGTAATAAGCTACAAGTATACACATGTACCAATTAAAATCTAATTAAATTCCTTAAATACAGGTCTCAATTTGTATAATGAACAAATATTGTAAATTGCCAATTTCAACAAATTATATATAATTTTTACTCAATTAAGTAAGTTTAATCTATTTTAGAAACAAACTGTGCAAAATAAATTAATCAAATTATTACCAATGACAGTGTTAAAAAACACATCCATTTTATTTATTTTATAGAAAATACTTGTAATTGAAAAAAGAACTTTTTTCCCTTACATTACGATATTATCGCATAATTTGTTGTTTTTCATGAAGCTTTATCTACTTGTAACATAGCAGGCAAATGGCTGACACAATTTGTGAATGAATGTGTCTAAATGGTTATGGAGGAAATTATTCTATTTTTACACTTGTGATATGATAATACATATGTGTATAATTGTTTTGTGTCACTTGCGTGAGAATACACACAGAGAGCTAGCATGTTATACATACAGTGTGTTCTACAGACAGTGTGTTCAACAGACAGCGTTTTCTACATGTACAGACAGTGTGTTCAACAGACAGTGTTTTCTACATGTACAGACAGTGTGTTCAACAGACAGTGTTTTCTACATGTACAGACAGTGTGTTCAACAGACAGCGTTTTCTACATGTACAGACAGTGTGTTCAACAGACAGCGTTTTCTACATGTACAGACAGTTTGTTCAACAGACAGTGTCTTCTACAGACAGTGTATTCCTTAGAAAGTGTGTTCTACAAAGAGTCTGTTCTGCACAGTGTGTTATACATGTACAGAGTCTGTTATACATACAGTGTGTTCTACAGATAATGTGTTATACAGAGAGCCTGTTCTACAGACAGTGGGTCCTACAGACAGTAAAATGTATGTTCTAGAGACAGTGTGCATTCTAAAGGCCCTATACATCAGCCCCTTAATGGTGTGAGTTGAATGTCAGGACATTTTGCACCCAGATCATTCAGAATTTCCGATTTACCAACTGCTCCATTGAAAAAATATGATATCAATATATTGTTTGTTTATGAAAAAATATGAAATCCATATATTATTTGTTTATGTCCATCTATAACAAGTATGGACCTTTGCCATATCACGGTTTAAAATATTTAGAGATGGAAAATAAGACCTTGAATGTCTTGTGTGTGTGTGTATGTATATCTGGAATCTGGACAACATCACCCATATCCTGATCAAAGGCTTATTGCAAAACTAATAGTAAACACAAATCAAATAATGTCAATACCAATTAACCTACACAATGTAATAGTATGGTGAAATTAAATCATTTAAAGCATGATTCACATTTTCCACAACCTCACCTGATACCTGAACATCTTGGACTGATTTTTATCTCTAATATACATTTTCATAAATATGTTAAATTCACAAAAATGACAGGGATCTAAGAGCTGTTTTTGCTGGAAGATAGGAAAGTTATGAACTAGAATCAATAAAAGTATCTTAGAGGGAACTCTCAACTTGCTGGAATCCTCTTGTAGTGTTGGGGTCAAAGGGGCATAACAGAGGCCACACTGTTATAAAAGGAAGTCAGGGGTTTTCTCCCTTATAATAAATTCAATTGCGGAATTAAAAATTATATGATGTGCAAGGCATTAAGTAAAATATATTTCTTTTTGAAAAGACTGAGTGATATCATCTTCTCTAGATCATAGTAGAGAAGGATTGCTAGAGTTCATTACAAGTCTATGTCTTAAGAATGTAAAAAGAATATAATAATATAAATTCTGACTGCGAAATGTTTTAAATTTACTTTTTGTTAAGCTCAAAATGAAAATGGACATGAGTGTATGAAAGAAATGCCAACAAAATAACAAATCCTTACAAAAGAAGGGAAAAAATGTTCACCCTAAAATACACATCATCCTAAAATACAAATATATGAATCAACCAAAATTTTCTCCTAAATATCTAAAGAAGAAAACAGCGAAAAAAAATTTTTTTCATACAATTTAAAAAGAAAGATAAATACATTACAAAATTGTCTTGCTTTTGAGTTACACGTACACATTAGATAATGAATCCATTTTTGTTAGATTCAAGTGTTTACATACTCAGAAGACAGTAAAAATGTTGCACATATGCCTTGCTTTCTGCTATAAGTAATATTTATAAATATTAAAATGTTGTCTTCAATAATTTGCTTCCGTTTTCATACAAATAAACAAATAGTGTCAATCTTTACCATATTGCAAAACAAATTTATATAATCTACGAGATCAGTAGCAACTCCAAGATTGATATAGTTCATGTTTGAGGTAAAGTTAGATATTTGATAATTTCTCACTATAATGGCATTAGTCAATCAGTCTTATGCCATGTGCTTTTTAGAATTCAATATGGTAGATTCAATAGTTCATATGAAAATTAGTATTGTGGTGCAATCCAGAAATCTTTTTTTTGTGTAATATGCCATATATCCATTACTTGACAATGATATTATAAATACTGCTTCTGTTAAGACTTACTGGAAAACAAGTTGCAAAAGTCTGCATTTGTTTCCAAATGCTGGGGGAAAGTGCCCCCAGGGGTCAGTGTCTCCCAACTTGTAACATCTCTGACTGCCTAGCCTCTCACCATGCAGGTTCTAGTTCTGTTCCCAGTCGGCGCAAAAGACCTAATGTTGGAAGGACTTTCAGCAGACTTTCGGTGCACCAGTGGTTCTACCCAGACATTCAAATGGGGTCTTTCTAGGTGGTCACAATAACGACCAAACTAGTGTTGTTGCTATGTATTTCACAAACAACAATCAAAAATTGATGGGGAGAGTTCCCTGCATGGTGTGTACACAAGTAGACTAGAAAAAATTAAGAGATCGCAGATGGATAAAATCCATATGATCAGAGACTGAGGAGATGCGGGCCGGAACCCCCAGACTTGGGGCACATTTTTCCCCCCTAAAATATATGTGTCTGGGTGTGTGAGTGTGATATGTCTCACTGTTCTATGTACAGCACAACTGTGACTTCTAGATTTTGTGAAACCATGAAATGTATTGTCCCCTCCTCAAACCATCTTCCTGTTTGTAACACATATCCCAGTTAACCATCGCCTTCCTACAAATCTATAGAAAACTAACCATTTTTTTTTTTTGGTTAGGTTTCCATTTATTTTCTGTTAATTTAACATTATTATGAATAGTTTTGAATTGAAATCAATTGAAAAATAGCTGTTAATTGACAAATGTTGATGAAAAAACATTTGACTGATTGTTAAAATATGGATCATTTGATGTATAAACATTTTTCTTAAAAAAATAACCAAATCTCATTAGAAGCGGTTAGACAATTTCAAAAGCCAACTGGAAAGTGACTTCTGTTATTACAAAGTTATTCATCATTTTTTTTAAGTTAAAACAAAAAATCATATACTTTTTTTATAATGTTTATTGCACAACTAGTTGGGGTTTTAATAAGCCACAGATTTCTTTTGTCAACTTAAATGTATTTGTAATCCATTGTTGTTGTTTTTCCATCACGCATTTTTTTTATCACATGATTCCTCTTGTTTTCTCTTCAATACACTTTTGTTATATAACACTAGTGTAATACAGCTTTTTGATTGATGATGCAATCATAATGCAGATGATGTCATACCACCATATCACCAGGTATTGTCGTTTAAATTTCTTAAAATCGTATATTGGCAACTAAAGTCATGCGATAAAAAAAATCTGACACTTGTTGTCATTTAATACAAACATTTATAAGACAAGTCCAGGAAACGATACAGTAAGCTCGCCATGGGAGCGCTTACTATTACTTGTCCTAAGCTTGTTTAATAAATGTTTGTATTACACAACAAGTAATGTCTGATCCTCTATTTCACGTTTCTCTGAAGAGGGTTATTATCATGTTTAGTTGGTCATTCACCTCAGTGCTTATAAAACTTAAAAAAATTTAAACCGTAGATACTTGTTGTGATTTTAAAAACTGGAAGGTGATGGCTGACTGGGTCCTGATTATGTACTTTGTACGGTGCACTATCCAACACTTTGTGGCTAGCTCACAGCTCAGTATATTATATGTTGAACTTGTTTGAAATGTTGAATAAAGATTTTTTATCTAAATGTCACCAACAAAAAAAAAACATTGTTGTTTGCTCATGCCTTCTTTTACCTCCCATTTCTTTTTAAAAGTGATACAAGGAACAATTCTTGTTAAATGTTTTCATCTCATATTTGCTTATAATAAAAATATGTGCTGAACAGGCTTAGAATTCATGGAAAAATAAAGGTATAAAATAACAAGAGGGGCATGATGGCCCTCAATCGCTTACCTGATGACACAGGCTTTTAGTAGGCTCAAATCAAATCAAGTAATCAAGAGTTTTTTACTTTTAAAAAAAAATTGGTGAAGATTGGACAATTAGTGTGGCCACTGGGTTGTTAACATCTTCTAGAATTTTACCAAGTAACCTACAGAATCCACATCACTCACTTTAAAACATATGTAAATATTAATGCTGGCAAACATGCTGGCCTCTAAGTGTTTTCACAAGGTTTTTCTCAAATTTGACCTAGTGACCTACTTTTTGATTTCACGTGACCCAATAACAAACTAATCCAAGATTTCATGCAGACAAACATTCTGACTAAGTTTGATGAAAACTGGCCTACAAATGTGGCCTCTAGTGTGTTCACAAGCTTACTAAGATTTGACCTGGTGACCTTCTTTTTGACCCCACATGACCCAGTTATGAACTCATCCAAGATTTCATGCAGACAAACATTCTGACCATGTTTGGTGAAGATTGGGCTTTAAATGTGGTCTCTAGTGTGTTCACAAGGTTTCCTAAAATTTGACCTAATGACCTACTTTTTGGTGAAGATTGGATAAAAACTGTGGCCTCTATCTAGTATGTTCACAAGCTAAAATGTTGATGACAGACGCCACAGGAGGCGGTATCACAAAAAGTCCCCTTGAGCATGTTGTGCTCAGGTAAGCTAATAAAAAAGGACTTAATATTGGCAGTAAAATCTTTTTCACTGTTAAGTCTAATGTGTTTAAAATAAAAAAGGGCTTAATATTGCCAGTAAAATCATTTTCACTGTTAAGTCTAATGGGTTTAAAATAAATTAAGTCTAATGGGTTTAATATAAGTAACA
The DNA here is from genome assembly GCA_007844125.1 of Sinonovacula constricta. Classification (NCBI taxonomy): domain Eukaryota; kingdom Metazoa; phylum Mollusca; class Bivalvia; order Cardiida; family Solecurtidae; genus Sinonovacula; species Sinonovacula constricta. The sequence goes on along the minus strand of CM017568.1, from coordinate 50,147,444 downwards.
AAAAGCATATTTTCATACTTTCTTGTTGATTTTTTCACTATAATTTCTTACAATCTTTGCAATGTTTTGCAAAATCAGTTATGATGTCATTGTATAGATTTTATGTCCAAGGACATTTCATATAGAAATATATATTTGATTCGTCATCATATTTTTCGTTTGTTATCGTTATATTCTCAGTTCTCCATGCCAGATTATCATAATATTAATATAATCTTTAATTTTTTTTTCTAATAATCTTTTCAGCCAAATTTGGTTTAAAATCGCTTGTAACGACAATTTTTACAATTTGGAGACTGCGCTTAAACAGTTAAAACTTACTACATTTCCACTGGCAATGCCCAAAAATTTAATAAATTCAACATTTTAAAAGACACCTTAAAAGTGATGAAAATCTGGATTATAGAGTGTTATCAACGTTTAACAGATTTATTAAAAAATATCATTTTAACATTTGTGGACTGATTTGCAAATGAGGTGTGCCCCTGGCCTGGTAGGTAGAGTTGTTGATTAGTAACTCCTGGTACGTAGAGTTGTTGATTAGTAACTCACCTTTGAAGTCTTTTTGACTTCATCACTCATGACATGGGTTCAGGTCCTGGTCTGGCCATGAACCTTCATCTAGGTAGATAAACCAGCTGACTGGCAGTGGGCCAGTGGTTCTACCTGTATTTGTCTTGGGTCTTACTTCATATAGTCACCTTAATTATGCAGCAATATATCTAAATCAAATAAAATCATTTATAGGTAACAACTTAGCAAGAACGCTCCGAACTTGATAACAAACATGGTAATGGATAAGGGTTTTTGTATCCACATGTAACAAATCTTACCCAAGGTTTAAATATGTACAGAAAGTGACATTCAAGCAGGGACACACAAAAAATCTCCCATTCCAAAAAAAGAAAAGAAAAAAGAAGCATGTTTAAAAGAATTACTATGACAAAGGCTCCCTTTTGTATCAACAAATCCTTATACAAGAAATCATTGTTTATCAACTTAACAAAGAGTCAAGACTTAGATTATAGTGTTGAAAAGAGGATATAGTTTAACTGCAAATAATATAGATATTTATAAATGAAATAATAAATAAATAAAATAAAATAAATATAAATAAAGCAAACATTAATACTGAAAATTGAATAGGATCTAGTTGTGATGTTGATGATAAAGTGTTGCGACATTGTATATAGTTTTGAGGCTGAGGATATAGTGTTAAGAAATGAGATATTTTAAATGTCAAAGATATTGTGTAGAAAAAGAGGACAGAGTTTTGAGGCATTGGATATAATGTTGCAAATGTAGGATATAATTTGGGGTCAGTGATATAGTGTATAGAATTGGGTATAGTTTCGAGTCCATGGATATTGTATTGCGATATAGGTTATAGCTTAAAGGCCACTGAAACAAAAAAAAAATATTCTTAAGGCCAGTGAGAAATGTATAACAAAATATAAAACCCTGGCTACCGGTATTAACTGTAGGAAAAAGCTACAGGTACATAAGTAATAGCTCTCTTTCTGATAAAAGGAAAAATAATGGGCATCACTTTTTTTGCTAAGTTCAAATCTGGTTGCATGAACTGAATGATTTGGTTATATTTATTTCATATTTAATAAAAATATATATTATATTTAAAATGTATTTTACATTACCATGTGTTCTTTGACTACTGTACTTTCTCACTTATAAGACTATTTGCTTATAAGAAGGGCCCCCTATTTCACCTAGGAAATTGTCGGTTTCTGCTTCAACCCTCTTGTAAGATGAAACAAAAATGAACACAATCGTCGACCCGTCATGATGTCTCAACAAAAGGTTTAATAGGTAAACAGTGACTTTAATTTTCACATGTTGCGGGATGTATCTAGTCTCAGCTGCACGAACATCCTGTAGCGCATGGCGGCATGACATTAATTTCTTTCATCTATGTCACGGGTTTAATATTTTCAGTACCTAATGACCACAAACGTTAAATTATCACATAACCAAAACACCAGCTGTTTTTGTTTACAATGCATAATCTTTTTATAGTATGGACAGTCGGCCTTGACATGTGTAATTCGGTTTGGAAGAATCTGCACGAAAGATAGTTCCAGTCTTTACTCGACCATTTTCCACACAATGGGAACAGATTTGTTTATAACATGACTAAAATGTTATTTATTTATTAATTAAAATGAAATTGTCCAACAAAATGCATAAAACGGCGACAACAAAGTGATCGGGAAATGCCATATACACCACACATACTTAATGACGTCACACTATGACAATAACTAACTACTGTGTTACAAAATAATAACGCATGAGTTCTATCTCACGCTCGCACTGTAGGTTATGTGATAAGTTAATTATTGATCAACAGACTTCAAACGCCAATTAAGGTAAAGTATCGGCGGTCGATAATGACGGGTCATTGCATAGCGCTTACATGTTTATGCGGCATGTTTTTACCCCTAAACAATTTAAAGAAATTTTGCCATGTCACAAGACCCCACCTATAAGATGAGTCCCACACTTTGAACATGAAATTTTGAGGAAAAATCCTAGTATTATAAGTGAGAAAATACGGTAAATAATTATTTTTTGGTCAAAAATGTCAAACTTAAAAGTTTTGGCATTTTTGACAAAAAAGTACTAATGAACATGTCATGACAAGCAGCACAAAGCAATGTACTTTTTCAATAATATCTTTGCAGTTAATATAAAATAAAAATACCTAAATAATACAATTTATGCAGCCAGATTTTAAACTAAGTACAAAAATGTAATGGTCATTATTTTTTCCAGTTATCTGAAAAAGAGTCAGATGCTAAGCAGAGTATACTAAGTAACTTTTACATGCTTTAATGTCTGAATGCATTCCAAAAAAAAAAATGTCAAAGTAACTACAAAGTCATCAATTCAAATTTGTGAAAGTGTATCCAGTTGATACATCTCTAAAAATATACAGGTTCCCTTACTGTGTTCTAAATGCAGCAGTAAGGTAGATGTAATAAAACTGACTGAATTTTTGTGGTATTTGTCAGGAAATTTTAGTGGTATATATTGTCAACTAATGCGAAATTTTATTAGCATCTTATTCAAATGACACCTGTATTTAGATCCCTTATGGAATTTTCAACAAATTATATTGAATTAAATATAATCATCAGCAGCAAATTTCAAATAAAATTAAACGATTTAAATGCTGATATAAACTCTTAACAGAATCTGGAGTGTACAGTCATAGTTCATTTTCCATATTCTATATCTACTAAGAAACGACTGCTAACATAACTTTTTAAGTAAGTATGAACCAAGGGTTGATAATTCCACTTGCCTGCTCGCATTGGCAAGGAAGAATTAGCATTGGACAAGAAGGTTTTTAAAAATACTAGTCTGATCTGGCTAGTAACTATTTTGCGGAGAATACATTCTTTAAAAAAGCATTTAAAATTGCAAGGATTGTGCCCAGCAATTGTTTAAACTAAATGTCATATTGTTTTCATTGCATTTTAAGTTCTAAATGTAAGGAATAGCAAAAATATCAACACTGTACTCATTATTGGGTTTTACTGACATCTATTTATAGAACTATAGTAGATAGCGCACTCAGAGTGTTTTTTTCTGAAAAGGGGGACAGGGCCTAAAGCCTTTAAGAAGGGAAAGATTTGTGGCATCAGGGTGTTTTATCGAAAAAAGGGAGTGGGACTGGGGCTGGGGTCTTTAAGGTAGAGAAAATTTTGCTGCATTAATTAGAAAGGGGTAAAATATGCATGTTTACCTTCTTATTTGCTTCACACATCTTGTATATTTATTACATGGCCACCACTCTAGTTTTCTTGTTTTTGAACTCCTCGACTAGATTATCATAGTCCAGTTGACTAATACTACCACTGTAGTCACTTATCTGCATCAACACGTCTAATTTCGGCAATGAAATAGTAAATTTTAACAGAGAATTTTCATTTTTTAGAGGAAAACTGGCTTATTTTCTAAGGGGAAGGGGCCTGCAAACGGTACTTCTATAAAGAGTAAACAACCCCTGGCACTCAACATTTTACTAATGTTTTTTTACATGTTGTGGTGATAATTACAGCCTGTATCAGTCTAGATTATATTCGGTAACTTTTTATAAACCAGTCAGACACCTATTTTGTACCCATGAACGGTCATACTTTACAAAATGACGAGTAAAGATATTCACCATTATTTTGGTCAAGACTGTGCCCACAATCGAAATGCAGATTGCAACAAACAACATCTTGCTCAAGGTTAACAAAAACAACTGTACTATGATCAAATGAAATGTAAACGAAATGAAAAGAACAAGAAACATGGTTAAAAGAATTTGAATGGGCCACTATAAGTAATGGAGTACTGACATGTGGTATTTGTTGCAAATATACGTCAATTACAAAATTGAGACATTTTAAGGAATTTCTGAGAATTATAAGAAAGTTTGCATTTTCATGATAAAAGTTTAAAACATAAACTCTGTGTAGATAAGCAGGCTGATGTCATCAATCCAAGTACATCTGCCCCATCCAAGTGTATCCAGGTGGTTGGTGAAAAAAAAAAATGACTACAGCTTATTTTGTGTTTTGAAGGTTGGTGTGCTCTAAAGGAAAAAATAGGCTTGGCATATACATGGATGTTAGAACTTTATTAGTGGCACAAGTGACAATTTGAAATGTATGACAGAAAATGTTTTGAATAAGGCCAAAAATGTTGGAATCCTTTCTGGTGGGACAACAGCACAATGTGTGTTATAACTGCATATTGTACAGTTGAAAATAAACATCCAATAGTGAAATTTGGTTGCGTACAAAAGCTATTGATATAACGATAATAACATAAAATATAAGGGCGAGCAGGTATTTGATAAAGGCGAGAAAAAATTGTAATTTGCTAGTCCAACAGGACTTTTTGAGAAAATTTCAATTCCTGTGAACTCTTTAAATGCTTCCATCAAGCATGTTTAAAATCAAAGACTGGTATATGTATCAGGAAGATATTATTTAACTGTTAGATAAGAAAAACAACAGCAACATAATTATGAATAAATTGTATGAACCATAGTTTGACAGCATAGTTTCAGTTCTAACTTATCAAGGATGGACACAGAAAATGTGGAGCCTAAATTCATCAACATGAACTCTTTGTAGGAAGTTTAAGTATAAATTTAGCTTTGTTGTTATAAGTTAGGTTATGGGTGATCGGTCTTCTACAGGAATTCATTGTAATTTAATAAAATTAGAAAGTAAAATCATCAGACAGCCAAGAAATGTAAATTATTTAAGTAGGACAAGGTTCTTCCTAGGATGTTTAAAGGCAGGACAGGAAAAGTACCTTTTGTCGAGTCAAGCTGTTGTACAGTTTCAGCTTAGCTGGAGTCTTCTTCTGTTCTGGGGCCTTCCAAGACGGCTGAGTCCTCTTGGCTTTTCCTGATGGTAAGTTGAAATATTAAAAAATATTCATCACTTTTAAGGATGATGAAATCAACTGATATATGCACATATTATAAACATTACAATTATTGTTCATGGCATGGTTAAAAAGTGAATCCTGTTTGCAAAACGTTTAAAAAATAGATGTTGTTTTTCTATCTTGACACAGTGATAAAAACTCAATTTGCTTATAGTCACTAGCAAAGAGAATTACAAAATAAACAATTTAATTTATGTTAAGCATTTCACGATGACAATATAAATATTATAGATATAGTTTTTATAGGTTACTTAGTTTAATTCAGTAAAACATGGCCAATCCAATGAAACTCTTATCTAGTTAACAAAAAAAAAATAAAATTATAGCATGTAAATACAAAACACATTTTCTTGAATAGAACCAGTACCATAGGAAATAATTAATGGCAGGGAAAGATTGTGTAAGTATTTGTGTTTAGGTCAGATCTATCAAGCATATGTAAAATATGTTATAAGTGATAACATTGACATAAATCCAGTTAATTTTCTGGTATTTGGCTTAGTCTCAACTTAAATTTGAAAAATCTACACTAATTAAGCCGTTTTTACATAAAAATATACCAAATATGCTAAAAAAGAACCCTTATAGAGTGATCAATGGAACTAGGGTCTAAACAAATACATAAGAATAATAATAGTGGGCAGACAGTGGATTTTTCAAAAGGCAACAAATGTATTTTTATCTAATGTCTAACGGCTTTCACAACAAACATGTCGATCAAACGAAAGTAAGACAAGAAAGCATGTTCAAATGATGTTGTCCACGTATTTGAAAAACCGGCATTTTCGGGACCGTATTACATTATGAAAAAGCAATACTTACCATTAGTGTCAGTCATTTTTCGTTGAATGTGGTATTGAATTTTAATAGTCACAGAACGTAATCCACTGTTACACTGAGGTTTGGCTGTAATCAGCAACTTTATATACCCTTTCGATGATGAAACTAGGTGAAAAACAGTAAGTTAGAGTGACTTCCCTTTAACGGAAATGCATGGAACGGTTTGCTCGCGAGTTACACACGGTTGTTATTTTTTTTTTTTTTTAGGTGCATTAGTTCTCTCCCTTCAAGCATTTGAAAAAAAAAAAAATAAATAAAAAAAAAAATAAACCCACAAAAAAACGGAAACAACAAACAAACAAACAAACAACAACTTAGAAGATACCGGTAACAAGCTGTTTAATATAAATTCCTTCCAGTGTATTTTTTTTATGAAAAAGTATGCAATTTGCAGAATGAGATCCACATTCATTATATGTTTAATTGTTTTCATTTTTTTTATATGTAAATATAAAGTGGTTCTAGATGTATAACACACATGTAAATTTAATTGATAAATGTATATGTTTTGATTATTAAAATTATTAGGAGTTTCTTTGAAGAAGATAAAACAAAACAAAACAAAAACAAAACGCAAGCACTGTGTTCTCAAGAGAATTAACATTACTAGCTATTTTATGTTCCAAATATTCGTATGGTGTCATATATCGTTTGACATCCATATATAATTAGCCCATTTGTGGCAGATGGTGAATTTGGATAGTAATACCTGGCATTGAAATGGATAATCATGTTGTATGACTGGTTTCAGATGTATGACAGCAAACAATAAATCAAACAACATTCTTGTTTAAAGATCATTTCCCTTTCAGTGGGGCAAGATCAACAAAAAATGACTAGAAGACTCTCCCAACCTTCAAAAGTCAACATTAAGCTGAATATTGCAAAGAATGATTGGAATGTTAAATTTTTAATAGATTTGTCTGAAATTTACTTGATATGATTATTTGTGTTAATATAAACATGTTTATTAACAAAAGTACCGGTCGCCTTTCCTATATGAACCATACAATTGCGCATTTTTTCGGCGTAGCTGTCTAACCTCACTTTTGACCTACTTACAAATGCTGACTCAAGGCTGGCCTAAATGAATATCAGAGCGATTCGCATTGGTAGAAATTCCTAATAGCATCATATACCGTAGTGTTTCTAATAAACGTCCTCGGGGTGGCGATATATAGTTATTTATACAGGTATTTAAGTCATAAACAAGTCTATATCAATGAGTGACATTAATGAATAGTCTCCCCTGAATAACCTCTAAATGCAAGTAGGTCCTTTCATTTGTTTTACTCGGTTTTTATGCTTGTTCTTTTTGGAGTGTATGTTGACTTCTTTGACTTTCAAGTTAACCATCATCAACAAACACTTCCATTTTCTTTTTTAAATAACAAATCTCTATAAGTATTTAAATGGATTTTAAGCTTATATTTGTGCAAAAGAAATTTCACCGTTTGTAACTGCAAAATCTACAAAAGAACGGGCGATAAAGTCCAAGAATTCCGACTATAAAGGACCTACCTACTCTTTGGAATACCTCGGATATTAACAAACAAGGGAGATAATTTCCAGTTTATCAATGTACCCCATTTCCTACAGTATTATTGTATATAGTGTATAAAATGTCACTTGATCCTACATTTGTTTAAACATCATTCTCTGTCATATGCCGCAAAGCAGACCGTTCACTTCCGGCACGATCTAACTACTTCGTGACTTTAAGTGCCTATTACGTGGGAATTATGAGGCGCAGATGGAGCGAGCGACTAGTTTAAAAATGTACACCATTTTCATACCATTTTTCTCACAAATTTATATTCAATAGAAACATAAACACGATAAAAATGTGTAAGTTAATGCTTCACAAACGCCGCATAGCCTTTTAAAAGATTTTTTTTTGTTTTTCCTTTTTTTTTTTAATCCGACGCCGTTTGTCTTTTTAAAGACATTTCTTGTTTGTATTGGTAGGTCCTGTGAAGATGTTTCTATCCCTTTCTGCAGTGACTTATAGTTACTGGAATATGTGCATTTATTATTTTATTTAGAAGGGAAGAAAATAATTCCATTTCTTCATTGGTGCAGTTATTTATGTTAAATCAGTATTTTTTCTGTTAAAATCAGCAATAGTAATAATTTAATCAAAAATGCAAACAATCAATTACATTTTACTACAGTGCATAAACAGTTTCAGTGTATATGTAATGACATTATTATTTGTGCATTATATATGTCCTTTTTCCGGATCATATAACACTGCCATTTAACAAAATATATCTATAATAACAGCAATGAAAAATTCTCCAATTAAAACGAACACTTAAAAATTTACCTCATCGACACACATTGAGTTCGATTTTTAAAGAAAAAAAAAGTCCTAAAGGTAGAGCAAATGTAATGCTGCACCTCCAATTGAAGAGTATCAAAATTAGGCTTTAAATGCTTTAAAACTAGAAAGTTTAGGGTTCGAATCCCGGTATGGGCACAAATGGTGAACTTTTTTCTTTCTACTTTTTCACTTTTACAGTAATTTCTGCACCACTCTACCAGATTAAGAAGGAAACGTGTACAATTGTATTTTTGTAAACGAATTTTAATTGTTTGATTTGTGCTAAATTTGATTACAAATTCGTTACCTGGTATATTTAATGTCCAAAAAATGAAAATTATGTTGTGAAATTATTTTTTATTTTGCAGCATCAACCTAAATACCTTACAGAACCTTTTGGGCAACTCTGAAATAAATCGCTTGGCTCTCAAGAACTCGGTAATTTTTGCAATAAAGTGCAATAAGCAGAAAGATCGGGAAAATCAGTCTTAAACGAGTAGTTTGTAAACAATGAATTACATATTTGGGAAAGCTTCAGTCAAACCCATCAAGTAACATGCTTGGTTGGTTTGTCTAATGCTATATCTTGTTTCCAAATGATACTCAATAGCAATACTCTTCTTCTAAAGAGGATATAACTTAATGTTTGGAGTTTGTTATTTCTAAAAAGGAGTCACATTTAATGCTAGTTTTAGAAAACAAAAATATCCATAAATTCAAAATTGGATGGAGAATTGTCTTAAAATTTGTCATACACACCTACATCAAAGTATACAACTCATTCGTTGTGTTAAATTTTCGAATTCTGTATATTTTATCTTACACTTGCTTTACCTTAACTCCAAGTCCAGAACTTTATCGTAGTCGGAACGTCACTCCGATGTATTTGTCATACTTTAGGTACGACCAAGGCGCCGTAAAGATTAATGCGCTTTAAACAGGAATATGACTATCCTCTTGAACTAAACATTCTCTTACACTGTTGATTAATTATATAAACATTTGACAGTAACGAAACATAACTCTGATGGGAAGTAGAGTATTTTTGCTACTTTGTTTGTTTTCCTTGTTCTCTGCTTCAACTGTATTTGCAAGCTGCATTTCTGACATTTGTATTCTAGGTTTCTTTTGTTAAACCAAACTTCGCCAAACGGCTACGTTGTGTATGCTACTTTTTATAATTGCAAGCTACACTTTATTGTTGCAAGCTACCCTGTTAAAAAAAGCGGAACACTTGGTTCTTTTCTCTGAACACCTCCGACATCGTGTTATTGACTGCTACACTATCGTCCCCATAAAAATGCATTTCATAAGAAACACTCCTCTCAAAAGCGGCGCCCATAAATTCGACCGTTTCTAGAATAAACAAAACTCGACATCGCATGGTGTTATATAATGGGGTCCACAGAAAGTACAAATATCAAAACCAGTCTTCAGACAGCGGCAGAAACTACTTCCATAAACAGGACTTTTGTACATATAAATTTGAAACAACAGTCTATAATTTTGTTTCCGGCGTCTAATTCCGGGCCCTACCGGAAATATTTGACAAAAAAGAGAGGTTGGGTAAGAAATTTTCCAAGATCAAAGTATACATACTTTTTATAATGTTTTATGTAGTTTTTCTTTAATTTTGGTTGTTTTTCCTTACTTTCGGGCTATATACATGTTGTCTATGGGCGGCATTTGGCCGACGGGCTTCGCCATTTAGCTTTCAGCTTGTATTTTTTAAAAATAAGAGATTATATATTATAAGAGATTATATTTTCTATACACAGCCAGTCAAAAAAAATGGAGAAAGACAATAATGCAAACGATGTTAAATGTGTTTAAAAACAGACAATTGCTAAATAGATTTTTATTTATGTTATATCCTTATAAGTTACTACAGTCGTTTTATAGTGAAAGACAAGCTTTTGACAGGTTTACATAAAGCTATTTAGGTAATCACTGATATTTCAAATGCATTGCAAAATATTGGTTGTTGCCATATTGAGACCCAACTATATGTTCGTTGAAGTGCATGTGCATTGTCAGGGGCGTACCTAGACGACTTTTGTGTATACGCACTCCTGCTAGGGGGGTCCGGCATGCTCCCCCGGAAAAAATTTTTACTACATAACGCCATAGGTGCATTCTGGGGCGTTTTTAAACATGAAAAATTGCAAATAACTATTATTTGAAATAGAAAATACGTCATACTTTTTCAGGTGTCTTTATAACGCTTCATAAAGTATAGAAAACATTTTTCCCCTGAAAACAAGTAATAGTAGTAAAATTAAGACTATATATGTATATAGTCAAACAAGAAAAAGATGGGTGTAAGTTAGACATTTGTAATTATGAATGATGAAAACCACTCGATCTTACAGGTAGTGCCTAACCCGGGTTAGGCGACGATTTTTATTCGCTTTTTGGAGTTTTTATTTTTTCAATTTCTGGAAACCACTGTACGCACGTGCGTAAGTGCGTAACGGCAGGCACGCCCCTGATTGTGTTCGCACAACGGTCGGTAAAAGATATTTGTTGATTTTAACATGAATATTAATTGTGATTTACTGTTTTCAAGTATGATATAAATACATATATTGCTAAGAGTATAATATTCGACAGAACAATATTTGAAAATTATGTTCATTTATTATTTTTTATCATCCCATAATTGACATTGATTGAGTCCTAGTTAAAATTTTGCCGACTGCCCTTAAAACAAGATTTTTAAATATTGACGAATAGACAGTCGAATATACGGGGTGAAAACAAATAAATCAGTTGTTAGGCTGACAATAATGACGTTTACTACAAAGTCGCACACATAATCATTCACATACAAACGCTCATCACAACGTGTACATCAATGTACTTTTGTTAAGACTCGGAATACCGGCCGAAAAAGCTGAGGTGGTAGAGCGTCGGCTTGCGGATCGGGAGGTTGTGGGTTCACACCCCGACCGGTAAAACTAAAGACTTTAAAGCTGGTAGTACTAATGGACCGGCCGGTAGAAATGTCGCTGCACAGTATCGGCAAAAATACCGGTAAATCCCATCCCATCCCATCCCTAATACGGGGAAGACAGTTATCAGGGGCGGATCCAGAGGGGGCCGAAGGGGCCGCGCCCCCCCCCCCTATTTTTCGACGACCAAAAAAAAAAAAGTGTTTATTTTTTAGTTTTTTAACGCAAAGGTTTTCAAAGGGCTACGCCTCTTAAGGCCCGTTTTCACTAGAGCTTTGTCACGCATATTTCTGCGGCGACGACCCTATTTCTGTTGTCATGTTAAATGTTTTCTTGAACATAGCTCTAGTCTTTTTGCAAAAATGTTACTCCCTCGCCCCCCCCCCCCCCCCCATTCTGAAATCCTGGATCCGCCCCTGGTTATTAGATAATTATGCGATGTAGTTCAACCTTCTTTTCCTTTCACAAACAAGAAGATACTAAATCCTATTTTGTCCTTTTATAGCAGACTTACTGAACACACTCGACTTTACAATTTCTTATGCAATAAAGAGATTTGTTTGATATTGTCTTTTTTATTGTTCAATAACATGTACACAAATATATTTTACTGAAAAAAATTAAGGGGCTCCTTTTTGTTGTTGCTTTAGTAGTAATAGTTGTAGTAGAAGTTGTAGTGTAATAGTTGGAGTAGTAGTAGCAGCAGCAGTAGTGGTAGTAGTAGTAGTAGTAGTAGTAGTAGTAGTAGTAGTAGTAGTAGTAGTAGTAGTAGTAGTAGTAGTAGAAGTAGTAGTAGTAGTAGTAGTAGTAGTAGTAGTAGAAGTAGTAGTAGTAGTAGTAGTAGTAGTAGAAGTAGTAGTTGTAGTAGAAGTAGTAGTTGTAGTAGAAGTAGTAGTAGTAGAAGTAGTAGTTGTAGTAGTAGAGGTGGTAGTAATAGTAGAAGTGTGATGGTAGTAATAGTAGTAGTAATAGTAGAGGAAGTTGTGGTAGAAGCAGTGGTAGTAAAAGTAGTACTGGTAGTAGTAGTAGTAGTAGTAGTAGTAGTAGTAGTAGTAGTAGTAGTAGTAGTAGTAGTAGTAATATAAGACGTAGTGGTAGTGCTAGTAGAAGAAGTACATGTAGTAGTAGTAGTAGTAGTAGTAGTAGTAGTAGTAGTAGTAGTAGTAGTAGTAGTAGTAGTAGTAGTAGAAGTGGTATTAGTACTAGTAGTACTAGTAGAAATAGTGGTAGCAGTAGTAGAAGTAGTGGTAGTAGTATTGGAAGTAGTAGCAATTGTTGTTGTAGTAGTAGTAGTAGGGGAAGTAGCAGTATTAGTAGCAATTGATTTTGTGCAAGTAGTAGTAGTTATGGAATCAGTGGTAGAAGTGGTAATAGTAGAAGTTGTAGTAGAAGTAGTGAAAGTAGGGGTAGTTGTATTTGTGGTACTAATCGTGGTAGTAACAGAAGAAGTACTAGTAGAAGTAGTAGTAGTAGAAGTTGTAGTAGTAGTAGTGAAAGTAGTGGTAGTTGTATTTGTGGTACTAATCGTGGTAGTAACAGAAGAAGTACTAGTAGAAGAAGA